>OZ007570.1:64564119-65212869 GCA_963931925.1 Onchidella celtica | reverse complement strand
GTTATTACGCGCTTGCCTTTTTTAATCCCGTGTGTTTTGCTGTAGGCCTACCTTTCTTTCTCTTGCGGTAAATACACGTGTGAATTCTAGCAGCAGCTAAGCTTAGATCTGCCAGTATTGGTACCCCTTCTTAGTTTGTAATTACCGGGGGGGGGGGGGGGGGGGGGAGAATAAGTTAATCGAAATTTTCGCTTGGAGCTACTGATCAACAGAAAAATTCTCTTTATGTCGAGGAACATTTTGCTTTATTACAGTGTATATTAATATTATGTATCAGTTTTTACAGTTTTTCCTAGACAAAAAAAAAAAGACTGAAAATCGACATATCAAAAGTGAAACCTTGTTTCGTCGTGTTATTTCAGTAGTACATCGTATTTAATGACGTCAGGACATTGTGTCTTGTTAAACTATATTATGTTTATTGGGGCTACATGTAGCCTTCATAACCAAAACCCCCACCCCAGAAACATTATTTGGGCTACCGGTTTCTCGCTACGGTAATATTGATCATGTAACCCCAATAAACACTCCCTAAATAAACAGATAAATTTCCATAAATTAATAAACAAATAAACAGTCTTAAATAAATAGGCCAATTATATAATATTAAAGAGTAGAATTTGTCCAAAATGATTGTGTCCAGGCAATTCATCGTTACAATTTGAGGCAAGTCTACAATGTTTCATAAGTTTTTGGTCATATGCTCAGGAAAATTTAGGTGCTTACTTCATGTTTACCATCTAGAGCTATTCTCGTTCACTGTATGACAATGTATTGGCATGGCACAAGTTTCTGCTGGGTGCCGGATGGGGGGGGGGGGGAGGGGGGAGGGGATATTGCGTTGGAGATGAGTGTAAAGCTGGCTATCCATATGCCCGAAAAATCATGCGAAATTCGCATGCGAAATATTTTTTTCGCACCATTCTTTTTGTCAATGTGTGAATCCATATACCCGAATTTCGCATGGCCGATTGCGAAACTCGCATGCGAATATTTTGTTTCGCAACAGGGAGCGAAAAACTTTTCTTCGCATGCGAATTGTTTTGCGAAGTGGGCGGGGCTACTTTCCCGCCAAATTCAATCCCCGGAAATCAAACAACATGGCAGCTCTCGGTAAGCAGGAAAATATTGAAATGCTTATTTCACTTGTTCAAGATAAAAGTGTCATTTATGACCAAACGTCTGCAGAGCACAAGGATGCTCAACTACTGTCCAACATATGGACAAGTATCGCTGAAGAGATGAATGCCTCGATCACTGGAGGAAACTTCTCAGGTGAGAAATTTTAATTTTAGACAGTGGTCTTACAAATAAGTGCTACAAAATATTATAACAGCCACAGACGTAGCTTTGTAAAGGCTGTGAGAGTGTCACAAATCCCAGACTGGGAGATGTAATAGTTTATGACAGGACGACAATCACGAACAAACAAGTTTAACACTTAACAAAACAACCCATCAGACTCACACATTTATTAAACATAATTATACATATAATAGCGCAATTACATACATTATATTATTGAAATGAACTGCCGTACAACGGCCTTATTCTCACACACACTCTCCCTCGGATCCACAATCCGGTAGTTACTCCTAAAGGCACTTCGGCCTCAGCCTCTCCCCTCAGGGTCTTAATAGTACATTAATGGTTCACTGGCACCGCAGTCTCTCAACATCACCTTCCTATTGCCATACAACTTATCAGTTCACTCGCCCATCATCATGGCAATAATATAGTATCTCATTCACTCTCATATCTACGTCCCTGTCCGTGGCCTGACTGCCACGACTTTATGTGCCTCTACTGTCCTGCCCCGACAGCCTCACTTCTGGCCTAGGTGTGGCCTCCGGCCCTATGCTGGCCTATCCCCTGTGCTCATCGAGGTGGCTCTGCGGCCCGTCCCCGACACCTACAAGAATAACATTACATTGGTATAATACCCTACCATTTCTATTCACTCCACCTCTCCTTACAACCCGTGAAGCGTACACACACTAGTTCACCTTTCACTCACCACACATCTTACGGTAACACACCTCCATCGGAGTACACACTACTCACTCGCGCTACAAATCCATGAACTCACTTTCATCTATCGCTCATGGCGCACATTGCTATATCCAATATCAAGGACTTCCACATTCCTCACATATACTTATTCACATCATGGTAATAGACGAATATAATATAATACATCAATCATAATAATCAATCAACGTTCTACATACCAGTCATTACTGGAAAGACTCTTCCACTAGTCTTCTCGACTGCTTCCTTTATGTCCGCCCGATGGGCTCTTATTCACAGGTCCGCTCCGTCGGGCCTTCTAACTTGCAGTGATAGTTATACAGCGCTTTCGCCTCCTTCAGACCCCCCCCCCCACTACTCACAACAGCACGCTTAACTTGCTGTCTACTGTGAGCCCTTCTTACTCTACACCCGCTCTGTAGCAATCCCCTTAATTGCACTCACTCCACTCGTGACAGAGAGTATTCCTTTGTAGTTACGACACGCAGAGACAGGAAACGTAGTATTCTTGGCCTACCAATCCCAGTGGCGTCGGATGGGTTGTAAGGAGGGTGGGGCTTGTGGTGACCCATCACAATTGTATACTAAATACTTCATCCAATTTATTATACACACCCATAGCTAAATAATCCAAACACTTTATGAAAACAGAATGACGCGTGTCAAAGTTGGATGCACGGCTCTAACTGGCCTATGCTTATAAGGGGCTAGCCTTTGGAGAACGTTGAATGGCAAAGATAAGCGTGTTGCCACGCGCACTCAGACATGGATAGTTTTCTTCAGTTTAGATCAGATGGGGTTCGAATCAACGATGTACGAGTAGCGAGGTGGATGCATGCTTGCGTGCGTGCGCGTGTGTACATGTCTGTGTGCCTGTCTGTGTTTCTATGTATTTATTTTCAAATTGTACTCTCCTGGGATTTCAGCTGATGAATGCAAAAGAAAGTGGAGGAATCTACGGGACACTTATAAAAAAAGTCAGAAACGAAGCCGTGACCACCAAAAGCGGACAAGCGACTGCAACGAAGATGCTTCCTCTTTGCCTTACTTTTCTGTTTTCGTAATAAGAATAGCAGTGCTAACAGCAATATTCTCTCGTTTTCAACGTAGAGTGCTTGCTTTGACTGTACCGGTGCCATGGTTCAATCAGAAATGGTCGCATGCGAAATTCGCATGATTTTTCGGGCATAACTGTTTTCGAGAGCAGTCGTGTTTTTTTGTCCTTGACCTAGGAAACGAGCGTAGTGAAAGCAATCGATAGGACCAGACCACTAAACGAGACATATAATTATTTTGCAATCTTCTCATTTTATTTTTCCTGCCGTCTCATGCATTCGTGTTTTTTTTTTTCTCCTATAAAATGTGACAATCGTTACGTAAGCTTTTAAATTGCATTTTACCGTTACTTTATCTTCTGAATGCCCAGGATGTTCTATTCTGTCTATCGTCTTGTTTCTTCTCAGCACATTGTGACTGTTATCGTGTAGACGTGCTTACTCCAAACTCAAATCCAAATTCGAACCCAGAATCTGACGTAAATACCTGTAATTTATGACGAGGTACACTGGTAAGTTTTAACGTACTTGTAGTCTTTAAAAGATCGGGGCAAAAACTTGCAATACATTAAACAAAATCCCCCCCCCCCCCACCACGTCGTAAGAATTCATGTGGCCAATACTGGGAATTATAAATTTACAGTTGGCAAACTTCTGATCTCATACGTAAAATGTGTTGTTTTGAAATGGTGGCTTATTTTCAGTTTCTCTCTCTGTAACATATGAAACAGAATAGAGGGTAACATGAATGTAACTTTGCATAAACAGTTTCGGATTTTTGTAACACAGATCTGATTTTATTAAATAAGGAACCTTGATCGTGTGTAAATGATCCAACTTTGATAGTGAGCATCTTCAAACTTCTTTTATGCCATATTTTGACGTCGCTTCAAGCCTTGCTGAGACCCCACGGATTTTCTGTGGTTTTTAATAATATTTCGTCAATCTGCAGTGACCTCTGTATTGTTTATACATAACCTAAACAAGTGTTAAATTACACCACAGAGAATGCCAGAAGAGGGTAAGTGAAAACTTCTGAGCGAGAATAGAGAAGTCGACTGTGTTCCTATAGTGTGAGTGTGCTGCAACTCAATGACCAGATTAAAATGTTTGTCTTGAACAGATCCGCCAGTTGATGAATATTATTTATCAGAAGAGTCATTCTTGAAATATTTGAATACGTTAACTTTCCAATGAATTTTTCATATCATGTCAAAAACTTTCTAATTGACCTTCGGTGCCCATTATCTTCCCTGGCGAAGTGCTACAAATTACAGCCAGCATTACCACTCAAGTTATAGATCCATTAAAATGTCATTCAAATTGCTCGCTTCACAGCTGTGGGAAATTTATTGTCATGGTGCTGTGACACAAATTATCATTGGCAGCACTCCATCATGGAAAGGAAGAAAGAAAGAAAAAGAGTAAGAGAGAACGACAGTCAGCAAAAGAAAGAAAGAAAGTAAACGAAAGAAAGAAAGAAAGAAAAAAGAAAGAAACAAAGAAAGAGAGACAGAAAGATGAAAAAGAAAGAAGTTCTACTGGAAGATCACAGGTTCCAACAAAAAGATCAAACAATGAGGCTATCTGCCAATCCTCAATATTACATATATACATTATGTTATGTATTTGAATGTTGAATATCGATTAACAGTTTGCAATGTACCTTCCTAGTCGCGTAAGCCCACTTGTCGAAATAATTGATCGCTGTACTTGGGAAATTATCCGCGTCAAAAATCCTCGAGGATAGTGAAGAAGAGTTTTCTACCACTCTTCCACATAATCAATTGTGAAATATTGTGTTAAAGATCAAACAATTATGTCAAGCTTGTAGAAGTTTTGAAGTCCGTTTTCATCAGCAAGTGCTCTATACTCCGTAACATTTTCTAGGGTCTATTATCACATTTCGATCGTTTGAAATGACAGGTGGCACTTATTTTTAGTTAAAGCATACAGAAATGGACTTTTGAAATGGTATATTTACCGCGCTTTCCGGGAATTGTTCAATTCAATATCCATAATTCATTTCATATAAGAATAGACGTTAACCAGTGTAAACAATTTAGCACACTGAGATGGAGATGAAGGGTCATTAATATCAGTGAGGCGAGTGGCATTTCACTACAAAAGTGGGAAAAGCACTTGAGAATGCATGTAACAAAGACTCTTGCTGCAGGTCAATGCAGTTGACCGCCCTGGCTATCAAGAATTCTCATACGGTACTTTCCCCTTTGAAAGTCGGTGATCAATGACTATATGAGTATAATTATGGTTGTAAAAAAGCTTTGGAGAAATGCGAGAAAATGCAAAATTATTGGTATTCAAATGTGACCGTGTCACGACTACTCCGGTGGTCCGAAGGCATGCCCGAGGGTGTCGTTGTCCGAAGGCGTGCCCGGGGGTGTCGGGTGCTTGGATTCTATGATCTCCAATACCTGCACTGACCGAGGCGACTCGGCCGTGTCAGGGTGTTTTATGGGCGTGAGTGGTCCAGAGGTCGTGGAATTCCCGAACTCAATTGCAATTAGCTTGGGGCAGGTTTTGGCGCTGCATGAAATGCGTATTTTTGTTTAGTCAATCTATCGCAGCGTCATTCCCTAGCAAGGCACTCGGACCAAGAGGACGGTCATTCGTGCAAGTTGTACAGTTCTGACTCTTGAGAACTGGTGAGTTGGTCTTAGTAACTTTGTTCTCTTCGATACTTACTCGCATTTCGTTTACTCTGCAGTGAATATTATAAATGAATATTGCATATTATTATACGATTACTATGTTGGACAGTGTGCACGTGTTCGTTACAGATGTTATGGCCCCTTAGACTGGCGGTAATAAGAGTTTGATGCTACACTGTATGTTATGTAATATTGATGCCGTGGAAGTTTTCTGTTATTTGAAGTTCAGTTACTTCACTGTGTTTGGAAGCATATTATGGTCCATGATATTACTGATAAGGAGGCATATTGGACGGTTAATGCGTGTACACTTGAATATCTTCATGTTAACCCAGGGGACGGTACATGATGGGACTAGAAGTTATGCAGTATGTTGTCCCAATTGTTGCAGGTTACTGGGGGAAGACAGCCGATACAGTGGGGCGGTGAGGCGCCATTCAGTGGCACTGGGCCAGGCCAGCCCATCCACGGTTAGTGAATAGTACAGTAATGAACGAATGTGACACGTGTATTGGAGGTCATTGTGTCTTGGTAATATGATTACTGTTGCTATATTGTGTTATTGTATTGGTTATTATTGTTTGTCACCAAGGGCAGCTGGAGAAGATGGCGTCACGCTCAAGTGATTAGTAAGCCTGTGGAGGCCAGTATGGCCATATAATATATGGGGGTCTTTGTGGTTTGTGTGCATCTTTATCTCTCCTGTACGTGAGGCTGTTATTTGGATGACGTGCGAGTATAATATATGATATGCAATGTGCATGAGGTGAATGATAGTAGTATGACTATTAATCCACGCATACTAATGATGTATACATTATTATATGCTTACTGTACTGTATGTCCATTGCTTTGGATTTATTCACAGTAAGGATGAGGCAGTGAGCCAGGGATGCCGGTAGGCGTGGCTGCACTGGGTTTTAGTTCTCTTTAGTTTTTAGTACTTTTAGTTTCTTGATTTTAATTCTTTTTAGTTTTAGTTCTTTTTAGCCGTTTACAGTTTTAGTTTATAATATTAGTCATTTACAGTTTATAGATACTATAGCTTTTCTTTTTGTTCTTTTTGGTAAACTCCAATCATTGCTGGGCTACATAACCCTTTTCTATTTTTTATATATAATAAATGTGGTCCCTGTCGTGGAAAAGATCCTGGTGTGGTGTTGCTGTGTTGTAAAGGTCGTATGATTGTGAGCGAGCACCACGGTGTTGGGTGTTGAATGGTTAATTGTCTTCTAAATTCCATCAGAAACCCACCACACAAAGACAGTGTAACTTTCACATACTATTTGAAGTACATGTATGTGTTTTTCGGATGGACTGCTCAGAGAGGCCTATGGTAGTGACTGTTAACTTGAAGTGGAAGAGTGAAAATGAGTCATCGTTAGGATCTTTGCCCTAAACATCGCTGTTAAAACCGCCACAAAGAACGACAAGGACGCTGCAAAAGGAACAGCCTTGCCAACTTGACTCTCGCTATCCGTAAAAAGGACCGGGGCATTTTGCAGTCCCTCGAGCTGTCGCAAAGCGTTACGGATCCACAAATCAAATAAATTACTGCAGTTTGAGAATTATGTAACGACTTAAAGACACTGAAAGAGTTCCGATAATGTGCCACATTCTCTAGACTCTAGACATACAAATGTGGTGTAGGTTTGTCCTGAACAATGCCATTGATTGCCAAACTTTGCGTTGGGTTCTTTAAATAAGGGATGAGCAGCTGCTGTTTTTTGATTTGCACATTCTCACAGATCAGTTGAAATTATTTGGCCTGAACATTCTGCATTTTTAAACATTAAAATTTCTCAAAGAGCACGCCCTCGGCTCTCAAATCTCTTGGAAAAAATGCAAAGTCACTGAAGCTGCATAGTGAGAGTTATGTATATCATACAGATTGTAATTTGCTAAACTTTCACATTTTCATCCTGTATAAGTGGACGCCGAATTTTATTTAAAAACAAAAGATAAACAAAACTAAATAGGAACGCTGCAGAACGTTTTGTCATCTGAACTCGGTTTTCCTGAGCATTTGACCTTAAAGTAAGGAAAAAAAAATCATTTCCCTGGTGCATTGCCCTGGCAAGATATTACATACAAAAATGATGCATCATTATACAGTGTTTTGTAACATACTTGTGAATTTAGGAGTATAACGTATGCACCTCAGTCCTGCAGGATTCATTTACACGGATATATCTATTTTATATAGACAGATCGAAACTGCGAATGTTAAATTTATATGTTCGCAGCTCGCCAGACATGCCATTTTCGGGTAGCTCATTGTATACCGGCTTGATTTGAAAGATAAAATAAATATAGAAAGAGAGAAAGAAAGAAAAGAAGAAAAAAAAAAGAAGAAGACAAAAAGACTTAACTAGCCTGCATACACACAAAAACACACATAAGAAATATAATCTATTTTGCAGCTGATGTTGCCAGTGTTGTGCATGGGGTGCATTGTTGATCTGGTGTATTTTTGTGCCTGCACGTAACGCACTAGTTCACCATTTAAAAGCGAGACGGGGGGGGGGGGTAGAATAAAGTCGGGGTGCATTTGTACTAAAGGTGGCCGCTGATCTGTAACGGAGTGCGCGAGGCAATATGACGTTGAAAGAAGTATAATTATTATTTCCAGCTGCCTACCAGGTAAGTTGTGGAGTGGAGGGTGTCCCCACACTCAAGCCGTCGATCACTGAAGCTCTACTCAGAGTAATCTTCACCTGTTTGGATCCGTTTGGTTTTATCAAGGTCTTTGCAACTGGGTGGCGCAGTCTGTTCATGTTAAAAGTTGTCCTTAATGAATGACTGCTACTACGGTAACTATTAGTGGGTGGCTTGTCCTTTCAGAGATGACACAGCCATGGGTGTGGTTTTAAAACAACAACAAAAACATGTACACACAATCTGGTTTTCATTATTGTATTACAGGAACTGCAACAACAAAAACACAACAGGCTGAGGGAGGAGGAAAGAAAATGAAACAAAGACCTGAATAATTGCTCCGTCTTTTCGCAATTATATATAAAAATTGTGTCTAATTACCCTACTTGGCCAGGTCCATGAAAATATCACACATTTTCTGTGTTCTTTGTCCTTAGTGTCTGTCTACTGCTACCTAAAGCTTACTTTATATTATAAACATTATGTACGGGGAAATTTGTCCGTATAACTGACCCTCCTTCCCCAACTAAGCTCGTGGTCCATAGTGTTAGAACCTCCATGTCACTTTAGAAAATGCCTTTTTTTTTTCGTTTTTCATTTGTCCTCAGCTGCAGCTACACAGCTGCAGGTTTTTTGGCCTGGACGCACCCCTGCAGTCCTAGCCAGCTCTGTTCTGATCGATTTCAGAGCGTCGGAGCAACAGGGTGATTACAGTGTGAACGTGTGATGACCTACATTTCTCTCCACCACATATTCTGCTCTCTAAGCTGTCTTTTAACTAGGCCTGCCTGCAGATAAACGCTTACTCACATTCGATGTTGCACACACCTCCGTGATAGTCATCTGAGAATTGTGCATGATTTGAATTGAAGCTTTGTTAAAACAAAATATTCATCCATATTTCATCGGGAGTTGCCCTTATTGCTATTTGTGCATTTTTGTCTTTTCGAGAAAATCAGGAATGAAGTTTGGTCAGCAAAAGGGCTAAAACGCATTAAACGTTACGTCACAAACACTAACTCGAAAAGTTTTTAACCGATTGGAATGACACTTCTACATAATGAAATTAGGAGTGAGAGAACCACTCTCATGACAAAATATCAAATTCAGCAAAATGTCGCATACAATATGGCAAATATCCCTCGATCTGCACAATTTTAAATAACGTTAAATTGCAGTTTTAATTTCTTCAAAACGCACGTTAGTCTAGAGGCAGAAAAGAAAACTCTGCTTCACAATTTATTGAGATGTGCTATGGATTTCGGCGACATAAAATGACATGATTGTTTGAAAAAGAGAGCTTGTTCAAACTCACATACTATTCGGTGCTTTTTGTAAATGCTAGAAAATCGAAAAAGATATTCTGCCTCCCCTTAGATAAAATAGGGATGGAAATGTAGACACAATTATGATACGCGTACCGGTAATCAGAAACCCGCTTGAGCAGGCTTGAGCTTACCAGAAAATAGGCCAGAGCACAGAAGCCAGCCTGTGACCAAAGTGTATCTAATTATAGAACCTCTCCAAATAGAACCTCTTTGCTTGTAACACATCTTGAGTTGGGCCAGTGTCTTCCTGACCTCGCTCTTGGGGATCAAGGATATAAATTATATATAAGAGACATAAGTAACCATTAGAATACGCTCTGTAAATCACAATAGATGACCCTCATTCTAATGTCCAGGTCCGGCTATTAAGGACAAAGAGACGCTGCATTATGAAGAAATATAACCCCCCAGGATTGAATAACTGTATGGGTGTCGGAGAGATTACTAGATGTGAAAGGCGTGTAAGGTCATCTTTAACAGCTGAAAAGATGTCCATGTCGGTCACAGAAAGAGGTCACATGCTTGTCCATACACATTTCGACATTTGTCACGTGGAAGGTCAGTGACACAACTGTCAAGGAGTATAGGGGCCGCAAGAGGATTCAGTCATGATCATAAAATACTTTGTGCATAACGTGTCCGCGGTATTCGACCTCATCTGCCACTGTCATGACTCCGGGCGATGGAATAAATTCATGAATAATTTATGAATATGGATCGCACGGGACATCATTAAGGGAAAGCTGGGTCATTATAATCTCCAATACCTTGTACCTAAACTACCTATGGATCCTCAGGTTCCTTGTTCATAGGTAAACTGCATAACTGCAAATTTGGGTTAATGTAAACAACAAGAAGACCTTTATTATGCGGTCACTGGGATAAAGAGTAGGCCTAAATACATTTAATATAGAACCGGTTAGATAACGGCAAAAAGTCTACTCCAGCCAATATCAGCGAGAGTATTTTGCAGCCTTTGAACGAACTAATCTATCAGCCTATCAATCTCATGATTACATCCCATTCTACACCCCTTCATAATTGAACGAAAAAGTACTAGTACAGCTCTGTGAGTGTAGCCACCGTGTTTATACGCGCCCAAGCTATGAAGTAAATGAAAGAAGGAACGGTCCGTCTCAGTATTCTGTGTCTCGGATGCCAAGCTATGCATAAAAGTAGACCTATGGCCCTGAACAACTGGTTTTATGCAGTCGAGAACTGAGCTAAACAGTGGCAGATAAAATTATCAGTTTGGAAATCTAATTTAGGATTATCTTTATTTCTAGTTATTAACGAGACAAACGGAATAATTAATGTGTGTAATACCGCCTGAAAAGACTTGTCAGTGCGTTAGTTTGTTATTTGGCTCCAGAAAAAACATACTTGCAGATGCTGTGAAGTTTGCCTACCATGGGCAGGTATTTCTCGTAGAGACGCAGTTTTTGTGTTGGAAAAAAATTTTAATTTCTACCCTATTGAAAAAAAAAATGAAAAAAAAAAAGATGGGGCATTAAGAACTCTGTAATTTGTCTCAGACATAAATGAAAATTATTATAATAAATTGAAATGACACATTATAGATTTTCTAATATGAGGATGAAATTCATGCGCTCTGGGGACTAGAAATATATACAATTTGAATGGTATAAATTAAATATATTTTCTGTAAAGGAGGAAATGGCCAAAAGTATACAACAATGTGGCAATGTTTCAGAAACGTGAAGGTACACTTGGATTATGGGGCTTTTGAGTTACTTAATAAATTCATGAGAGGAAAATGGGGCCATGCAGGAGGAGATCATGACCCCCGGCGCAGTAGCCGCCTCTGGCTTTAAGTTTCGGTTCATTTCTGTTTGAACGTTTCTCTTTCGCTGGTTGCTACTTGCGACCGCTTAGCCGGGAACCTGGGAAAGACAATTAATGCTTTAAATTTTAATGACACGTTCATCACAGCACCATTGCGTTCAATATTTACTTGCGAAATTGCCACTGGAAATGGGAACCTCCTGAAAACGGCCATGAAAGCATTGGTGATGACAGGTCCGGACAGGTGTCAAGGGCCACGACACCATAATTAATTGTCGTATCAGAAGAAAAAAAAAGTAGGCTACAATCTATAGAACCACGTGCAAAGTCTCGTGATCAATACCGATTTTGAACTTAACGGACAAACGTGACTGATTGCTGTAAAATGAAAACGTAATATCTGATAATTTCAGAATTATAGCACGATTTTACGGCTGTTAAACTACGAGTCAGGGCTCGTGATCACCTTAAATTATGAAACTATGACCATTTGATATCATAAAACTGTAACATTTCATAATAATGGATACAAGAAACTCGAAACCAACAAATAATGTAGATCGAAGAAGTCCCAAAGAAAACCCTTCAATGAGGCATGCAGAATTGATGTCTAAACGGCATTGTTAAGAGGTTCCGAAATTTCAGTCATGAAAATATTAATGTCATCCACGTCTCCTGTACGGACAACAAAAGGGACTGCTGTGTCATTTCTAACAAGAGCAATTTTGACCATGTGCATGAAATAACCAATTCACCTTACATGACGTGTTATATTCAAAATCCTACCCCGTTTCCCTTTGGTTAACAGGGACAATCATTGTTAAAAGGGAATCGAGCATTAAACTATATTTCCCACGTAGCTCAAAGCAGGTCACCGTGAATACGAATTTATGAGGCTACATTTCCTTTACGTTGCTACCATGGCAATTCACGACGCGTCCAACACAAAAACTGCGTCTCTACGAGAAATACCTGCCCATGGTAGGCAAACTTCACAGCATCTGCAAGTATGTTTTTTCTGGAGCCAAATAAACAAACTAACGCACTGACAGTCTTTTCAGGCGGTATTACACACATTAATTATTCCGTTTGTCTTGTTAATAACTAGAAATAAAGATAATCCTAAATTAGATTTCCAAATTGATAATTTTATCTGCCACTGTTTAGCTCAGTTCTCGACTGCATAAAAACCAGTTGTTCAGAGCCATAGGACTACTTTTATGCATAGCTTGGCATCCCGAGACACAGAATAATGAGACGGACCATTCCTTCTTTCATTTACTTCACAGCTTGGGCGCGTATAAACACGGTTAGTACACTCATAGAACTCTGTGGTACCAGTCTTTTTCGTTCACTTATGAAGGGGTGTGGTGCCAATTGTTGCATTGTTGGCGTGAATGATACGCGCGCATGTCGACGGGCGGAATTTGGCGACTTGAGCCGTCTCGGTATCCTATGTCTCCGTTGGCACGGTAGAAAATTCTTGACATCATTCAATGGTATCGTCGTAACATCAATTGCAAACTATTCAAAAGTGACAGCTTTTAAAAACATCCGGTAATGTTATATTAACCGGCAAGTACCCACCTGTCGTCTCGAACTTGTCGAAAGTTGGCACGGATCCGTCAAACTGGATAGGTGATCCATGTCCCTCAGAGGAGGAGGCGGGGTCAGCCCAGCAAATATGTCGTCAAAATGCCTGAGATGCCAATGACGCCCGTTTAGGCAGGGGTGATGCTGCAGCTCCATCTCCTGGGAACATCCGTGTAGCTCTCTCTCATAAACGATGGCGGTCACAATACACTGGTCATACTGTCACATTGCATGTCAGGGCCACACTAAACTCTGCCACCTATCATGACTGAAGTGTAACAGTGCCAGGGCAGGGATTATAACACACCTCCTCTACCCCCTTCATTTCTATTTCTTTTTAGTTTAGCCATTTTCATTGGAGATGTTGTGATGCAGATCTTCTTCCCTTGACCCTGCTGCTGTCAAGAAGGAGTCGTTGTGTCTTGTATTAAGGACAGTTTGGGTTGCAAGCGATAATCTTATAAATTTGATATTTGGAGCTGCACTAACGTGAAAACCCAGCCATAATTACCCGAATCCGATTTCACTGATCGTGGCTGAAAGGTATTTTAAATATGCGTGCGTACTACAAGCAGTAATATTAAATAGGGTTACGCTCACAAAATGTTGATTCATTTGCAGCTCACATATTGCATAAAGGAGGCGGGAGTTCCAAAATGTGTATGAGGTCGACAGACTGGGTGGGAATGTGGGTGCTCTAAGGGTACAGTTTGCCAGTTACAGCTTTGAGCACAGCCAAGCCTGAAACTGGTCGATTTGTTCACTGACCCACTCACTGTCAGATACGTGTCGTTGACCTTCACGAATGGGCCGCCGGTTTGTATTCGTGCACAGTGACATGGAGGGCAGTGCTCTATGGGTTACTGACCTCAGCAGCCTGGATGAATTACCCGATGGCAATGAGCTGGACAATTGGGTGCGGTAGTTCATTAAACCTTCGGCAATATGGTATATCGACAGCTTAAGGAAGAATTGAAACAGGTCGTGCGAAAGTCTGGGGAAATATCGATCAGTAACAATTGTGGGTATTTCGCCAGTGTGTCTGTCCCATCGCTTCAAGCTCTAAATGGAACGATGGTTTGTGATGTAATGGCAAAAAAATTTTTTTTTTACATTCATATTTATCTGGAATCTGGACAGTAGCATTCCAGGGATTTCAGCTGAATTATAAATTAAAACAAGCATCGAAAAGTGCAGCTGGTCTGTTAGTTGTTACATTTTTGGTTCTTTGAGAAAAGTTACTTCTTCTCTTCTTCCGTAATATCCTCTAAACAATATTCTTGGAGGTTTGCCATGAACCGCGTGGAATACATGTACTCTTGGAATCAATAACGCATTTCCATCAGTTTTTTAAAAAATTTTGTTATTGTTTGTTTCCATGTCATTCATTTTAAATGAGCATACTATATGTTTCGAATAATGGTTGTATTTTTACCGCGCAGTTGTGCAAATACTATATTATTTAAGATCTTGGTTTGGATTTTATTATGCATTGAGATTTGCCACGAGTGCTCTTCAGTGCATGCACTGCTTGGTGTTTCTGTATAACTCTTGGTCTGCCAGAGGGAAACGGTTCGTTGTTGTTGTTTTTTTTTAATGACGTTGTAACAGGGCGACAGACAGGCAAGGTATAGCTAGCGTGGGAAGATAGCTAACGGCGGGGAGACAGAGTTATTGTAGGCCAGAGGGGGAAAGTAGCCGATGCAACTGAAGCGCTTTGACACCCGAAAAGGGTAGTGTTTACTTGACCGCCGTACTTGTCGATCAGATCACCTGGGAATTGCTTGGGGGGTAGAGCTGTTTCAATAGTATTTGACGTGGAGCCGACGGGGGTGGCTATTAGGATAACTAATGCACACTCGGTGGGCGTCTTGGGACGCTACCTGACTGGGTATAAATCCCCGAACGCTCCTTCCAACTTCAGACCGCTGAGAGCACTCACCAGCTTCGTGCCGAAGAGGAGACCACAACTGCAACTGTAACTTTGTACTAGTCTTGTGAGTGGGGAAGGTCAGGGAACCCGCAAACATCCTTTGTCAGAGCGTGGTATCTTTGGTATCTTGTCGGCATTTGGGCTGTTGCTGAGTGAGGAGGAAGAACAACACCTTCTTGGCTTCTCAACTTCTTGTACTTTGATTAACGACATCGTGGCTTCTTGGCTTCCCGACCTATTGGTACCTGCCGATACCTGTTGATCTAACTGCGCAGTCAAGCCAGGGTAGAGAGGAAGAACCAGTGCCCAGATAGCGCCATACACCCCTAAAGGAGAGGTTTCCTTATGCTGAATGTTCCCATGTGTTTTATAAAATGTGCTAGAAATTGAATATTACGAAGCCATTTAATTAGCATGTACTGATTTGCATCAACTTCATTCCATCGAAATTCACATGAAATTGTATGACCTATGTTCCTATTATTATTGAATGAATTAATAATTATTGTATATATGTAAGCAATACAGATATCGTTTGTTATAACTTATAGAAGAGAGATAGTCGATTATTTAGTGTGTTTGTGCCGTGCCCATCACGGCTGGTGTCAGAAGAAAGTTAGTGAGAGAAAGTGGAAACATCACAATGGTGTCAGAAGTGGGATCCTGCTAGTAAATAACATTTAATTTTGATCTGGGTCGTGTTAAGGGGCTATTGTGTGATTGTGTGGACAGGTCATCTGCCCTGAGGCGAGTGAGAGAGATTGACATTTAGTGCCTGCGACATGCTCTGATTTTACCTGTGCATTGACTGTTCAATTTTATCTTTTGTCACAGAGAAAATTGTTGTTTGCTATTGCAGGAATATTGTTGTTAACTTCACAGTTACGATCCACGCTTTATTGTTAGCTTTGTTTACAGGTCAATTGCTGATGGACTATCTGGGCGCACTGAAGCTTGCCAGACAAGAAGGCATTAGTGATGAGGAATTCAAAATTAGGTGGGACGAAGAGAAAGCCCAAAACCGAGAACAAAGGGCTAGCGAACGAGAAGAAAAGGAGAAGGAAAGACAATTTGAAAGGGAGAGAATGGAATGCGAACGGGAACTAGCCAAAAACGGGTGTCACAATGGTAAAGGGAATGGAAAATCTGCTGCCCCGAAGGTACCTAAAATTGCCATTTTTGATGACTCGCGCGAGGATCTCGACTCGTATTTGAAAAGATTTGAAAGGCTCGCGCAGGCAAATGATTGGGAAGAAGACACCTGGGCAGACATGTTAGGGGCATTGTTAACTGGCAGGGCGTTAGATGTTTATTCCGGTCTCAGCGATGAAGACAGTAGGGATTACGAGAAGGTAAAGAAGGTGTTGTTCAAGAAGTATCACCTCACGGCAGAGGGTTATAGGCGTAAGTTTAGGGAGAGTCGTCTAGATAAGGACGAAACTTATACGCAGCTGTCCGTGAGATTGCAGAGATATTTTGAGAGGTGGGTAGACCTCTCAGAGGCAGAGAGAACTATGGAAGGGATTACGGATCTGTTAGTCAGGGAGCAGATGTTGAAGATTGTCGACTGTAATCTTCCCATATATTTGAAAGAGAGGGACCCCAAGTCCGTGCATGAGTTAGTTGAGATGGCGGACTTGTATAGTGAGGCTCATCAGTCGAAGCGAGGGCTGGAGCAACAGCAGAAGTCAGGTAAGAGGGTTGAGGAGAGCAGAAGTAAGGGTTTAGGAGTGAGTAAACCGGTATGCTTCAACTGTGGCTCTCCCAATCACCTGAGTAGGCAGTGTGACCAGGGCAGGACGAAGAAGGGTGCTGCTGCCACTGTCGAGGACAACCGAGGTAAGTCCCAGCGTGAGAGTGGGCGTGGTTGTTTTGTGTGTGGGTCACTTCTCCATATTGCGAGATTCTGTAGGAAGAGACAGAAAGAGACGACCGCAGTCGTACTAACCAGCGATGAGGAAGCCGATGACAGTCAGTGGGAGTCATCGGGCAGGGCGAATACTCAACCAGGGGCTGAGCAGAGTGTTGGGCCACAGACCTTCATTTCTTGGGAGACGGAGGGTAAGAGTATTGAGTTAGAAGGTTCGACAGAACATGAGCCCGAAGACGATGTTCCGGAGAATGATTTATCCGCTCCATTTTTGGAGAAGGGGAGGATAGGGGATAAAGAGATTACTATCCTTCGTGACACGGGATGCACGTGTGCGATTATAAAAAGGGACAAACTGCCTCCTAACAGCTTAACTGGGAAGAACAGGAGTTATGTCCTGATGGACGGGACGAGAAGGTCTGCTCCTGTCGCGGAAATGTGGGTAGAAACCCCATTTTATACTGGGCTTCTCAAAGCGCTAGTAGTGGAAGACCCAGTGGCCGATTTGATTATAGGAAACATAAAGGGGGCGTCTCTTGAGAAGATAAGTGTGGTACTCACGCGATCTCGCAAGGTGGAGATTGACAAGGAAGAGCATGAGTGTGAGAATGCGAGTGCGAAAGTGAGTCAGACCACAGATAATGAGGAGGCCAAGGGCAACTCAACGGAGGAGGTAAGGGTAGGGGCCAAGATAGGGGAACTCACACCAGGTGAGATAGCCCGGGCCCAGAGAGAGGACGAAACTTTGAGAGTTTTAAGGGAGAGAGCCACGTTGGAGCAATCGGCTGAGGTAGGTACTCACATAAAGGAGAGTAAGGGAATTTACTATCGGGTAAAGAAGGCCGGGGCTGGACGTGCTGATGTGGAGCAGTTGTTGGTACCTAAGCAGTACCGAAGTGAGCTGATGAAGATAGCTCACGAAGGAGTGTTCGGGGGACACTTAGGAATTTCGCGCACACAGGACAGAATAATGCAGTCGTTCTTTTGGCCTGGGATAGGTGCGGACGTAGGTCGTTTCTGTCGATCGTGTGACGCGTGTCAAAGGACATCCAATAAAGGTAGGGTGACAAAGGTACCCCTAGTGCCGACACCCCTGATCGACACGCCCTTTTCGCGCGTCGCCATAGATTTGGTTGGTCCACTTCCGCGTACGGAACATGGGAGATCGCGTTATATTTTGACGCTAGTAGATTATGCCACGCGTTTCCCGGATGCCGTAGCCTTAAGGGGGATATCAGCTGAGCAGGTCAGTGAAGCGTTAATGGAAATATTTTCTCGGTTAGGCATACCAAAGGAAATAGTTTCAGATAGGGGATCACAGTTTACCGGTGAGCTGATGAGAGAGGTCAGTGCACTTCTCAAAACGAAACAGATATTCTGCTCGCCCTACCACGCGATGGCCAATGGTCTGTGTGAAAGATTTAACGGAGTGCTGAAGAATATGCTTCGCCGAGTAGCTCATGACAGACCCAAGGACTGGGACAGAATGTTGTGTCCACTGCTGTTCGCGTATCGCGAAACCCCACAGGCCAGTACAGGTTTTTCGCCGTTTGAACTAGTGTTCGGTCACCCTGTGAGAGGACCACTTGCAATACTGAAGAATCTGTGGACTGGGGAAGCGGAGTCAGAAACGAGGTCATCGTACGAATACGTGGTAGATATGAGGGAACGATTGGAGGATGCCATGAAAGTCGTAGCCGAGAACAGCAGCGTCGAAAAACACAGGCAGAAGAAATACTACGATAGGGGGGCCAAACAGAGGAAATTCCAAGTGGGCGATTCCGTCCTCATACTTCTCCCAAGTGACGGATCGAAACTACAGATGACTTGGAAAGGGCCTTACAAAGTAGAAGAGCAGAGAGGGTCAGTGAACTACATGGTGAACGTCAAGGGGAAGAGACGACTGTATCACGCGAATATGCTGAAGAAGTATATTGAGAGGGAAGACGAACAGGAAAACACAGAGGCAATAGCTGCAGCTATAATTGACGAGACCGATGAAGGAGAGGAAGCGACTTCGATGCCTCTGGAGACAGTCATGCCTAAGCTAGAACAGACCGAAACCTACAGGGATGTACAGTTAGGGGACACGCTAGATCAGGATCAGAGAGAACAGATGCAAGGGCTCATGGAAGAATACAAAGATATATTTACCGATGTACCGGGGCTCACTGACCTGATCAAGCACAAAATCCCATTGCTAGATCAAAAACCTGTGAAGGTAAGACCCTACCAACTACCGTACTCAACTAGAGAAGCTGTCAATGCTGAGGTAGGCAAGATGCTTGCGGCCAGAATCATCGAACCGTCCGAGTCCCCGTACAATAGTCCAATTGTATTAGTTAAGAAGCCCGATGGTCAACATCGTTTCTGCAACGACTACAGGCGGCTAAATGTTGTGACTGCCGATGACGCCGAACCGATGCCTGAGGTAGAAGCCATTATTTCCAATCTAGCGGAGGCAAAATATTTCACCAAGCTGGACTTGACAAAGGGCTTTTATCAAGTTCCGATGGCCGAGGAATATAAACACCTGACGGCGTTCGCCACACCGTTTGGGCTATACCAGTACAGGGTCATGCCGTTCGGGTTGAAGGGATCCCCCGCCACATTTAACAGGCTCATGAGGAAAGTATTAAAAGATGCTGGCGAAGGGGTAGATGCATTTGTAGACGACTGTCTTATACACAGTGCAAATTGGCCTGACCACTTGGAACGTTGTCGGAATGTCTTCGAGCGACTGAGACGGGCAAATTTAAAAGCTAGACCTACCAAGACGCTAATAGGGATGACAGAAGTCGAGTACTTAGGCCATAAGCTGGGACAGGGGACTGTAAGACCGCAGGAGAGTAAGGTGCGAGCCATTGTCGACTGTGACCGACCGACGACCAAGACACAAGTGAGGAGTTTCCTGGGGCTAACGGGGTACTATCGGAAGTTTGTACCAAATTACAGTGCAATCGCGGCGCCGTTGTCAGACCTCACAAAGAAGTCCCAGGGCACAAAGTTCGCGTGGGGACACGCGCAGGAGAACGCGTTCAATGCCCTAAAAATTTGTTTGAGTTCCGAGCCGATACTACGGATGCCAGACTGGAACAAGGAACTGATTCTCCAGACAGACGCATCTAACCTTGGAGTGAGTGGCTGCCTACTTCAAGAAGACGAGGGTACGAAGTATCCAGTTGTATATGTTAGCAGAAAGTTGAAACCCGCGGAGAAGAACTACTCAACAATTGAAAAGGAATGCCTGGCCATAGTTTTCGCCGTTAGTAAGTTGCAGGCGTATCTGTATGGGAGAAACTTCGTGTTAGAGACGGACCACCGACCTCTAACTTGGATGCGAACTAAAGACCAGAAGAACGCGAGGGTAACTAGATGGAACCTGGCGCTGCAACCATATAACTTTCGAGTCAGCAACATCAGGGGGCGAGACGCTCTATGGGCCGACACTCTATCTAGATTACCGGTAGATTAATAATTTTATTAGCCGATTTTGCCAGGGAAAATCGACTTAAGTGGGGGCGATTGTAACAGGGCGACAGACAGGCAAGGTATAGCTAGCGTGGGAAGATAGCTAACGGCGGGGAGACAGAGTTATTGTAGGCCAGAGGGGGAAAGTAGCCGATGCAACTGAAGCGCTTTGACACCCGAAAAGGGTAGTGTTTACTTGACCGCCGTACTTGTCGATCAGATCACCTGGGAATTGCTTGGGGGGTAGAGCTGTTTCAATAGTATTTGACGTGGAGCCGACGGGGGTGGCTATTAGGATAACTAATGCACACTCGGTGGGCGTCTTGGGACGCTACCTGACTGGGTATAAATCCCCGAACGCTCCTTCCAACTTCAGACCGCTGAGAGCACTCACCAGCTTCGTGCCGAAGAGGAGACCACAACTGCAACTGTAACTTTGTACTAGTCTTGTGAGTGGGGAAGGTCAGGGAACCCGCAAACATCCTTTGTCAGAGCGTGGTATCTTTGGTATCTTGTCGGCATTTGGGCTGTTGCTGAGTGAGGAGGAAGAACAACACCTTCTTGGCTTCTCAACTTCTTGTACTTTGATTAACGACATCGTGGCTTCTTGGCTTCCCGACCTATTGGTACCTGCCGATACCTGTTGATCTAACTGCGCAGTCAAGCCAGGGTAGAGAGGAAGAACCAGTGCCCAGATAGCGCCATACACCCCTAAAGGAGAGGTTTCCTTATGCTGAATGTTCCCATGTGTTTTATAAAATGTGCTAGAAATTGAATATTACGAAGCCATTTAATTAGCATGTACTGATTTGCATCAACTTCATTCCATCGAAATTCACATGAAATTGTATGACCTATGTTCCTATTATTATTGAATGAATTAATAATTATTGTATATATGTAAGCAATACAGATATCGTTTGTTATAACTTATAGAAGAGAGATAGTCGATTATTTAGTGTGTTTGTGCCGTGCCCATCACGGCTGGTGTCAGAAGAAAGTTAGTGAGAGAAAGTGGAAACATCACAGACGTGGCAGCAGCACATGAGAGACGTTTTACCACGTTTCCTACCTCAGTGATGGCACTTTCATTTTCTCCTTTTAGTCTAGACAGTAGAATCTCTTGCTACTCTCGAAGCCCTCAGACAAGTCACATTATGGACACTTGTCGCTGTCCGAAGAGGGAAAAAATGCAGATCTCAGCATTTTACCTCAGGCACATTCAAATACATGACCCGAGTTCATTGCTCCCCGTGAAAGGAAAGAAAAAACTGATAACGCACTGTCTGCGCCAATGTCCATGACGCCGAAGAGCAGATTTTCTTTCATAAAGTTTTTAAATAATCGTTGCAGCAGATAAGAGCCAGTCGGACTGTCGACGATGGCGCAAAACTAGAGGAGTCCACAGCAATGGTTCTCGGTACTGTTTGAATGGTAAACCATCTCCCAAATGAATACCTTCCAAATAATAATGTTGGTTAAGTGAGAATCACACTCATGTTAGTTTGCTGAACTTGATAAGACTATGCGGTGAAAAGGAGTAAAAAAAAATAAAAATTTACGCCTTATATTGGATTGGAGATCTGTCTGAATATTCCAACCAAACCGTACAATTTTTCGTTTTCCTTTTGCCATAAAAATGTGTCTGGACCGAGACTGGTACACGTATTTATATATAGATTCTCTCCGCGAGGCCGCTAGCCTGAAATATTTTCGAATGGAGTTGTTGTTTTTTTAATACGTTACAAGGTCATCGGGGTAAAAAGCGTTATGGCAATTAAGATCACAGGCATTGACTTGTGATGCATAGAAATGGCGCGTTCCATACCAGACAGTGTTTACTGCACTTGGTATGATAACCAGAGGGTCATAGTCTGACGCACAGCATGATTTGTTTACCCGAATTTACTTGGGCCTTTTAAGGAATGCACCGATACGGAATACATTTTCTATAACATTGGCGGCGTGTTGCATAGCTGAAAGAACTTCATGCATGAAACCTGCCAATGTAGGCAGATTTATACTACGTATTTCTCAAGTTCTACCTTTCATAACCGCATACCATCCATTCTAAATGGATGATCATGAAGTCGTAGCAAAAGTCACAACACTATCAACAATACTGCAGGGTACCAGACAAAATGTTTTCAAAAAGTACAGAAAATACAGAAAGTCTGTGAGGTGGAAGCAGGGCTTGGAACAAAAGATATGTCCAACAACAATAACAACAAATGGAGATACGGTTGTATGTTTCGAAACCCCGAGTAAGAAACCAAAAAGAAAAGCCTGACTTTGTAACATACAACCTTCCCTCATCTCCCTTTTTTGGGTAACATTTGAACTCTGCGGGGTTACGAGTTAACTCCAGCCACGAAATCCTTTGCGGCTTTCTCGACTGAGCAAATAAATTGCTGAGACAAATTGAAAGAAAAACATGTAGTAGATCTAGCAGGGCTTCCAAAAAAAAAAAAAAAAGACCCGGCTGTGTCAGGTTTCATTCCAGGAAAATTGAGGAAGTATCCTCAGCATGAATATTATATCTTTCCATCCCTAATGCTTTTCTCTTCTTCTTCCAAGGCTTGCCTTCCTTCCTGCCGTCTCGCCCCTGTCATGAGGCTGCCCGTCAATTGGCGTTCACAGTAAAGTTAACAAAGAAACTCACAGATAAAAGACCTGAAAAACTATTTGATACAGCCAGACAGGCCGGTAGACCGGAGCATGCAGACAGACAAACCTACTTAATATTATACGCAGACAGACAGAGATAGATAGATAGATAGATAGATAGATAGATAGATCATTTTTAAATGGAAGTGCTTAGAGAGGGACACATATCCCCTCTAAGCAAATGCTTACAGTGGGACACACACGTCCCTCTCTAAGCAAATGCTTACAATGGGACACACACGTCCCCTCTCTAAGGAAATGCTTACAGTGGGACACACACGTCCCTCTCTCTAAGCAAATGCTTACAGTGGGACACACACGTCCCCTCTCTAAGCAAATGCTTACAGTGGGACACACACGTCCCTCTCTAAGCAATACTTACAGTGGGACACACACGTCCCTCTCTAAGCAAATGCTTACAGTGGGACACACACGTCCCCCCTCTAAGCAAATGCTTACAGTGGGACACACACGTCCCCCCTCTAAGCAAATGCTTACAGTGGGACACACCGTGGCCTTCGTAACTACATGTAGTTACGAAGGCCACGGACACACACGTCCCCCCTCTAAGCAAATGCTTACAGTGGGACACACACGTCCCCTCTCTAAGCAAATGCTTACAGTGGGACACACACGTCCCTCTCTAAGCAAATGCTTACAGTGGGACACACACGTCCCCTCTCTAAGCAAATGCTTACAGTGGGACACACACGTCCCCTCTCTAAGCAAATGCTAACAGTGGGACACACACGTCCCCTCTCTAAGGAAATACTTACAGTGGGACACACACGTCCCCTCTCTAAGCAAATGCTTACAGTGGGACACACACGTCCCCTCTCTAAGGAAATACTTACAGTGGGACACACACGTCCCCTCTCTAAGCAAATGCTTACAGTGGGACACACACGTCCCTCTCTAAGGAAATGCTTACAGTGGGACACACACGTCCCTCTCTAAGGAAATGCTTACAGTGGGACACACACGTCCCTCTCTAAGCAATGCTTACAAAGAGACACATATCCCATAATCATCCCGCTCTAAATATATGCTTACAGAGGGACACATGCCCCATACTAAATGTGTTGCTTACACTTACAGAGGGACACATCACATTATTTTAATGTCACTAAGCACAATGCATAGGTAGTTGACCCATGCATATGTAAAGGAATCACGATAGGCCTATGACAAGCCCTTGTTCTTGAATTTGGCATTGGCCCTTGCAACAGTCATGTTGCCGTTGCAAGGACTTCATTATATTTACCGTGCCGCCATTGGATCGCACGTTTGAAGTCTTCAAAAGACTTAAATGTTCTTCCATGTCGATGACGTTTTTCACACATGTCCCTCTCTAAAAGCACTTCCTGTTTAAATACACGTCATAATTATATGAATCATCAAATACTTTCAGATCGCATGTTCACCAAAAAAATATGGTCAGTAGAAACATAAAAGAATGTAAAAAATATGAAATGCAGTCAAGCTCTCCACCTCAAATTTTTGTTTAAAGGTCAGATATACAACACGTGTACAACCCCTCTCACTTTAAATATTCCCTCGCTTTATATTTTCCCCAGCATCTACCATTGCTGACAGTGACACTTAAAATATATGGCCCCGAAAGAAAAAAAATAGGCAAGGAAAGATGTTGGGGGGGGGGGGGGGGGAGGAAGCGTCAGGCAGAAAATTTATGTCAGTTTTAAGTTGATTGATGGGACAGCTGAATCCTCTCTGGACAGCGAGTTGAAAGCTCAGGATTTCAATCACAACCGCCGCCCGAGGCTGTGAAATAAATGAACTGAGCGCCATTGGTCAAATACATGCGTACTTCATTATTTCACAAATACATGCGTACTTCGTTATTTCACAATACATGCGTACTTCGTTATTTCATAAATACATGCGTACTTCGTTATTTCACAAAATACATGCGTACTTCGTTATTTCACAAATTCATGCGTACTTCGTTATTTCACAAATACACGCGTACTTCGTTATTTCACAAATTCATGCGTACTTTGTTACTTCACAAATACAAGCGTACTTCGTTATTTCACATGGGACCTGGTGGGAGACGGAATGACTGTGTTAATGGCCTGGCCTACTACTAAGTTACATGTATTTCATCTATCGGTCAGCTGCTCTAGTTTTTTTTTTTTCTTTTGTACTCCAATTTGCATAATGAACACATACGTTACTGTACGCCATTCGGGACCGGATTAGGCCACCCGATGCCCTGAGCAGTCCAGTCATGAAAAGAGAGACGGAAAGAGAGAGAGAGAGAGAGAGAAAGGGGGGGGGTGAGGGAGACAGAGAAAGAGAGAGCATCTCTCTCTCCCTCTCCTTTATCTGTAGTAGGCTAGTGGTGTAAGAGTATTAGATGAACAGAACTGTAGATAAAAACTGGACAGCAAGGAAATGCACCATGCCATACACTGGCATATATTTATATACATGTATCTCTCTTTCTCTCCTTTATCCGTGTCTCTGTGTGTTTGTGTCTCCCTGCTCATATCCCCCTCTACCCCATCCCACCTCACCTCCACCTAACCGGTAAAACACACTGACTGTGACACCGTTTTCCAGCTCCCATTTCCAACTGTCACCAGCCAACCCTGCCGGCAAAGTGACGAATTAAATATTTCAACACAAGTACACACAAGTACAACGGTACCTCAACCTGCATTCCTACGATGCACGTACACACATACAAAAATACGTTAAAAAAAAAAGTTGTCACGCAATCGAGGACAAAGATAACTAATGACTTTGTTGCATAATTTTGTTGACTAGGTTAGCATTAAGCGGTAAAGGAGATTTAGGTCAAGGACGAGTCAAGTTACAACTGGTTCACGTCACCATGAAAAAAAAAAAAATTCATGTCAGCACTATCAAGCAAAACACTAACCTCTGGTTAACCTGATAGGATCCCCGGTTTACTAAATAATTATACATACATAAATCTCTGTAACCTCTCCCCACCCCTCCTTTAATTTCATTGAATAATACACGCACACTTGGCGAACATCAGGTGACTGGGAACTAATACCTTTGAACTAGCGCTCGGTGGTCACATTTGTCACGAGTGGAGTGAGTGCAATTAAGGGGATTGCTACAGAGCGGGTGTAGAGTAAGGACTCACAGTAGACAGCAAGTTAAGCGTGCTGTTGTGAGTAGGGGGGGGGGGTCTGAAGGAGGCGAAAGCGCTGTATAACTATCACTGCAAGTTAGAAGGTCCTAGGGAGCGGATCTGTGAATAATAGCCCATCGGGCAGAGATAAAAGGGAGCAGTCGAGAAGACTAGTGAGAGTCTTTCCAGTTATGACTGGTATGTAGAACGTTGATTGATTATTATGATTGATGTATTATATTATATTCGTCTATTACCATGATGTGAATAAGTATATGTGAGGAATGTGGAAGTCCTTGATATTGGATATAGCAATGTGCGCCATGAGCGATAGATGGAAGTGAGTTCATGGATTGGTAGCGCGAGTGAGTAGTGTGTACTCCGATGGAAGTGTGTTACCGTAAGATGTGTGGTGAGTGAAAGGTGAACTAGTGTGTGTACGCTTCATGGATTGTAAGGAGAGGTGGAGTGAATAGAAATGGTAGGGTATTATACCAATGTAATGTTATTCTTGTAGGTGTCGGGGACGGGCCGAAGAGCCACCTCGAGGAGCACAGGGGATAGGCCAGCATAGGGCCGGAGGCCACACATAGGCCAGAAGTGAGGCTGTCAGTGCAGGACAGTAGAGGCACATAAAGTCGTGGCAGTCAGGCCACGGACAGGGACGTAGATATGAGAGTGAATGAGATACTCTATTGTTGCCATGTTGATAGGCTAGTGAACTGATACCATGTTGTTGCCATGTTGATGGCTATGAAAATAATAATGTGTTATTGCCCTGCTGAGGTGCTAGGGGAGTGATAAGGGGTATGATAATAGGAAGGTGATATTGAGAGACTGCGGTGCCAGTAAATTATTAATGGGCTATTAAGACCCTGAGGGGAGAGGCTGAGGCCGAAGTGCCTTTAGGAGTAACTACCGGATTGTGGATCCGAGGGAGAGTGTGTGTGAGAATAAGGCCGTTGTACGGCAGTGCATTTCAATAATATAATGTATGTAATTGCGCTATTATATGTATAATTATGTTTAATAAATGTGTGAGTCTGATGGGTTGTTCTGTTAAGTGTTAAACTTGTTGTTTGTGATTGTTGTCCTGTCATACTTATTACATCTCCCAGTCTGGGATTTGTGACACTGGGGGCTCGTCCGTTGTGACACTGGGGGCTCGTCCGTTGTGACATTGGGGGCTCGTCCATTGTGACTCGTCCATTTTCGTAATATTTAGTTGTAGTTAGTTAGTAGGTATTTGTGCTGTCTTGTTCGTTGGATGAATGGACATTTCATGATATGATTTATGTATATTTATGAATAATAATATGTATTGATGCATGTATTTTGATGAATATGTATTAATGTGTACTTAAATTTCAGAGAGACAGCGTGTGTGCGTGCAGCCTGAGGAGACAAGCAGCCAGAGCTCCGATTAAGGGGAGGAGTTAAACTCAAAATTCGAAGTTAAGTGAAACTGAAATTTTGTACCCTGGATTAAGGGCTGTCTTTTCATCTGTCTGTTTCCCTGTTTTTGCTGTTTTCGTTGTAATTGATTATACGGGCGGTGGCGCGGGTTTGCTGTGTTGAACTTAGTTTATCCTTTTAAAAAGGTGTGGTAAACTTTGGAACTTCGTTCATCACAGTGACCAGTTCTGTAGGGACCTGTATTTTTGTTTAGATTGTGCCGTTCCATCTTCCTCGTTGTTTTAGGAAGACGTTTCTCTTGTCCCTCTCTTACCTGTCTGTAAATACGTTCTTTTTTTTCAGACTCTGTTCTTGTTCGTACCTTGTAGTGTAATCGGCGTATTTAGGGTGCATTTTTTTTCCATTATATTTTCTTTTTTAGGCCTTTGTCTTAGTCTGGTTCGTTGTCCTTGACGTACTTGTGGTCCTTCTACTGAATTTTCTCATTCTTATCTTTTCCTTTCGTTTTGTTATTTAATAGTGCTAGACATTTTATAAACATACAATTAGTTAGAGAGAGTAGGCTGTAGAATGTTTAGTTAGGGGTGTTTCTGAATTGTATTTGGGTTTTGTTATATCTGGTGTGATCTCAGGTCTCTGGTCGTATCGCTAGTGATCATACCGACAGGTTGGTCGTCTTATAATAGATACCATAACCATAAATCGGTGAAATGGCGGAACTCCAACAACTAATGAAGTTGGGTAAGGAACTTGGCCTGGAGGGAGAAGAGCTACGCGGCTGGATTAAAGAACAGCAGGCAGAAATGCGCGATGAGCGTGCTAAGGATAGAGAGCGAGAAAAAGAGGCTCAGTTAAAGGAGTTAGAGGCTCAGCAACAGGAGAGGGAGTTAAAGTTAAAGGAGATAGAAGCTCAAGAGCGGGAGACAGACGCGCGAGTAAGAATCGCAGAATTAGAAAGCAAAAAGAGTGCGCCAACAGAAACAGTTGAGCGGCAGGTACCCAATAAAGGTGGCGTTAGGATTAAGCTCCCTACGTTCGACGACCGGAAGGACGACATAGACGCCTTCCTTTACAGGTTCGAACTGAACGCACAATTGCAATGGGGGGAAAATAAGGAATTATGGGCCACGTACCTGGCATCGCTATTGCAGGGGCGAGCGTTAACCTACTTTAAAGAGCTACAGCGCGAAGACGTGCAAGACTACGATAAGCTGAAGGCTTTGCTGCTTCGCCGATTTGCGCGTACCGAGGAATACTTCCGGGAGCAGTTTAGGCGGGCACGTGCAGATACCAGGGAGGACTTTGCTGCCTTCGTCGCGAGACTAACGGAGTATTTCGCGAACTGGGTAGACTTGGCGCATGTGGGCACGGATTTTGCTAAACTGAAAGACTTAATGATCCGTGACCAGCTGTACGCGTCGTGCCACAAAGATCTGGTGGCTTTCCTGAAAGAGAACGAACCCGCGACGGTGCAGGAGGCGTCTAAGTTGGCGGAGGCATACCGTACGGCGCATCCGTCCAAACCAGTCGCCAGGGCGTACGTCCAAGATGCTGGGTACGTCGCCGTTGTCGAGGGGTCGCCGGCAGGACTTAGGGACAGGTCGCGTCAGCGTGGTGCCTATAGCGGGCAAGCCCAAGGGCAGCGTAGGGGCTATCACCAATCACCGGCATATGGACCCGGTAAGTTTGACCGAGCAGGAGGGCTAGGTCGCGGTAATGGCCGGGGCCGACTTGTGACCTTTGCCGATGACCGACGGCATAGGGACTCTAGTTCCGGTCGCGAGGGGTCACGGGGACCCAGGCCTAGAGCAGCACAGGGAGCGGAGTGTTGGACTTGCGGACGCGCGGGTCACTTTTCGCGCGAGTGTAGGGCCGCGAAGTGTTGGAACTGCGGTAGAGCGGATCACATCAGCGTGAACTGCCCGGCAGGTAGGATAGCGGCGAACGTGGACAGTAGCTCCAGTCCATGCTCCCCAAATAAATTTCATCATGCGGCTGCGTGTGTTACATCGGACAACGGAGGCGGACAGTATTCTAAGTGTCCCAGTTGTGAGAAGTTATTATCTTCCGGTATTTTACCTTGTGGGAGAAAGATCCCCGTTATAAATTCATGTCATACAGGAGGTGGTCTTAGGGTTTATCCGGGGTTTGTTGGGGACGAACCGGTCTCGGTTTTACGAGATACGGGATCTACCGTTGTGGGAGTGCATAGAGACTGCATTCGGGATTCACAGCTTACAGGTGAGACTGTCCCGTGCATCCAATTTTCGGGGGCCATTGAGAAATTACCCATGGCAAGAATAATGATAGATACACCTTTCCTTAACGGGGAAGTCGAAGCGGTCGTTGGTTGTTTTCCGGGCGCCCAGCTCATCATTGGGAATGTATCACGGGTAGTTTCCCCGTCCGATGAGAACGTGCAGGCATGGTCGCAATCAAAAGGTATTGACTTTTGCGCCGCGGTCGAAACACGCCGACGGTTAGCCGATAAAGACAAGATTAGACCTTTGGCTACGCCAGCGGTCAACCTAGACATCACGCCAGAGCGCTTGGCGAGATTACAAAGAGAGGATCCATCATTAAACCCATGTTTTGGGGAAGCGCGAACCGAGAAAACGAGGAGATATAAGAACGGGTCATCTTCTTTTTTTGTCCAGGGGGGCATTCTGTTCCGTATGTACGTCACAGCGGCTTCCGTTCAAAAGCAGGTCGTCGTGCCACGGTCGTTAATTGCTACAGTATTGCGTCTGGCCAATGATGTTCCATTAGCGGGTCATATGGGAAGTACTAGAACCAAGCAGAGAGTTCTGAAAGATTTTTATTGGCCGTCAGTATACAGAGATGTACGTTTATATTGTAAGACGTGCAGTGCGTGCCAAAAGACGACGCATAAGGGTCGTTCACCCCAGGCTCCTCGTCAAGAGATCCCCACGGTTTCGGAACCGTTTAAAAAGGTTTCAGTACCTTGTTGATTTAAGAGAAAGACTATCTGCAGCGCGCACTATAGCAGAAGAAGCTTCGGGTATCGCTTCGAAAAGAGCAAAAGACTATAAAGATAGAGGTTCCAAACTGAGAATTTTTGAGCCAGGAGACAAGGTTCTGTTGTTGTTACCTACGGACCATAATAAGTTATTGATGACATGGAAAGGTCCTTATGTTATTGAGCGAGTTGTTTCAAAGGTAGATTACGCTATCCACATTGATGGAGCGAGTAAGGTTTTCCATGTTAATATGCTACAGAGATTTTATGAGAGACCACAGTATCTGTGTGCACAGACAAGACCAAAGGAGACTGTCTTCTCTACCGCTTGTACGGGGGTCGTAGACCAGTTGGACTGTGACGTAAGCGACACCGAGGCGCAGGAAGAGTTACAAATTCAATTGCCGGAGTTAACTCCGACACAAGGTTACAGGGACGTAAAAATTAACCCTGACCTTACGAGTTCAAGGGGTAGGGAACTTGAGACCCTGTTAGCGTCATTTCCGGATGTTGTTACGGATTTGCCGGGTCGCACTACGGTGATCCAGCACCAAATAAAGTTGACTTCCGATAGGCCAGTATTTCTTAGACCGTATCCGTTGCCTTTTTCTTCGAGGGATAGGGTCATAAAGGAAGTTGAGTCAATGTTGAAGTTAGATGTGATAGAACCATCAACATCGCCGTATTCATCACCCATCGTCCTCGTGAAAAAACTTGATGGATCGGTGCGGTTCTGTATTGATTTTCGAAGATTGAACACTATTACGGTAGGCGATAGGGAGCCTATCCCGTTTCAGGAGGAATTAATAGCTTCATTGGCCGGGTCCACGTGGTTTTCCAAGATAGATTTGACGAAAGGGTATTGGGAAATCCCGCTTACTGAGGAGTCTAAACAATACACGGCGTTCCAAACGCCCATTGGATTATTCCAATTTAAGGTCATGCCATTTGGGTTGGTAAACGCGCCAGCGACGTTTGCACGATTAATGAGATTGGTGTTGAAGGACATACCTAATGTCGTGTCATTCTTTGATGATATAGCATGCCATACGTCGACATGGTCTGATCATATTCAGACACTAACAGTAATTTTTCAACGATTACGTCATTTTGGGTTAACTGCTAAACCCGCAAAGATGGATTTGGCATGTCCAGAGATAATATTCTTAGGACATATTGTGGGTAGAGGTGTTCAGAGACCTGAAGAAACAAAAATTGACAAGTTAGTAGGGTTGCAAATCCCTAAAACAAAGAAACAAGTCAGAAGCTTAGTGGGAATTTTAAATTATTACAGAAAGTTCATTCCAAATTTTTCCTCCTTGTCATCTTCTCTTACTGACCTTACTAAGAAGGGACAACCCGATAAGGTCCAGTGGACGTCTGAATGTCAGACATCATTTGATAATTTGGTGACAGCATTATCATCGTCACCCATTCTGATATTACCCGATTTTCGATCTAATTTTATCCTCAGAACGGATGCGTCGGACTCTGGTGTCGGCGCTTGTCTTCTACAGGAGAAGAACGAATGTCTCCATCCTGTATGTTATGTCAGTAGGAAGTTATTGCAGAGAGAAAGAAAGTATTCTGTGATAGAGCGTGAGTGTCTTGCCATTGTCTGGTCCGTCCAGAAACTAGGACGTTATCTCATGGGACGAGAATTTTGTATCCAGACAGACCACAAGCCACTGACATTTTTGTCGAAGAATCGTTCGTCCAGCCCACGCTTGTCTAGATGGGCATTGGCTTTGCAGCCGTATACCTTCGTTATTCAACCAATTCCAGGGACCAGCAATCATATCGCCGACTACCTTAGTCGAGCCTAGGGGAAGATTTCAGGAGCTTATACATCGGAGGACAGGAACATTGACAGGATCTGTGTGAATAAGTCGACTTTAAAATATTGACATTATAAATATGATATGAAGAATGGTTGATAGGTTGAATGGTTTTTGATTCTGTATTAGATATTGTGTTTAGTTAGCTATTCATGAGGTGACACATATATGCCTATTGCAGGCCATATTGATCCCCATATTTTCCCCTGATTTCGGTATTCTATATACTAGGGGAACTGCTAGGTCATTTTTTTTTAGTGTAGGTATTGCTCACGCTCACTCGTTGACAGTCATCTTGATGCGATTTGAAATTAATTGCATTAATTTTTTTGGGGTGGGGGATGATGTCACGAGTGGAGTGAGTGCAATTAAGGGGATTGCTACAGAGCGGGTGTAGAGTAAGGACTCACAGTAGACAGCAAGTTAAGCGTGCTGTTGTGAGTAGTGGGGGGGGGGGTCTGAAGGAGGCGAAAGCGCTGTATAACTATCACTGCAAGTTAGAAGGTCCTAGGGAGCGGATCTGTGAATAATAGCCCATCGGGCAGAGATAAAAGGGAGCAGTCGAGAAGACTAGTGAGAGTCTTTCCAGTTATGACTGGTATGTAGAACGTTGATTGATTATTATGATTGATGTATTATATTATATTCGTCTATTACCATGATGTGAATAAGTATATGTGAGGAATGTGGAAGTCCTTGATATTGGATATAGCAATGTGCGCCATGAGCGATAGATGGAAGTGAGTTCATGGATTGGTAGCGCGAGTGAGTAGTGTGTACTCCGATGGAAGTGTGTTACCGTAAGATGTGTGGTGAGTGAAAGGTGAACTAGTGTGTGTACGCTTCATGGATTGTAAGGAGAGGTGGAGTGAATAGAAATGGTAGGGTATTATACCAATGTAATGTTATTCTTGTAGGTGTCGGGGACGGGCCGAAGAGCCACCTCGAGGAGCACAGGGGATAGGCCAGCATAGGGCCGGAGGCCACACATAGGCCAGAAGTGAGGCTGTCAGTGCAGGACAGTAGAGGCACATAAAGTCGTGGCAGTCAGGCCACGGACAGGGACGTAGATATGAGAGTGAATGAGATACTCTATTGTTGCCATGTTGATAGGCTAGTGAACTGATACCATGTTGTTGCCATGTTGATGGCTATGAAAATAATAATGTGTTATTGCCCTGCTGAGGTGCTAGGGGAGTGATAAGGGGTATGATAATAGGAAGGTGATATTGAGAGACTGCGGTGCCAGTAAATTATTAATGGGCTATTAAGACCCTGAGGGGAGAGGCTGAGGCCGAAGTGCCTTTAGGAGTAACTACCGGATTGTGGATCCGAGGGAGAGTGTGTGTGAGAATAAGGCCGTTGTACGGCAGTGCATTTCAATAATATAATGTATGTAATTGCGCTATTATATGTATAATTATGTTTAATAAATGTGTGAGTCTGATGGGTTGTTCTGTTAAGTGTTAAACTTGTTGTTTGTGATTGTTGTCCTGTCATACTTATTACATCTCCCAGTCTGGGATTTGTGACAACATTCGGCATGTGCATGTCAGATTACTTTAAACACTGATTACTTTAGACTTAAACGCATTTGATTAATGGACACAACGTACTTAAGTCCATGACCCCAAAATGCAGTCGGTGGAAAAACGGGGTTGGGGGAGAGGGGGTGAATGGGCAATTAAAGCATTAATTTATTCACTGTAATTTTGCGCGTCCTCAACCCAGTTGAGTGATGATTATATAACCCTCGCCCATTACCGTCCGTTAACGGTGACAAGGTCAGGTTAGGTTTGAAGTTGTTGAGAGATGACCTTGAGATCATTGTGGTAAACAAGACACACTTTATCCAAAAGCTTGGTATGTCCTCGTCCTTCAGGTCATACGTTGCAGTCTATCAGTAGGGTATGGAATGTTCACCTTTTCTTTTAAAAGCATTGTCACAATTCTGGGAGTGGTGGGTAGAATTGAGGTTCTAGTCTTCTCGAATAAAGATAATTAAAACTGCACAAACTAAACACCCCTTGACGAACTGGAAACAATCCAGGCTGAGTGATATCAAAGTAATTAAATACATGTGTATTCTTAAATAATTCGTTCCCTGGGCCAAAAGAACTTCATTTATTAGAAACGTAGCTCATTGCAGTGTGGACACTGTTTTGGGTGAAATAACAGCAAAACTGTACAGTTCACCCCAAAAAACACCGAATTCCAGTAGGAAAGCAATTTTATGTAACGACTTGAAGCCGTTGTACTGCAAAATGGGTCTGCTGTCGTCTTTCTCTGAGATGTCATGTAGTCAAGAACAGACTTATAATCACATATATACAGGTTGAATCTCTGGCCGTGCTAAACACCAGGACAAAATAATTACATGTGTGTCTGCGGGTTGCCGGACACGATGATACATGTAAATAAAATAACACACCAGAGAATCTGAAAGGCATGTGTCGTGTTCTCGGCTCCCATACAGTCGTTCCAGATCTTCATGGTGCAAGAAGAGTTAAGGCTGTTCCCCAGTTCTAGCATACATAGATGGCTCTAATGGACAGTATCCTGGCCATCCAAGTTCCCGACTTTAGGTTATAAAAAAAAGAATAATTTGGTCAAGAATTGCCTAACTCGTGTTACTTGTTAGGAGCAAACACCACACTCTATTAAGGAACTTGCGACACAACTCGCGAACACATAATTTATTATTATCTTAAATAATGAATAAGATAAGATAGGAGTCACTTTATATTCCCAGGAGGGGAATTCTCTTTCATAGCACGTTTAAGAGCGCATACATGGTACACACATGTTCAACATCATTACATAAACATAGGCTACATCACAACTCAGTAACAGGCACACATGTAGTGACATGGTAAAGAACCTTAGTGAAATGTGGCACACATCTAGCTATAATGTCTTGTTGATGCGAATTGCCGAGGGCAAAAACGATCTTCTGTATCTTTCCCTGTTCGTTTTAATTTCATGTAGCATTCCCGTCATTTATACATGTAGCATCCATCCATTACGTTAGTCGCTGGCCTCAAAGGTCTGATCAGATCTTTCTCTCGTCCCCGTGTCTGAAATGATCTGAAGATCGTTGATATATTATTATTAGAGCCGCAAGTTTCCAGCGATAATTGTCTGGTTGTCATGATGGCCAGACAGGTCCAGGCCAGGGCAGCAACTGGATAGTCAAAAGAGAGATATCGTCTGAAGGACAATCATATCACTTATCAGTCGTTTTCAGAGGCCTAACTTCGACATTTAGAGAGGAGAGAGGATTGGGACCGAGGTAACCGATCGAAAATATATCTAGACTTTTCCTTGATGAATGGCTGGATTTTATACACATAAATCTATAAATACACTTTGAATAAATAAATAAATAACTTTCAATATTCTGACTTCCTTTTTTTTTTTTGCTTTCTGTGTGTGTGTGGGGGGGGGGTGTTTTATTCTTTTAAAATGAGAAACATGTTACTCCATAACATTCGGGCCACACCCACACAAAATAGACTCCAAAACATAATAATAAGGGCAAGAAAGCACCCCCCCCCCCCCCCCAAAATTGTATTTTACATTTTTACAACTTTTTTTTTTACAAGCCTGCCTAAACCCGAATCAACACAATAGGTCGATACAAAAGCCATGGGGTTAGGGTTAGTAGCTGACACTTGAGAAAATTACCTTTATAATTTATTATTTTTTTAAACTGTTGATTAGGCTGTAGCGTTAAACAAAACAAACAAAAACTGAACAAAAAATGGAGGGAAGAAAAGAGGGGTGAGGAGGGAGGGGGAGGAGGGAGGGGGGGGGGGCAAACTGCAACACAATGAAATACATGTACTCACTTCAGTGGTGGTGTTGTTGTTGTTTTAATAATAATAAGATGACAAGATGAATTTTAATGATGTGGCATTTACAAGACTTCAATCAACATAATGACACCAGACCCATGATGAAGCAGAATATTGAAGTTTTCTTAATCTAAACATAATTAGAGATGCCAATGATGGTTTGGTGAGCAAAAGATTAACTTATTTCGCCCCTCAAACCATGCCAATTTTCAATTAAGTTATGAAATGAGCTGATAAGACTTGATATGTCTACTATCAGCTGAGCAGTATCACCTGAAGCTTATACGATACGTCAATTCTAGCCATAGCTAATCTATGACTGTTATCTTTCAAGGTTAGAAGACATCGCTGTAAGTGTAAGTCCTAACTCGGGACATTTTTACAGACTAGCTGAGGTCCCCGGCCCTGCCCGGGATAAATCGGTTTGAATATTAGTTTCAGTTCTGGGTGGTTATTATGGACCTGCTTCATCTTGCCTGTTCCTATTTGTTTATTTTATTTTTGTTTGTTTTTAATTAAGTCTTACTGCTCTGCCTTTGTGAGTTGACACCCTGCGCGTCCCGTACAATAGCATGATTTGCGCACGGGTTAGTATGTTTGATAGTGAACCCATCGCAGGAAGTGATATTAACGAAGCCTTAAAATGGCGAACCATGACTAGAAATAGATCTAAATGATGCCGAAACAATGAAAAATGAAACATAGAAGCCTGAACATTTCATAATTTCTAATACCCCGGTATAGCCCATGTTAATTTCGCATGCTGTTGTGCAAAGTTTGAAGCCCTGAGTGTGATGCGGTTCCTGAGCCTTAGGTGACCAAAGTTTCGAGTTACCAAAATATCTTACAACACTCGGCCTTGTCTGAGCTGTAAAAATGACGAATCGGAAAACCTCGAACGGCCCACTTTGTTTTCTATTTTTCTAAATTTTTAAGGTTGTTGCATCATTAAAATGAATTGATACAAACCTTGCTCAGTCTTTGAACTACTTTCAGTAATTTTTTCATGGCTCGTTCAGTAGTATTTTCAGCTATAGAGTACAACCGTCCAATTTTACCCAATTATATATATAGATAATACGGTATTAATACCCAGATTTTGGTGACCAGTGCTTAATACAATCATGTATAATGGCCTATCTGACAATGACATAATGAATGAAACTGGCTCTCCACAACGTCAGGAAACACGCAAAATGAAGAAAACACGAGAGAATTTGATGGACCATGCGATATCCTCATATTATAGAGATAGATTACTAGCATAATCCATATCAGAATATAGTACAACGACAATAATACAAAAGTAAACTACCTGGATGGTTAAGACTGTCCTGCTTTCCTTTTGCACGCACGTGTCATTATTGTCACAGGCACGCCAGTCAGTCCACACATGAGGTCACGCGCTTTGATAAGCTTCGAGTTCTCTGCAGGCCACAAGTGTAAAAACTGGCTACAACTACATACATGAAATTTCTGCTATTCGTCACAGATCATACAATAGCACGCATAACGCTCATGCATTATTAATTGTTACCTTTTTTCTAGTTGTAAATGAATGCCAAATTACTAGGCATAAATTTTTTATATTATTAATGTGCGCAGCTGTTTCATTTTTTTTTTTTTACTTGGTAGCACTGACAAGCCGGTTTCGGAGATACGGTACATATAATACTGGTGCGAGGAATGCATTCTTCGTTCTAAACCTCTTCTACTCCCCCCCCCCCCCCCCCCAACACATACGCTCAAAAACAGCCTTTCAGGTTTGGCACTATTTCCAGACATTTCGGTCACCGTCCTGTATGGTAAGAATCATGATTTTCAAAGGAACAGTCACAATGAAGTGACCAACTGACCATCCATTGGCTGAGGCAAAAATGGCTTTCACTCAACACAAAATAATAAAACAAAAGAACATTTGGATAACTTAATAAACAAAACTAGTGGACAGAATAAAAAGGGCAGAGATCCCTGGTTTAGAATGTTTCATTTGCATAGCGAGCAATGATATAATTATTACAATGTCCAAAATGTTTCGCACTCTGACATGGAAATACCGGGCGTATGGGGAGTGAAAGGAAATGAAATTTAGTGAAGGAGGGAAAGACAGCGTCCCCCTGCAACTTCTAACGATGCAGAGCTATCATGTAGTATCACAGCCAAATTTCCCTGCAGAGTTCCCAATTATAGACGAGGATGTAAATGTAAGGCCTACTATCAAATTTAATGTCAGTCAAACTAGCAGTATTGGGGCCCCATCCAGGCTCAATTTCCCAGCTTCTAGGAATACGTCAAAAGTAACTTCATAAGCTCAGGAGCACAGAAAACAGTCACAAATCATGGTCCGTTTTTTATCTCTGCCTGCAGTCTGTCCACCTTGACGCTATCGAATTTCGATAACCGATAAGATAGAACGAATGGCGACCTACGAGTAGACGTTGTGTTAGACAAGAGTCAGGGTGTGTAACGTACAAGAGGCCATGAGGAAAGAGGTGGGCAACAGGATTTACGGCTGGAGCGTTTGTTAATAACACAAGCAATTATCACAAACGGCATGGTGGACTGATGGTAGTCTGAGACACACGCCAGCTTCGTGAACCAAACGCCTGATAATTGAGTTTTAGGGGGGGGGGGGGATGGAGAACTAGGGACTGGCGATTGTAACGCCCGAGGGTTAAGGAATATCTGAAGTGTGGCGTTTCTGTGGGGTCTTCTGGAAGAAGGCCATGGGGACAAAATTGGTGGACCTGTGGGAAATTCTGGCCCTGCAGCTGAATTAACCCTCTCCCTGAAAACACACGGTGCGATATGATTCAGAAGTGAGCTAATTTTACTGTTGCCCTGCTCCACAATTAGCTAAAAACGTTTGTGGACGCCTTTGAGGGGGGGGGGGGTGTCATCCGAAGTTAAGTTTTTCTTTTGCCTTGGATATTCTATGAGTTTTTAGGGAGCAGTCTTGTTGTATGCATAGTGATTGTATGGAACGCAGAAACGATTGTACACATAATTTTGTTCTCCTCAGTGCTGAAGTTACAGTGGCCAAGGCAACCACACTGATGAAGAATACAAAATGTGCTTGGTTTCATTAGAATTAATCAACCAGCAGATGTTTTGGTGTGTCTGAACGTCTTGACTGCTACTGAGTAAGCTAGTTTCGGCACCCTTGGCTTGAACGATTCATGAAATACGTTTAGACGGTTATGTAACTTGCTCTCAAAGGATCGCTAAGCGCCAGAGAACTAACTTACTAAGGGCTGCTGAAGTTTCTGGCATAGGGAATTTGTAAAGATGTAATTTCAGCGATTGCCTTCAAACCCATTGGAAGTCAAATTAAATTCAACGAACTGGGATAAATGTGTCATCTTTAGTTCACCAAATTTTTAGCGGCCAACGGGCAGAGAATAGTCTGTTAACTTCATTTGCCTGAACCAGAATAATATCCTCTGCGATAATTGACACGTCTTTGAAAAAAAGGAAAGAATTTATAATGAATCTGGTCAAGTGACCTCTGCCGTCCCTAAATGTCATTCTGATCCGATGTGGACGAATACATACATGTACCAAACTAAAAGTTTAAACATAAAGTTTACCCGACCGTAATAATCCCCCCCTTGAAATATCCGATCATGTTCCAAGTCCAACCAACGACCATGAATGATAGAAATGCAAATCCATTAACCGTTAGAGTTTTGAGTTGGATTTGAACAAGTCAAGCAATTGATCCCTTTTCCGCTTTCGCAATCAAGCTCAGGTGCTTGGTCATGCAGAAAGGACGCCTAAATCTGAAGTGTTAGCCCACAGTATATTTTTGCTCTATATGTATCACTTGGCAACAAAATGATGCCTAAAAAACTAAAAGGAAAATAATTATGAAGAAACTCATTAAAAGAAATTTACTCAAGCAAAAACCTGTTCCAATTATTAATTATAAGAAGTGGTGAACTGGTGTATCACGGTTTGGTGGAGATGAACTGTGGCATCCAGTCTTGGCCTGAAAAGGTAGGATGGGCAGAGGTATAAGAAATACCCAGAGTCACGACTCGTTTGATCCCTACTGTCAATCACGCACACACTGTGCTGAGGCACACTTTGACGAACGCACTGCGGCACACCTTCATGCACTCGCGTAGATGGCACTGGTTTTCACAGCGAAAACAGGAGGAACTTGACAAATTTCAGTACAACCATCCATTGTTTTCAAGACAAGTTTTGATCAGTAAAAGCATCCGTGTGAAATCGCATTGCTCTTGACTGTTACAATACATGCACGGTACTTTCAATGGGACTGTAATGGACAGACAAAAACTTGAACGACGTAAATACACAGAGTTTTAAAAGACCTATCGCAAGTTTTGTTCCTGTGCCATGGCCTGGAAAACTGTCAAACTATTTGAGCGCATGTACAGTGTACATTATGTTGGGCTTCTTTGGCTTCAGATGTCACACAACCAAGGACTCGTAACCCTTCAGTTCAAGGACACGTTTTCTACTCTTTGCTTTCTCCTTCCTTTCACAGCTTGTTTACAGTCACTAAAGCATACTCTGACCCATCTAATGACTGTTGACAGTGGCAAGCCCCTAACATTTAAGTGCTGATTGAATCATAGAACTTTGTTGTAATTCAACAACCTGTTTGCACTCCTTATCTATGCAACTGATCCATGTACAAGTTCTTCAGCCTGTTGGCTGGTGCAGAAATCAGAAGTCACAGACATAAATAGAAACACCAACATGTCAAGTGATATTAAGCCTCTGCTTGTTTGGCTGCGGTCATGCCATATTCATGGCTAAATTGGCTGCTTTCCTCTTTATCTGTAGACATTTTTGGTGCACGCACTCAAATGAAAACGGTCTAAAAAGTCTTACTGAGAACATCACCTTCATTCACTCACCTCAGTTTTTGAAAAGAAGTAAAAAAAAAACGCGAATAACTAATAGACATTCATCATGCTCACCGAGAGAATAGATCACATCTTTCCCTGGGCTCGCACATCAGAACATGACAACAACAACGAAAATGACCAAACGGAGAAAAGAAAGGAAAAAAGACCAAAAGACACCGACATTATTCCCGACTTGGTTCATTTTTTTTTTTTCTGGTCACCACTTGCTGTGTCTGCATCATTAGTATTTCATTCGCGCTTTTTCCAGTAAGCTCTTTACAGATTGTTGACCCAATAGAAACTCTAAACTGTCGCAAGGCTACCTGTTGCTGCTTTTCTTTTTTCTTTTCTTTCTTTCTGGGAAAGACAGAACGGGAATAAGGAGGGATGAAATTAAGGACTTCTAAACCTGTTCCCTCCCCCTCCCGAGTCTTCCGCCGAACGGTAGTAATTACTCCACAGACGCATAATCATGGATCAGAGGAAATCCTTTCCGGAAACAATTACATGGGGCTCCATTAAAATAAAGGAAGTGCTTAGAGAGGGACACATGTGGCCCTCTAAGCAAGTGCTTACAGAGGGACATATATGTGAAAAACGTCACCGAAATATGGTGACTTGCTATTTTTACTCAGCCAACCGACGGATATTCTATTTTGGGAAGTTTGCCTGTTTTTGATTTCGATCGTCCAACATGGCGGCGCCCTACAGGCTATTTTTATGTATGACTAGATCGAAAGATCTTCCCAACTCTAAATCTCACCCTACCCCTAACACTAATTGCCATGCCGACTTTGACAGCGCATGGTCATACGCCATCGTGCGTAAAATAGCGGAAGGAATATTTTGCAGAAATACGTAAAACAGCCTACAGGCTATTTGCTGTCATACGTAAAATAGACATTCCGCACTCTCGAAATAAGTAAAATATCCTATTTGCCCCCATACGTAAAATAGACGCTCCGATGTTCTGTCACCTTGTGATTCTTCTCACACGTATAGGCTAGCACAGCGGTTGGTGCATGTCCTTGGTAGTGGTAGGCTCATTTTCTATCCTGTCATTCTTTTACCTCTGTCTATCATCTGACTTTTCCCAGCACAACGTGGCTGTTATCGTGTCATTGTGCTTGTCTTCAAACTTAAACTTAAACGTACTGGCCACACAGACAGATTAAATTTGGAGTGCATATTATTTCTCCGGCATCTGTGAGATCCAGAACTAGATCTAGATCTTCAAAAATATTTATTTTGTTTCAGAGCCCACACAGTGACTGCATAATACGTTCTAACTATGCCCCTCCATGCTAAAGGAACTGATCTATGCAACTGTCCCTCTTAAATCCTGCGCTGAAAGATATCTTAAATCCTGTGCTTAGAGACATTAAAATAATGTGATGTGTCCCTCTGTAGTAAATGTAAGCACACATTTAGAAGAGGGGGGGGGGGGTGCATGTGTCCCTCTGTAAGCATACATTTAGAGCGGGATATGTGTCCCTCTGTAGGCAATTTCTTAGAGGGGCTCGTGTCCCTCCGCAAGCACTTGCTTAGATGGGGACATGTGTCCCTCTGTAAGCACTTGCTTAGAGGGGGACAGGTGTGTATGTCCCTCTGTAAGCACTTGCTTAGAGGGGGACATGTGTCCCTCTCTAAGCACTTCCTAAAATAAAATATAAAAAAAATCCTCGAAAGAAAACAAAACGTTTCTTTTCTATGAAATTTTTGACCCCATTTTTCTTCAAGTCCCGAGTTTGGAAATTCAGTACTAATCTGTGATTGACAGTAAAAGCGTACGTTTCATTTCATTTCAAGCGCCCGCCACACTCACATGCACACATACAGAGAGAGAGAGAGAGAGAAAGGGAATGCACACATTATTAAAGCGGTGACGACAGCGCCGATATACAATGATAATGGTTTTCACGAAAAACAAAACTGACTTAGTGGATGTTTTTTGCTTTTATTTTCCTAAACAATAGTACATCGAGGCAGGAAAACCAACCCATGACATTCTGAGTGGAGGCTGATCACCACAGTGAATTATGGCTTTCAAATTATGAAAACACTTCACAATATTAATGATAATGACGACATGGATGGCAATCTGATGGTATCACGATTTGAAGAATAGAGAGCAGTACAAGAACCACATCAGTAACAAATCAAGTCCGACATTAACATAAAACAAAGGGGGAAAAAAAAAAGCATAATAGTATGCCAGTTGAATTTCATACTTATGTCACAAGCCTACTCTTTCCTCATGAAAGGAAAAATATAATGTAATTAATGACTTACATTTACTTTGAAATACTCATAAAATAAAATAAAATCTGATGTTTTCATAAAATTTCTGAATAGGCCTCCATGCAGTAAATTCTTAATTGTGTAAAAAAACTGTGATAACAATTAACAACAACAATGATTCAGTACAAACACAATGAATGAACATTCAAGTTGTCAGCAATTTTTATATTTAGCACTTAAAAAAGGTCACAGATAGCATGACTTTCCCGATAACAGAAACAAAGTACATGTATACTGTATCAGCATGAATTAGTTACCTATTTCTAATAAGCCATCAAACCCTAGGATGAGAAAATACAATTTGAGGCTGTCGCAGGAGGTAATTGAAGAAAAAAAAAAAAGATTAAACTGCTTCATTTTTATACATGTACACCTGTACACCTAACTTTCTCTAAACTCTAAGTGAACCATGAACTTGAACACATCCACAATGCTTTCAAATCTACAGAAAAACTGTCCATGCTAGACCTCTGAATACCGTTCAGGAAAGATCTCTTTCATGATAATGGTTACAATCTCCAACCAGACTGCACACAATGTGGTGTTGTAGTAAATCATGATGAAAGCTCTCATTAATCAAGACAATAACATGTTTTACTGTGAGTATGAAAAGTATTTGCAAGAACTTTCCCGCACTGTCAGTCACTTGAAATCAATAGAAAGCAGATTCACAATTATTATGACTGATGATGAGCATGTGAGGTGGGTGTCGAAGAAAAAGAAAAGAAAAAAAGAGGGAAAATGGCGTTCTTGTGAATCTGGGTGAGAATTCATGTTCAGTTCGTTTTGTGAAATTTTTGTATTAATGTAAGCATCTGTACTCCACACAGGGGGTTGGCTTGACATTAAAATTAGATGTATTCGAGCACCAGTTCTTGTTCCTGACATAACAAGAAGGACTACTGGATTAATTGTTTTTTTGTTTTTTTTGATTCCCATGTCAATCTCAGCGCAATGTCCAACAGGGCAAAAAGTAACAGCAAAGACAATGAAAACATGAACAAATCCAATTTAGGAAAAGAGTCTGCATACAAAATATCTATAATCAGCACTTCTCTATGCCCGTCAAACTTAAAAAGCAGGGCCAGTCCTTAAAATTTTGAAGACCACAGTGCCCTCAGATTCCTTCTGTCTGGGAACTAGTATCCACAAACTGCCACCAACAGCAGTGGATAAAGCCAGTATGTGTACAACAAAACAACAAAAACCTATGAAATGAATCAATCTACAAGCAAATTTACTGTCTCACTTGACCTGCGGCTATATGTAACTTTCTGGTAATGGTTATAAATTGGCTACCTGGATTTGGCAACAAAGATCAAAGTACATACAAGTACTGTTTATCACAAGTGCAGCCAATACAGTATTTTCCATGAATTTCAAGCTACTGGAACCAAAAATTAACTAGGAAGTTCAATCTGAATCTCCAATTGTACACATTGCAGTAACTTTCTCAATGTTCCAACAAAAAGATACATTCTAAACAGTATGATTACAAAGAACAATGTAAGTCACATGGTGTAGATGAAATGGAATAAAATGGAAGTGGCCAGTTGTGAGCTAAAATTGTGGAAAGTTTACAAAGGCACAACAACAATATCTGATATGACAAGTATGAGGTAGCCCCTGGATATGTGCCACAGATGAAATGAATTATGTATCTTATGAATTTGGCGTGACAGTGTAATAAAAACAAAGAATCATGTTATGTATACAGTTGGTGTACACATGAATATATAAAGCAACATGTTGACATTGCTCCACGCTAATGACATAAGTCAATTCTGACACTTTTCAGAAACTGAAAACAAACTATTTCTTTTCCTGTCATTTGGTGACTTTATTGGATTATTATATAATTTTCTACTTGGCCCATTTCTTTTTCTACAATATTATCTGATGGCCCTCATGCTCAGAAATGCGATAAACCGTCAGATGCCTTTTGGCATTAAGTCTGACATATGCCATTAGCGTAGAGCACTTACGATGTGGTCATATGAATGGAGAAATATTGATTTCTTCAAGGTAACCAGAAATCTTATACTAACTGTTTAAGTATATCTAAGATGTGTGAGAAAGAAGGGCATTCCTTCACTGATGTTTGCCATTTTTGTCACATTGTCATAGTCACTACAAGAATAAAAAACAATTAATCCAGCTCTGTTATTGACACGAACGAGGCCAGTAGTACAAAACGATGATCTGATGAACCAGCGCACACTTGACACAGATCTTAATTTCACTTTAATCCACTAATGGCTTGATAATACTTCATTCTTCTCTTTTAACCTTCGTGTCAATAATGGTTGAGGGATCAAATCTTTATTACACCAAAACTGTGGACCATTCAGTTTAATGAAAGCAAACACGCTGCATAAAGCCAATCCTTGCAAAATGATCAGACTAAACAAAGTGATGGGCGTGCTCTGCAAGCTATTGACATATCTTCATCCCCAGACGCTAGACCCGATATTTTCATATGAGTTCCCAGGCCTAACTTTGCACCTGTGCCGAACTAGATAAAAAAACAACAAAAAACCTAGTACATTTATAACCAATGGCACCTCCTCGGCGCAAGTCCAAATCAAGATTGTGACTTTCATACCTCCTGGATCACCAGAAGAACCCAGCAGCCCTTGTCTAAAGCCCAAGAAAATCAACATTATCAAACACTGAAAGGCCATAAGGTGTAGGTTCCTAAATTATGAATGTTTTTCAAGTTGTTCAAATTAATTTTCATTCCCAACAACAGCTGAGGACCCTTATAGCTTGGTCTTTTGAATTATATAGTAATGGAATGGATTACAATGAACAAAGCTTTAGACTTGATTTGTGCGCATTTGAAGCTTTTGTCAGGAGCCCTCGCTACATTCCAATCCAATAACTTGTCTGAGCTTTCAGGACCAGAATTATTCATGAATAAACGAAAGGATTATGAAATTCAGATTCCCATTTTATTTTGCAATGCATTTCAAGTCTTCTGCCCTTCTGTGAGCCAAATCCTATTTTTGGCACTGACATTCTCACGTGGTAGCAGATCTTGAATGTCCAGACAAAATATTTCACTGAAGCTGATATGTATATATATTATACATAGAAATTCTGCCACAGCTGTTAGAAAACTAAATGGTTTTACAGAGCTAAGGAGACAGAGAAGATTCACTTTTTGGATAGCTATTAGTACATGTATTACCGCATCATCATCTGTTGACCACAAAAGTACCTCATTGGTTGCCGAATCAAAAGAAACAATAGCTCACTTGGTTTTGTGAATTTTTACCACTCACTAAGTTGAAAGACACCCAAGAATCACTTATTGAGAAATTTAGACAAACTAAACACATGACTCAAAATGAAGTGACAGTCACAGATCAGGGGGCCCATTCCCACCACCACCGACATTGGAGAGAAAGAACAGCCCATGAACTCAGCCTTTTCTTCACTAGGCAGCTTATGTTGTTATGCTGCCACTTAGCCCCTCAGCAGTCAACTCACAATCACATACTATACTTCATTACCTGTCATATTGGACCAGTAGATAGTTCATGCATAAGACAAATATGAATATGACTCAATGACAATCAAGTAATACAGCTTTTGCCTCATGTATCATAATCTTCCTATGACTCCTTTTTGATTCCTCTTGTTAATGAATTTCATTAGGTCAAATGGTCTTACGGAAGCCCTAAAGCGAAATGAGAGATCCCAGATTGATGTTTAACGATGCTTCTTTCAATGTGAAACAACTGTTTGTTCATGATCAACATGAACTACAGATAGAAAAACAGTTTGAACATTCTAAAAATTTTTTTATTTGCCTTTGCCTGTCTCTTTCACTGTGGGCATAATTATATGTGAATTTTGTGTAGCTTTTGCTGGGTGGAAACTGCAAACAATTTTATGTCTGAGCCTTACAAGCAATTTTCTGCAATGAAAAGTTCATGGAATATTCTGCATCTTTTCATTGAATAACACACACACACACACACCCCAATACACCGAGGCCAGAAATTATAGTCACACAAGAATATATATCTTTAACCTCGCTTTCCACATCTTCCACACTATCGCATCCTTTAGTTTCAGTGAGTGGTCTTCATGATGGATAAATGGTACTTTACCATTCAGCTCTGATTAACAAGTAACGGTAACTGAGTCAATGCGGTACACATACTTCTGATTGAAGACAGACTTAAACATGACAATCGTAGTCTTGACATTATGAGCCACACAGAGAGAGCAAGACATTCAGCTTCATTCACCGTGCGTTTAACGCAATCTTCATGTCTGATCATACATTTACAAAACCTTCTGATGCAAGCAAAAACATAGGTTTTCACAGTCTTAAATGGCTATGTCTGTCTCATCCAAACATGATATCACTAAAATCAGTGTTCTCAAACACACCACTTAATAGTGACCATCAGCATAATTGCACAGCGTTTTCTTTTTGCCCCTTTACACCGCTACCTACTGAGTGTTTGGTGAATGTAGTCCATGCATGAGGCAATTAGTAATAGGGCTTGGGTGAAACCTACAAAAAGAAGAGACTAACAAATACAAGTATAATGAGAATGAACACATTTGCATTCGAAAGCTTTGAGTCAAATTTTCCTGGCTCTGATTAAAATTTGGGTTACTTTACTTTAAAAGGATATTTTCGTCAGCACACAGATAACCAGCACAATGACTTCTAGAGCAGAGACAGATGGTAACGTAAGAGATGTTTCACACAGATTTGCCGTAACTAAAACATGTAAGTAACTGAAACTAACGAGATTTTAGCCGTGCTGCATTTTTATTATTTAGAAGTTTATGTAGTCCATACATTGTATAACACTAACGACATAGCCATCTAGTTTCTCCAATCAGACATTTTGATTGACTGTCTCCTTTCAGAATTTTCTAAATACTGAAAAACACTTCATTTTATCTTTCTGGCCGGTGTAAGCCTGAAATTAATTCTCATCTCTCATATTTTCAACAGAAACAACAAAATTTAATAGCATATTTCCCACATAAATTTTGAAGACTTCCAACTTGAACTGAAGGGAAAATGACAACAATGAATATAACTGGGCTGGATTAAACATTCACTGCCTCTTTCTGACACAGTATAATTCTCAAATCTATATCACAATTTTTGAGTCCCACACTTTGGCTCTAAGACACATGATCATAACGTGCAACACCTTGGTACTGGACAACCAGAAAATTACAGCCCCACCCTCCATGTGATCACAAAAACAGTATCTGTCAAATTAACAACAAATCATCAACAAACAACCAGACATGAACAGCATGAAATACAGGGAGGCAAATTTTACAAAGGGGTCAAATCGGTTAAAATGTCAGTAATACCGTACATACAGTAATGTCATTAATAAGAAAACAACAACAACTCTGATAAATCACATGATATATATAATATATATTCCATTCATGAAGGTAAAATCTGTTTACCTCTTCTCTGTCATCACTATGGAAAACAAGATGTTATAAAAATCTATTAGTCATAGTGACCACCGGGTTCAAAATACAATACATGTACAAGCATTTGAAGGTGTTAAAATTTCTGATGCGTACTCATGCTGAAAAACAAACTGAAACATTTCCTACTTTACAGTGCACTAAATAAAACACAACCACAGTTATGAGAAATCCTCTTTGCCCACCCAAAATACAAGTACCTCTCTCAACTGAAGATCAGAGGAGCCACAATTTTTTTTTGAGACACAAAGAGTATGCAAAAATAGAATTAGCTGTCCGCAAAAAAAAAAAAAAAAGCATAAAAAAATTCTTAAATATGCATACGAGCAAGCAGGAGGCTGCAATCTTTACTCTCACACCACCATCCCACATTTCCAATTAAGTTCCAGAAATTGTTTGGTGTCCGTCCAATCTGGAATTTTCTACGACTCAGACTAAACTGATGCTTTTTAATTCATTCAATTAAGTTGCTTTTCATAACCTTTAATTAGATTGAAGGAAAGTGAATCATGATGTAAAGTGTTGTTTCAGATCACCAGACTATGGTTTAGAACCTTTTTAACAAGAAATTTCAATTTATTATGGCTTTTTGTTATTTTCTATTACAGTGTATTATGTTGAATGGATATTTCTGTTTGTTCACGACCAACACATTATTTTCTATAGAGAAAGTGATTTCCTTTTCAACTACAAAACATGGAGTATTTGAGAAGATAATGTAGTACATTTGTAATGTGCAAAATTTAGTTGTTGTCAAACAAAACATTACCTGTGATCATACATGCCCTATGGTTATCCTTTCTTCAGAGCCTCTCCGCCAAACCCAAGCGAGAAAATTAAAAATTATCCCAAATGAGTGTATATTATATAATTAGTATAATGATGGTGCCGGGCACAAACCAGCCAAGACAAGATAAGCAGATTTTCAGGAGGAACACAAAGTTGCGGACAACACAGAAGAGAAATGTACTTAGCTGGTTTGATGACGTCTATTTTGAATGTTTCAATGGAACTATGGTAAGAGTTATTTTTACAGATGATGCGGGCTTCCAATCTTCATAAATTGGTGCTATAGTATAATATAAAAAGAAATATGAAATATTCAGACTTAGCCGGTTTGCGCCCAACACCACTGATAATTGTCTTGAAATTTCCGTAACGAATTGTGAATTTCAAAGCAAATTTTCAAAAATTTTTCAAGGTACATGTATATTTTCACATATCATCTGGCCTTTTTTTCAGTACCTTACCATGGAAATGTTTTGAACAATGATACACATACAGCCTCTTTCTCCACAGTAAAAGAGGCTCTGAAACTTCAACTTCAAAGAATTTGAGAATCTGCCTGTACTTGTATGTATCCATACTTGAGAACACAATAAAAGTTGATAAAGCACTAGACATCAGCAAAGTCATCGACAAACATACTTATCTTTCAGCAGAAATGTACACAGTGAGTAACAAAATTCTAAACAACTAAAATGGACATTCAGTCCTTGGCAATTATATATACAATTGCTTATGAAAATCCAGCAGCATTGACTAAGGTCTTTTCACTGACAATTCCACAACCGCATCATCTCTGCATTTCTTTACAGGGAAAAAAACAACCACAACTACAGTTAATGGTAACACTAACAGCCACTTCAAAGTTTTAGCATCTCCTAAGGTCAAACACCTTTACATACAGTTTGCTTTTAAGTTCAAAACAGTCTTGGAAATCCTCAGCAGATAGAAAGTTTTCTCAAATCTTGTGATCTTTCTTCAAATTTGAAGATTTAAACCGGTGGCATTATTATTTCAATGAAATAAATCAGTACTGTTTACAAAACACACCGCAAGAATGTAAAAACTTGATGCTCATTTTTCTTCTCATAATTGGAAATAGGGACAGCTTGTTCCATATATCCTAGTGCACCGCATTCTGGCCTACTGATGTCGTGGGAGGCCCAGAATCAAAATTAAAATCCAAATTTCCTTCCAGAGTAAGTTCTTGCTTAATGACTTGATCCATGTCATAGTCTAATCCTGAAATAAGATCCATGTCAATATCAAGAGGAACTCCTGGATTGTTGTTACTAACTACTCCAACCCCATTGTTGGTGATGGTGTGGTTATCTGTGAAATTTTCATTGATTCCTCGTAGGTGACCTGAGTTCAGGGCTTGATGATGGGGACTGACATTAGAGTTGTGGGTTATACCTATACCAAGCATGCCATTGTTTATATTGCCCGATGTTGGAGTTGAGCCAAGGGGAGAGTGATTTCCTATAGGAGAAAAGGTAGGTGACGGGGTGTTTGTGGTTGACTGTGACCTGTAAGAAGGAGGGCCTCTTGTGAGAGCCTCACGTAGGATTGAAGCTTGGGTGGCCTGATTCAGTGCCTGTTGCTGCTGCTGCTGCAGGGAGGCTGTAGTGATAGGCTGCTGTTGTATGAGATGCCTACCCTGCTGGGGTGATACCTGAAGAGTGAGCGGGGACATTGAGTGTTGTCCGTTGACGAGTCCCGACTGGGGCTGTGGGCTGAGGTGTGTGGCAAATGAGACTGTGCATGGACTGCCTTGCTGAGATCTGTCTGGAGAGCTGAGCTGTTGCTGCGTATTTACTGAAAGAGTGTTAGGTGTGGCCATACGTACAGGTGACATTCCCTCAGCTTCTTGTTTAATATTCAAAACTGTTTCATTATATTCGTCATTATATAAGTCTGACTGAGTGAAAGTAGCTGGACCATTATTCACCGGGCTTGACCTACACTGTAGTCGCAAAGTGGTGTTAAAATTTTGCCTTGGGAACTCAAGGCCATTCATCTGCTGCTGTTGCTGCTGTTTAGGGTATGGTGGAGGAGCAGGAAGGTGGGAAAATTGGTTGTCTAATCCAGAAGGTGAACGGTCATGGCTGATAAAGGATGATGACTGATTATTGAATTCCCTTGTGCCAGAAATGTAAGGATCTCTTATGCCAGTGACCATGTCCTGGCTTGACAATTTCATCCCATCAACCAGAGAATCCACCAGGTCTGAATAACCATCCCCTGAATAAAGCGTGGGTGAATTACTCACCTCTGTGCCCCATGGTATTGGTGACATTGGAGGAACCTGGTTGTCATGGAGATCTGGCTCTGCTACAGCATGAATGGGAGACAGTCTACCACAACTGCTTGCATTTGAGCTGGCTCGGGATCTAAAGTCTCCAAAGCTTAAAGCATCCAAGTAATCCTCACTACCACCTGGAGATAGATTCCCACCATTTTCCATTGCTGCTCTCAAAGCTTCTACCTTCTTCCTGACACGACCTCGCTTCTTCTCATAGCTTTTGGTTTCCATACTTCCAGCACGTCTCCTGGGAGTTTTCCCTGGCTTGGCATCTGGATTAAGAACCCACCAAGAACTTTTCCCTGTTCCCTCATTTTGGATACGCATGAAACGACTGTGCAAGGAAAGATTGTGTCGTATAGAGTTCTGAAACAACAGAAAGATGATTTTGTTGAATACATTACAACAAATTACGGGATCTTAAATGTGTATACATTTTTCTTTTCTTTTTCCTTACGACTGAAGCACTCACATCTTACAGTGCCATTTTTTGTAATTTCCTATTTTCACCTTCTAACTAAGATCAACATAGGTTAGGCTATATGTTTTTATGTCAGTTATTTTCTTTTCAATTTGAATATCTTAGTATTCAAAGCAAAACTTTCCATGGACGCATTTTTCATCATTTTCTTGCTAAGTATCTGAAAATGTTAACAGACTGATTGTAATCTGCAGGTGTCATTTCATTCACTTTCTTTTCAATTTTATCATTCATGAAACTGTGAGATCTGTAATCTGCATTACTTTTCATAGACCAGACACATGCAGGAAAACACTCACAAAAAAACAAAATAAAACATGAACAGATTTGCCTCAAGATTCACTCGGCAACACTAACAGCAAAGTTCATATCTGTTTCAAATGAGTATATCACTTGCATCATGAATGTACAATTTTCTTTCAATCTCTCATGCAACTGCTGCTGGCTGTCAACTTTCCTTTTGACGGTGATTTTAGGAAATGTTTTAAATCCTGGTTATTCAATATGGCCATTCTTGATTCTAATCCCCAAAGTTAATTCTGGCTAGGTTCAAGGCCTATTTCTATCCATAAAATAATCTTAAATTTAAAAAAACCAAAACAAACTTTACTGGAACAAACATCTGTGACGTCTTTAAGTTACTTCAACTGCTATGTCATCTTTTTGGGCTGTGTGATTTGAAAATTATTTGGAAGACACCATAAAAATATCAGTACACACAATAAACCAATCTGTGTGTACAATCATTTTCTGAATCTGTGTTTTCAATATTTTGGATGACAAAGGTGTATACATTATAAATGTGCACAATGTTTTTCACTGCTACAATGCTGACCTGGGTGTGTGTGTGTGTTGGGGGGGGGGGGTGTGAGGGTTAAAGGCAGGAGAAAATTACTGTATAACCCTGAATCATCTTTCTCCTAGATCAAGATCAGGGTACCAGGCGCAACTCCCCCCCCCCCCCCCCCCTCATTTTAACACTTTGACTATCCTCCCTTGCCAGTATTCTGAACAACCAGTCCATCCAATTTTTTTTCCATCTCAGTAAATGTGAAAATACTGAACACTGTACTTCCCATCTTTTGAGGTGGAACATTTCAGTCAAGTGATAAGTAAAAAGTATTGCCTAAGTCAAGAGCAGTAAACCACCTCTTGACCTTGGCAAGTGGAGCTTATCATGCGGCTGACTGAATGTCTGCTGCTTGCTTGCTATCCCTTGCCACATTGTGCCTTTCTCCCTCCCTTTTTCATAATACCAGGGCTTCAACTGTTGCCTACAACCATCCAATCCCGTTCAGCTATCACAAGATCTACAGGTGAGCTTTATGTGCTGGACACCAGCCAAGCTCTGTAGAAAGATCTAGGCCAAAGTTTTTTTTTGTTTTTTTCTTTCTTTCTCCAGGCCTAACCTGACATTTTGAGCTGCCTAGAAGGTTTCCGCATAATCATGGTTTGGCATATAAGTTTAGGGCTTATAGATATTTTACATGACTACATGTTTACACAATATGTTGAAGATCTATTCCTAAACTGATGGTATGTGCCAAGTGTCATGCAATGACAAGATAAAAAATGTATGCTTAACACTTGATTAGGGTACTCAAAATTGTGGTACTGAAACTAGTGAAGAGCATTAACTTCATTTCAGACTAAGATACTATTGCTTCCTTTATTAGCTGCCCTTGAACTATTAAGAAAAAAAAATGCCCATGACAGACAAAAAAGGAAAAGCAGTGTGACCACTGACAATATACATAACCAACTAACTCTCTTATTCCTAAGGATCCAGGCAATCAGGCAGATCTCTTCCCAGCCATTTATATTTTGAATGCTTGAGTAATGAACAAGACAACAATTTTTTTTCTTACACATATTGTGAAATCAATTTTGCACAGTAGCAATGGTTTACTCATGGGAAGACAAGATTTTGATTAAGAATATAGGAAGCTGTGGTGAGATAAGTAGAATAAATGTAATTGTAATGAATTACTCTATCATTACTGAATCAAATCTGAGTCGGAGGCCGTTTACCTGTTGATGTGACCATTAATTTTGCCAGGGTTAATTCACCTGTTCACTATGGTAAGGGAGTGTATATATATAGTAATCAGTATAGTATTGGTAACTAATATAGTAGCCTTACAGTTTACAAATTTTTGTAATGTTTCATTTTTAAAACTATTTTTCATTTCAACTAAGTGTCCAGCACTGCCCCGGCTTTAACAAAATTTCTCTTTCTCTCTGATCTAGACAATTTCCCATTTTATATGTAATCTAGTCTTGCTTCAGAACTCATGCATGGCAAGGCACTAGGCACCAACTGAATGCTTGCCAAATACATTCTCAAAGAGAGCAAAATAGATCTTTGTATTTTCCATTTTTACAACTTAAAAAAGAAAAGTACAAAAAAGTATTAACCCAGTGTGTTCATTCAAGTTTCCTTCAAACTTGAATGAACACATTGGGTTAATACAAAGCAAAGGGGAATATAAACTGCATCACGGTGGAATAGACAATACTCCTGCCACTTTTTAAAAAGATTTCAGAGCGATGAAAGACAGAGCTTGCACTAAAAAAAGTTAAAAACTTCCCCAGCTGATTTGAGGCCCCCATTCTCTGAGGGATGACAAACACACCTCTATGCTTGAAATTGCAGCCTACCTGGAAGTTATAAATCAGCAATTTCTTTTATCCCCATTCCACTTGATAGAAGCCAAAATAGCCTTTAAATGTCACTTAACTTGCCAGTTCCCAAAGATAGCTGACCAGATTTTAAGCTTTTATAATGAAACAGGCTTTCCCCTTTTCAGGTCCACATACTGATTTAATAGTATCTGCACATGAGGATTTATGGCAGGAAGACAAATTTTTTTTAATGACAAATTAATGTGACCAACTAAGACAAATCTACATTTAAGCAATAAAAACCATGCCAGCAGAAAAAACACTCCCTGAAGTCTAGTTCAACTTAGATTCTGCATCAGTTTATTCAGGATTGAATTGACAGGAAAAAATTATGGTGTGGAAGGGAACAGTTACATTTATGAGAACACGCAATCTGCATGACAAGTTTATATCTAAACTACGTAGATGTGGAGGAAGATGCAATAGCAATTGCAGTTCTTTGGGTTTATTCTTGCAACAGGAGCCTTTAAATTATAAGACATTCAGACTACTTATTCTGCTTTGTGTCTGTAGACTTTGTAAGAAACACACACTAAATGCACTCATTTATGCTTTGGGTCATATTTTGAGAACCAGAGTAACAGGATGAAGTCCAGTTTTAGACATTTGTTTGAATGTGACCCCAGTCCAACCATTTATGCTTTGGGTCATATTTTGAGAACCAGAGTTACAGGATGAAGTCCAGTTCTAGACATTTGTTTGAATGTGACCCCAGTCCAACCACTATAATTATGCAGATGCAACATTAAACTAACATTCTTATGAAAACTATCTCTGTATAGTACTTGTGATAATAAATTCCACATTTCAGGCAGATTATATAACCATGTTTAATTTCTCCCACCCCCCCCCCCCTTTAGACAAGTAAAATTCAGGGTTTACAAATCCATTTATCTCTGATAGTGATTCAAGGAGTCATCTTATGCACAGCTCAGCAATTAACACTCGAAACATGAAATAAAAGCTCTTTAGAATGAAGCTTACCAGATACAGACAATCTTTATCCCATTTTACTATTGAAAGAGTAAGGTGGCCACGTAAGGCAAAAGTTATTGTTGTTTTTGACAGCCTTCCCTTTCCATATATTAATCCCCTCCCCCCCCCCAATATACAAAGCCTGTTCTCCTTGGTCAGCATTTTATAATTACTGGCAAACCTCATTTACATCGCCAAATCCTTTCGATGTTAACAAAGACTGAGAATTAAAGACAACAACTGGGCACTAGCAGAAAAATGCGGTCCCGGCGCTCCGTCCGCCATTTTACCTGCGCGTGGCAGGAATCGAATACTGTATTCCGCGTGTCAGTGGATTCGATTAGCGTCGGTGAGGCGTAAGGAAAGAGTGGCAAGTTATTAGTTATTTATATGCTGCGATGGTTGCACATTTCGTCTTGAAATTGCTTTCAATGGAATTCCTGTTTTTTAAGGGAAGAGACTGTTTCGAAGTTTTACATTACATTAGATGTTACCCCCCCCCCCCCCCCACCATTGATAAATCCCACTAACGTCGTTTTCTTGCTTTTTGTTTGTTATGAATTTAAAGGTAAGACCTTTCTTCGTGGTACTGAACAAGCGGTATTTTTTCAAATTCTTCTGTGAAAGATGTCTAATCATAATTAATGGGCCTATTTAACTAGCTGGCTTGATTGGAGTAGTGTGTGCTCATTTTTTTTTTTTATAATCAACTTTACAATAAGCCAAGAGTATCATTGTATTCTATGTAAAAAGTTGAACCCGAAAATAATTGTGTATTTCTTGTAGGCCCCTGTGCTAAACTTATCACAAACCGCTTGCCGTGACCTTATTTCGGTCAGCTCGACTGGAATGGCACATAGCCAAAAATTACGCAGTAACCTCTGCTAACGGTGCAGGGGAGCTAATGGGTTACTGTAATGCGCCATGCGAGCGGGCATGGAGCGGCAAAGCGTGAAAAACCAATATATTATAAACGTCAAAGTAGATCTTAGTCTAATTTGTTTCCCCCGAACCACTGTGCCATCTTTCGGCCCAATTCTATACCTTCTCAAGCTTACTGCAAGAACTGAAGCTGGGTTAGGCCTACTCGACCCAATCGGACACAACTCGGAGCCCTTCCAGAGAAGGCAAGGGGGCGGGGACTACACCCTGGTCCTATCAGTTTCAAAACATTGGCATGCGACCAAAACAAAAGACACGACCAACCTTCCATCCTGCAGAACTGGTACTATCGCCTTTGTCTTTGAAGTATGGCACATTTTGCACCATCCAATCATAAATTTGAGACAGAGTCAAACGTTTCTCCGGTGAGCTTTGGATAGCTTTGGTGATAAGATCGGCGTATGACAAGTTTCCCCATGCGTTTCTGCGAGAGCCACTTTTCTTGGCAGTTAAACCAAGTGGGTCTTTGGCATTATTCTGCTGTTCCCCACCGTTGGCAGTTTCATCTCCTCCTACAGGACTGCTTTGGGGTTCTAGTTCTCTTGAAGGTCTCAGTGGCCATGTATTGGAGCGTGCCCTAGTTTGTGGCTCGAAATTTGAGTCTAAATCAAGATCTATGTCAGCTGCATCCATCTTGGCCTCTCGTATTCTCCTCGAAGAGGATTCACCCTTTCAGTGAAAGTTTCACACAGGGTACTTCAATCACAAGATCAAGCACCACAGTCATAAATATCCAATCCAGAAATGAATAACTTGCACACAAATGTTAATCCCTACGAATGCTGCACGGTGAGCGCATCGCCTACATCCAAAGATATCACTGCCTGGGCATTCCATACGTCAACTATAAAACAGCGAGAGCACCGTCGCCAGTGACGTATTTGTTGTCATGGGTGATTTGCATAGACATGTGCCACTGGCGCACGCAGATGCGCAAAGGTTCATTGCGCCGCCAAAACGAAAACTTCCGCTACATTATTTTGAGGCTCCGTCTGGTTTTGCATAAGGCCCGGTATGGGGATGACTGTTGAAGATAAATAGATTAGTGTCATCTGGTTCCAGTAGATTGTGGCAAAGCAATGTAAAACCATGTTCAGTGATTCCGTTCGCACGAAAGCACAATTTTCCAGAATATAAGTGCATCTTTTAGAAAGATTTAGACAGAATATCTACAAATTTGCAGCACATAATTATGTAAATAAAGGCCAATAAAGTAAGAGAGGTAACTACAAAATATTGGCAAAAACATTATTCTGTAGAGTTTTGTGCCTTTAAAAAAAAAACGTCACCTCACCTGTCACCTGTCGGCTTCATCGTCATCAATGTTAGCTGCTACAGTGGATGTCACGACAAAATCTCCTCCACCCAATCCTGTCCTTAGCTTTCCTAGTTAGTTCACTTATTTCCAGCTGGCTGACTTTCTTGATGTTATCGTGATATGTAATGGGTGGTCTTCCTTGTTTTCTCTTTGTTTCTGTCTTTCCTTGAATCGATTGATTCATTCACTGTTTGTCGCCAAGTACATTTTGAATGTCAACCATTTAGAGCTAGAGTATAGTTCAAAAGTTTACTGTGATTTTGCAACATGAAGTATAGAGAAGTGTTCAACTGTGGCAAGCCTTTGGCCAGAAAGAAACAATCCTATAGAATTGAATCAAATAAAAGATGCAGGATGCAGTATCTGATGATCACATGCTGACCAGTGTCATATATATTGAGCATGTAATTGCTTATCTACAGAGCAAACCCCAATTGGATTGTAGTTAGCTTTCAATTTTCTGAACGTTTGTGTGTGCGCCTAAAAAAGGTCCCAGTTGTTGGTACAGCTATTTTTGAGCTGGGGGTGAAAAGGTCGAAAAAGTCGTGCCCAAGCGGAAATGTGCTTCTAGCAGAAAACACAAGTTTAACCATTTCTAAATAGTATATCAAAAGGATTTTGGAATATTTTATGTTTAAATATTTTTTTACTAATTATTTGTACATCATGTGACTCTTCAGGAAGTAATATTGGAGTGATTGTTGCTAGGGGACCGTGGACTAATTACAAAGCCGTTATAGAGATAATACCGAGTAGTGTTCACTACTCATCTATAGTTTACCGTGTAACATGCCACGGTCCCCTAAAAACAGTCAAGTCGGAAGTTTTTTGGATCTTGTTAGGAGAGCGCAGTATTTTCATGGAAAGCTAGAGCTGAGCAGTGAACACAACTCAGTAGTTTCCCTATTTGCCTTTGTAATAAAACTACGCTCCCCCAACAATATCCAAAAAGTCTGTCATGGGAGGGAGCTGTTAAAGCTGTTTTTCTCAAAAGTTTGTTTTTGCCCTCTGCCTTACAAAATGTGTCATATCTTCAAAACTACTTAAGATATTGGAAAAAATTTTCAAAGCAGCGTGTTCAGCATTGAATTTTCTAGAAGTATATGCCCTTGTCTCAAAATCCAAAATTTGCAACAACTGGGACCTTTCTCCAGGCACACACACATTTATCCAATGTTACATCTACCAAAAACACAATTACAACTAGCGTTTTGCCTTTTATATATTATACATGTAATATATTTATAATTCAAAAATTAAATTTTGTGTTTATGTATGCTTTTAAAAGATTAAATTGTGTGCTCAAACTGAAAAATAGTATAGCCAACAAATTGCCGTTCCAAAACTCCGCTATTTCTAAAACTGCCACATAAAATTGACAAAGACAATCAAACACAATTAAAATGCTGAATGCAAACATTGCTTCTTCTGATTACATTTCCGAATGGTTTGTTTATATTTTGTTGATAAAAGAATGACATCTATTATTTCCATTATCAAATTAGGCCTCACAGTGTTTCTGACAAATTCACAGTATTAACCCCACATCCCGTGTTCAGTAAACTCGTTCACCAAACGTCTAGTACAGGGATAAGCTGGTGGCCAGACAGCCGCTCACTCATTTGTTGCCGCTAACCTTGGCAGTTGGGTCAATTTGAACATGTGTATCAGATTTGCTTTAGTACGCAATAACAAAAATATGCTGGATAAATTGTAAGTGACCCTTATGGTATTTGAATAAAGTACTTGTGATGAGAGACAATAACGTTCATTGTTAAATAGAAGGCTCATAATAAACAATGTCTACATTTGCAGGCTGTTTAAAACAGAGGCCTGAACTATTTTATCCCTAAATTAGGCCATATATGCAGTATAGGCAAACAAATTATTTTTATAAGCTTCAGAGTGGTTTAACCAAAGCAAACAGGATTTCTCTCTAATTACCACATCAAATACAGACAACGACCAACAACAAAGTCAGTCATTTTCTCCAAGTTTTTCCCTGATGAAAAACCTACCAATAGACATTCTTATGCAGTATTCCCCCTGGTATGACATCGGAATTCATAATTACAGATAATTACAAGCTTCTCAAATAAGCAGATGACCACCACCTTCTTATCATATCACATGTACAGTAAAAACCTCGCTCTACCGCCACCCGTTATACCGCCAGCTTTTCGCCGTGGTACAGATCTGACACCTATACAAAGTCACTAAAAATCTCGTTATACCGCCATACGCCAACAGTTTGACTGCTACATTCATAACTTGAGTATAGTAAATATTGCTCGTTATAGCGCCAATGTAAATTTAACCCCCACTCCCCACATCTACCTAAATCCAGCTAACACTGTAACAGTCGGAACATTACTTGGCGCCACAGTGCTTGTTACTCAAACACCAATCCTATTACAGTCTTCGCTTTTGAAGTCCTCATAGGCCTACTGATGGGGCATGCAGTGGGAAAGACGGGTCATAGTTCAATAGAGAGTTTGCGAACAAACTTAAGCGCGCACGAGGTGATGCTTCAACTGGTTCATACCGGACGCGGGGCATGATGCAAACAACGCACGTTTGTTGCTGAATTGTAGTGTAGCATTATTTGTCGTGTTGCAATACATAATACTTTTACTCTTAAGATGCGATTTCCTGAATAAATAGACTCCAACACACATAAACACAAAAAACAACAACAAAAAAATACAAATGAAAGCAATGTAAACTTCAAAATGACAATGGAGGTTTATGTCTAGTGGAGAGATAAGGGAGATAACTGCAATATTTTAGACATGTTAGCCAGTCCAATGTTGGTAAATTACTTAATTACTTATTTCCCTTGTTCTACACGGTATTTTCGTTGTACCGCCATTCTCGTTATTCCGCCAATTTTCTGTTTGCCCCTTACTTGGCGGTATAACGAGGTTTTACTGTAGATGGCAAGCAACATCAAAGTGAAAAGTTTCCCTCAGATTTTCTCCAGTTCAAACTTCTGACCATCAGCATTATTATATGAGTATGACGAATAGTTACTACATTCCTAATGGGATGATACTATTTCGTTTGATATAGTTGGGGTGACGGGACAGATAAAGAAGCAAAACTAGTATGACAAAAACGATCGGTGAGAGCAACCAAGTAAACAAACAGAAGATGCTGCGTTGCTATACACTAAAGTGGCCTCCTGGCTTGCAGAGTAAGAGGTACTAAAGTGGCCTCGAGCGCTTCCTGGGTTGCAGGCAGGTCTAGGGGTTAACAATAATCAAATGAGTTTGGATTATTGAAAGTTTCAGTTTCACATGCCAACACCTTTCATTTCACTGAAAGTTCCAACTCACATAATCCAGGCTGGTCTACAAAACATTTGCTGTAGTCTAAATCATGCAGCATATTTGGGTAAATTAAGCAAGGCTGAGATCTGACAACTTAATGACAACAACTCCATGATCAGCCCCATCCTTGTTCTTCCAGTGTAATTTTCACAGGTACACCTGAAATGTAATGATTTAAAATATTTAATGGTTAATGCTTTAATCAGGCAAGTGATGTAAATGATGCATATCTCAAATGGATGCAAAACAATAAAAGGTGTAAAAATAATCGTTTCAAAAAAAAGAAAAAAAAAGAAAGAGTAATCCATTCTGTCCATCAAATATTTTGTAAGTTACACAATGTACCTCTTTATGGCCAGATGCTACTCATCTCAAATGTTTCTGGTACTATTTCCCTTTTAAAATGACAAACGTACTCACTTTTGACATATATTAATTTGACAGTTCTCAACATCTCTACATAGCTAACACATTGTTCATTCATTGCATGCTGAATATGTAGCAAGTCACTAACCCCTGTTCATTTGTCTTTTTGTTAGCAAGGACTGACTCCTCATCACCTGTAGAAAGAAATGCAATCCATCATAAACAACGGTGGTGAAGATTATTCATGTTCAAGTGTCCCAGCATTCTTTATTCTAATTTTAACTTTTGGGAGATAGTAAAGTGCCTTCCTTGACATTCAGTATCAGCATGACTAGCATTATCCATCAACAATTCCTTATTCTGCTTCAAATGATTTAATGAGGAGCTCAGGCCTTATGGTGGACATCCAAGTCTGATGCAAGAGTTTTGGCCATGTTACTTTATTTAATGTTGACCCTGGGTGGGATGTCAAAAACTCTTTGCAGAACTTTTTGTATATTGTTTTCACTGGCTTAAATACAACCCTGACCAGTGGCTGCAGCACGTGTGTCGTATGTGGAGGCAAAGGTAGGACGTGGATATCTTACTTTCCTGCCAGCTCCAGCATCTCTGAAACTTCATGGCTGTGGTGTGAATCTGGGATGAGCAGCTGTGGTCTTAACTCCCCACAGTTCCCCAAAAAGTGTCTGGTGAACCACTCGACACCAATGTCATTGTTCATCCATATATGGTACTTTCAAGGCTATCCTGGATGGCAAAGGACTGCACTGATCTTGTGGTCTTCCCTTTAACAACGCATAATCAATGGAGGCATGACTCTTCCTGCTGCATTTATACGCACCAGTGTTGTTACACTCTCTTTAGATGGGTTACACCTGGCTACGATGTTGCGAGCTCCTCTTTGTGCAATAACTTTAGATGCATCCGGGAAGAACTGGAAACCAGTCTCATCACAGTTCCAAATCTGGGCAGGCTTGTCTTCTATTTCGAGTTTTTTTCAGTACACCTTCCAGTTCATCAAAGCACCTATTGATAACTGGCCTGGTCATCATATTGAGCCTATTGGAGACACAGTTCTGTGGTGTTCTGATGGCAAGGTCAGGACGCCTCTATCTTAGGCCATACCAATGGTCCTAGCCGGGCACTCCATCCTTGAACTGGGTCTTGAGCGAAGTTACCCGACTTTACTCTAATTATGATTTGTTAAAGCCTTAAGTCGCGGAAGAGAAAAATCCATAAGACTTTTACATTACACTGCGGTTCCACACACTATTTGCAAAACATTTATCAGGGATGTGAAACCCCTGACTACCTCTGAAAAACTGAAACTTATGATACTAATCATCTGTTTCCATGTCACTCAAAAGTATTAAATTAAGTGTCTTCTCCCTAAATATGTAAAGTCCTAAAATAAGCGGTTGCCAAACAACACTGCAGTGTATTGCCTTTATTTATATTTAAAATTAGGGAAAATGCAAGATCACTGTTGAAAAATTGTACTTTATAAATCAATTATTCCAGTATTCTGTGAGTGTCTCTCAGTTTGAGTTTGGGTTTTATGGCGCGTCGGCACGATAACAGCCACTTTGCACCCTTCACGGTCTTTATGGGTAAACCGCCTTTATTTATATTTCGCATTCACAGCTGTCAAGCAATACACAGAACCAAATACATTCATCTAATTTTAACACATTGGGTTTAACAAAAAAAAGTTTTGTAAACAAGTATAAAAGTTATCAAATCAAGTTGTAGATCTTAAGCTTCTCTCAGATAGGACAGGATGCGTTGCAGATCCACGTCAGAAAATAATTCTTTCATGGATCCACAGGTATAATGTTTTCTTCAGATATGCATGAAGTCCACACATTCAGTTAAAATATGTTTTATTGATAGTTGGCAATTACATAGCACACAATCGTGGAGATCTACCCACGTTAGTAAAAAAACAGTGTGTGAGGTGGGTATGACCCAGACGGAGTCTACTAAGGACAATTTCATCTCTCTGATTTTGTTGGGAGTTTAAGTGTTGAGTTTGGGTTTTATGGCACGTCAGCACAATAATGGCCACTTTGCGCCCTTCACGGTCTTTTTCAGTTCGATTTGAGTTTGGGTTTTATGGCGCGTCGGCATGATAACAGCCACTTTGCACCCTTCACTGTCTATTTGGGTACACTGCCTTTAGTTATATTTCGCATTCACAGCTGTTAAGTCCAACACAGAACCAAATACATGTACATTCATATAAATTTAACACTAAAATCTATCAACATACATGTGCATGTATCAATCACCCACATAATTCTGCAGCTCACCGCCACGATAAAAGTGGGTTAAGCAAACCAGGCACAGATGCTCATTCGAGTTTAAGAAAGGGTTACATCTAGCATAAATATATACATGTACATGTATCGTTTTGAAAGAAAAAAAACCCAGTAAAAAGTGAGTACTTATGGTTTCACCTCTTTTGTTCGTCACATTCCTAGTGAAACGCAGAGCTAGCTCAATTCATGAAGCAAAATACGTTCAAAGAAAAACAAAGGAAATTAATTTGGATTCATGTGCATTACTTAAAGGATTCAGCTAAGAATTTGCAGCAAACTGAATATTCAATTCCTGCCAACCAGCCCAACAGAACAAAAAATTTTATCTGTTCTTTTCAGAATTTCGCTTCAGATTATGAAATAAAATTAGGCTTATATTACCATTTCCACCTGCTTGAGTGCTAATCTGAAAAAGAGAAAAGCTGTTATTGCAGTTTACACTGTGGTTTTCTCACATTAAAATATCAAACTATTGTCAACTATTGACAACAATGACATTGTTTGAAATGGAAAATTGTCTGTTCCAGCCAAATACTCCCTAGAATAATTTTGCAAACTTCAGGTGCTTTGAAAAATACATGTACGTATATAATAATGTATTATATTAATATACATTATTTCAACAATGCCATTCAACAGGCATCAGATTGATCAGAGTAGCAAGTCATGCAAAGACAATGACATAAATTTACAAGACTACCGAGAGCCTAAACTCTGCTATTTACTGCCATTAACTTAAACAGTCTTCTAATTCTGCTTTCTCCACCTCAGTTAAAAACATTAATCAGCCTCCTGTTATCATATGGTCCAATTGGAGCTATGAAGCCATAACACGGAATTTTCTTTCTCCTTTTACAGCTCGCTACCTTTATGAGTTCTTTTGTTTTTTATCATTTGTATAAATATACTTTGATGCATGGTCAGGGTGTATTACACTTGATAAAAACAACTGAGGATTTACATGTGTCAATGTAATGTGCAGCTTTATGTACTGTTCTCAATAATTTGACTCCGAAACTCGTATACTTTTATTATTATTCTCCATTACTGAAACTATCTCCCTAGTCATATTTCATTTTATACTATCCGACAAAATAATATTTGCATATCTGATCCAAGTTTGGTAAACACTGAAAAGTAATCAGATGAAAAAAAAAAGGCTGGGGTTATGTCTTTCTTTTATACTGTTCGACAAATAATTACAAGGTTAGTTTGATAAACACATTGAAAAGTTTGGATGAAACAAACCAAAAGGCTGAAGGGACCAAGCTCAGATGGCTGCTGGAGAGGGAAGGGAAAGAAATTAAGCGAGATCTAATTGAGGAAGGGTTTCAGGAGTAATTTACATTGTCACCGTTCTCATATAACACTCCTTCATTCTGGTAATATTCATTTCTCTCTTTTGAATTTCATCTCTGATTTATCACTCCTTATCGTTAAGTCTCTCCTTGGATACTAACCCACCAGCTTACCTTATATATTTATTTCATGAAATTGAAATTGTATTCTGTACACACCTGATTAACAGACTGTGCAACAGCAGAACTAATTATCCTTTGAATGTGGATCTGCTGCTCTGACATTAAGCTGTGCATGGATTCTTTAAAAGTTTGAAGCTCTGCCTCCAGCCTACTTCGAAAGAAAGTGTCTGTGGATGACGATTTGCCAAATAATAAGAATGCTGAGGGGCACTGAACTGATAGAAACAACAAATGACATGTATGTCTTCTAAAGGGAATGAGGCTGTGAAAATCTAGGTTGGATGCTCACATCTCATGCCTAAGAGTGCAGGTTCAAAGTGACAACAGTGGAGCCCACATAATTTGAAGTCCCTGAGAAATGGATTATACTTCGATTTACCTCTGAGCAGAGAAATAACCATTATTTTGCAGTCTGCCCCATACCATACATGTAATTACATCCTCTTGCAGACTTTCCCTCTCTCAACATAATTATACAAACACAAAAATGCAAAGGAACCTGTATGAGTTATGAGATCTTTTGATTATTTTTTCTTTAGAAGTGACCCTACCGTAGCGATAAAACAAAAAAGCAGCATTTGAATGGCTTCGACCTGGTAGTTCCAGTCAGCAAACTGTTCCTTGTCTTATCTTGACCGCATGTATTGCATGTGACATCATCAATTGATAAGGACATTCTCCCGTTTATGATGTCCAAATTAAATGCAAGACTGTAGGCCTACTTCTTTGTCCCACCTTACTATCAGTGTATCACTGGCATGGAATTACTATTACGCAGTGTAACAATGCCGTACTCGCCCCCCCCCCCCCCCCCCCTATCGAGTGGAGTGTGGTGAATGTGTAAACACTACAGCGACATATTTGCAGTACTGAAGTGCTAAGAACCTCATGTAAGTGAGGTCTTTGTTCCTCCACGGCCTTACCATAAATTTTAACTTTTAATACAGTCATGTGATGCTGTATAGCTTAGCGAGCATCACATAAGTGTGTACCAGAAAGGCTCTATGTGAGTATGGTAGGCACATTGTACGGCTCGTAATTCAACTGTGTGTAATTTATGTTCTACGGTATACTGGGTCTTGGCTGTACCTGTTGTTGTTATGTCAGCAATTGATAAATTTACTGGCCATAATGCGAGTATTATTTCGCATATGCGTGTTGCTGGCTGATATCATTGGTCACTGGGGCAGAATCACGCTGCGTGCAGGGGCCCTACCCGTACCATTGCCACCCTCCGCAGCATGTTTCTTGCTTGGTCGGGACAGACACATAAGAGGAAGGCTCTGCAGCCTACCCATTGCATCATTTTAGGCACCTCTACCATGCCCCTCGATCGCTGCTAGGAGTAAAGAGTTGTTGAACAGGCGTGTGTCAGCGTGTTTGTGGAAACTAGTTTTCACGGCCACGGGGCTGGAAATCAGAAGTTAATTGAGTTGACTGAGGATGAGAGCCATCGATCAGCTCAATTTATCAGAATTGGGGAACTTCAAACTCGAATTAACAGTAAATCTTTAATAGATAATTAGAAAAGGCAAAAAAAACTCATTTCAAAATCACCTCGATTTAGCAGAAACTTGAATTACCAAAATTTGGTTTACATGGACTTCACTGTATATCAATATTTGAGCTTCAGCTATATTTTCATACAGGCTTGTCACTTAAAGTAAGTATGACTGAGCTTTTGGCCCTCTCAAAATTTGACTTAGAACTACAATGTTCCACGCACCAACTGAGAATGTTTGTAGCTTTGTTTCAGGTGCAGACTGTAAAAATGTAATCAGTATGGCAGTACTGCCAAAGATCAGCATGCATCTGTCAGAATGACTGAAAAATAAGACAGGCAGCTACAATTTTTGCTGTCAAACATATATATAGCTGGATGTATAAAAATGTTCCCTACACTGTGGAAGTATAAATTCTAGATCACATTAATATGTCCCTTCACAATATCTTAACCTATTCTCAAATGTGTGGAATACAATATATAACATACTCACCAAACTGACACAGTATTGACTCAAAATTATATCCCTCAGCATTGTCAATGGTGTGTTCAAATTCCTCTATTTGAAATAAATCAGAACTTGAGGGTGATTCCACAAGGTTGGTTTCTTTGAATGCTAAAGGAACAATGTCCTGAAGATGATGGCTGTCCTCTTTACTTTCATATCCTGTGTCATTGCAACTGCTCATCATGCTGTCTGTTAAGTTGTCCCCAGATGCTCGTAAGACATTTTCATCCCCAGTGCTACTGTTTGCCATGTCAAGAATAGTCTGGGGGGACAAGACAATGAAACTGTTACTTTTTTTTAATTAACAGTTTTTAAGATCTCTATCTATTAAATTCTCTGCAACAAACATTAAAAAAATTTATAAACTAAAACAACTCTGCATTTCCTACTTTATAAGCTATTCAATATCATAAGAATATCATTTGAAATACAGTTCACCTGGGTCTGAGAATTTGAAGCGTTGCTGAAATCAGTGCTGTCTGCATTCTGACGACTGTCTTGAAGAGGAAGCATGGTACCTAAATGACACAAACACTGAAACATTCATTGACGATTGAAATAGCAATTAATCAACATCATGCAGTCCTAGCTCTACATGATATGCATGTAGATCTAAATACAAGTGTACGTCTCTAAGCATCGCCAAAATATGATTGTAAAATAGTCAGCTACAGTAAATGTCAACTTTCACAACCTGATTGATCTCATCACAAAACTGGTAAAATTATTTAAATTTTAAAATGCTGAAGGCAACAGGATAACTGAAGGATCTGATGCTGAGAGCAATAATTATTGGATAAGTAGGATTTCTAGTGATTTCAATAGTGATGAAAATAGTGCTGTTACCCGTTATCAACCGATCTGCACTATCGATGAATCTGTTGTTAGCGCAACAATCAATAGATGGCTGTGCTATCGAGTGATCGCGCAGCATTATCGACCGATCTGCGCAGCGCTAATACTGATGGATCTGTGGTTAGCTCAACAATCAGTAGATGGCGCAGAACTATCGATTGATAACTGAGCATGTTTTGTGGCGCATGCAAGTGAATATTGCGCTGGTTTGGAAGCACGCGCTATCTATCGATCACGCAGCGCTACCAATGGATGCTGTTGATTTCTGTTTCTGAAAGCGGTCTACTCTTAACAGAGGATGATCAGGTGCTTCAGAGGTTTTCGATTGGGATAGACCTGGCTTCCACAGCCTCATTGAAAAATTGAGGCGAGGGGGGAAGGGGCAGAATCAATTCTCCCAAACTTTGATGCTTGTTGGGCCAATTCTGCTCTTGGTCTTGACAAGGTGGTCTAGAGGCAAGGTGCTCGCCTCTCATGCCAAGGGTCCCGGGTTCGAACCCCGCCGGTGCAGGCATGTTGGAAGTTTAGGATTTTTCTCATATTTTTGTGTCCCTGATCCTATTGAGGGGGCAGGATCGAGTACCTAGTCTTCTCGGGTAAGGATGAAAAATTCGGAGGGCCCATGTGCACGTTGCGAATGTTAAAGATACCTTGGCAGTTGGAAATCGTAAGAGCAGGCCTAACAGGCCGCTGTCCGGGCAAAATTAAATAAAAATTCATCCCTACCACTCCCTCCCCCCCCCCCCCCCCCAAAAAAAACCAACCACAGAAAAAAACACTTGAAAATGCCTATGGTCAATGCACTAGGTGCGGTCATGAGGCAGGAAATGGTAAATGCCCAGAAGTAAACAAAGTCCAGCGAGCCTCTGACTGGCTCAATTTAACCACTGAACTTTGGGCTTGTCAGTGAACACTTAAAATTCTCTCTCAGTTAATCTGTGCTAGTCAGAACACTTTTCATGTCTAAGCATCAATTGCATGTCTGTGCGGTCACCTGCTGGTGGTGCAGTCACAAGTTGCTGGTCCTGCAGTCACCTGTATGTAAGTGCCATCAGTGCATGCTCTCTGTGCGATGAATATCAAAATAGATCTGATAATCAACCTTCCCATTCTCCTCCTTTCTAATTTTTTGTCTTCCCACTCTTTCCCGTCCTCATTCTGGTATTTTGCCTTACTACAACACAAGACCTATTCTTTGATCAAGTTGCAAAATGCCTTAAAATATAGCCTATGTATTTGGATTTTACCACTATTATTCTTTGTTTCTCATTAGGCCTAAAGTCAGTTGTTTACTATTAACTGGTGTGCAGTGGCTCTTTTGAACTCTTGTTTTGAATACATCATGTTATCATATTAATAATAATAAATAATGGTGCTAGTGATCCCAGTTTATGCAAACACAACACTGATGTCACACTGCAATTACCAGTGACTGCACCTCATGCAGGGTATCAGATGAATGCATGTCAGTGCAGTCAGTGCCATATGTGCATAATCACGCTCATAATCCCCAGAAAACATAGTTTCAATGAAAATCCACCCAAAGTAGAGTGTCCAGAGCACTTTTGTAAGCTTACACCAGACCACTAAATGGAGAAAACTGTAGGGTCACATATTTACCTTTGAACTCAAGATGGAAGTTGTGGGGACACAAAATTTGGGAAAGTTATCCAAGGCAAAATACAAGCTTAGACAGCAGTCATATGCTGTATGATGTTGTGATGTCTTGATAAGAACGTCACAAAAACACCAGTAAATGAAACTGTATGGAAAAACAAATATTGACTGCACCGACATGCTGACCGCACCTAGTGCACTGACTATAGCTTAAAAGCCTTCATCTAGAATAATAGATTAAGTATCAAAATTCTCAGAAAAGCAAGCTCCTTCAGATTTGACAATATCTGATGGTCCATAGGAAGTGAAAATTAATTTGCACTACTAACTATGATTAAAGAAAAGTTTTAACAACAGATCCATCGACAGCGCTGCGCGATCAATTGATAGCACAGCCACCTACCGATTGTTGTGCTAACAACAGATCCATCGATCGTTGGATAGCACAGATCGGTTGATAGCATGTAACAGCGCTACATTGCCTAGACCAAGATCTAGCCGTATTGTTATTGTGTTATGAATTTTTGAGTGCAACATTCTAGAGAATATTAGTAGCCTACTGTTCTAAAGGCAGGTAAAAATGTTAATGGGACAGGAATGAGAAAAGACATTAAAATGATCAAACTTGAACAAAATCATATCACAAGACAGACCTGACTCTAGATCTAGATCTATAGTCCGTTCACCGAGGCATGATCACAGAAAGCTGCTCGTAGCGTTGCAACCGTCGATGATATTTGAATGTAATTTGGCATGAAGTCTTGGATTTGTGATGACCCTAACCCAAATTTTTTTCCCCCCCGAATGATTAAAGTAGTTTTCGAGTTTGTTTATTTGCGGTATATAAATAAAGAGAGCACTGACAAGGGTAAACATTTAGGTGGTTTACTGTAATAATTTAACACATCGGTTGAGTCCCACTAAAATGTGGTACAGCACGGGATTAAAGTGAGTTTAAAAACAAACTCTTGTGATTGTTCACTGGTAGGCCAACCCAGGTCAAAGGCGTTACCAGAGATCTTTCAATTTCAGAATTCCTTTCATCATGGATTTAAACATCAAAATCAATACAACGCGGAACATTGGAGGACAAGACCTTCAAACTGTCAGACATCCAAAATCTAACTCACGCAGCATTGAAAACATGTCGATGCAGATTTTTTCTCCAAGTGCAAGGACCATGTATTGCGGTTGGAGGAAGAACACTGGCAAAACGAGAGCCTTAAATTGTTCAACCGAATATCGTCATCAATCCAATGGAGACATCTGACCCAGAAAGCGACTGAGATGATTATTTAAACATTAAAAACATCGAAAAGTTCTTTCCTGTTTTGAAACAAACAAAAAAAAAAAAACATTTTTAGGGCTATTTACCTTTCTAATGGGCCTAAGGCTGTCCCAAGCTCGCAACCTGATCATTCTAGAGAAGAATAGCACGAGTGGTCATGCTTTTGCAGCGACAGGGACCCAGAGGGGAACAGGTGGTCGTATCTCGATATGTATATTGCTTACAACTTATTATAGATTGGAAAGCCTAGCTACTTTACAAACGCTATCTTTCATAGGATATTACCGTTTAGCATAACTAGAAGGTTGTTTTCAATTTCAATAGGTAGGTAATGAATCTGTAGTCGCTTTATCTTACAGGAAAGGAACAATAAATGCATTTACGTGTACATAGCAAACCTCAAGTCCGTAACGCGATGCTACGCCACTGCAATACACCACAGATTGTTGGAACACACGTATTCTGTAAACATCTATAACTTTGGGGCCTATTAATTGAAAACAGAGAAAATATCAAAGGAATTCGTCGCTTTGAAGTTTGAAAGAACGGTGCTGTGCACAGACTTCAAATTCAAGATTTGTAGGGTCATGATAAATGTAAGACTGCATGCAAAAATTCAGAACGCTGTATTTCGTAATTGCGGAGAAAATCCAACTAAACCGTGATCACGCCTCGGTGAACGAACTATTGATCTATCCCCCTTAAGTAACCTGCGCTAATCTTTAATCATATCCATTATCCATAAATGTAGGCTAGATCTACCCCTCATCTCAAGATGACCTGATATGGTAATCCTCCCCTAGATCTAGATCTAGATTCTAAATCTAAGCAGAAAAATCTAAAACATAGATCTATAGGCTAGCCTAGGTGGTGTACAAAACTGACTATCCAAAAGCAGATCTGACAGATTTGGAAGTGACGCCAGGATAGCCCTGTTCACATTTCATACAGTTCCAAGACCCAGGCCACTGAGGCCAGTCCACACTCGCCGTTTGTGGTATGGCTTAAAACATGCCTGGTTGTAGCATTGACTACAAAATAATGTATTATATATTGAAACAAAAGCAACTTTAGGCATGCCTTAGACTGAGTATGTATTAAAAGTATACTATTTCAAATTTGAAGTTTATAGTCTCAAGATGCTTTGCTAATTCTTTTGCACGAAGCAAAATTACAATTTAACTTTCAGCTAAACACATTGAGAAAAATGTTTTCATTCGCAGTGAAACTTGGCATTTCCTGTGTTTTCGTTTGTTTGTCGTCTGCTAGCCTGGTAGCCTGGCCTACTTCAACACTTGGTTTTTATTATAATACTACATAGTAGATCTAGATACCCCACCCGGGTCTTTTTCTTTTATAGATTGTACAAAACGGTTTGATGTGGTGTCCCAAAATTGTTAGAATTATCAAATTTATACAACATTAGCCCGATGAATCTGGATTCAAGATCCGGTGAAAGTGAAAAAGGTAATCAGTTTAATCCAAGACACAGGATGTAATAATTATTGTCCAGCCAGTCCAGGTCTAGACTAGATCTATGATCTATCGGTAAACATTCTTCAGTGCGAACGTCCCAGCTTTGCGAACACCTAGATCTATCTCTTCTTGTTCCCACGGTCTGCTAACGAGAAAGGACGGCATTTTTCAATAGACTTGAGCAGTCACAGATAGATCTAGATCTAGATCTAGTCTGCTCCAACGTAACGTAAAAACAGCAAGTGAGTTTTCCAGAGCTAAAATTAAAAATAGACAGGTGTTCGCAAAGCTGGGGTGTTCGCAATGAAGTAGGTTTACTCAACATCTGATCGTAATGACATGGGTGATTCTAGGCCAAATAGACAAATATACAATCACTCATTTTAATAATTAGCCTAGTAATCTGAATACAGCCACTGGTAATTGTATTTTTCATGTTGTTTCAGGGTGGCGGAGAGCAAGCTATAGGTGTTGAATATGGAGGACATAGGGTGTGGCCAATACAACAAGGATCTAAGTAAAATGGACCTTGCTTCGTCTGATAGATCTAGATCTAGAGTGTCGTCTGGTCTCAAGGGTAACAGAATTTTCCACTATGATCTAGGTCTAGCTGTAAATCTAGGCTCAAGATCTTGAGTTCAGATCTAGTTTAGATCTGGTTCAAGATGACTGATCTCTCTGTTTGTTACATGGGCTATTAATCTAATTTTTGTATCAAATTGACCATAGATCTAGAGTCTAGGCCAAGATCTATGGAGACATTACTTAAAAGTAGACCTATGACAAAATTTCTCAAGCCCCCAGAACTCGGGTACCTATTTTAGTACTTACCGCGAAACCCCACGCAACCCCGCAAAACCCCACGGAACCCCCCGCGAAACCCCATGGAATTTTTAATTTCAGTTCCTTTTTTTTAAGTGTTGTCCGAAAAGTGAAAATGTAACGATACATTGTTTTCGTAATTATGGATTATTTACCATAAAATAATTATACATCATGTAGCAACTTTTTAGAACTAAAAGTTTGGTTTAGTTTTGGTGTTTTAAAAGAATAATTTGGCATTTTGTGCCGATGAACATCTTCCAATATGGCTCAATGGTCACTTCGTGTTGCCAACCGCGTTTGCAACAAAAGAGGAAATTTCCGATTTTCAATTTCCGCATCTTAAGGTTCGCAACTAAAGAGCAGGTAAGCATATGTTGCACTTCTTTTCTATTACGGTATTATATTTACGAATTAAGCTTTTAATAACGCTAGTCTATTTACTTTTTTGGGGGGATGTCACGTAAGATTTATCAACGGGCGTAGGAATTTGACCTACCGGGCCTACATCAAGAAAGCCGAGATCAACAATCTGGATCTAGATCTCTAGATTTTAGCAGAGAATCTACTAGATCTAGACTCTAGTCGATCTCAAAGAGTTTATAATAAGCTATATATAACCATTTTTAACCAAAGAGTTTATAATAAGCTATATATAACCATTTTTAACCAAAGAGTTTATAATAAGCTATATATAACCATTTTTAACCAAAGAGTTTATAATAAGCTATATTATAACCATATTTTCATTGTCAGGCCAGAGTTTTCTGCTATTGTACGACAGTACACAATACAGCCTGCTACTGTCACCCCCACTGTCTTGTGGGTCATCTCGGGAGAGAGGAAGACTAGGGGAAGGTAACCCTGAATACAAATACCACACTGCCTTGTGTGTTGCTATGATAGCAAAGGCTATGGGAGTAAACCCAGACAGAAAATCAGGAGTGGAGACCCGAAGGTGGTTGTCAGGGAGAACTGCATCAAACTGGCTTCCAGCATCTCCTGCAGCCGGACTAGTTCCAAATGTATTGACCTGGTCTCTCCCTTGGGTTTAACTAGAATGGCAGAGAGAGGGGTGGTGCCTCTGGGCAAAGCACCATCTCTTAAAAATAGCCCAGGCAAGGCAGCAAAACGAGGAGGCGTTTGCTCGGGCTTGGCAAGCGTCTGTCTCTCCTCTATAAGCCCACCCATTTCCGATTTGGAGAGGACACTCCAGCCATCCGTTACGGATGGGCACAACACGGGAGGTGGCAGTTACCGGTGATAAGCTCAATCCATTTGGCGTACGGATGAGCGCCAGGGGTCCCCTCTGTCGGTGGGAGCGGCTTTTCAGCTGCATTGATCAACTACCGCCCGCCGTAACCTGGGCAGCCCCCAGGCAGTTGGGTGTTGTTCCGCCACGTCAGCCTGCTTCATAAGGTGGTTGGAGCTAGACCAAAAGTCAAAAAGCTGACGTAAAGTGTGCACCTGGCAAAAACAGAAAAATACTAAAACTTGGTACCTGGAACGTCAGAACAATGCGCCCAGGCTTGCAACAGCAAGATCTCACTAATATTGACTCCATCAGGAAATCCCAAATTATTGATCGAGAACTTCAGCTACTAAACATCGACATCGCTGCCCTTCAAGAAACTCGACTTCCCGACTCCGGGTCAGTCAAAGAAGAAAACTACACCTTCTTCTGGCAGGGCCTTAGCAGCGAACAGCCGAGAATCCACGGCGTGGGCTTCGCCGTAAAAAACTCCCTTATCAATTCGATCGCAACTCCAATTGGAGTGTCAGAACGCATCATGACACTCAGACTGAACACCCGGTCTGGTTTTACCAACATTATCTGTGTCTATGCCCCAACACTTACCTCCTCTGACGAAACCAAAGACATTTTCTACGAGGCATTGCAGAGGACTCTCCACAACATCCCTCTCACCGAAGGCCTGCTAATTCTGGGTGACTTTAACGCTCGAGTGGGAGCAGATCACTCCGCATGGCCAAAGTGCATTGGGCACTTCGGCATTGGCAACATCAACGAAAACGGGCAGCGCCTTCTGGAGCTATGCTCCGTAAACTCATTATGTGTTACAAACACGTACTTTGACCTTAAGAGATGCCAAAGAACATCATGGCGCCATCCCAGGTCTGGCCATTGGCATCAATTAGATCTTATTCTCTCAAGGAGGAAGAGTTTGGGCTGTATAAAAATAACTCGTTCCCTCCACAGTGCTGACTGTGACACCGACCATGCACTGGTAGTCAGCAAAATCAAAATTTCGGCCAAGAAAATATACAGATCAAAAGCCCCTTCAATCCCTAAGATCAATGTAACAGCAATCAGAGATGAATCAAATAGAAAGTCATTTGAAAAGTTATTTGCTGAAAGCATGGATAATGTCACCCAATGTGACTCGGTAGATGAAACATGGAACACTCTCAGTTCAAAAATTCATGACTGTGCCATCAAGTCTTTTGGACAGCATAAAGTTTCAAACAACGACTGGGTAGCCCAGAACAGCGAAATTCTCCTACCTCTCATTGAGCAAAAGAAATCTGCTTTCAATGAGTATAACAAAAATTGCAATCAGAGTACAAAAACTTGTTTGAAAAATGCAAAAGCTAAACTTCAGCTGGAGGTAAGACGTTGCGCCAACAAATACTGGACAGACTTGTGTTAACAGCATACAAGAGGCAAATGAAAAGGGAGATATGAAAACCGCCTTTAGTCAGATGAAAGTAGCTCTTGGGCCAATCATCACCAAAAGCGCCCCACTTAAGTCTGTAAATGGTGAACCCATCACAGATAAAAATGAACAACTGAATAGGTGGGTAGAGCATTACTCTCTGTTGTATTCAACTGAGAAAAATATTCCACCAGATTTTGAGGAACACCTCCAAAAACTGCCAATAATGGGCGAACTTGACGCTGAACCTTCCTCAGTCGAGCTTTCCAATGCAATCGACCACCTGTCTGCTGGAAAAGCCACAGGAAGTGACAACATTCCGGCAGAGGTATTAAAAGACCTAAAAGGCCCACTATTACCACACCTGTATAATCTGTTACTGCAGTGTTGGAAAGAAGGCGTGATACCACATGATATGAGAGACGCCAAAATTGTCACACTTTACAAGAACAAAGGAGACAAAGGCGACTGCAACAACTATCGAGGCATATCCCTCCTCAGCATTACTGGAAAGGCTTTTGCTCGCGTCATCCTCTGCCGCCTTCAACAACTGGCGGAAAAAGTCTTACCAGAAACACAATGTGGCTTTCGAAGCAAACGATCAACTATTGACATGATATTTGCACTTCGGCAAATCCAAGAAAAATGTAAAGAACAAAACAGGCCGCTTATAACATGCTTTGTGGACCTAACAAAGGCTTTCGACACCGTAAGCCGATCTGGCCTGTAGGCAGTCCTTAAATCCATAGGCTGTCCACCAACATTGCTAAAACTTATTGCATCCTTCCACACTGACATGAGGGCATGTGTCAACTTTGAGGGCTGCACATCCAATTCATTTGCTGTAAACAGCGGTGTGAAGCAGGGATGTGTTCTTGCTCCTACCTTATTTGGTATATATTTTGCAGCCCTACTCAAGAATGCCTTTGGTCAATGTTCAGGTGGAGTACTTATTAACACCAGAGTGGACGGCTCCATTTTTAATGTTGCCAGACTAAAAGCAAAATCTCGTACAGAGCATATTATGTTACAAGAGCTCCTCTTCGCAGATGATGCCGCAATCGTGGCCCACGATGAAACCACGCTCCAGGCTCTCATCAATAGCCTTGCCAAAGCCTGTGACAAATTCATGCTAAAGATCAGTGTCTCAAAAACTGTAGTTTTGACACAAGGCTTGAGAAACCCCAACCCAATCATGCTGAATGGCTCTCCTCTGGAGCAAGTGGGAAAATTCTGCTACCTAGGCTCAACCATCAGTGGTAGCACAGACATAACAACTGAAATAAATGCCAGAATAGGAAAGGCGGCCACAGCTTTTGGCAAACTCTCAAAAAGGGTGTGGAACAATAGCAAGCTGACCATCAAAACAAAGGTACTCGTGTACCAAACTTGCGTCCTAAGCACCCTGCTGTATGGCTCAGAGACATGGACCACCTACTCCAAACATGAAAGATCCCTCAACTCCTTCCACCTGCGCTGCCTACGCAAAATTCTCAAGATCAAGTGGCAAGACATGATCTCAAATATCGAAGTTCTGAGCCGAGCCAACATTCCATCAACTCAGGCTCTCCTAGGCAAAAAAAGACTGCGGTGGCTTGGACATCTCCACCGTATGGAAAATGATCGCATCCCCAGACAAATTCTCTACGGGGAACTTGCTACTGGCAACCGACCCAGAGGTAGGCCACATCTGCGATTCAAAGACACTTGCAAGGTCACGATGAAAGCATTCAACATCGACCCCAATGAATGGGAGAACCTTGCAAATGATCGAAGCAGATGGAGACAAAAATTGCGCAGTGGCACGCTCGCAATAGACTTCAAGGCAAAAGGAACATACCTGACAAAACGACAGAGGCGGAATGAAAACACTCGCCAAAGTGAACCCAAAAGACTGACCTGCAATCACTGCCATCGCACTCTCGGGTCAAACATTGGTAGAATAAGCCACGAGAGAAGCTGTCAGTCAAAGTGAAAGTGAATATTCTAGCTGCTAAGACCGTCTGTAAAGACGCTAAAGGCCATATATATATAACCTCTTTGGTCGATCTAGATTTCAGATTAAGTTTATGTTGTACTTTCTTTCATTTTCATTGTTTTTCCTTTTTATTGTTTGGAATTTTCCGTTAGGCAGATGCCGCACCGGACTCAAATCGGAATGAAATTATCATAAAATAAATTTACATTTCAATGAACGGAAACACTTGGGGGTTTTGCGGGGTTCCGTGGGGTATCGCGGGGTTTCGCGGTAAATAGGTACCGCAGAACTCTTGTCATGAATTTGAAGTGATTACAATAAATTACAAGTGAACAAGTATGAAGGACAAAGACCGGGCTGAAAAAGTGTACAAATCATTATCATGCCTATTATTATTAATATTAGATCCCTGCCCGGCACTGCTTAGTGTCGAAACCAGACGAAACCCGTCGATACCAGACGAAACTCGTCGAAACCTGACGAAACCCGGCGAAATCATAAAGCGTGGGCCGCAAGGCCACTGCCCGGGAATTTTTTTACATCAACACCCCCAACACTGTTTCTCATATTAAATTGCCGATTTTTAAAGTCTTAAGCAGGCCTGCAACAACATCGTCATCATCATCACCACCACCTAAAAAATAACAATAATAATGATAGGTGCATCACAAACACGGGAGTTGGCTACTGTCATGAAAATGAAACAACAAAACATATATTTCAACAAATTTATTTAAAGGAAAAATAAAAAAAATCGAACAAACTAAACAAAACAGACACTCCCAAATGAAATGAAACAAAATATACAGGTACTTTTAAAAATTGACAATTCGTGCATGCAAAGGGAATGAACTAAGACTTAATCATTTCAGAGTCATATATTTTAATGCCTGTCAAAACAGGAGAAATACAATAACAATGACAAGGACAAAATTCAAGAGATTGCTGAAAGGTAACGTAACCTAATTTGTGACAGCAGCAACACACAAAATCAAAGATAAAGAGACACAGCTCACATACTGCCTAGCCCTAACCTTAACCATATTTGAAATTATTCAATTAATTGATGGATTTAAATGGATATCATGCATAAATCTCATAACTCAAAGAAAATCCATCTGAAAATGAAATGCAAAATGTAGGTACACATACAATGCATGAAATACACATTCTCTTATCTCATAACTCAAAGAAAATCCATCTGAAAATGAAATGCAAAATGTAGGTACAATACAATGCATGAAATACACATTCTCTTATCTCATAACTCAAAGAAAATCCATCTGAAAATGAAATGCAAAATGTAGGTACACATACAATGCAGGAAATACACATTTGCATAAGTTGTCATCAAAGTTTCAATAGAGAAAAAACACTTAAATTTAAAAAGCCAAGGTCATTGGGTTCACAGCAAAACGGGCCTGGAGGCATTGTAAAAGAAAAATTTAATAAATGAAACAAAAAAATCACAAATACTTCCTTCCACAAAATCACAACATACAGACTTCTCTCTCTTTCTCAAATATCTCCCCTCACTCAAACTATTGTCTTCTTATTTTTCATTCGTTTGGGTGCACTGTTTGTTTTTGCATTGCATTCAATTTCCTTTTGCGTTGGCCTGGCTTTTTCCCCGTGTGTTTGGGCGCAAGAGTGGTTTTCAAACCATCTGTTGAGCGAACAACGTTTGTGTCATTGGTCGTGTTCATAAAACGGGCAAAGCGTTGAGTCTTCCGCTCCACGAACATTTGGAACCAGCTGTCACGTTCAATGAAAAACTTGCGAAAATGACCGCAAAGAGTGTAATCACCGGCACCAAACAGAGATCTTTTTACTTCTCGGAACTGGTTTCTTACCACATTCTCAAGTTTTTGAATGAGTTGCACCAACTTCTGTGATTTCCAGTCCACTGTCTGCTTCAGTACATGGTTCAGAGATTCTGAATTATTGTTTGTCCACATTGGACTTTCTACAAGCAATCCCGGCTTCAAGGTTGCATCAATGTTCTCTTTCAAAAAAGGCACAATCCTTGAGATATATTTTCTGGCCTCTTTTGGAAGAGACTGCGCCACAAAATCAGCATGATCTTCAAATTCAATTGGATCTGTTGCAGACGCGACTATGCCCTTTTTTCCAAACAGACATTCAGTAATTTGCTTCCTTTGGTTCATTGGGATTCCCACTTTGTCTGCAAGATTTGCTTGAAAGTTGTTTCTAAGATGACGGGTGCATATCAACAGCTGGGAGTTAGGAAAAGCTGTGCGGATGGCATTCTGGAGTGCTCTCCTCATCACTTCCCAGTGTTGGGCTTTGAGGACATGCTTGCAAACGGCCGGCCAGATGATGGGAAAAAATGAAAAAGGAATCAAAGTCGGAATTTCCTTGTAAGTACATAGGACCCCAAAAAAAGGGGATGGTCTTCAGTGCCACGCCTGGTCAATGCAAGGTTCTTTCTCCAAGACTGTATGTCTGATCCACACGAAGGACAGTGCTGTGTGCTGTGTGTGGTGGACAGCAAAATCTTTCCAAATCAGTTATCTGTTCTTTTGAAAACAGGATTATACTCGCTGTCTTTCCATACGTTCTAATAATTTGCTGAACGAAAGGACATGTATGCTGCATCTCCTCAACTGAGGCTAATTGATCAGAGAAATTGATATTTGTGCCCCTTTCATTCTCTTTTTGTTGCCTGACTTTTGCATTATACACCTGCTTTTTGTTTCGCGGCCCATCTTCAAAACCACATTCGGTGTACACTTCGGCTGGCTTTTGGGTGTCTAGTTTGTCTTTAATTTTTTTCATGACTTTTGGATGAAGTCAGACGTACGAGCCACAGTTCCCTGTGGTTGTGCGACCATGGGGTTTAGGGGGTGGGCAAGTCCCTTTGAACTCATAAATGGCAATGGGTGGGATTGTAGGCAACTTGAACTCATTGGACAGCCAAGACACGCGTTTTTGGTATGTTTCGTACCCAGTGTGCTTAACATAGTACCTATGGAGAGTCAGGATTTCCTCTGTGAGGGGTTGGGGGGTCAGAGGTGTGTAAGTTGTTTTGTTGCTTTTTGTCCTTTCTAAACAGTAATTTTCCCCTTTATTTACAACCTTTTGGATCTTTCCATCCTTCTGAACAAAAAGTGTTTTGTTTGTGGGACCGCGACCCCAGGTACCCCTGTCATCATGAAAAATGGAATTCTGACCCTGCTCTCTTCTTTGTAAACTGTCAGAATTGTTTACAACGAAGTAAACATTGTCTTTTTTTCCATTTGGAACTTTTTCAAGGGCTTCAGACAATGGAGTTTTTATAAGAGCATCTAACAGGTTATCTATGCTTAGAAATTTCCCATGAGGCAAAGCTGTTTGGTCATCATCATCATCATGTGCAACATTTGTATCAGTGTCATCACAATGTTCATCATCATCATCATCAACACCATCATCGTCATCAGAAGCAGAGCTGAGAGTACTACAAACTATATCATCAACAGCAGCTCCATCAGCATCTTTCACATCATCATCATCAACAACAACAGCTGCATCAGCATCTTTCACATCATCATCAACAACAGTAGCTGCATCAGCATCTTTCACATCATCATCATCAACAACAACAGCTGCATCAGCATCTTTCACATCATCATCATCATCAACAACAACAGCTGCATCGGCAGGCCTTTTGTCAACAAGGACAACAAAATGGTTTGGCCGAAAACTTGTAACTGGGTCTTTTTTATTGAAAGTGGATACAGTCCACATCATTGTGCATTCAGGTCTCTTCTTCCCCGATACACCCCTTCCCTTCACCCATCTGCTGAGGGGATCACTCAGAAAGTATGCACCTGAAGTGGGTGGACAGTAAGAATAAAATGACACTCCAAGTACAGCACTAGCTGTAAAAGCAGGTAGCAAATCACAGTAACCACCAAGCCTTGTTACGGTCACACATCATTTTCTCGTACTTGTCAAACGTCAACCGCTCATCATGAAATTTGTCAACATACTGCTCATGGTCTGTGTCATAATGCTCTCTGTGTAAGATCATTTCAATGGCTGTCAACAGTCGGATCAATATGTGTTGATCTTCAGTTTCAAAAAGACCAAGTGATAAAGATCGAAACAAACAATTTCCATCACTGCAGGTCTGCACAGGGACATGGGTATCTAACATTACAGGGTGATATTGTTCAAGGACTCTTTGTGAGACTTTATCACAGCTCATGTCAGATGAATACTACAGATGTTTCTTGGGTGGCAGCACAATACCGTAGGTCTGAAGCAGGAGTTGCTCACTTTTTGCCTGAATTTGCGCTTGTTCAGGACTGGCACTTGCAAGTCTGAAATACATTCGATAATAATATGTTACATGTAATTCTCGGTACAAACTGGATGAACGAACCCTGAGAATATAAACTAACATAATTTGTTTATCCGTTCTTGGACAAAAGAGAGATGAAATATCGTACTAAATTTTTTTGATGATCACAGGTATTAGACAGTTGCATGGTGACCTTGACATTAGGTCAAAGTCATTCTCACCCATGCTTTCAAAAGTCTTGACACAAACAAACTTTTGGTCAAGTTTCAATACTCTACTGTTAATAGTATCAAAGATATTAACAGTATTAATAGTATCAAAGATATTAACAATAGTTCAATATTGCAACGTTTATTTGGCGCCTACGTTTTGGTAAAGACTTCATAATTCTACTGTAAAAAGTATCCGAGATATTAACATATGCTTTAATTGCTTCCTCATATAATACGTTTTAGTAAATCTTTCATAACTCTACTGTAAAAAGTATCTGAGATATTAACAAAAATACAAATTGTCAACAATTAAAGTTGACCCTGTGACCTTGACCTTGGTTCAGGGTCATGGAGTCTCGTACGATTTGATATGCCTTCTCATGTGCTACGTTTTGGTGAAAATTTCATAACTCTACTGTTAATAGTATCCGAAATATCAGCAGTTGTTAAATTTTTGCCAAAGTTGACCCCATGACCTTGACTTGAGGTCACTTCACCTAGTTTGTTGATAGCGCGTTAATGCACATAACCATACTGTAAAATGTCAGCTCAGTAGGTGCTGTAGTTTTTAAGAAATCCTTGTTGACAGACAGACACATAGACAGACACACAGACAGACAGACGGACGAACGGAATTTGTCCTCCCTGTAGACATTAAAGTTCTTTCCAGTGTGGACTGGAAGAACAAAAAGAAATTTGTCTCACCTTTCAATAGCATCCTCTGTCCGGTAAAACCCAGATTCTGCACGAAATGCACAAGGTCTGCAAACGAACATCAATCCATCCGCTCCCCATTCTGTCAGCATGTCGTAGTCCATTGGAACACACCGCCTTTAAAAAGAGAACAAATGACCATTTGTCAATCTGTGAATCTCTTGTGAATATCGCAATAAAATCAAGGTATGACATTTTCTAATAATTCACCAATGTTAATATAGCTCAGTGCAGAACCCATGTAGAAAAACCCATCCCAGTGGATTTCTCCCACACACCTATCTACTATCTGCCAAATCTCTGCCACAAAACCCGCCACGAGGAAAGCTAGTTTCATTTTTTCCCCAATGTAACCGTGTTCATACTATTGTGTAAAAAAACAAACAAAACAAACAAACAAAAGTCAAGGGAAAAAAACCTCACCTGTGGATCCAGTTTGCACATTGAAAACATTGTATGGCGTTTTCAGTTTCGTTGCAGTTGCAAGCACACACTGTGCATGGAAACTTTCGTCGAGGCATGATACTCGCTAATTCAGTGAATGCCAGTGATCAACAAAGAACAATGAACAATGAACAAAAGTATTGATGATCGCTCTTGTCCGAAATGCAGGCGCGAAGCAAGCTTCTGAAAGCGAAAGTGTAAACATCCGGAGCCATGCGGTAATTTCAGTTTCGTATTTGCGAAAGACCAATTAGCAATACAAAAAAGGTTTTTTGAAGATTATAACGTATGAAAAAGAAAAGTATAAAATCATGAAAATAAAATTTATGATTTCGCCAGGTTTCGCCGGGTTTCGAAGGGTTTCGACTTTAAGCAATACCCTGATTTCGCCAGGTTTCGACGAGTTTCGACAGGTTTCGACGGGTTTCGACGGGTTTCGACATTAAGCAATACCCGATTCTGCCTTGCTACTGATATTATCATTGATTACGTTTGATGGCTGGTAAATTTATTATTCAGTTGCTCTTAGGCAGCTAATGTCAGAGAAATTTGACGCAAGTGAGAACTGGTCTTCCCTACTGGATACAGCACTTTCATTATCAGCCTCGCTTACCCACAGCCTCTGCGTGGACTGTAGTGAGAGAATTGAGGTAAGAGCAGATTCTCCATTTTTGCTTCCAAAGGAAGACATAGGTAGAATGCGCATGATGTCACAGAGTTTTTTTGTTTTGGTTTTCCGCCACTAAAGATGGCCGGTGGATCAGCTGATCAGTGTAACTTCGAAATATGTCTAAGCGGTTAAACTGCCTGCTAGTTGCATTGTAGTTGATTGCTACGACAGGGGTGGAAAGGATGGATCCAAATTGGTCAGATTCCCTATCATCCATGTAAACAAGGGAAAGGAAGTGAAAGAATTGACCGAACATCTGTCATTGAACATGTTACACACATGCCATTGTTTCTTGTAGTGTCCTACTTTTAGCTTACCACCGGTTAGTTTGCGGCACCTCCTGTGTCTCACAGTGCATATCAGCCAACGAATCAAAATCATTGCCACAGTCGACATGGTGGTGGGCGGGTCCGGACACTAAAGATGGCGGAGTCTATGGAAGCGCATATCCGTACATGACATAGAACACACACCAGAATACTATATTACTGACCTTGTTAATTTGCATAGTTTTTAAAAATATGAATCGGCTTAGTAGCAAAACAATCCGACTTCTGCTCAGAGATTGCGTGATCTGCGCTAATAATATACTTGAGTGTACGTCGATCATCAATGGCTACCCCAATCCCTTTCGCCTTATTAGTCAATCTGACTACCGCCCATTGATACAAACTGACTAGACCCTCGCGTCCCCAGGTCCATCTGACTATTCCATGTGTTGTCACTTTAAATTCGTGAACACCATACCAAGTTTTGTTTCAGCAAACCTTCACCAGTCGCGCTTTTTGGTAAACATGTTATATGGATATGCACTGTCCATATACATACAGCGTGTTGTACGGATATACACTTCCATAATGTATACCTATTAGCAAAAATGTTGGGGATTCATTATTTATTCTGTCAATTATGGGCGATTCCAAGCGTTACGCCGTGACAAAAAAGGGCACTTTTTTGCCTTTTGTCTTTTCTAGAAGGATTATTAGTAACAGTACAGACTTAAAATTACACACTGATAAACTAGGATTTATTGTGTTCAGGATGGCACCAAGAGAAATAAAATCAAAAGTTAATGAAGTGGTCAAATCCTTGACCGTTACGGCGTGACGCAAAAGCCCATTTTTTTGGGTCATAAACTTTAGTTGTAAAATTCACGTCCCCTAGATGGACCTGAGGTCCCATCTTTACATGTGATGGGTAAAAGGACAAACTTAGTTACCAAATAAATGATAGCGAAGTTAATGGTTTTTAACTTTATATGAGAGAAGGATATAAGTGACCGTTACGGCGTGACGTTACGGCGTGACAGTATAAAAAAAATCAACTGAACATAGCAAAAAAAAAAAGAAATGTACTGTGCTAGGTTTTTCTTTATTTTTAGGCATCTGAATTTTATTAACAAAAAATTTGTAAATTTAAGTACAAAGAAAGAAAACCAATAAACAAGTTGAATTCTACTAAAAAAAACGTGTGCGAGTACATCAAAAGAATTTAGAGAGATCATTCTGAAAAAAATAGTGGCCCCGTTTGTTCAAGGTTGGAGTTGGTAGAACTTTCACAATATCTTGCATTTCAACGGTGTGCACATCATTTTCATTTATAATACATGTAAATGTTTGTGCATTAATTCCAGGTTTCAAAAAATGAACTTCAATAAAGAATTCAGATTTCTCAATCACTTGAGCTACAAAGTTTTTGGTTTGAGATTTTCCCATAACTTTGGCCACAACAAAATCACCAATAAATGGGTCATTTCTTTCAGCAGAAGTGGATTCATGAGATATAGACTTGCTTTGAAAAGGCTTGAGTTGAAGACATGTGTGCTAACAGTTGTTGTTTTTTTTTTACTGTGGAGAGAATACTCAACTTTAAAGGGCTGGAGAGCTTTGACAATATGTGTATTTTGTGTTTGGGGAATTGGTTGCACATCTTCCCAAATTTCAGATAGGCTATCTTCTGATGCTCTGATGTTCTCAGAAGCCACAAAAATGACTTTAGTCTTCACTGACCTTTCACTGACAACTTCTAAAAAGTCCTTTGCATTTGAAACAACATGCCCTGCCAAATTTGAAATCCAAACTGTCCTTTTCACATCTCCCCCCCCCCCCCCCCCCGCCCCAATGCCATCCACTGCACCCTTTCCATGGGACGTTGCGAAGAAATGCCAAGACAGATTTACTTTCAGCTCATTTTTCAATACAGTAAGATAGGGGAGGACACATTTTTGCTTAAACTGGGAAATGGCACCATCTGAAAATATGCTGACATGTTCAATTTCTTTGTGTTCAGTTTGCAGTGTGGTGATCAATTTTCTGATAAGAAAGACAACGGCTACTTTGTCATGATTCAAATCATCTGTTACAAAGACAGGAGCTGACAACATTTTTGTTAATCCAGGCACAAGTTGCAAACAATGACACTTGTTCATGGCTCCAACGAGCACTTTGGATTTCGTTTTGTTGTATAATAGCATAATTTTCTGCAAAATCTACTTGTACAACCACATTCTTTCCATCAACGTTCTCTCTTCTTTCTTTGAACACTGCATATTTTTCAGCCAAAGCAGCTCATAAAAAAAAAAAAAATTAACATAAATTTAATCATTCATTATCACAAAATACACACATTTTCATTAGTTCAAAGACTTCAACCACATATCTATGTGAGTCGGGAATGTTTTTTAATTGATTTTGGGAAACAATTTACGGCCTAATGCTGTTTCAATTATTGACAGCTCTTTTATTTTTTAACCAATTTTGTTTAAATTTGGTTTGTGTATATCTCATACCCTGGCCATAAGTCAGTTCAAGGGGTATTTTGATTTTTTAAGTTTCTAAGTTTATACATTAGAAAAAGGGAAAAACACCTCACGGCGTGACAAACTAATCTTATTTGTTTTCTAAAATTTTGTCAATACTAAAATACCTAGTTCAACAAAACTGGTGTACAATTGTTCCCTTATAAAGGGGCTATCATGTAGACAATAAGGATGCATCCTAATTATAAACCAGGAACTTCAGCAGATGTTTAAAAACATGCACCTACTTTCTGGACCAGAGTGAAATTCTGGCCAATTTTTACCTAACACTCAATAACGAATAAAATAACGACCTTGACCTTCTAAAACTCGAAGAATTAATATAGACCTTCAACCTAGAGTCTTTTACCTGTAATTAAAACCATGGACACGGTTATAAACCCATTTTGAACATTTTGACCTCAGGACCTTGCTTGGAATCCCCCCAATACTATCAATTGTTTATTTTTTAAAAAACCAACATGTTATAGTTTTCTTGTTTGTCGCTAACATGAGATTTGGGTATTACATGTACAATTTTTGGGGGGCTGCATATAAAATAATGGGTTAAATATTGTCCATAAAATCATCTAATTTCAAAATTTTGTCTTTATGGCTTTGGATGACTCAAGAAAAAATGAAATAGATCTGCCATTAATTACATAAAACATAATCAAGTTATGTGGTTTTATATGATCTTTTAAGACCAATTAATGCTTTCACCTCAATGTACACAGTAACCATCTGTAGTTTCTACATGTCAATTTGATAGTTCATGTGAATGCTTTTGAATAGTAACTGTTTTCAATTCAGCTGGACAAACTTGTTATTGAACTATGGAATATGACATCAGTAATGAAAGGCAAAGGAAATTTGCAGTCATTGTCTTATGCAAAGTGTGAGTAAAAATATTACTATTGCATTTTGTTTGCCAATAATTATTTAGGATGAAAAGTTTTATGCTTTTTGTTTTTCTTTTTATTGGATGCCCCAAGTAAAATTCACATCATTTAAAATTAGTTACTATGCGGTGGCCTTTTGCAGTGTGAATATGAGACTGTATATTTCAGGATCGCAAAGACAATTGGGTCTGCCATACTGAAAGAAAACAAACTACTTCATAACAGACATGTATACATTTGTTACATCCAGTTGTTCTCATCTGGTCTTTTACTTCCTTGATATTTCTATCTTTAGGGTATCATATAAAGTACATATATAGGACATATTGTGAACAGTTTAACATTATTATTTTCATAATTGTCTTTTTCCTTTTTCTTTCAGTGCGGCATATTTCCTTTCTAATTGTGGTCTTCCTGAACGAGTCTACCAATGATCAGAAATCTTTGAAGAAACAGCTTGTTGTAAGTTTTCTAACTGCTAAAAGATTCCGTGAGTTGCTAGTTACTATTTAATACAGTGGTAGCTGCTGTTCTGAATATTGATTATGCCTTTGAGATTAAGTAATTAGGCTTAATTAGTGCTGTGTACATTTCAGTCGTGAACAGGGAATTGTCAGGATGATTGCCACATCATGAAGAGTAAATTCAAAATCAAGACTTTAACTTGACTGGTTAGGCAAATAATGAGTTGTTATGGGACATTCCCATTGCTTAATGCTAGGTTTTTATTGTTACTGACATTTGATATTTACAGATGACAGAGTGTTTCAAAGTTTTTTGTTCATGTACTAACTTTTCAAAAATCAGCTTTTGTTTTTCACTTTCACATCTTTATGGGGCCAAAATGAGCTATGGAACATTCATATTTGTGACATATGTAAAGGATATTATAAAAAGTATGTGGAGTGTATTATATAAATTCTAAGGGCTCTTTTGGGGGAAATGAAACATAAATACTTTACAGTGTCCTTTTCTTTCTTTTGGTCTTAACAGCTAGTTCACTAACTGCTTGAATTAAGTGAGATTATCTAACAAAAGTTTCAAACATTCCAAATAAATATGACAACTGCCTCTTACCTTTTTTCTTTTCATTTATAAAGTATCTCTGCTCACGGAACATTTTTGTACTGACCAGTATATTTATTTCTGCACAGATGGGCTTAAAAGCGGCAAAGGGTTGGCTGAGTAAGTTGTCACTTTGCGACTCCCCTATACTACTGTTGGATGAACTACGAGTGGGTAATGTGGTTACTGCGTGGGTTCAATAGTAACTCCCTTAAGGATACACAGGATTAACAAACACAGGGTTCTGCTGGCAATCTTATTTATTCAAAAGCCTAACAAAGGTATCGCTACCAAAAGGCATAGGGAAAACCCTACCAAGAAAAGGAAAAAGAGGCCAAGAAAAAGAAGCCCAACCAGCCATAAGCTGGAACAAGAGAAAAAGACAAAAATATGATTAGGATATAATGACAACATTAATCAGGCAATCAATGGTGGACATACATAGTAATAGTATTAAGTATTAAATCAAACAACAACAACATAATATAGAATTTAAGCAATAACCAACTGGATATGTATGCATGGAATAAAATAGCGCTAAGATTAATGAATAACAACTACAAGTGGCTATATCATATACACAAGGAGTTTCCTAGTACACTGGCAACATAAACTAATGTACTAATCAAAGTATGAAGGACATAACAAATGAAGGGGCAAGAACACAATAGTTTCGCTCCACTGAGCCGGTGTACAACACATCCAGAGTGGCCATTCCATTTAATAACGCAGTGGCCAACATGGCCCACTGACCGTCCATAACACAGACGCTGCATCCCAATGCAGGCCATCCTCATAGGCCCACTCCCATTATTAGTACTAACCCGCCCCAGGGCTATTGTATTGGTTACCTCCCTTCCCAATCGATACTGAAGGGTCATGCCCTTTGACCTTAGCCGCGGAGCTATGCCGCCAGGCTAACATGTGTATGACACACCACTAGATACATAAAGTAATGTGTACATTCCTTAAAATGAAACTGTCCTTCACACACTTACGAAACTCATAGAAGCATAATACATCTGGATAACTATAATACATGCACATGATATATATATATATGTCGGCGAGACTCATTGCAACATGTGTAGACTCATTGAAACATTGTTCATCCACCGCCGCACATAGAACAATCCTGGGGCTCACCCATGTGAGGCCCAACTAATATTATACATCTCCAATACATGTAATTGATTACACATCTTAAACACTAAACACGCAATCACAATCACACTGCTCTCTATAGCATAGTGGTACTGGCAAGGTACACAAATACCCGTAATACAATCAAGTGTATAGTGCCGCTCGCTGTAACATAAATAAGCCATCCACATTAACATGTCAGGAAATCCTCACTGCCTACCACAAGGCAATGCTACACATACACTATATATATGCACACAAGCAAATCTTGATAGCTTGGTTAGCGAGCCATCATTATCATCTAGCACCGCAAACGTTAACTTTGACAATAAAGTCACAATATCAAGACACCGCACTGCATCGCGCATCTTACACGTCTAATGACAATGGCAATTACCGTTGAGCCGGACTCATAATGGTCTCTGTAGATCAGCATTCTCTACGTGGCATCCTCGAAAGGGGGGGGTGCGCAAATTAAAGTCACTTCTAATATAATAGTCTCCAACTTACCCAAAGTCTCTCTGCTACTGGCGCAACTGGACTAGGCCATGTTTTGGGCGAGGCGCGCCACGGCAGGCCGCCGCCGGTCTAGGTTCACTGTGCTGTCGGCTCTTGTCTCTGCGTCTTTGATGGAGTGTGCTGACCACTCGAACTCGCATCTTATTTATGAGCCCGCGCGGACGTCCGAGAGAGCTATTACGTAGTCTCGTTTTGGACAAGTGAAAGGCTCGGACATTGAGTCCAGCCGAACGACATAACCGGTTAGGGTCCTAACACAATCGAATTTACAGTACGGTTAAAAGGGTGCACACAAAAGTCAATTAGGTATCCCAGTAAACTGCAGAAATTACTCTAACGTCCCCTCCAGCAATAATTGAATAAATTTGACCCAGGTTGGAATTATCGGGGATACCATGCGTCTAACTCGTGGTTTACCTTAAATCCGAGATCCTCTTATTAATTATTTCAATAGGACATGTGCATCAAAGTACAACGAAATTAGTACCATTATAAAGTAGAAACTTGCTGCTACAATTCTAACTGACTACTTTTACCAGAAACCCAGTAATAGTTTTAATATAAATTTTCAAAGTGTCAGGACTAACAACATTCGACAATTTTGTGCGGGATACTTTCGTCCATTAATACGACGTATCTCCATTGATAACAAACGTTATCATGAGTACCTATTTTGTACCGATAGGGTATTGCCTACTCTCAACAATGAATTCGGATTCCCGTCTTTCTGTCGGTGGATAACAACGAAGGAGCGAGTTGTAAGAAACTTAAAGCCATGATATAAGAGTTGGAAGCCCGGTGGTCAACATTTCCAACTGACCAATCAAAATGCCCGCTTTTCACCGTGATGTGAATAACGGGTCCCGCGCTACTATTACAAGGGAAATAATCCAATTAATGGTACTCGGCCAAGTGTCCATAAACTACTATGAGTGGCCGTCCCTCACTCACGCACTAGAGTTACCATGAAAGCACATTAAAAATAGAAAGTCGTTCATCCTCTCACACTACTACCACTAAATAAGTCTATGTCTGAAGGCTTCTGACACAAAATTGAGATTATTAAATTTATTTTTCACACACAATATGCTTCAAAGACAACACGTTGAATTTGTTATTCCTAAACTCAATAAAGATTATTTAAGGCAATTCTTAACCCGTATTATTGCATTTTATTAGAAAATATGGTTTGGGGTAAGCAGAATTTTTCTGTTATCTTGATCCAGCAATCTTATTCACCCTTTGTTCAGTAAGCGCCTTGGTTGAGTTGTTTTAGCTGGAGTCTTCAACTGATATATTCAGATCCATATGTGTTGAAGATTGGGGAAATAACAATAACAATACCTTTATTTTCTCCTTTTTTGACTCACATAAGACAGATAAATTAAACAAGAAAGTTGCATAGAGATGTGACCATCAGTGTCACATGTCTTATCATATCTGTAGTGGAACACAAAAAACCGTAAATTATTTAATTATTTTCAATGACAAAATTATTTCGGCAGTTATGAGGATTTACTCATCTTTTCTTACCTTTATTTTGTAGGTTGTAAAGAGTGTGAATTTGCTGAGAGAGTTCTTAGCATTCTTAATCAGGTACCAGTTTTATTTCCTTCATATTCTTTAATATGCACTGTTAAGAATTCTCTTCCTCAGAGAATCTCTTGTAATTTTGCTCCTTCAAAAGTGTCAGTTCTTTTTTTTTCTTTTTTACTGCAAGTTTATCTTGTGAAACAGTTTAATGCTGCTTTCTTAAAGCTGTACCAACATGATCAGAAGAATAAAGTATCATAAAGTACATTCATAGCAGGTGATAGTTTATCTTTTCATTCTATGTTTTCATGATTTACGCCTTTTTTGGTGTTACAGACATGGCAGAGGCTTCTGTGTATTGCTATTGAAAAGAAAAATTCTTCATCACAGCCATGCAGTCTTGAGAAGGAAAAAAAAGACATGGATAGGGACTTGCTGAAGATTTTATGCCTCAAAGCTGAAGTGGTATTTTTGACATAGTTTTCATTTTCTATTTCTCTTCCACTGGTGTCTCATATCAAGCTAAATTTCATTTATGTTCAAAATTTATGACCTTTGTCTTTTTTAAAAATTTTATTTATTATTTTTTTTATTTAAAGTTTCCAATGGCTATTATTTAATTGTAGGTGGCATGTACCGCTTTTTGGGCTTTAGTAGTAAAGATGTAATATTATGTGTCCATACCCTGACTTAAATCAGCCAGATACGCCATCATGACTGGAAATAGTGCATCTGATATATGGTGCAACAGTGATCTCTGACTCTTAACTATGAAGAAAACCAGAGATGAAACGCCTTGTCACTGAAACCTCAAGAAATAATAATGCAATTCCAATGCGAAGACTACCTTGTCTTTACTTGCTAATAAAATTAAATGTTGTAATGGAGGAAATACACTATTAATAAGGATACTGTAGGACAAATTAAAAAGAAAAAAATATTTAAATTATTAAAACTTTATTAAATTTATTGACTGTGAATCCACATTCATTTGAATCTAGGGCATTTTGTGTATTTAAAGAAGGAAATTTTGTGTGGGGACCTAGTGAAATGTTATGATGGACATTTAACACTTCTTAATCTTAATACATGTAATTACCTCTCTCCACCACTTCCAGAAATTTGCCCTGGGTTGTTACAGTGATACCCTTGCAGCTATTGACAAAGCAAAGGAGCTGTTGATCAAGTTTCCAAATGAGGTACAAAATACTGCAGCCCAACTCAAGGAGTAATCACTGCTATCAACCAGTTTCATTCAAAAAGCAGTTAAATGACTGCTTATTTCTGGGACCTACTTACCTGCCAAATGGGTTACTTGATGAAGAGTTGTGATGAATGCTCTTAAATTTCATAGAACTTTTGGATTTATGGGTAGAAAATCTGTATTTTGTATTGGTGCAGTATTTTCATTTCACTCCCAGATATTACAATAAATATAAAATCTTTGCTTAATGGGTTACTTTTGTCTCCCTATCTGACTTGGCTAAATTCTTGTTGTCACCTAGACTTCTATGAAGGCAGTAGATCTTTATTTAGGGAGGTTCGCTGCCGTGGGCATTTGTGCCTCCTTTTCTTGTTTTGTTTCTTCTGTCAAGTCCTTGGCCTTCGATCTTTCCTAGCCCTCAAAAGGGCTCCCTTATGGGTGTCTTCTATGGTTTCTTTCTTCTTTCTTTCTTTTGGGTGACGCCAAAAAAAAAAAAAAGGGTAGAGATTCCTATCATGGGTGGGGGGGGGGGGGGGGGGTAGTGGGGGATCCTTGTAACTTGGAAGGATTTATCCCCCACATCAGGGGCGGTAAGTGTTTAAATATTTAATTACTTTGTTTATTTAGTTGTTGTCGCCCCTGCCATGGACAAGGGAGACAGACTATCGTATGTTTTGGGGGGGGGGGGGGGGGTGTGGACATGACTGTCTCACACAAAAAAAAAAAAGGGGGGGGATGAGGGGATGGCCATGGCGGTGTGCCGATGGCGCTGGCATTTTATTTATTTATTAACTAATTTATTACCTAACTTCTATGAAGTAATGTGGGATTATGTTGTATATGGATGTTAATTATTTGTAAAACTGGAATTTTTTTTTCCCCCAGAAAACTGCTGAAAGTTGATTTGATTATTTTGGAATTGAATACATTAAGAAAACCTATTTTATCTGCCAGGCTGCCTGTCTTAGCATGTTGTGCTATAACTTTGGAGTTGATTGTTATCAAGAAAAGCACTTTGAACATGGAGTTCATTGCCTAAGAGAAAGTTTTGATATTGGCAAAGACAGTCCAGAAATAAGCAACTCAACACAAGTAATTATGTTTCCAAATCACAAACTCTACTGTAAGTACTCTTTATTCGTGTTGTAGGTCTTCTGAGGTCTTCTGTTTTCAATGTCCAGTTTACACTGAAATTCTATATTTTGATAATGAATAACGAGATTATTATTCAGTCTTTTCACTAAGCGCTAACTTGTTTGTTTCAGTGTTTTTGTCTTTGTTTGATCTTTTAGAGAAGTGTGTTATTCAAGTTTTTTTTGTTTCTGTTGTTATTTTATAGGCCCGTACCCTGCGTTTAATGGCTAACTGTTACCTTGAATGGCACTGTGATGGATGGCAAGAGGCTGCTTTGAATGCAGTGTCCTTAGCAAATAAGGTTAGTTCCTTTTCCACATGAAGGAACCTTTGTTCAGAATGTATGATCTGTACTCATATGGTACCAGGATAATTTTGTATGCCATGGATAATGTAGAAGGTGATGTGAAGAAGATCTTTTTTTGAAGGCAGGTAACTGTACATGTACCTCACTGTTTTCATCAGAATGATTTCAGACTTATTGCTGGCAAAGGGTCTAAATGTACAAGGGAGGAAAAAATTGTTAAATAAGTGAAATGTATTCCTTAAACATTTTGAATTAAAAATATTTCAAATAGGTATAATATTATGTGCTACCCGTTAATCAATCGAAAAAAATTGAATACCTACAAGGAGTTCCTATAGAATATTGACAAAAGAATTGTCACATGGCAATCGTCAGAATGTGTTTGTGTGATTTCATGATAGGGCAGCATTATACTAGCAAACCGTATGCTTGAATCAAAGTCACCTCAAAATTAGTTGAACACTTGTAATCTGAGGCATGCTTTGAATATCGTAGAATGTGGCTGTTACCAGTATTTAGCCTAACAGATAGCTAGAAACTGATTTAAGAGGTTCCTTTTCAGGCTAATGTGCCCAAAACTTTTTCTATCTAAAAATTTGATGAGACACAAATGAGGTTTTGTAAAATTTTTGAAGGTAAGAGGCAAATTTTGTATTTATTTTTTGTATTTTGTATTAATCCCATATGGGAAATTTGCCCTGGTGTGATTGCAACCAGTTACAGCTGAAGCAGATATGTTGTCGTCATGGTGCAGTGCTGGTCGGCGATTTTTTGTTTTTGTTTTGTTGTTTTTATGTGTGTGTGTGTGGGGGGGGGGGGGGGGGCGGAATGGTAAGGATTAGTTCATTTTTTTTTTTTCATTTTCCACGGACAGTATTTCATGCAGAATGCAGAAACTTTCAAAAGATGCAGAACACACTTACATGCGAGAATGACGAAATACAGTAGACAACGGTTAAACCGAAATCTGCGGGACCATGGGTTTGTTTTCGGTTTAGACAGAGTTTCGGTTTAGGGATAGGAGGCTTGAAAAATGCCGGTTTCAGGAGAGGCAACCCAAGTCATTATCACAGAGGACAAATAATGTAAGTGCACAGACTAAACAGACTCAACGATGCCATGAAATGAGCTGTCCACGATAACTAGTGTTGTCTCTCTGATGTCGCACAATTTACATGAAAGGTCAGTCGTGATGCACCAGACATAACGTCTGCTGCTATCTGATTTTGGACCCTTGAGGTTGTAGGCCTCCCTCCCTCTCCCCCTATCCCTGTAGTGCTGCCGCTTCCATGTGGGCCTAAACTACGGGCAGAACGAAGCAAGCTGTGCTTGGGGGGGGGGGGGGGTGATACAGTGACTTGACTCAATCTATGGCAAATCACAGTGGGATGGCCACTGAATCCAGCAATTTTCTTTTCGGTATAACCATAGGGTTATTTTGGTTTAGCGCTAGTTTGTTAACGAAGATAAAGAGTAAAAAAAATCAGAGATTCTTATTTTCCTTCGGTTTAGCCATTTTCGGTTTAACCGTTCTCTACTAGTATAAAAACCACAGAGAAACTGTGGGGTCGCAGCAAGGCTATAAGCAACACCAAAATTGGACAAAAAGAAAAAGTCGTATGTAGCAAAGCCTCGCATAAGAAATAATACCCAAACGATACAGTTCAAACTAAAAGAGAAGACAGAGCTTCCACACATTGGCAGACATGCTTCTGTGCTGCTGACCAAGCAAGAACTCGCAGATAAGTAGCCTAAACATATTCTGTTTAGGTTCTTTACATTTCCTATTGAAATCTTTTCATGTTTGATTGTTTTATCTGTTCAATTTTTCTTTTTTTCTGTTGTTGTTTTTTCTTTTTTTCCTTGATGGAAGTGCTAGCCGAAATATCGAACATTTTCTGCCTTCTCTTTTAGTTTGCATAGTATCGTTTGGGTATTATTTCTTACGCGAGGCTTTGCTACATACAACTTTTTTTTTTGCCTAATTTTGTCGTTACATGAGAGAATCACATGTACAACAGTATTTTGTTGGGGGCACATTAGTCTAGAGGCAAAGTGTTCGCCTTTCATGCTGAGGTACCATTTTTGATTTCCGGACAGTCACAGTGTGGGCATGTTGGAATTTGGGGTTTTTCTCATATTTTCCTGTATGTCCCCGATCCTATGGTAGGTAGGATTGAGCACCTAGTCTTCTCAGATAACGACGAAAAACTCACATGGCCCGTGTGAACGTTGCACACGTTAAAGATACCTTCGCAGTTGGAAGTCGAGAAGAGTAGGCTTAACAAGGCTGCTGCACGAGCAGAATTAAAGAAAAACTAATCTCTCCCCCCCTCCCCCAAAAAAACGCGGACTAGCACTGCACTGTGGCGACATCGTGAATGCTCCTGTTGTAACTGGGTTGCATGACACAACACTAATGCAAATTTCCCAAATGGGATCAAAGTTCAAGCAAGCAAAAAAAAAAATACAAAAATATACCGGTACTGCAGTATTAGTATGTCCAACAATGGATTGTTTTGGGTTTTTTTGTTTGTTTCTTTTGGCAGGCTCATTTTCATTCAGCTGGCATTTACTTGAGGCTTCATCTTCTCCTCCTGTCTGAAGGAACTCTTATGGACATAAAACACAGTGATTACTTTTCATAGTCCTCTAAAGAAACCTTATATTATATTTGATTTATGGGTGCTATTATCCATTTCTAAGGATTGAAATATTGCTGAACTTATTCGGAGAAACCCACAAGATATCCTACAGATGTACAACAATAAGACTATCCATTTAGATGGAAACATGCTTCTTTTTTTCAAAAGCATTTCAGTGGATTCAGTATTTTTGCTTGATCATAGGAAAGTTCGCCCACGGTGGTGATCAGAATGTTAACAAAATATGGACAAACTAGAAGTTAGTTGCTTTGGCTGAGAACAGTAAATTCCAGAGACTGATTTTTGTTTTAACGCTATTCCTCATAATTATGTAGGTGATGGGAAAAGGACAAATGTAAATTTACCCATACAGTGTGGTACATTCTCCTAAGATTGGTTGTGGAAACCGCAGACACGATGTTTTGCAAGTGCAGAAAAAAAGATTGGCAGTAAAACTTGGATGCATTGAGATAGGATTTTTTAAATATATATGGTCAGAAAAATATAAAGGGAGGTCCACATTCTCTTCCAGTAAGTTGAAGATGAACCTTGATACTATTTCAGAGATATATTTTTAATCTGAGAAAATCATGTTATGTTCCAAAAAGAAAGTACAGTTAGCCAGGTGATGCTCTGCTTCTGTAACCCACAGCCATGAATGATTTGTTGTGTCATCCGGACTGCAGTATGGACCTCTGCATGAATGCTTTGCATCTGTTGAAGCAAAACCAGAGGTAAAAAAGTTCAAAATGATAGGCCTATGTTGCCATCTGAATTGATTGCAGGATTTATATGTTATGTGAATGCATTTAATAGTTTTAGAAATGGCCTAGAGTGTTTGCATGAGAACGGAATTTATTGTAATGATTGTTTTCATTGAACCCTTTAGATTGATTTAAGTCAAGTGCATAGGTTTTTTTAATCTTTACAATGTCTGTGGGGGGTTGGAGTGATGCCTGATTTAGCCCCATGGCATGCTACTTCATGTTTTCCTCATTTACAGTGCTCAGAGAAAAATCTTTAGCACATTTTAGATTAAATATGTTTATGTGTCTGTATTACATGCGGCTATGCAGTAATGCCTTTTTTTTCTTGGAGCAGGCCAGAAATTATCTTTGATCTGAGGCAAAATATTATAAAGAAATATGAAGTCCATCCAGAAGTTGGCTCATTATTGGTGATGTTGCTTGACGTATTTCTTAATGCCTCAGATGTGCAGTATGCTAAAACATTTGCTGAAGAGTGTATAACAGGTATTTATCCTTCATCACTTTTACAATAATGCAATAGAAATGTGCTTTTATATTCTACAATTCCAGAGTCTTAATCTATTTTTTACTTTCTATATTTTCAGAGTCTGCCTAATTTGTTAGTGAGAAGACAAAAACCATACTCTTTTTCAATTTCTGCATTATTCAGAAAGGAGCAATTAAAACCATCTCATGTGTTTGTGTCTGTGCGCATCTCACTTTTCAATATTTCAACGAGATGGTCTACATAATCATCATTTCCCACATGGCATGCTGTCATTATAGTTTACAGTCAGTAGAGTTTGAATATCTTTACAGATCACAATACTGGCCGGAGACTAGATGGGGCAACAACTAAACAGTTTCATGTTTTATTTTGGGGGAAGGCTGCTCATCACTTTGAGGTAAAAATAATTAATTGTGTTTTTTTCTTTTTTTTAAAAATATCATCTCAGATTTATGTTTATTCATGAAGTTGTGAAGAACTGATCAATATTTCAAGAATTATTTGTTCAGCATAGTGCTTACAGTATGACTGCATCAAATATTCAAGTTTCATAAATAACTATGCTAATAACTACCACATTTTAGTGTTGTCTGATTTCAGTACTTCACAGTGTTTCATCAAAGCAAGGCTAACGTACATGGATTAGAATTAGAATTGAATGAAGACAGTATGCTGTTCATTTAAAAAAGAAAAATACATTCCTTTTGGTGATAACTATTCCTGATGCAGTACAGTCACTATGATTCTATGAAGCATGCCTTACACTGAAGCATATTCACCATCCTTCACAGTTTTGGATACCACGATCAGATTTGAGGATGATTTATTTCACAAGTGCACTAAGAAACTTGGAAAACAATAAAATTGACATAAATGCCTTCCCCCTTTCAGCAGCACAACTATCTTGAAGCACTGACATGGTATAACTACTCGCTCAGCTTGTATCCCTCACTGTCATTGTCAGAACCCAATCTTGGAAAACTGCAGAGAAATCTAGCAACTTGTTATTTGCATCTGGGGGAGACATCCAGGGTTTGTAGCATTTTCTGTTTGTTTTATTTTCTGACACCAACTGCAGTGTTATTGTTGTCCTTTAAGAAAGTTCATACCTTAATGTGGTTTATGTACAGCATGCTAGAGATGGGTGAGGACTGGTCCAAGGACAGTAGCTCATGGTCCTCAGCTCTGAATAGGTTAAGATAATAGGGCTGTGAGAACAACTGGAAATTAACAGCTGTTACATTCAAGTGCAGTGTCATTGGTCATGTTGCTTGTTGCTTTTTAGACTGCTAGTTTGGTTTTGGGACCAAGCCTCACCTCAAGACAGTGGTCATAAAGGCCGGTCTCAGTATTGATATCTTATACAGGGAATGGTCCTTACAATCTTGCCGCCATGGTCTCTCACTTAGGATTTTGCCAGCATCTAGTAAATGGTGCTGCTGTCTTAATTTCAAGTTGTCTGTGGTCACTGTGACACCAAATCGGGGAATTACAGTTGTGAGCCCTAATTCATTATTTGATATTTAGGTGCATGTAGAACTATTGTTTCAGAAAAAGTCAATTTTATCCATGCTTGTCTAGCTTATAAATCGATCACAACCTTCCCTTAAAAAGATGGTTGAATGTAATGGTAGAGAATAAATCAAATCATTGAAAGCCATTCTCCTACTGTTTAACTCCTTGAATGCTGACACCATAATGTAAGGAATAGTCTTTTAATTTTTGAGTTTGAGAATTATGGTGCTGCAGAAAATGTTAAAAATGCTTTTAGGAAGAATTTGCAATACAAATGCACATTATTTCATGGCTTGCATTGATATATTTCAGGCATTATCTGCAATAGAAATGTCAGAGAAATGTGAACCCAGGAATGCTCATACACTGTACATGGCTTTTAAAATTGCATTATTGATGGATGACAATGAAAAAGGTTGGTTTGATTTTGAGATAACATGCTTGCTTCACTCCACTCTGACACACTTAATTCAAATAGTATGCATAAACAGGCGGAGAGAGTTCACAGTTCGTGACTTATTTTTATATTTTGAACTAACATAAAAATGAAGATTCAAATTTGCATATATAGGTTACAGGTATCATTTGAAAAATAGCTATTGCAAATGCTAAAATAAACAGTAAGATCAGCGGAATGAAAATGGAAAAGCAGATACATATACCATGTGACAGACCTTGTGAGAATATCAGTTTGGTTTAAATCAGATACTCATGTGTTCAGAATGTGTTAAAAATTGTTCTACAATAGAACATGAAACATGAGTATCTGATTTAAACTGAACTGATATACTCACAATGCTTGTCATATAGTGTGTTTCCACTGTGAATCTTATTGAGATATTAAACAAAAAATGAACTGTGATGTAATCGATATCATATTCCGCAACAGTGTGTTCAATTTTTTCTTTTTTTGGGGTAAAGTTGGCAGTTTGAGAATGCAAACTGAATGTCTTTGTTAGTAAGCAGTCTATTTTATTCCATAATCAAAGAGAGCAAAGACAACAACAGGTATGCGGTGGTGAAATTATCAAACAAATGCCTCAAACTCAAAACCATGGCACTTTTACAAACTCTATAACAAGAATTTAATGTTGCCTAACCGAAGACCTATTTGTTGTGATGAGGAAAATAGTTAATGTGCAAATGCCTCATTTGGACAGCTACTGGTGAGATTAATGAAGATTGTTCTTGAAGTGGCAAGGTCAGTAAGAGGGGAAATAATCCCAGGAATGTGTGAACAGTTGTACATAAATCTTTCGATGTACAGATATTACTCATTGTAAAAGAAAACATGAAATAAATGAAACTACAGTTGGTTTCAGTTTATACTTTACCGATAATACAGTACAATCTTTTCTCAGCATTATCAGTTCTGCAGAATTTGGTGGACTGTGTGCCTGACGTCAGTAGTAATGAAAATCCCAGTGTCATTTGCCTAGTTGCTCACTTGGCACTTGAGGTTTGTACTGGTATGCGGTGAAAGTATTTCGATACATAACTACTCCCTCTTTCTTTTGTTGTTTTTTTTTCTCTTTTTTGGCAGTAAGTTAAAGCATCGGCTGACCAAAAATGATGAATTCTTGTTGGCACAATTATATTAACACATTTGATGGTAACAACATCATTAATTAAGAATTAAACACTGAGAAGTAATGAAGTGACTTTAGTGGTTGTATTTGATGATTTCATACAGGTTTGGTAAACCGGTATTATCTGTTACCAGAATGATTTTGTCACGTCCATTTCATTAAAGGCACTTAAGGACTGGAAGATGCGGGACTTAAAAGAAAAACTTGAAAAATCACAGTTCCCTAATGTCAGGCCACCATTTCTATTGTAACAGTCTGTCATTATTCATGTCAGTTGTCAGCATCCTCCTTCTGATCTTTTCTAATTTTCTTCGCCAGCAAGAGAAAACACATTTAGCCATTCCTGCTCTTGAGTGTTTGATTTCACACATCAGTGACGATAAGCGTGTGATTACAGCACTAAGATGTCTTCTTAGACTGCTAGTTACCCATCTGGAAAATGCTGAGAGGTGATTACAGTGTAGTTCTGCATCTTGAGTATTTGCGAAGAGTAATGTATGAAATTAAGACATGATTCTGACAGCATATTAAAGAGCTGATCTCCATAAAGGATAAGATAACATTATTGTCATAAGTTGTTTCATGATAGGATTCCTCAAGAGAAATGAAAGAGTCTTTTAAATCATACATGGTGACTGGCTGACCAGAAAAACTTAAATAATTGCAATGTTTGGATGAGCAAAAGTATAAAGGATGAAAAAATGGTAAGAAATTCATGTTTGAACCGGGGAGCTTTCGTTTACAAGACGAGCACTCTGACATTGAGCTGTGGAGCAACCAGTAAAGTGTTCATTCCACCTAAAAAAAAAAAGACTTGGATCACTACCTATCACATCCCAGGTTCCTTGTAAAAGTATAGTGTGAATTGAAAAAAAAAGTCCATTAAAACAGCTGGTATTCTAACGAATTAACCACCACAACCTGCTCACACAATATTCCTCCAGTCCTTTCAGTCTTGTGTCTTCACAAGTCTTGGTAACAGTTTAGGAAACATAACAGAATTCTGTCATTTCCTTCCATTTCATACAGTCAGTGGTGTAGCCACGTTGAAAATCTGAAAGAATGCATTAATCATAAATTGCCGATGGAAAATGGAACTCACAAAGCAAATCCCATATACAGAACTGCAGCACAGCTAAAAGAGTTTGTCCTTCAATTTAATAAACTCATTTTAACACTGATTATCCTGTTAATGTCTGATGAGCACCTGTTTAATGTTAAATATTGTTCTTCAGCACCAGTTTATCAGCAAGAATGTCTTGACCCAGTCATCTGAATTTACTGTCTTTTGGCTTATTTATATGTAAAATAATTCCTTCTTTCAGCATTGATATGTCATCCATATTGGTACATGTCAGAACAGGTCAGTATTAAGTAAGGTCTGTTTGAATCCTGTCCATTCATCACTCCAGTTATTTTGTGGTAAAATGCTATTTAGGCTGTTTCATGATCGACCTACATGAATTGTAATTGTAATTGATATCATAACCATATCCAATTCTGTCATTAGTGACTCTTTAACGTATGTTCCTCTTTCTGTCTGACATCTTTTATAAATGTCTCAATATTTTTATTTCACCACTCCGGAGGTAATTTTTTTCACCACAAACCACAACATAAGTTTAGTCCAGTTATCTTTATTAACTACTTTTGTCAACTGATTCATAAACTGCAGATGAAACACAATATTTTTGCTTGAAGAATTTCTCACAAGGGATGAAGCAAATATAACAATTCAAAAATGAAACTTAAACCCTTTTGATTTCAAGATGCTGAAATCTTGTTTTTGCAAAACTGCTTTCATAATCATATACTCAAAGATAACTAACTTTAAGACTGTGAGTACTTATGTCTGATGAACCACAGAAGCACAACAATAATGTAAAACATAACAGAAACATTAACTTCATTTTTTAATTTTTTTTTTTTTTTAACAATCACTGCTTCCCTGATAATTGCATTCTTACAGCATACAATAGACTTCTGTGTGTTAAAGATAAAGAGTTAATGTCATCTGCGGAAATTCAGGAGGAGGCAACTTGGTTTATGAAAGTTGGTAAGTATAATAAATATAAACAAAAACGCAAGTTACAGTTAGCTCTTCTTTGGCAGTTTTGCTCACATGTTAACTCTTATAGAAAATAAAATTCACTAAAAGCAGCCTGTTATGCAGGTATAAGATTAATGCAATATATTTTTTGAAATAGCACTGAAATATTGATAGATGACAGGCAAAAAAATATTTTGGAAAAATTGAAATGAAACTGGAAGAATGCATAGATTTTGATGTCCAATCACTTTTTTTGTTATTGTGCAAAAAGACCTGTCACAGAACTCTGTGTTTCAGCCAATTGGTTATGCATTTTAATTTTTTCAAATTGCTGCTATCAGCTATCACAACAGCGCAACTTTATTGCAAGCTGCTGCAAAAGGGAGGACAGCAATATATATGCACGTCACACCAGCCTTGTCATGAAAAGTTAAATTCTACTTAAATTGATTGTTTTATTACGTTTTTAAGAGAGCCTAAATTGGTGTGAATTTGTTAATTCATAGTTCTCTGTGCTTGTCATAAAAAGGTTAGAAAATATATATTCTAGGATTGTCAATGTGATTGAAATAGGTATACCTTAAGTAGAGGAATTGTGCTGGTTTATCTAAAAATTTACCGTTATTTGTTAACATTAATTTATAAAGAATTAATGTTTTGGTAATATTGTGTAAGGGGACGTTCAAATATAATCTTACACCTTTTTTGGGGCTTTTTGACCCGCCCCTTCTTCTTACACTGTTCTTACATACATAATACTGTTAATTAGACTGATTCATGAATAAGAATACCATAAGTTATCTCTCTTTTTATGTTATTTGTTTATTATGTTGTCTAGTTTTTTATTCCTTTTTATATTCTCACCTCACAAAAGTGTAATATTACATTGGTTCAAGAAGACCCCCCGCCCCCTTCTTACACTTTTCTTTCGGGGGGGGGGGGGGGATAAGATTATATTTGAACGTCCCCTAAGAATCCTCTTTTATGTCATTAATAATATGCTAAACATTTTGTCTGAAATCCGCACACAGCATGGAATTTGGCACTACAGTGCAAAGATGAACCTTTCTTCTTGAAGGGATTTTTCAATCTTTGCTTCCAGGTGATTAGCTTTTCCCTTGGTATCAAGGTGTTGTGAGATTATCTAACTAGACTTAGCTGTTTTCTGTAAGTGTGCTAAGTGTCTGATCTCTTCCTTCACCATCTGCATGCAAGGCACTGATCGAATGTAGGCTGAAGCATATCTCAAATTTACTTTCCAGGTATAATGTAAGGTTCCTTATGAACTGCAACAACTCTGTGTAAATGTGAACGGCAGTATTTATTTGAGATGCAGATTCACATAAAAAGCACAGAATCAGTTTTAATAGGTAGGCTGGTTTTTTTTTTCTAACAATGGTCCAGTTCCAATGCAAAGATTTAGCAGTAACAATTATCAGAGTTTGTCTACAGTTTATGACTGTGTTAGATATTTTTCTAATGAGATGAATCATTAATTTTCATTTTTTAATTGTTTTTATCTTTATTCCAATGGCTATTTATACTGTTTGACATAACAGCTTTTGTCACTTTGTGCATCCGATCCTGGAAGTTATGACCGTCGTCAGAAGTGCTTGATCATGTCATGTGCTGCCTGCCTGCAATTAGTCAGAGAAAAAGAAGACACGTCATCTGCGGTAAGAAATCAATGGTAAAAGGATAGTTGATGGTTTATATGTTATTTATAGTCTGATAGATTTGCTGAATCCAAAGCTGTGAGAAGATACTGATGTATACGAGAAACACAAATTTACAACTTCCAAAACAAATTGTATATATATATATGTGTCACGAGCTGAGTTAGGTCTTCAAGAGGATATAGCTCTCGACTGTACAAGAGGCATCTAACTCACACTCGGACTAGTACTCCCAAAGACACAAGTAATTACTGAATAACAAAAGGTGTATAAGTTTGGACAGGCCGGCAAGGCCGTAATATTATTACTGTTGGATGAACTACGAGTGGCTAATGTGGGTTCAATAGTAACTCCCTTAAGGATACACAGGATTAACAAACACAGGGTTCTGCTGGCAATCTTATTTATTCAAAAAGCCTAACAACGGTATCACTACCAAACAAAAAAAAAGCCCAACCAGCCATAAGCTGGAACAAGAGAAAAAGACAAAAACATGATTAGGATATAATGACAACATTAATCAGGCAATCAATGGTGGACATACATATTAATAGTATTAAGTATTAAATCAAGCAACAACAACATAATATAGAATTTAAGCAATAACCAACTGGATATGTATGCATGGAATAAAATAGCGGTAAGGTTAATGAATAACAACTACAAGTGGCTATATCATATACACAAGGAGTTTCCTAGTACACTGGCAACATAAACTAATTAATGTACTAATCAAAGTATGAAGGACATAACAAATGAAGGGGCAAGAACACAATAGTTTCGCTCCACTGAGCCGGTGTACAGCACATCCAGGGTGGCCATTCCATTTAATAACGCAGTGGCCAACATGGCCCACTGACCGTCCATAACACAGACGCTGCATCCCAATGCAGGCCATCCTCATAGGCCCACTCCCATTATTAGTACTAACCCGCCCCAGGGCTATTGTATTGGTACTTCCCTTCCCAATCGATACTGAAGGGTCATGCCCTTTGACCTTAGCCGCGGAGCTATGCCGCCAGGCTAACATGTGTATGACACACCACTAGATACATAAAGTAATGTGTACATTCCTTAAAATGAAACTGTCCTTCACACACTTACGAAACTCATAGAAGCATAATACATCTGGATAACTATAATACATGCACATGATATATATATATATATGTCGGCGAGACTCATTGCAACATGTGTAGACTCACTGAAACATTGTTCATCCACCGCCGCACATAGAACAATCCTGGGGCTCACCCATGTGAGGCCCAACTAATATTATACATCTCCAATACATGTAATTAATTACTCATCTTAAACACTAAACACGCAATCACAATCACACTGCTCTCTATAGCATAGTGGTACTGGCAAGGTACACAAATACCCGTAATACAATCAAGCGTATAGTGCCGCTCGCTGTAACATAAGCCATCCACATTAACATGTCAGGAAATCCTCACTGCCTACCACAACAAGGCAATGCTACACATACACTATATATATGCACACAAGCAAATCGTGATAGCTTGGTTAGCGAGCCATCATTATCATCTAGCACCGCAAACGTTAACTTTGACAATAAAGTCACAATATCAAGACACTACACTGCACCGCGCATCTTACACGTCTAATGACAATGGCAATTACCGTTGAGCCGGACTCATAATGGTCTCTGTAGCTCAGCATTCTCTACGCGGCATCCTCGAAGGGGGGGGGGGTGCGCAAATTAAAGTCACTTCTAATATAATAGTCTCCAACTTACCCAAGGTCTCTCCGGGTCCTGCGCTACCGCTACATGCCTTATGGGGCGGGGTGGAGATGGCAAGCGTCGGCAAGCCTCTGAGCTGCTACGGGCCCGGGTTGCTGGGCTGGGTTCACTGTGCTGTCGGCTCTTGTCTCTGCGTCTATGATGGAGTGTGTTGACCACTCGAACCGCATCTTATTTATGAGCCCGCGCGGACGTCCGAGAGAGCTATTACGTAGCCCGTGTTGCACAAGTGAAAGGCTCGGACATGGAGTCCAGCCCGACAACATAACCGGTTAGGGTCCTAACACAATCGAATTTACAGTACGGTTAAAAGGGTGCACACAAAAGTCAATTAGGTATCCCAGTAAACTGCAGAAATTACTCTAACGACCCCTCCAGCAATAATTGAATAAATTTGACCCAGGTTGGATTTATCGGGGATAACATGCGTCTAACTCGTGGTTTACTTTAAATCCGAGATCCTCTTATTAATTATTTCAATAGGATATGTGCATCAAAGTACAACAAAATTGGTACCATTATAAAGTAGAAACTTGCTGCTAAAATTCTAACTGACTACTTATACCAGAAACCCGGTAATAGTTTTAATATAAATTTTCAAAGTGTCAGGACTAACAACATTCGACAATTTTGTGCGGGATACTTTCGTCCATTAATACGACGTATCTCCATTGATAACAAACGTTATCATGAGTACCTATTTTGTACCGATAGGGTATTGTCTACTCTCAAAAATGAATTCGGGTTCCCGTCTTTCTGTCGGTGGATAACAGCGAAGGAGCGAGTTGTAAGAAACTCAAAGCCATGATATAAGAGTTGGAAGCCCGGTACATTTCCAACTGACCAATCAAAATGCGCGCTTTTCACCGTGATGTGAATAACGGGTCCCGCGCTAGTATTACAAGGGAAATAATCCAATTAATGGTACTCGGCCAAATGCCCATAAACTACTAAGAGTGGCCGTCCCTCACTCACGCACCAGAGTTACCATGAAAGCACATATTAAAAATAGAAAATCGTTCATCCTCTCACATTACAATACTATAAAACAATACAATCAAAATAGATATATATTCAATGCATAGATTCCAAGCACTGACTATCCTAATCTGTAATTAACTGTCACTCATTATCCTAATTCGACTGCACATATACAAATAATCTACCTATAATTATGTGAATGGGTTATATAATTACTCTAATAACAGAGTCGTCGACATAATATTATTACAATACTATAAAACAATACAATCAAAATAGATATATATTCAATGCATAGATTCCAAGCACTGACTATCCTAATCTGTAATTAACTGTCACTCATTATCCTAATTCGACTGCACATATACAAATAATCTACCTATAATTATGTGAATGGGTTATATAATTACTCTAATAACAGAGTCGTCACTGGCAAGTCACCAGACTAACTCTCCAGGGGTTCCGATAGCACAATGTAAATGCACGGATGGTCCCAATACATTATCAAGCTTAATTAAGAAACATGATTTCTCCTTTATAATCACTTAAGAACCACTGCTATAAATGGACAATCAATAAATCAATGCAACATCTCTTAATCACAACGTTGTTACTGCCTTAGCTAGCCACAAGCTAGCAATAGTTCTTGCAAAGTGCAATGATGTCATTTCCTATTGACAATAGATCAGAACTCGTTCTTCGCAGTTCAGAGCTGTGGGTTCTCTCTCTCTCTCTCAGAATCTTCCTGTATTAGTAACCAAACAGCTATGGACACATACCATTGGGCGCTCACGATAATGTGAGCGGCAATTCAGAATAGCACTTTATGGCCCCTCAGTCCAGTTCACTCGACATAGAGCTATCTTTCTGTCAGGTCTCTTGGTCTGTCCAGTCATGCCACGTGGACTGCCTGTCTACATTCTCGCTTACTTCTGGCAATTAGCATCTGCCGGAATACCCCATGAAAAGGATGCTGTCTTCTCATCTGTACTCAATTAATCTGGGATTTAGGTGTTTATTTTCGGAGGTTCATTGCCGTGGGCATTTACGCCTCGACTACTCCATTAATCTTAGCTCTGTGCCCTCTTATATACTTGTCACAATTCCCAGCGAGATTGCTCCGCAGTCCAATCACTCAGTACACCCATTGGCTATTCACCCCCAGCTCGGTATGCTATCTCTGCACTGTCACCAGCCAGCTGGCCTACTAATCTTGTCTAGTCAAGTCTCACTAGACACAACAATATCGGTAATTAATACCTTGCCTCACCACTACTTCAATGCTCTGAATCACGGACAACAAAACCTAATGTGTGATTTCTAGGTCCTCACCTTACAATTTCCTACTCAAAAAATCCTACTCACGAGAACAACTCGAGGTCACCAGTTAAAACTCTGGGCATCTCGATGAGTAAACAAGTCATGACCTCGCATTACATTTTAAACCCTATCTACTCGTGACAATATGCATTTGCAACAAATTCAGACAAATTCATTCTTATCAAAGAAAGTAAAGAAGAAATAAACATTTACATGCAATCTAGTTTGTGGAAGTGGACAAATCTGAAAATCCATGCTTATGGAGTAATGATATTTAACATTGCTCCTCCGAGGGAATAGAACTTATATATATATAATATGTAATGAGGATACGTACATATAATTTTTATTTTTTTTATTTGCAGCAAGACTTACTAGAGGAAGTACTTCAACATGTTGAGGAATATAGACATGCAGAAATGGCAACTCAGAAATCCTTGTGGCCACAAGGTAATTTTTAGTTGTTTTCATCAAGGTTCTTCCTCTTAGTCTTACTTGTTCAACAATAACAATGACATATCTGAGCATTTGAAAGTACTTAAGCAAGAGATAGTGTCTGGGAATGATGTGTGACTGCCATAATCTCTACTCTGGCTGTCATATCAATTGAATGTTGGGTAAAATCCACTTCATCTTATTCTGTTACATTCCAGTTTGATTACTGTAATCAACATTCATTAGTGTGACATGTCTGTTTACATTGACATATACATCACTCAAACTTCTGATGAGATTTAATAAAAGTCATCAATGTTCTCATAAACAATGTTATTTATTGATGTAGTTGGAAAATGTTCCAGGTGGGGGCTTCTGTATTAAGAAAAAAAAGTAGTAAGGGAAGAAATAAAAGCTACTTCGATTTGTTAAGACTTGCTGTCAAGATGATGATTATAAAATACCTCTGTACCAGAAAAATGTTACCTGCCAAATTTCAGGCATTTTGTCATTATTTAATGTACAGACTGTTTTTCAAATATTTCCTATGATCAGGATCAAGGTTAGGATTCTCCTTTTGGGATTAAAATCGCTGGCGAGAATAAAGTTCCCTTATTTTATTCCCAAAATTTCTGGAATCTCCTGTTTTGTTGCATTCCAGTCAGCTGGTTTGTAGGCCTACTCTATTGTATTTTCCTCGTTTTGTTATTTCATTTCATAATTGGGTGGTATGATCACAACAGAGAAGACGTAATATGACAATTGATTGCTCACATTGTGACCTTGCATAGTTTTCTCTTTGTGTGATTTGTTTTAGAAGCCAAATCAGTTTTATTGACAAATTTGTGGTCATTCCTCTCAGGTCCAACAAAGCCATCTGTTTCAACAGATATGTTTCTTTTGATGTTTGAATTCGAAGCCCTGACAAAACTCCATGATCAAAGAGCAGAACTGGTGCTTGAGAGGGCGTTTGCTTTACCAAATTCGGACCCTAAATTGTTTCACACTCTTGCAGGTAATTATGATTACATCAGCATTTATATACTTAGCATAATTTGGATGACCAGGGTACCACAGTGTGACATTTGAATCGCATTATTTGATGAGATAATATGGTCAACTCTTGTCAAGAACACTGCTCTACCATATTTGCATGATTAGTGATATATGAGGACATGATAACATTTTTAATATGAAGGTTGCTGTAATTTCATCATATCGAGGGGTATTTGCCATACTGTTGTATGTGACATTTTGCCGATTTTGAGGTTTTGTCACGAAAGTGGTTCTCTCACTACTTATTTCGTTATGAATAAGTCATTGCAGTCGGTTCAAACGTTTTTGAGATATGTGTTTGTGCTATAATGTTTTATGTGTTATGTTTTATGCCCCTTTTCTGACCAAACCCCAGTCCTCATTTTCTCGAAAAGGCACAAATGCTTATACAACAATATGGCAAATACTTGGTGATATTGTGTGATTTTCAGTACTCACATGTCATATGAAAACAAGACTGTTTAAATATAAAAACAATGTATGAAATGCAAAAGCTGTCACTTGACTTTCTCAATCTTATGGTGTTTCAGTTTCAGTGAAGACCAAGAGAACAATGCTCTAATCTCCTTGCTCGCTTTGTATAGTCCTGGGAGTTATGATCAATTTTGAATGTCTGAAAATCACAGTAAAGATTTGGCTTTTTGAATCTTGAGCAAGATACATGAAACTGGAAATTTATTATCTTGGCATAACCTGAATTCTAAGAAAAGAAATACTGTAGCGCTTCTCCATAAAATAAACTCTTTCCTTTTGCCAGCTGTTTCAATGGTTCTGTTCAGGCAGACGGAAAATGTCTTACTCAGTAAAACTCGCAATGTACTTTGCACACAAATTTAAACAAATGAATGGCCAGGTGAACATTTTCAAACATCACACTCTTATTAGAAAACAACAAAGCTTTCACGGTCAGTCAGTTACTGGTACATCAGATTATAAACAATCTCAACATCAGATTTTGTGAACAGACTGCATTCAATACATATTGTTTCACACAGACATTCCTTTTGTATTGATCTCAGCACTAGCCATAGATCCTCCTGCCAGCAATGACAGACTCAGTATGAGGGCTCTCAAAGTTGCTGTGAGGCTGTATTTGCAGATGGAGAGCCCAGACTTTGAAAAATGCAGGTATTTACAACAGTTGGAACTTGTGCAATCAAGCCATTAGGAAAATGCACTACAAGCCATTAGGAAAATGCACTAGAAGAAACTAGATCATTATTTCCTGTAAACAGAAAACTAGAAAACATGACCACTGAATGACCCTGACTATGACAAACACAGCAAATACAAGCCAATGATGAGAAGGGCCTGTAGCCACTCACATTAAAATGGACGGCCATACCGGTTTACTGTGACAAGGGATACAATCTTACTTCATTTTTCGGCGTTTTATGCAACTGTTGTTCTGTCCCTTGCATTGTGTCCTGATCCAGATTTCCCAACGTGTTACTTACAGTGATACATCAGCATAGCCATAGACATCGTGGAAACCCGGTGGTATTTGTAAGCTTTTTCTTTAACAAAATAAACACACAAAATCATTGTCTATATATAAAAAATATCAGTCTCAATGTGATAAAGAGGTATCAGAGTGTATTTTGAGCGAATGAAATCAGCATGCAAAAATTATGGTTCACGTGCTCTTTATTGTGCCCAAGATTCAAGGTTGAAATCAAGTCACAGCTTTCAAAGCAGAGCTTTTGTAAAAATAAAAATTGTATTACAAGTGGTGTCATGATTCAGATGTTGTTAAAACTCACGCAGAGAGTGAGTTGTTGTTTTACCAGGGCCATGAGAAATTGGCTGGTGGCCTTGAACGGCCCTCGCGAATTATAGTTGGTGAGTAAATAAATGTAAAGTTAAACTGTTAGATGCACGCTTGTCGGTTTTAATGTTCGTGATTAATAAGTAATGGAGTAGGGGTGAAACAAGGTGGGGATAGTTGACATTGTTAAGTATGACTAGACAAGTTTTTGCACGTTAACTGGCTGGTAGAATAGTGCAGACGTATTACTACAATTAAAATGGTGGGAGGTTTCGACCTATGAGATAGCTGAACTAATTGGGCCAGCGGACTAGCACTGCTGGGTAGCCAGATAGTATATAACATCGTGTAATGTTCAGATTTGGTGAATACAGACGAGCAGAAGCATCGTGTCGTGAAGTATATCCGGTTGGCCAGTACCTGAACTGTGTGGTTTGAAGACTAGAAGTCCTTGCTAACGGACTGACTGAGCTCTAGAAAGAAAGGTCTGAGTGGGCTGACCTTTGAAAGCCCACGCTGCGCTATTTTGATGTTCGCGCCTACCAGTAGGCGTGACCAATGGTAATATATCTTACTTGTTCAAGCATAATAGAAGATCAGAGATAGAGAGAGAACCACAGCCTCATAGGAAGTCTAAGGAAACCCCAGCTGGCACTCGATGACGAGTGGCCTGTGTTATAGAATTATTTCCATAGTATGATTGAAGTAATATGGCACATTGTTGATGAATTGAATAATGATTGTGCATATATATAAATAGTTTTTTGCAACTACGTAATTACCTACAAGCCGAAGTGTGCTTCTGTAGGCTTGGAACATACTGGGCTCTCCTAACATTCAAGCCCATATGATTTAGGGAGAGTTTGCCTGGCGACTGGCCAGTGGCGACTCAACTGTCACTTTAAATTGATATCTAGTTTCGTATAATATACCTATTTGCTATTGATTGCAGTACATCCAATAAGGAACCATAATTACATGAAATATCATATATTAAGTTAGTAATTAGAATTTATTGCTTTGAATATACCTCTATTGTCTTTTTTTTTTGTTTCTCCCCCACATGTCTGGCATGTCCTCTCGTCATTGATCCTGGGACCACTACGAGGGACTGACAGCTAGTAACAGGAAAAGACAAGACCAGCGCTGTGGACCAAGGGAAAGAGCCAGTCCATTTCACCCAGTTAAGTGAACCATCTGTATTAGTCTTCGTTTGAGGGGTCCGTTGTTCCAGCTCCCCTACTTTTGACAGGCATTATTTTTTTTTCTTTTGTGTTTAGATTAGATACGCGGGAGGTTGGAAGGGATCGAGACTCAGCTTACCTTTCTTGCCAGACTAGTCGATCTAGATGGTGGTTTAAACCGGGTGTGAGGTATGCTTTGCCTTGAATAGTTCTGTAGGGACCTGTTATTCGTGTAGATTGTTAGCGTTCTATCTTCCTCGTACTTTTAGGAAGACGTCTCTCCTGTTCTTTTTCTTACCTTTCTGTAGATAGTTTCAGGTTAGTCGGGTCTGTTGTCGTTTGTTCTTTCTGTTAGTCTAGTCACTCTCTGTGTAATTCTTGTCCATTATAGTGTTACAGTATCATATTTTTATACTCATTATTGCTATTATTGCCTGGGATAAATCACGTGTCTATGGCACGTTGAGAGATAATCTGGATATTACAGTTGTTAGGCTTGTATAGCCAAGGAAGTTAATATCGTGAATATTGATTTATTCCGGTTTATAGCAGAGGGAACGCTGCTAGGAGTGTACGGAAGATACACTGGGAATATTACATTGGTATCGTTAGTTAACGACCAAGCAGGAAGCAGTAGACTGACTGCTTGAGGATTAGGAGATATACGTGAAGGAGATAAGTGATCACTAGGATAGCTCAACCACTACTTGGTTGACTAAGACATACTGTTTGTTGTTGATTTCGTTAATTTCGTTCATACTGCAGGAACGAACACCCGCAGAGTGCAATTGATACATTGCTTCCAGGGAGAATAAAGTTAGAGAGTTTTGATAAGTTGTCCTCGATTAGGACATTATATCGCATTATCGACCGGTATCATGGCCGAACTACAGAGATATTTGGAACTCGCTCAATCATTTGGCATACCGGAAGCTCAGCGTGCTTCTTGGGTTGACCAGAAACTGAAAGAAGAACGAGAAGAAAAAGCCGCGGAGAGATTACGCCTAGAAAAGGCTGCGGAACGAGAAGAAAAGGCCGCGGAGATATTACCCCAAGAAAAAGCCGCGGAACGTGACGATAGAGCCGCGGAACGCGCGGAGAAACAGGCTCAAAGAGAGTATGAGCTCGCTTTGAAACAGTTGGAAGCGAAGCAAGCCCAACCTACCGGGGCTCCGGAAGTTACTTCCAATAATAAAACGAAACCTAAATTGCCAACCTTTAATGATAAGGTTGATCGCATAGATTCCTGCCTCCACCGTTTCGAACTCCATGCCGTTTGCGCGGGATGGCAGCGTGGCGAGTACACGTCATGCCTCGCCAATCTTTTGACAGGGAGAGCGTTGGAAGTTTTCCATAGCCTCACTATTGATGACGCTAGGGACTATGACATTCTAAAGACCGCGCTACTAAAGCGTTTCCAACATACGGAGGAGGGATTTCATAAGCGTTTCCGCGATTGCAAGCCGGAAGCATCTGAGAATTTCTCCACTTACGTGGACCGCCTCCGCCACCTGCTCAGCCGCTGGACTGAGTTGGCCGGTGTGGAAGAGGGAAATTTCAAGAAAATTTATGATTTAATAATTAAAGACCAAATATATATGTCCTGCCACCCGGACCTGGTGGCGCATTTTAAGGAGCAAGCCCCCAAAACTACCGTCGAGATAACATCGATAGCGGAACGGTACGCTGCGGCTCACCCTAATCGATCGTTAGCTAAAGCTAAATTAAGCGAACCGTGTTACGCCGGCGTTGTTACTAGGACACCGGTACCGTCGAGACAATCACGACAGCCCTTTCGACAGTCGCCGCAGGTTCGTCCACGGTCCGAGCCGCCGTTTAACAGGAGACAACCGAATCCCCGTAATTTTTCTCGGGACTGGGAACCCCGATATTCACGTCCTTTCCCTACCGGAGGACCGCGTAACAACTACTATCAAGCGCCCCCATTTCCTTCTTATCGAGGTACACCTCGAAGGGATTATAATCCATTCCACTGTTATAGATGTGGCGGCGAAGGCCACATTCGGAAACAATGCCGAGTTAGATTAGATGCGGCAAATGCATGCTCTGTAGCATTCACCGAAAACCGCGGTAACAGAACTAGGAATGCCGAAACCGTAAATAAAGTTATTCCAGTTATGTCCGCCCTCCACGAGCGAGGCGCGCTGACACTATATGAGGGACAAGTAAACGCCATACGAGCATCCGTATTGCGAGATTCAGGCTGTACGACCGTCGGTGTGCGTGAATCGCTGGTCCGTCCTGCACAACTCCTGGATCGCGATGCGACATGTATTACTTTTGGTGGTTCAGTTGAACATTTTCGTTTGGCGGAAATATATGTTGACACTCCGTTTATAACTGGTGTTGTCACGGCCTGTGTGCTACCAAATCCGGTTGCCGACCTAATCATTGGCAATATTCCCCATTTAAAGGACGTCTCCGATAGCGAACTCGAGATTTGGGACGATGAGAACGACATTGCGTGTGTCACGACAAGACAACAATCGCGTCGCCAGAGTGACGACACATTACGATCGCCTGTCGTCGACTTGGATGTGACCCCCGAGATTTTTCGTAACGAACAGCGCACAGATCCATCACTAAAGCCCCTCTTTGCTAAGATTCATCCGGACAGCCCGGATACAACCAGGTTCTGCCTGAAAGACGACCTCCTATATCGCGTTTTTCGGGGAAAGCGCGAAACTATTTTGCAATTGGTCATACCAAGATCATTTCGCCGAGACATCACCCGCCTCGCTCACGACACGCCATTGTCGGGCCACCAGGGCAAAGCGAGAACAAAATCGAGAGTCCTGTCTCAGTTTTTTTGGCCCGGGGTTTACGGTGACATAAATAGCTATGTGTCGCGTTGCGATACATGCCAGAAAAGAACCCCCAAAGGAAAAACTTCGCGGGCACCTATACAAGAGATGCCGCCGGTTTCCACTCCATTTCAGCGAGTTGCCGTTGACATCGTCGGGCCATTACCGAAGTCGGATAGAGGCCATCGGTTTATTCTATCAGTAATCGATTATGCCACCCGTTGGCCTGAGGCAATCCCGTTAAAAGAAATATCGGCCGATCACGTCGCCGAGGCATTGGTCACCATATTCACGCGCGTCGGATTCCCGTCCGAATTATTATCCGATAGAGGTCCGCAATTCACCTCCGACCTTTTCAGGAAAGTACTGGAACTCACGGGCATTAGGCAGAAACTTACGTCACCATACCATCCACAGTCCAATGGCTGTTGCGAGCGCTGAAATGCCACCATGAAAGCTATGCTGGCACGCGTTTCAGCCAATAGACCTGGTGACTGGGACCGTCGACTTCCGGCCATCTTGTTCGCATATAGGGAACTCCCAAATGCGACAACGGGTTTTTCCCCGTTTGAACTTTTATACGGTCGTAAACCACGTGGCCCGATGGCCATTTTACGCGATTTATACGCCGGTTCTGATACCGACGTTCCTGATACGCGATCCGCGTATCAGTACATCGTCGATCTCCGACATAGAATAGTTAATGCATGCGACCTGGCTCGACAATTTGCATGCGTACGGACCAGGTCATTTATAGGATATCGCGATCAGGGTAGTCGGTTAAGAACCCTGTCAGTCGGAGATCGGGCATTGGTGCTGTTACCAGAAACGAACAACAAGCTACTCCTCACTTGGAAAGGCCCCTTTCTAGTTAAGAAGCGACTCTCGAGAGTTAATTATCTCATTACCATCCGTGGTAACGATAAGGTTTACCACATAAACATGTTGAAAAAGTATTTTACCGATGATCAAGGTCATCACGATCATTCTTGCCATGTTGTGGCCCAAGCAAACGCAGCGATGGTCACTATCGATGACAACGACCGGGAGCCATTACCTATGACTAGATCGCTCCTGCCCTTACAAGCCACAGAGGACGCGACTTCCGTTAATATCAATCCACAGCTGGATCAAAGTAAGACACAGGACATAATGGATCTTGTTGGGGAGTTTGCGCCACTATTCACTGATTTGCCGGGTAAAACATCCTTAGTTCAACACGTCATCCGGTTGCACTCGGACGTACCCGTGTTTGTTAAACCCTACCCGCGCCCGCTGCACGCGCACGACACCATACAGTCCGAGGTGGAAAAGATGCTCAGCTTAGGAGTCACTGAGCGCTCGACGAGCCCTTACTGCTCGCCGATTGTACTAGTAAAGAAAACAGACGGTTCCGTTAGGTTTTGTATCGATTACAGGAAGCTTAACGCTCTAACCATTTACGATGCTGAACCTATCCCGAATCAGGAAGAGCTATTTGCGCGATTGGCTGAGTCGTCCGTATTTTCGAAAATAGATTTAGCTAAAGGCTACTGGCAAATCCCAATGGAAGAGGCCAGTAAACAGTACACAGCGTTTCAGACCCCTATGGGTCTCATGCAATGGAGGTTCATGCCATTCGGTCTCGTAACAGCACCAGCGACATTTGCGAGGACGATGAACATCCTATTGCAGCAGACACCATACGTCCTAAGCTACTTTGACATTTGCGCTTTCCATACGGATTGGAAAGGCCACTTAGAAGCACTTCGTCAAGTGCTTAGTAAACTTCGAGATGCCGGGCTTACAGCTAAGCCTAGCAAAGTCTTCCTGGGTTATATGCAGATTAACTTTCTAGGACATACTATCGCCAAAGGCATCCAAACACCGGACGACAATAAAATAAGTAAGATTTTAAAACTCCAGGCTCCTCATACTAAGAAGCAGGTTCGTAGCCTGTTAGGCTTTTTAAGCTATTATCGGAAATTCGTTCCTAATTTTTCGGCCCTTACGGCCCCGTTATCCGATCTTACAAGAAAAGACCGACCCAATAAAATTATCTGGACTACGCAGTGCGCCACCGCGCTCGCGACAGTGCAGCAACTGTTTTCCAGTTCGCCGCTGCTTATCCTATCAAATATTAGGCACACCTTCACCGTCCGCACTGACGCGTCGGACCAGGGAATTGGAGCTGTTTTGCTTCAGGAAAGAGATGGCTTATTGCGCCCGTGTATGTACGCTAGCCGGAAATTACTTCCGAGAGAACAGAGATACGCTATCATAGAGCGGGAGTGCCTGGCGATTGTATACGCCGTAGACGCGTTTTCCCGCTACCTACTTATGACGGAATTCGTCATCGAGACAGACCATAAACCGTTGTTATTTTTAAAATCGAACCGAGCCAAGAACGCTCGTTTGACCAGATGGAGTCTGGCCCTTCAGGAATATCGCTTCATTATAAAGGCCATTCCTGGTGGAGACAATGTCCATGCCGACCTATTATCACGGTTACCTTAATCTTGTTGTATTTTAGTCTGTCATATGTATTGGCGTTGGATGGGATTGACACCTCATTCAGAGACCGAGGGACGGTATCACATATTGTTCACCCATTGTGAACACTTTTCACCTACCCCTGTGCTTTCCTTTGTTCCAACAGCTATTTTACTGACGTCGACCCGTATTTTGGCCACACCAGACGTTGTTGCCCAGGGTCGAGGACGAGAAGTCATGGCAGACCAGGAGTCCAGATCCACTAATGCCATCGATGCTACTATAGTTATCTTTTCTTGAGTATTATTCATTGTATGTATGCATTCCTGATGACATTCGCACAGGATCAATGTTGTACTCAAAAATTTTCGAGTTATGATTGTTAATGTCTACGTATTTAGAGGTAAGATTTAATCCTCAGAGAGATATATACTTTTGGACGGAGCCTTAAGATTTTCATGAAGTTTTGTCCATCAAGGATACCCGTCCTGTAGGGTTTTTTCAACTTTTGTAGTAGTCTTCGTGATTACCTAGTTAAGTTCACCTATCGAGCAATTTCTCGACTCATGCCTTCCCCTTACGATAATCATTTATATCGTTAAAATTGCAAATTTTAACTGGGGTGGGGGATGTGTCATGATTCAGATGTTGTTAAAACTCACGCAGAGAGTGAGTTGTTGTTGTTTTACCAGGGCCATGAGAAATTGGCTGGTGGCCTTGAACGGCCCTCGCGAATTATAGTTGGTGAGTAAATAAATGTAAAGTTAAACTGTTAGATGCACGCTTGTCGGTTTTAATGTTCGTGATTAATAAGTAATGGAGTAGGGGTGAAACAAGGTGGGGATAGTTGACATTGTTAAGCATGACTAGACAAGTTTTTGCACGTTAACTGGCTGGTAGAATAGTGCAGACGTATTACTACAATTAAAATGGTGGGAGGTTTCGACCTATGAGATAGCTGAACTAATTGGGCCAGCGGACTAGCACTGCTGGGTAGCCAGATAGTATATAACATCGTGTAACGTTCAGATTTGGTGAATACAGACGAGCAGAAGCATCGTGTCGTGAAGTATATCCGGTTGGCCAGTACCTGAACTGTGTGGTTTGAAGACTAGAAGTCCTTGCTAACGGACTGACTGAGCTCTAGAAAGAAAGGTCTGAGTGGGCTGACCTTTGAAAGCCCACGCTGCGCTATTTTGATGTTCGCGCCTACCAGTAGGCGTGACCAATGGTAATATATCTTACTTGTTCAAGCATAATAGAAGATCAGAGATAGAGAGAGAACCACAGCCTCATAGGAAGTCTAAGGAAACCCCAGCTGGCACTCGACGACGAGTGGCCTGTGTTATAGAATTATTTCCATAGTATGATTGAAGTAATATGGCACATTGTTGATGAATTGAATAATGATTGTGCATATATATAAATAGTTTTTTGCAACTGCGTAATTACCTACAAGCCGAAGTGTGCTTCTGTAGGCTTGGAACGTACTGGGCTCTCCTAACATTCAAGCCCATATGATTTAGGGAGAGTTTGCCTGGCGACTGGCCAGTGGCGACTCAACTGTCACTTTAAATTGATATCTAGTTTCGTATAATATACCTATTTGCTATTGATTGCAGTACATCCAATAAGGAACCATAATTACATGAAATATCATATATTAAGTTAGTAATTAGAATTTATTGCTTTGAATATACCTCTATTGTCTTTTGTTTTGTTTATTAATATTTATGTAAAACATGGCCTGACCGGCCTGACATATATATATACTCTAGTTGTTTAATACTTTTCTTGTGTGGTTGTGTCCGAGTGTGAGTTAGCTGCCTCTCGTGCAGTCGAATGCTCCCCAAGACCCTAACTCTGCTCGTGACAAGTGGGTTTCAGGATAGTAACTAGTATAATATTTGGAAAGAATGGTAACAGAAGAATAAAACATTTCCATTGCGTAGAATACTTCTTGTGCTATAATAAGAATCTTTCCACATGTGAACTGCCTAACATTGGTTGATGTTGAATAATCCATCAAAATAATTTTTATTGAGACTAATGGATAAAGCAGAGTCACAGCTCTTGGTAGTCATCTGTTAGGTATGCAGAAGTACGGTATGTAATAAGGAGAGCATAATTTGACAGTCTTTGCTTTCTTTTTGTTTTATGACCTGCAGTGTTGATGTTCGCAAGCTTATAGAGCTGTCCATGAATGGAAATGAAGAAGAATCATTTATGTACTTCAAGGAGTCACTTGATATGATTGAAAAGCGGGCAAAGGTGAATCATCATTTTTTTTGTCTGATCACTACTTATTACATTTATAGCATATCATTAAAAGCTACCATTATTTGTAAACTTTACTGGGCTTGAGGTGAAAAGCACATTTATAAAAGAAACACTGTGAGCTTGTAAGAAAATTGGTGACATCATATGATTTGCCTGATAGAGGTGGAAAAATAATGCACTGATTAAATTGATACCGTCAACTCCAGTCCTTGATTTCTGAAAAGTAACAGCCCAAGCTGGGACTGTGATTTCTTTTTGACTCTAGAGAATTCAGCTAAGTTGTGACTAAGCATTACAAACTACGATTGTCTTTCAACAGGAACAGTATCCTGAAATTGAAATTCTGTGGCTGATGACAAAGTCTTGGAACTGTGGTCTGCAATTTTATAAGTAAGAATTTTGTGTTCACTGAAGAAGAGTTAGGAAGGAAGAAGACATTTTTGTGTCGCATAAAGTATTTATGGAAAATGTGCATTATTTAATGTAATGTGCTGGCTGTAATTTCCATTTACTTTAAATTTTGTGCCTTTTTATATGTCAATTTGGTTACATTTGTTGCTGCCAAGAGACAGCATTGACGTTCTGTGCATTTTAACATATTGTGATTGAAATTTCAGTTGTGGGAAATATCAAGAGGCTGAGAAATGGTGCAGTATGAGCACGGGTTTCCTGAAACATGTACCAAATATGAAAGATGAATATGAGGAACAGGTGAGTGTGCTTCCTCCTCACCTATTTATTATTTTTCATTTTCATACCACTATCTGCCCCATCACCGCACAAAATGAGAATGTGTGGGTTCCGGGGAAGAACTATGTCTACAGATGACATGCATTGAAGGCATGAAAGACATTTGTCATTCTCTTGTCTGACTTACCCTTCCCTATAACGCAAGCCTCAGAGTGTCATCCTGGATGGAAAGTGTAATACATAAAGCCATAACTTACTTCTTGTTGTCTTTTCTAAATTATCGCATTCAGTTTAGCCCATCACATGGAGTTTTGCATATTCTATTTGCAATAGCTGTGGGAAGGCATGAAAGAGCTGGGTACAGTAAGTGACATTTCATGTTGATAAGCAGTTGAGGATATTATGTTCTGTCAGTTGTGCAACAGTTCATTGTGAAATGCAACGCTTGTAAGCAAGAAATCACTGATTCATATTCAGGCTACAGATCATTTTGTGGGTCTCTTCTTAATTATCTTTCTTTTCCTGCTTTTGAAGTTATTTCAGTTTTAGGTTTTTGCCAGTGATAGTGTCTTTGGCATTAACAAGACAGGAAATTTTATTTGTTTTTCTTTGGTCTTGATGAGAACACACATGTCAGGCCAGAGTTTTCTGCTATTGTATGACAGTACACAATACAGCCTGCTACTGTCACCCCCACTGTCTTGTGGGTCATCTCGGGAGAGAGGAAGACTAGGGGAAGGTAACCCTGAATACAAATACCACACTGCCTTGTGTGTTGCTATGATAGCAAAGGCTATGGGAGTAAACCCAGACAGAAAATCAGGAGTGGAGACCCGAAGGTGGTTGTCAGGGAGAACTGCATCAAACTGGCTTCCAGCATCTCCTGCAGCCGGACTAGTTCCAAATGTATTGACCTGGTCTCTCCCTTGGGTTTAACTAGAATGGCAGAGAGAGGGGTGGTGCCTCTGGGCAAAGCACCATCTCTTAAAAATAGCCCAGGCAAGGCAGCAAAACGAGGAGGCGTTTGCTCGGGCTTGGCAAGCGTCTGTCTCTCCTCTATAAGCCCACCCATTTCCGATTTGGAGAGGACACTCCAGCCATCCGTTACGGATGGGCACAACACGGGAGGTGGCAGTTACCGGTGATAAGCTCAATCCATTTGGCGTACGGATGAGCGCCAGGGGTCCCCTCTGTCGGTGGGAGCGGCTTTTCAGCTGCATTGATCAACTACCGCCCGCCGTAACCTGGGCAGCCCCCAGGCAGTTGGGTGTTGTTCCGCCACGTCAGCCTGCTTCATAAGGTGGTTGGAGCTAGACCAAAAGTCAAAAAGCTGACGTAAAGTGTGCACCTGGCAAAAACAGAAAAATACTAAAACTTGGTACCTGGAACGTCAGAACAATGCGCCCAGGCTTGCAACAGCAAGATCTCACTAATATTGACTCCATCAGGAAATCCCAAATTATTGATCGAGAACTTCAGCTACTAAACATCGACATCGCTGCCCTTCAAGAAACTCGACTTCCCGACTCCGGGTCAGTCAAAGAAGAAAACTACACCTTCTTCTGGCAGGGCCTTAGCAGCGAACAGCCGAGAATCCACGGCGTGGGCTTCGCCGTAAAAAACTCCCTTATCAATTCGATCGCAACTCCAATTGGAGTGTCAGAACGCATCATGACACTCAGACTGAACACCCGGTCTGGTTTTACCAACATTATCTGTGTCTATGCCCCAACACTTACCTCCTCTGACGAAACCAAAGACATTTTCTACGAGGCATTGCAGAGGACTCTCCACAACATCCCTCTCACCGAAGGCCTGCTAATTCTGGGTGACTTTAACGCTCGAGTGGGAGCAGATCACTCCGCATGGCCAAAGTGCATTGGGCACTTCGGCATTGGCAACATCAACGAAAACAGGCAGCGCCTTCTGGAGCTATGCTCCGTAAACTCATTATGTGTTACAAACACGTACTTTGACCTTAAGAGATGCCAAAGAACATCATGGCGCCATCCCAGGTCTGGCCATTGGCATCAATTAGATCTTATTCTCTCAAGGAGGAAGAGTTTGGGCTGTATAAAAATAACTCGTTCCCTCCACAGTGCTGACTGTGACACCGACCATGCACTGGTAGTCAGCAAAATCAAAATTTCGGCCAAGAAAATATACAGATCAAAAGCCCCTTCAATCCCTAAGATCAATGTAACAGCAATCAGAGATGAATCAAATAGAAAGTCATTTGAAAAGTTATTTGCTGAAAGCATGGATAATGTCACCCAATGTGACTCGGTAGATGAAACATGGAACACTCTCAGTTCAAAAATTCATGACTGTGCCATCAAGTCTTTTGGACAGCATAAAGTTTCAAACAACGACTGGGTAGCCCAGAACAGCGAAATTCTCCTACCTCTCATTGAGCAAAAGAAATCTGCTTTCAATGAGTATAACAAAAATTGCAATCAGAGTACAAAAACTTGTTTGAAAAATGCAAAAGCTAAACTTCAGCTGGAGGTAAGACGTTGCGCCAACAAATACTGGACAGACTTGTGTAACAGCATACAAGAGGCAAATGAAAAGGGAGATATGAAAACCGCCTTTAGTCAGATGAAAGTAGCCCTTGGGCCAATCATCACCAAAAGCGCCCCACTTAAGTCTGTAAATGGTGAACCCATCACAGATAAAAATGAACAACTGAATAGGTGGGTAGAGCATTACTCTCTGTTGTATTCAACTGAGAAAAATATTCCACCAGATTTTGAGGAACACCTCCAAAAACTGCCAATAATGGCCGAACTTGACGCTGAACCTTCCTTAGTCGAGCTTTCCAATGCAATCGACCACCTGTCTGCTGGAAAAGCCACAGGAAGTGACAACATTCCTGCAGAGGTATTAAAAGACCTAAAAGGCCCACTATTACCACACCTGTATAATCTGTTACTGCAGTGTTGGAAAGAAGGCGTGATACCACATGATATGAGAGACGCCAAAATTGTCACACTTTACAAGAACAAAGGAGACAAAGGCGACTGCAACAACTATCGAGGCATATCCCTCCTCAGCATTACTGGAAAGGCTTTTGCTCGCGTCATCCTCTGCCGCCTTCAACAACTGGCGGAAAAAGTCTTACCAGAAACACAATGTGGCTTTCGAAGCAAACGATCAACTATTGACATGATATTTGCACTTCGGCAAATCCAAGAAAAATGTAAAGAACAAAACAGGCCGCTTATAACATGCTTTGTGGACCTAACAAATGCTTTCGACACCGTAAGCCGATCTGGCCTGTATGCAGTCCTTAAATCCATAGGCTGTCCACCAACATTGCTAAAACTTATTGCATCCTTCCACACTGACATGAGGGCATGTGTCAACTTTGAGGGCTGCACATCCAATTCATTTGCTGTAAACAGCGGTGTGAAGCAGGGATGTGTTCTTGCTCCTACCTTATTTGGTATATATTTTGCAGCCCTACTCAAGAATGCCTTTGGTCAATGTTCAGGTGGAGTACTTATTAACACCAGAGTGGACGGCTCCATTTTTAATGTTGCCAGACTAAAAGCAAAATCTCGTACAGAGCATATTATGTTACAAGAGCTCCTCTTCGCAGATGATGCTGCAATCGTGGCCCACGATGAAACCACGCTCCAGGCTCTCATCAATAGCCTTGCCAAAGCCTGTGACAAATTCATGCTAAAGATCAGTGTCTCAAAAACTGTAGTTTTGACACAAGGCTTGAGAAACTCCAACCCAATCATGCTGAATGGCTCTCCTCTGGAGCAAGTGGGAAAATTCTGCTACCTAGGCTCAACCATCAGTGGTAGCACAGACATAACAACTGAAATAAATGCCAGAATAGGAAAGGCGGCCACAGCTTTTGGCAAACTCTCAAAAAGGGTGTGGAACAATAGCAAGCTGACCATCAAAACAAAGGTACTCGTGTACCAAACTTGCGTCCTAAGCACCCTGCTGTATGGCTCAGAGACATGGACCACCTACTCCAAACATGAAAGATCCCTCAACTCCTTCCACCTGCGCTGCCTACGCAAAATTCTCAAGATCAAGTGGCAAGACAGGATCTCAAATATCGAAGTTCTGAGCCGAGCCAACATTCCATCAACTCAGGCTCTCCTAGGCAAAAAAAGACTGCGGTGGCTTGGACATCTCCACCGTATGGAAAATGATCGCATCCCCAGACAAATTCTCTACGGGGAACTTGCTACTGGCAACCGACCCAGAGGTAGGCCACATCTGCGATTCAAAGACACTTGCAAGGTCACGATGAAAGCATTCAACATCGACCCCAATGAATGGGAGAACCTTGCAAGTGATCGAAGCAGATGGAGACAAAAATTGCGCAGTGGCACGCTCGCAATAGACTTCAAGGCAAAAGAAACATACCTGACAAAACGACAGAGGCGGAATGAAAACACTCGCTAAAGTGAACCCAAAAGACTGACCTGCAATCACTGCCATCGCACTCTCGGGTCAAACATTGGTAGAATAAGCCACGAGAGAAGCTGTCAGTCAAAGTGAAAGTGAATATTCTAGCTGCTAAGACCGTCTGTAAAGACGCTAAAGGCCATATATATGATGAGAACACTAATTGGTTACTGTGCAGATGCAAGTGCAAGAACAGATTGATGACAAGTGAAACTGCAGAAATTTCTAGAAAATGTGATATTCATTTGTCACTTGTATTTGAAACTGTTTGCCATTTTTTATTCCTTGTCATCTCAAATAAGTACAGAACTTCTTTTCTCACCAGATGATGGCATTGTATGGTGAAATATTGAACTGCCTTGAAAGGTGTGCACATGTCGAGGAATAAATCCAAAGATACTAGAAATGATAAGATGAGACAGCTCAGGGGTTTCGCGTGCACGGGTTTGGCTGTGCCACCAAGTGAAAGATGTAAACAACGACATGTTTTACAAAGCTGAATAGAGAAAATGCCAAGTTTTGTTCAGTTTGCAGCTCTCACCCTAGACCTTGCTGAAAGTTGCTTACTTTGTAATTATAAAGTAGTTTGTTGTAGGAAACCTCTGGCTATCTTCTTTCCTTTTTAAATGTGGTAACAGTGTCACAATCGTTCACTTTGCCATCTTTGGTACTATCATACCAAAGATAGATTTAGTATATTTTTAGAATAACATGGGACCCAGGCTGGATTTTCCATTCATGCATGAAGTAACTCGCGCGCCCTGTCTCCCAACAGCAAATGCAAGTAAGAAAGTAAACAATAGCGGGAACTATGAAGGGTTTTCAAAATGTTTAAGGACTTTCCTTTGACAATAACAGACTAACCTTGGATTTTCTTTCTTCCCGTTCTTCCTCCTCATCTTTTTCTTCTCCACATTCACGAAAAATATACCATCGTCCAGAACCACATCAACCGGTGCACCAGAGACACATAGTATGTTAGTAGTCGAGTCCCAAGCGCTGACGGTAGGCTAAAAATAACTTGTCGCGAGAGAGACTGGGGAACCGCATGTACATTACTAGATCTATGCCTATGCCATCTCGTGAAAAATCTTTCCCTTTCTTTTTCCTTCCTTAACTCGCCCTTTTTGTGCTTTGCTTTTTACAAATATTCATTATTAATTACATACTATATACTTTAAAAATATTTTGACAGTGAAGCTGCCTCTAGAAGCAAAACCGATTGGTGTTGTGTCTTATTTTCTATGCAAATCCATTGTATGAAGCACAGGCTCCGCGCACCGAGAGTAGGTGGTGCCTGCGACCGGATGTAAATGGTATTTTAAGGTGTCGGAAGAAGGGGGTGTCTGATCTTATCACTCTAGTATCTTTGATAAATCTACCAAAAGATGCATCAAACCTGAAGGTGAGTTATCTTATGTATATATCAACATTAGTCCTCTTCTTACCCAGCAGGCTTATTTATTCGTTGGTTTTCTTTCCAGCAAATACACTGCACTTTCAAGATTTACGTAAAGATGTTAACAGGGTAAAGAAATGTCGTAAATTGTGGAAACTATTATTCTAGGTATTATCTCCCTTAGTTTTATTTTTTTTCCTCCCCCAAACTTCCATAATGTTAGCGCACGAATGACGGACGGAAATCTTCTACTCTTTTTGTGTTAGACGAAACACAGTGTTGTCATAAAATTATATCGTGGGTGAAAATACGATTTTTATAATAACTAGATTATAGGAGATGATATGTTGATGTCGATCTTGTGGGAGATGGGACCCATAAACTGCAAGTCAGTTATCGCAGATTTATTGTAGTCAAGCCTGCCGCCTTTATTGCCCGGCAGACATTTTGAAACATTTATACATCTGTACATAAATTAATTATGGACCTGCTAATGAGATTGCAGTCCTCCCTTTTGTTCTTCTCATTCCATCTTGGAAAATATGAATGAGTCTCCTGCATGTCATTCTTTTCTTAGAGGCGACAGGTGAGAAAACTGTCTGATGTCTTTGAAAATATGCGCTGCCGCTCATTGCTTGACATACTAGATTATGACTCACTAGTTCAAGCACTAATTGTAATAAAAAAGAACAAACCTAGAGGCGAAGGAATCAATCCTGCCACTCAGATACTGTACCATTTGGTTTACCTATGTTTAAGAATTTTATTTCTCTCATTACAAAAGACAAAAGATAGACGGTGATCAGCATGTTCAGTTCCACCCACCCCCCCCCCCCCAAATGCCTCTCCGTGTTTTGTTTTGGACACTATTCTGTGCACTATGAATTTCAGAAATTGGTTGATAAATTGGCTGCCTTCGCATTGAAAAGGAAAGTGTCGACGCATTGGACAAGTTTTGTTTAATTCAGTATAAACTGTACTCTTACTTTTCTGTCTTGTCGTACAGGGCCCATACATTGTGTCCTTTCAGTGCTGTCTCAGCATAAGCCCACGTCAACAACGTCACAAAAGGCAGTTTAAGTGCCAATATGGCACTCTTTGAATTGTATAATATTGGCGTTTCATTCAGACCAGTCTTGATCATAATTGTAAACGCAGATCATTTACTAAAGGATTCAGTCTTGAATTTATTACTGCACAGTTGTTGAAAAAGTGTTCGTTTCCTGACAGGCCTATGAAAGACGCCCAATCTAAAAGCAGTTTACTGCGAAATGTGAACGTTTTATTTTGGTTGGCAGTAGGTGAATATTTTTTTTTCAATTGAAAGACGCGTAGCCGGGTCTGACAGGAGACGAGCAATAACGCGAAGGAAGCGAATGAATTGAATGAGCTACTTTGTAGCGAAAGCGTGCCATAGAAAAGCTGTGACAGCTTCAGAGCCTAGGCTTCCTCACCTTAGGGCTCAGCCTTACATTACTAGTACCCTTGGTGTCTGATTTTCTTTAAGACCACGCTACACTGGTTCCTGCATTTGTTTGGAGATTGTTCTCACAATTATATCAATCACCTCAAGCGCCATTCAGATTAGGCCTTTGCATACTGCTCATGAAAAGGCCGTCGGGGACCAAATGCCGAGGAATGAATAGCACCATTATTGCCTTCGCGTCTAGCGAAGGCCCGGTGGGAAATGGACACCGCTATTTGATTGACAAGCAAACGAGAATGATTGATGCGTACTCCCACAGCGCGGGTAATCATGCCGATGGGAGGAGCGAATAGCACTGGCGGGCCGCCGATTGGATGCAGTGCGTGTGAACGGGCTTAGGCCATGCGAGCGGTTGAATGTTTTGTACGCGAGAACCACAACACTGCCACCAGTTTTCACGTTCACCGTGCACAAAGCGAACGGGATCAGGAGTGCAGCTTGTGTCACAGAGGGATAGTACTGTTATTTTCATGAAGTACCAGGTCTGTGGTATGGTGCGTGTTACAGTGACTTTCTGAACTTGTTTTGGATATATTATTATGTGGACGGTGTTTCAAGTTATCAAGTCTCTTCACATAGTAATGACGAATGACTATGGCCAGCAACAAGTAACAATGATAAACTACAAGCAGTTTACAGTACTGGGCACTGAATGATTGGTGTTTGGATTGTTGACAATGTGATCGGAATATTTCGAAGTCTCTATTGGCACCAATGCAAAAGTGATGGAATTACGTGATGAAATCTGTTAATCCTGCACCGGTAGGGTGTAAGCCAAGCAGTTAGCTTCAGTTTGTCGTTCACTTTGCCATCTTTTCTACTATTATTTCATTGTTATTGCTTTAACAGTTCTTACCGAGTGGTAAAAATGGCCAGTAATCACTTTGATGATCTTATATTCAGTAAAATGGCATATCCTGCAAGAGTGAAGAGTCCGTCGCTTTTGGCACGAACATTGTTGACTTTCATTTGCATAACTTTTAGTAGTGCCCTTGCCACGGAATCAGTGAGGACATGTGAACCAATACGATCTACAATGTGCAAGAGTTTGGGATACAATGTTACGGGTATGCCTAATCTAGTCGACCACCCTGATCAAGAAGACGCCATTCTGCAGCTACAGACTTTCACACCTTTGATTCAGTACGGCTGTTCAAGTCGGCTAAAGTTCTTCTTGTGCTCCGTTTACGTTCCTATGTGCACAGAGAAAGTAATGACGCCAATAGGTCCCTGCAGACCGCTTTGTGAAAGCGTTAGAGACCGTTGCCAACCTGTTTTACACGAATTCGGCTATCCGTGGCCTGGGGCATTAAATTGTTCCAAGTTTCCAGTTGAGAACAACCACGAACATATGTGCATGGAAGGCCCAGACGACGAAGAAGATAAACACACAGTTCCCCCAATTAGACGACCAAACCGCCCGGAGCACCGGCCACACCGCCCCGAACACACAACAGAATCTGAACGGAAATACTTTCCTGGAATCCATGTACCAGACATTTCTACTCACATTGAAGGCAACATGAAGTTTCCAGACCAATCAAAGCAGAACTACAAACCTTGTTTGTATCTTGGCTATCGAAATTTCATGAAATACACGTATATTAACAGAACCGACCGCTGTGCGCTATTATGTGATCAAAATGATGCGTTTACAGATGACAACAAGTATTTTGCAAATGTCTGGATGGCAGTTTGGGCTGGTCTCTGCTTTGTGTCCACTCTCTTTACAATCCTCACGTTCCTGATCGATTCTCAACGTTTCCGATATCCTGAGCGCTCTATAATCTTAATGGCCATGTGCTACAATATCTATAGCATTGCTTACATTGTGAGGTTAATCGCTGGACGTGACGATATTGCATGCGACACGGAGAGTCAAAGTGGGCTAAACATTCTCATACAAGAGGGCCTGGAGAATACAGACTGTGCAATTGTGTTTTTGCTTCTTTATTTCTTTGGTACTGCGAGTGCACTTTGGTGGGTCGTTCTCACATTCACATGGTTTTTGGCGGCTGGACTAAAATGGGGTCACGAAGCTATTCAAGTTCACAGCAGTTACTTTCATTTAGCTGCTTGGGCAATCCCGGCTATTAAAACTATTGTTATCTTGGTGATGAGAGACGTTGATGCCGACGAGCTAACAGGGATCTGCTATGTGGGTAGTCAAAACACAGCAACCCTCATGGGTTTTGCAATTGCTCCTCTAATGGTCTACCTCATCCTTGGAGCATCGTTCCTAGTCGCGGGCTTTGTCTCGCTCTTCAGATCTGTAAAGAAATCCATTCGAGCTTGTGACAAAGCTGCCGGCAGCAGCAGTGCCATGACCGGGCGAGAAGACAAAATTGAAGCTCTCATGGTCAGGATCGGTATTTTCTCAGTATTGTACACTGTTCCGGCAGCATGTGTGATAGGTTGCCTGCTCTACGAGTACGCATCCAGGGAAGACTGGTATTCCATCAAATCTACGTCTTCGCCCAACATCGAGATTTTCATGCTCAAATTATTCATGTCACTTGTGGTGGGCATTACGAGTGGGATTTGGGTCTGGTCTACAAAAACATTGGGTTCATGGAGGACCCAATTCAAAAAAGTTTTTGGTCCTAAAAGAGACAGAAAAGGTATTGAGTACACAGTACCAGTGCATCAGTATCATCAAGTTCCTGTGAAGGCTGGTAGTGCATCTTCCTCGCGGGCCATCAGAGCAGAAAAATCCAAAAGAGGAAAGTCAGATAGTGAAACTATTGTGTAATATGGACAAAATAAAGATTATCCGAGAGACACTTTGCACACTGTAAATATTGTATATTGAAGAATTGTTATTATTGTGTGACGTAATTTACGTCAAAAGGCATTCAGGGAAATTTAGTTATTGAGGTATTTGGTGAAGTTTGAAGACTTTCGACTTTGGGGGGGGGGGGGGGGGGTAGCTAGATAGAGGCCAACTGTTTTCTTTTTTTCTTTTATGTTGACACCCATCAGTATGGTACCCGTGTAAGGGCAGTTCTCACTGTCATCGCAATGACTAGATCAAGCTAATTTCTGACAATCAGAAATCATTTAAGTCATGAATTGACTTTCCTGTTATTACACACACTCTTTTCTAGAAGAAACATGGAAATGTGGAATATCTTCTCAATTTGTGTACCACAGAGCAATCCCTTCAATTAATTTATTTTAAAAGCAATGAGAAGTTAAGAATGATCTTAAAATTTCTGAGAATGTGAGCTGTTGAACCTGTAATAATCATTTGATCTGTGCAGTCACAAAAAGCTTTTCATGAGTACTGTAATTCTGTTCAGGAAGGTGAACATAAAATAAATTACAGTCAGACGTAATACTAGTAATAGTTATGTATACACTGACTGACCATGACTCTTTCGTTGGTATGAAATAAGGCCGCTTGTGTGAAGTTCTGCTGGACGGGACTGTGTTTTTTGCGTGATATTATTAAGGGGAAAGCAGTGCCTATTCATGCGGTGTTATATAATATCACCTTTCATGGTATTTACTTCAACTTCCCGAATTTCAAATCTGATATCTGAACTACGAAGTTAGCATGATAACAGTGTCGACACAGACTTGATAGTATGTTCATATCGCTACGTTTCTTTTTCTTCCGCTGTGTGCAGTGAGCTGTTGGTGTCGCTGCTGATAGAGAAAGCCGTTTTTCCGTGGTCCCTATTTGTCGCCCCATTTCCCAAACAATATAAAACCTTTTTTCTCCTCTCCCGATAAAAGTTTTATGAACTTGGCCCGTACTGGCAAGACCCCCAAATCCTGCGTTGAATTTGTTTCTACACCATTAAGTCCGTAAGAAACATAGCCAGCGGTTGGCATCTTAATGTTGGAATCCTGCAGTGCTAGGCCGCATTTGTTTTGGTACTAACCACATTAAATCAGGGACCGTAAACTACTGTTTCATGCAGTGGTTTGGTACGAAAGATGATAAAAGATGACCGCAGAACCTGAATAAAATAAAATGTGATAAAAATCAAAGCAACTTCTTAATCACTTTCACCTGGTCTTTGGTTAAAGTTAAATGGCTCATGCACAGAGGTGCACTGGTAATCTATAGCGATGGAAGATGAACATTATTACTCTTTAAATGATCAGTTTGACCGTGGCCACGACCTTATGTGGTCCTTTTCCTCCTTTATATTGAATTTTTAAGATACTAAGCATTAACAATAACATGAACATATGAAAGTGGCTGGCGTCGTATTATTTTACATTCCTTTAGACGAGTTAAGTAGTGACAGTCCACACCCCCCCCCCCTCCCAACCCCAAAAAACAACAACAACAACCCATCCAATTAAGTTACTTACTAGGTCAACGAACAACATATTATCAAACCTTAAAACATGTATGGTTGATCCCAGAACTTTGACGTTGAGCCAGAGATTGTATTGCCGTTGACTTTGAACTAGAGATTGTATGCCGTTTTGAAATTTGAGCCTCATGCTAACGCAGAATCTACAAGATGAATTGTCCCTTCATTCATGGTTATGTGCTGTGTAATTTGAGAACCGCTGTTACTCCCTGTTCATCTGCTTTTTAGTTTCCCTCCCGTTCTGCCTTTCTGCCATTTCCAAGGAAGAAAAAGAAAAGAAAAAAAAAATCAACAGGCGCCCAGGAACTTGTAACGGTTGGGAAGTCATGGTACTCCCCTCAGCGTTTAGAGTCGGTCCTAAATTTCTCCTGCATGCATTCCTTGTAGTTGGGGCTGCCGAAGCCAGCAATCGTAAATCACCCGTCTGTCAGAAGCGGTTGGAGAGTGAATCGCGGCTCGGAATGCTCTCTGTTGTGTTCTTTTCTTTGCTAAGGCCACATAATGTTTAGCTGCTTCACGACTAAAATGTAAAACTAACGCCTTGTGGCTCTGAGTTCTTTTTTTGTTTTCAGTTTAGTTGTCATCTCTCTAGTTTTTTCAGTTTGTTGAGCTCATCTCTCTGTTCGGCCCCCCCCCCTTTTTTTTCTCTCTGACCCCCCCCCCCCCCCCGTCTTATTTCGTCTTTCATTGTCTCGTTTACAATATTTTAATGATATTGACAGACAATCGTACAGCCTTCGAATCTGGCACGACTTGTAAAAAAAAGTTTGTATGCCACAATCGGGATGACGAAGACAGTGTTCTCTTTATGTTCCTCTGCTATTTCATTTTTCTTTCATCCACTCGCATTCCGGAGAGAACTAAGAAAAAACAAATCTTTTCATGGATCAACAACAACTAAAACTTACGAATTCGGTTACAGTACACACTTTAACTTAATGGTCGGTCCTGGCTTACACCTGAAACATGAGCTATACCTTCTTCTCCACAGTCTTCCATCTTCCTGACGCCCGTTTCCCTAATACCGCATTATAAAATAAAAACACGTTATGGGGAGATAGTATTATGACGCTTCATTCCAGTTTTGACATTGATATAATACAGCCGGTAACGGGTTACACCCTGCCCCTTCCATCTCACACCATAGGGGGGTGGAGTGTGCTAGCAAAGTTCTTTTATGCCTGGGGTGATTGGGTGAAGATGCTTCTTCTAAAACTGATTCTTTTTAGGATGTGTATGCTCTTGTTAAGTGAAAGACTGAAAATGGAAATGACAATATGATTCTTATGAACAGTTTGAACAATAGTTTAAGTTTATTATGAAAATCCGCCAAATAGCCATTTGTGTTCAGTGTGATTAAAATGTTCCTTATATTTGACCAGAAGACCCTAGCTGCAACACTATTCGAGACCAGTGACTAGTTAGTTATTATGTGGACCCTATAAATGATTGTTAAGAGTTAGCGTTATTAGTGCCCAGGTTTCAGCGGTGACCTTTGATAGTACTGCATGCAGGGGAGGTCGAGGCTTTTCCCCAAACATACAGGTCGATTATTCAAGATCGGCTTATCACACGCCTGATAGCCATAGTGTACGGGCCTCTCCGAAACGTCTCAGCCTGAGAGCTGTATTTCTTGTCGATAGTTTAAACACCAATCGATAGTGTGGTGAACTGTTATACTGTTTATTGACGCGTGAAAATACCGTGAACAGGCATTGGCTGTGATAGCTGCTCAAACATCGATGTAATGACGAGCTTGTTAACAGTGTCATGTCTCCTTTTCTTCCCGTCCCGTCTTCTCTCCCGAAGCAATCGTTCCTCGGTCTCTCTTACCCATATCCTTGCAAATACACGCGCACATCCATGCACTGGTGTTCGATTTTAAAAGCCTTTCTGTGGAGGGATCGTAATTTACCCGCAACCCTTTTTGCTTGAACATTGATCTGTCCCGCCAATTTCTTGCTTGAGCCTGTTGTATCGATGAAACTCATTGACACTTAGGTGGTGTACTGAGCTGTAGCTGACGTATAGTTTTGTTGTGACAAAAGTGTTACAAGCAACAAACAAACAAAAAAAGTTCGCGTCACTGAGTCAAACGAACAGGAGGGAATAAAAACAATAACAACCCAGTTGAAAGCTGTAGAGTGATTTAACATTCGTCTCGACTCAATTACCTTCAATTTCTATGTGATGTAATGCTAGGAAAGGAAAAGGTCAGCTCCCTGGTATCATAAGCACTGGGGAAAATTACCATTCTACCCAGCACAAAACGCCAGGATAGAAGCAAAAGAATTCAGTTGTGTGACGGAAATGTCGGGACTTAGAAATAAGGACAAAAGTCAGAGTAATTCAACTTCACTGTCGTTAAATTTTAGTCCGTTTGCTGTTCCTACACAATCATGAACCTAGCAGATCTGAGTGTACGAGCATGCTAGATTCATGTTTTTGACTTGATGTTTGCATGAGCCTGTAGCCTACTGTAAGGCACAAGTTGTAAATGATAGTGTCTCACGTTTTTGACTATGCCGCACTAGAACAGAATCAAGAGTGAAGTACGGTTAGTATGATATTGATAATGAATCTTGTAAGAAAGGTAGCTCACAACTCACATAAAGTATGCTTTCCTCTTCTGTTATGCAATTCCCATTCTCCTTTACTTTTTCATGTCTGGAGAAGTCCATTTCCATTGCTAGTGGAACCTTGTTCAAAGATTTTCAGCCAGCATAGTGAGCAGGCCTTCCATATCGACCCTACAGACAGCCGTGCTTTCAGCAGTTTTCGCTGATTGTTTGGATTAAAGATCGGGCCTGTGCAGACTCCACTTCCTGTTATCTGATAACATTTAGTGGTGGATTACATAATTCATGCGGTTATTTTCTCATTTTTCTGCTTTCCTCATTACGGTTGATGCGTGTTGGCTGTCGGCCCAGATGGGTATTGTGAAGGAAGTTCTTTTTTTGTTATTTCTGACCACTGAAATACATTCACAAGGCTTATAATATGATCCTATTTTTAGGCAGTACATTTTAAAGCTTCCTAAGATCGTTTAACCGAAATTTCCAAATATGAACAATCGAACCCAGTACAATGAAGAGCAATTGGTATTAATACATGCAGCTAACGTGCCGACGATTTCTTAACCGATATCCTTGTAAACAGATTTACACACGATAATCTGTATATCATTAGCAAACGTGCGGTTCTGGTGTGGGAGTGAACGTTATTTTGCACCTGCACCAGGAGTGAAAGTGTGACTAGGTTGTAGCTTGTGGCGAAACGTTATGCATAGCATCCCGAAGCACAGTACACAATTGCACTAGATTTGTAAGGGTTGTCAATGCACCATTATTCAACAAATGGATGATTTCTTAGTGCAATTCTCTCATTGTTATGCAAATGTATCCTCTCCTCCACGTTTCCCCTACCTTTGTAAACGCGTAACGAGTGCTATCGACGTGGCTCACTCTGCCACTAACAAGAATTGGACCTCACAATGATCAGGTGGAAGATGTGCGTATTTGAATTTTTGCCTTGTCCAGCCTAGAAGATTATTTGGTGTTTTGACATACAGTGTCCCCAGAGGCCTAGTAGTGCCTATACAGTTATTGCTTATCATTTGGCTTCCAAGTTAGATTTAGCTGGACTTACAAATTTGTTCTGTAGTTCTGATAAGTTAGATTTATCTGGACTTACAAATTTGTTCTGTAGTACTGATAAGTTAGATTTATCTGGACTTTGTGAGTTTCTATAGCATCAGATATATTCCTGTTTTTCCTTCATAGGGATGATAGGTCCGTTTAACATTTTAGAAGTCGTGCCGTGCCCTAGGCAAAGCCAGTATGGTACCCCATAGCCATAAACCAGAAAACACTCGCTAAACAGTAGGCCTCTAAAGATTGTACCTGACACAGAGCGGCTCCTGCGAAATAGCGCATTTTCCCCCTCAAGTCCAAAGCGTACTGTGCGCGGAGGTACCTCAGCGTCCTATCTGGCATCTGTGTTTTGTTCCATATTCCCAGAATAGACGTGAGTTTTGCTCCTGCCTAGCTTACGTTTTCATCCGCTCCTCTTTCTTCATTCGTTCTCTCAGTTTCCTCCGCAAGCTGCCGCCTGTCCAAACTCTTGTCTACCTTTCTCAATTGTAAAGCTTTTCAGGAAATGATAAATGCTGCGACTCTAGGATTTTCTTCCCATTTTCTCTTCAGTTGGAGTCGAGGTTGTGCAGAAAATATGTTACGTTGAGCGATGTAATTGTTTGTTTTTCGCGTTTCTGTTTATTTTAACATGGGTGCTAAAAAGTGAAGAAAAAAAAGTTGCTCGTAATTTTTCAGACCTATTCGTTATAAAGCGATTTATATGTCATTCTCGGCTCTAGAATTGCTTTTCCTATGGGTTTCGAATGATTTCACCTTCACCCATCCTCGTTATTTTGTTATTAAGTATGCTACTGGTTGTTGATAAGATTATCTTGTGGTCGATCTGTGTTCGCTGTTAACAACACGAGCGACCTGCGCTCGTTATAAGTAGTGAACGAGAATATTATTCTAGGCCTCATGTGATGAGAAGTCTGGATCAGCAGGCTTTCTGCATGCGGTTATTACTTCTCGGAATTTTAACAGTCTTTCGGGTGGTGGGTATGTGTTTCTGATGTTCCAACTTGACAGAAACACTTTATTGTTGGAATGCTTCAGTGATTAATTTGCATACGCGGACAGTTGTAACTAAGTTTATGAGATTTACTTGGAAAATATGTTCCCCTTAATTTTATGACCGTAGTTTGTAGACATGCATCATTAAACAGAACAGAAAGATGCACAACTCACCTCGCTCGTTCCCTCATCGCCTAACCCTCGTTAGTTTGCCATCAATGCGATTTCCTGTGCGAGTACATGGTTTGCCACCTAATGACTTAAACACATGCTCCTAACTGAAAGGAAACAGGCGCGCGAGAAAATCGTTTTACGGGTATAAAAAATAAAAGGTTTGGTGGTTAAAAAGAGCTTCTCGTGGAGAATTGTACCACTCACTGCCATAGCTCGACCTTGCCATGATAATTTCAGTTAAAACAGACTTCAAATTCAAGATATGTTCCTTACTTAAATAGCTATCGCTACAGTTTGATCACTTTTATGTTCGGATTTTTCTTCTGACACCAACCAAGTCCTCACATTATATTGCATATCATAATCATGTTTGTGGAGGAGGAGGGAGAGGAAAGTCATTATTATCCCTGAAAGCTGTTGGCCCTATGTTTTTCCATTTCTTAGGTAGTGCACGGGAGCCTTAAAATGGAAGGAAACATGACAGACCGTGACAAGAATGCAGACTCGCGAAGTTTTCAGCCGTAGCATAGGCCAACACGGCGATAGTGAAAAGACCTGCATTGTTACATTCCCATAATTGTGGCGGTGTCTCGTTCGTGACAGGCATACGAAACACGGGTTTCCCATTGGGGAACCTACTGCATTGTGTATTAATTTTTTTTCTTTTGCCTAATTTTGTTGTTATGTTTTCTTTGTTCCGTGCCTCAGATTCGTTTTCTGTCATGATAAGGATTTTGTTTCACCCACAGCTCGTCGACAAACTGACGGCGGTAAAGCTGTTCGTTTATTTCTCTTTACATATCCAACCTGCCTGGGAAATTAACAATCTTCTATTTGTGTGAAATACCTCGGCAGTCACGTCGTTTGAAAATGTGATACATTCAAGTAAAAATAAGGAAACTCTGCATTTGTGCAACATGCGTTTGAAAATAAAAACAAAAACAATAAAACTAACAACAACAACACATAATTGCGGGGAATTGTTGAGAAGCAGAGGCATTTGAAAACTTTTCCTTCCCCTGCTGTCATTTGCTGTTTTTATGATTTCTGTATGCGTGTAGGCCATGCGGCCTGCATGCTAGTCTTGCTGCTTGTGTATCATCCCTTTTTCTGTATAACTGACTAATAGGAGGCAAGGAAAATGCGCTATCAGTGTAACATAAAATACATTTATAAACAGAGGCCTGAACTGAACAGTTACATATTTGATATTAGCATGCCCAAGTTTACATTCCTGAGCAAGAAGTCCGTTAATATGCCTAAGTTACAAGAATGCTATAGTGTAATAATAGTTCGTCCATCAGGTATGATGATGACCTTAACAACACCAGAGGAATAAAGAACAGAAATTGTTGAGAATTTCAACACATGGACAATAAAGAGAACTAAAGGACACAGAGGACAGAATGGAAAGACTGTTCTTTCATGACTTATGGCTTCTCATGTGACTGATAAGTCCTATTTTTGCCCTGCAGACCCTTCCGCATAAATGACAAGAGTGCTCCGTTGGTTCAGTACCACTGGGCCTTTTCTTGCGCCGTTCTCTTTTTTTGATAGCCTGCTGGACTCCGTCAGCTTCCCATGCTTTGCTGCCTCTGGTAAGGGCCGCCCTCCAATTTGCACGATCAAGCGAGAGCTTTTCCCACTCACTCACATCAATGGCAAAGGCCTTCAGTGATTGCTTGAGAGTGTCTTTGTAACGTCTCTTTGGGGCCCCAACATTCCTCGTTCCATTGGAGAGCTCAGAGAAGAAGATTTGCTTAGGGAGTCTGGAGTCGGGCATTCTGACATGTCCTGCCCAATGTAGCTGAATTTTTTTCAGGTGGCAGAAGATGCTCAATTCCTTGGCACGATTGAGGACCTCAGTGTCTGGAATTTTATCCTGCCATTTGATCCTTATGATCTTTCTAAGGCAGGCCAGATGAAAGTGATTTAGCTTTCTGGCATGCGATTGGTACACTGTCCAGGTTTCAGCCCCATAGAGTAGGGTGGGAAGGACCACAGCATTGTACACTTTCAGCTTAGTGTCTGTGCGAATGCCGGCAACATCCCATACTCTCTTTCGAAGCCTGCCAAATGCAGAGCTGGCTTTGCTGATTCTTGAGAGAATTTCAGTATCAACACGAGCCGCGGAAGACAGTGTACTGCCAAGATAGGTGAAGTTCTCCGACACCTTCAGAAGACTGTCATGGACTATAGTGTAGGTTCACATAAATTACATCTAGTGACAAGTTTCTGAAGTCAGTCATTTAAAATAAATATCTTTCAGTAGGCTAACTGGCGTACTCATCATTGTAGCACTCATATTACTGTAATTATCATGGACGGCTCATAAATACTTTGGATAAAGGACAGAGGGGCTCTGCAGATTTCGTGCTGAAATGTAATCACTTTATGGTATTCCAAATTGTGAAATATGCACCGACTATCTTAATCAGGGGATATTGTCATGAAATAATGATGGGTGTCATTATTTTCTTCTAGCTGAATGTGTATGGCTTCACTGTTTTTTCTGAGTGTCTGCCTGTCGTCCCTCTATCTAGTTATTAGCATAGTTAAGTAGATCATATTCAACGCTGAAGAGTCTGCAAGTGCCATTTCCAGGGCAAATTGCAGCCTTTTCGGTGAAACTGTTACACTGTTGTTGAGCGTATAAAAAGTCGTGCTCACTTGACAAGTGGAAATTATACTTGTTATTAATATTATGACCATGGTTTATTGTTCATATGAGGTTATTGGATGGCTTAATGTACTTTTTCTATGTGTATTTGATATTCATCTCCTACTACTAGAATTGATGTGATATTATTTCTGTTGCGTCATTAGTATACATGGATGGTATACGTGGATGGATGTTAATATTGATCTTAAAAAAATTAAAATGTTTTCACAGAACTATTTACCAAATCAAACTTTTTTCCAGGGAAATTTGCCTCTACTGAAATGCAGTTTCAGGCTTTGATGCAAAGAAGCATGTTACATACAAGATCAGTTTTATAATAATAATATTGACAATAATATGGGCTCACTATATTAATGTTATTACCAGTACCAGTTAGAATTGACTCAAGTACTCTTGTAATTGCTAGAGAGGTTTTTTTGCAATACTAAAGGTAAAGTCTGAAATGAAATACTGTAGCCCCCCCCCCCCCCCCCCAAATTGCTGAACACCTTAAACAGGGTGTACACTTTTGTCTCCATTTTGCCTGTGTTAGACATGGTAGTGGAGTGAGACAGGAGCAAGTAAAATAACAGTGAGGTTATCAAGAGTTCCTATGTTCCAGTCATAGAATTGTTTTGATCCATCATCATTTCAAAATATTCAGAAGAAACTAGGACAAATTAAATTGTCACAATCATATTTTAAATTTATGAATGCAAATCGCTACAGTTTAATTGGTTGACTTATTCTAGATGTCAAAGCATAGCATTTTTTCCAAGTGGATGCTATATCGGGCTTTAACTTTAATTTATGATCCTTGAAAATCCTATGCTTTTGTAGAATTTAACTTCCAGAAACCATGGCCATTTGACAGAGTCCATGGTTTAAATTTAAAGGTCCAAAGTGATAAATTTGCTCCTGAATTATGGGAGCTGTTTGCAAGTTAAGTATTTCTGGCTTTTGATGATGTGTGGATGTAACTTTTGCCACAAATATTGGCTGTTTAAAACAAATGCTATGTCCTTATTTTTCACTTAATTATCTCATTCGAATGTCATTTGGTTTTTATGAGTAAGAACTATGCCCTATTCTCTGGAGATAGAGCCAAGCACCAAGGAAGTAGAATGACTGTTGCGGACCTGCTCAGCCAAGAATGAGCAAGGACAGTTAACAATTCTTTTTGCCTTGGCTTTATCAGAATGTCAGTATTATAAAAAAAAAAAAAGCTCTATTTCGAGATAAGGTGACCATGAAATGCTTGATCTACTTAACCTTCATCTATGTACATTTGTTAAGCCTCTTCAGTGTACCGGTATTACACTATGTATCTTGATAATGATTTGTGTTTTTTTTTTTGTTTTTTTTTTAACATCGGGGAAAACTGAGATATTACTTGAGTTAGTTGAGACCGGTTCTATTAACAAATAAATTTAAGATTAAATATTGATGGACTTTAAACTGCAACATTTTAGAGTTGTGATACCAATGATTGCATGCCTCTAGTATACATATTTAGGACATTGGAACACATAGTATACAGACGGCAAGAACACAATGCAATAAAATATTTCCTGCCCCTCCACCTCCCCCCTTCCTATTTTTTTCTCTAATTTCATTTCTCCAACATTGTCTGCTGTTAGCATTACATTGTATTCTTGAGTTACCGGAAAGTGTTAGCATCAGTCTTAGGGACTCCTTGTAACATAAGGCCTGATGAACAAAGACAAGTGCTCTATTGTGCCCACGAAAAGCAGTTAACATGTCATTTCATTTGGATACTGTTTCTGCAGTTCATATTCATGGTGCCTGGAAAAAGCGAAGGGTAGACGTAAGGCTTCAGGTCCCAGTATTTTGGAAAACCCAGCTACAGAACAATTTCCTTAGATAAGTTACTTGTCTGCTGCCCTAAGTAGAAACTTTACATTCTCAGCTGCAGGGAATTAATGTTAATATTTAAGGAAATAACACACATACACATGCACGCACGCATTAATGTGCATGTAAATTCAAGAAGATACAGGTACATTATTAAGTATTATTGTCAGCTTACAAAGGGACTGTCATTTATTTTGTTGGTTACTGTGTGAATACTATGAAGTTACAACTGGTATAAAAATATATGATGTTTGTATTTCCTATCCAGATGTTTTGCCAATGCAGTATTGTGTGACATAGGCGTTGTACTGGTGATATTGTCGATATATCAATGCTGAATCTCGTTCTGTTGTCTTTGCCAGTCTCCTACTTCACTATCCCACCACATTCTCACACAATTCTCCTCTCCCTTTTCATATTTTCTCCACATCAACATTGTTCACAAGACACAGCTGATCTTTGCTGGATCCAGATTACGCTAGAATTTCCTTTGAATTACACATTGCCAAATCAACAAATTTTAAAGCCTCGAGGTAAGGACATAATCATTTGAAAATGCCTTACATGATAATCATGTTAGTAATGTTTTGAGACACAGTAGGAAGTACTGATCTTTTAGTTTTAGCATAGTATAGCACGTAATTCATTTCTTCATCACGATTTGAAGTTATTGTCGTCATTAATGCATAAAAAAAAGCTCAGTGAGTGACTGCTTCAATAATTTGACTTAACCAATAGATCTGTATCTTTTCCCCTTATACATTCTGCCAATATTTTTTTCCCCTGGATAATCACAAATATAGTATAATTATCAATTCCAAGTACATGTAGCTACTCCTGTCCTTTTGTCATCCAGGTGTATGTGTATGTACAAGGATTTGGCAAGTATTATTATTATTTTCTTTTTAAAAGAGTCTCTGCCGTTGAAACAGATGGCACAACATCGGAAAAACCGATACAGTTGAAAAGGTACCTAAGGCAACTTCATAATTTTATCGTGTCAGTTGTCACTCCTTTGCGTGCACATCAAAAGTCGGCGTGAAATCTCCCTTTTTCCACATGGGCTTGGTAATCTCTTATCTGTTTCATGCAAATTAGAAGACGGAAATATAAAGGTATTGAAATAAAATGGGGCCACACAGAGGAAATGCTGAGAAATGTAAAACAAGATTATCCAGGAGTATCACGTTATCTTTAGAGCGTAACATGACAGTAAACAAACCTACAGAAAAATGAACTATAACGTGTAATTGGCTTGGGTAGCCTAGCATTTTCATGGCACTTGCGTGCTGCGACCCACATCACAATGTTGCATTTCAAAGATACATGACGGGATTTGTGCCCACCTGAGTGTGGCATCTTAAAAACATCAGGGCATCTCCCTGGCACATGTTGTATGGTACACTGCATTTGCGTGCATAGAGGAGATGAGTGACATTTGAATAGACCTTAGTGTAAGCAGAATGAAGCATTAGGGAACTTGGTAGAATTAATCAGGACACAAGATTTCCAGCATAGATCAGTAGGGCCTTGCGAAATAGATACATGTATTCATTTTATTTTGTGCGGAACTTGTATTTTGGCTTGATTTCTTGACAAATGCCCTATGCGTATCAATCTTTAATACCCATACATTGAGAAATGTGTATAAATTATTTAAGATTCAATAGAATGCTATGTCTTTAGCTTGTGTTACGTGTCTAACTGTTCCATAGATTAGTCAGTAAAGTACTTGTAAAACTCACTACACAGTGTATAATACTATGTTTAGTATTAGGCATTTCATTTCTCAGTTTATTTTCCAATGCTTTTTTCATCTGACTGCAGGTCTGCTCTATACGATGTGGCATAACAACGGTTTAGTGTTCAGATCTTCTCATGAAGTTTTTTGCTTGAAGAGAGAGAGAAAGAGAGTGCGTGCGCGCGTGCGTGCCCCCCCCCCCCCTCCTCAGTTTGCCACTCTAGGAAAAGACAGTGTAGGATTCTAAATTACATGTATATTGTTCAGTCTGTATAACGTTGTTCATCTTTATGATAGCCTGTCTCATGTCAGTTTTAGTGTACTTGATGAAATACGTACATGTATTTGAACGACCCACCTAATTCTTGTTGGTCACCCCATGACTGATCTACCTACAACTACACTATTTTCCATTGATCAGGGTCGATTTATACGTGTACAGTATACTTATGTTTTTTTTTCTTTTGTGAGCAACACGTTTGTGTGTGCTTTGTGTTTCATTTGAGTCAAGCTTTGGGTTAAAGTTGTACCGTGAGCAGACGCAGAGTCTAATCGATACAATAAGTTAAAGCCGCTCAAACATGAAGTGGCACACAGTCGAAATGGCTTTTTACACTTCATGAATGAAAACTTTGATCATGTGTTTAGCGTGTTTAATGTTCTCTGGTTATTATATGGATAAATTATGATGTTGTATTGCCAAAGGCACCAGTTTAGTGGTGATTTTACTGATCACAAAATATGGATTTTATTGTATGATTAATAAAATTAACGTTGAAGTTACAAATAACTTGGTTTATTGTCCTTTAAAAAGTACCATAACAGGGTGATTTATTGTGTGCTTTTTTTTTTAATGCATGAAAGGAGAATGAATTCAAGATATATCAATTAGACTGCCGAAGTTTGTGCACTGTTTACAAAAGAAAAAAAAAATTGTTTCCAGATTGGGTTCATGAATATTTTCTTCCTGATCCTCTCACTTTCACCTTTTTTCTTCAGACATCTGCCACTCTCACATTGCTTTTCTCTCTGTCTGTCTGTTACAATATTCTTATGTTATTTAAGCCCGAGGAGGCCTCTGTGAAAAAAAAATAAATGTGTCAATAACCCTTCCTTCTGTCTGTAACCTTCCCCGTCTCTTGCTACTGGTCTTCTACCTTACGGCCTTTGTCCATCTTTCTGGTGGCCATCCTCACACCATCCTTTCAGACTGTCATATCATTTTTGACAGACAGGGTCAGAAGATGTCTTGTGTAAGTTCAAAATCGACAAATTTTTAGTGTAACACTGTGCTAATCACGGTGGCGCTTGGTACTGTCTATAGAGATGAAATTGGAATGTTTTCAAAGCAATGACATGCAAGAGGAATGACTTTGTTTGATCATATTATGTAATTTATGTAAAACCAATGACCAGCATACAATAAAAGCAAACATTGGACTCGGTACATGAATACATGATGCCCATAGCATTACAAAATAAGTACAGTAGGAGAAATTGTATCTTTTGGGCCCTAAAGGAAAGAATAGTGCAATATAATATGGCCATAGTGCTTTTTTTCGGAAGAAAAAAAAAATTAAGAGAACATAAATTTTTGTTCGTTTTTTTTTGTTTCCGAATTTAAGACGGCCTAAATAGAGGGGCTAAAGAGTAATCGGCCAGGGACACTCAGGGGCATTTACCATCTGGCCTGGCAATCAAATGTAATTGATCATACTCCAGAAGGTCGATCGAAGCTGGGGGTTGTGTGCGGGTGTATTTTATTACTTGGGATAAATCCACGGATTGATATTTGGAGCTGCAAATTGGCATTGTCGTCTTTTTGCATTTTATTCTTCTGTTGCTGCATATTTGATCCGTCAAAAAAAAAAAAAGAGGAATATTGTCTAGGGACCAGAAATTTAGATTTTTGCTGGTTCACACGTTCTGAGGGGAGAGTTTGAGTGCAAATTGTCCAAACTTTCATTGAACAGATTGTAGACACTCGACCGATGATTTCATATCATCGACTATGTTTTCTTGCCGTGCATCAGTGTCCGCGTCTAAGATGGAACACACATTCAAAGCACAGTGTACACACGAACAGTTGAAGCTCTCTCCAACGCCAGTGCAGTGATTTGTCGAAAATGTAAATTTAATACGCCAGTTCGTGGCCGCGTTAAAGCACACATGGCCCCTTGTTATAATTTCCTGAGAGGCTCCGTGTAACAAAGCAGGTGAAAAGGTCCTGGTCTCCCCGTATCTCTCACAGAGCTAAGTCCTGAAAAGATCCCTGTATTCTGGAGCGAGGGGTTTGTCGCCTTCCAGCACGAGACGGTGATTATACGTACCAGAACAAAACGCCGGATATGCAGAAACAGCTCGGCCGTTGTCCATGAAAGTGTGCTAAACGAATATGTGGTGTTTATTATCTAGCAAAATTGTAACTCCACGTAGAAAGCGGCCAAGCCGGACAGAGTAGGCGAAAAGTCACTGCATTTGAGGCAATATAATGTGACACGATGCTACTGAGCATTACAGTTTGCAGCCCATCTGTCTCAATCTGCTTTTACTTTTGTACATTATATATTTCCTTTCTTTCAAAACAAAGCGTTTTCTTAAAATTGCAAATCAACGAACGGAGCAAAGATTGTTCGTTCTCGTAGTCCATCAATAAAAAACGGCGTTAAATCTTTTATTTGCTCTTGGCATACCTGGAATGTGGCACTTTATTATTTTTTTCTATGCCCTGAACGTAACTCCTAAAGAATTTCTCAGCTCGAGGTTATATTTGCAGACCTTAATCTCTTAAGCGAATTTATTTAATGAATTGCTGGCGTGTTTTGGAGTTACATGGTTTTAACTTTGGTCGAGGAATGGGTGGGGAAGATACGCCGCAGCAAAAAGAACAAAACTCAGACCAAACAGAGATCAGAATGTCAAGGGTGCGCGCAAATAAAAAGCGAATTCAGGAGGTCTAGGCTAGGGAAATGACGAGGAAAGAAATTATTGTTATTCACCGAAAGGCAGATTATGGGGCAGGAGCGCATTGGGGTGGTTCTTTTTATAGCTCGTGGTTATGACTTAGGTGTATGGGGAATGATCCGAATGGGCGATTTATAGAGAGTTCGCTTTTTGTTGTTGTTGTTCTCTTTCTCGTGTTGGTAATGCGATGTTGAAAAGCGTTCGGATGCGAGGATTGGTTTGTTTTCCGAAAGCGTTGTATTGTCGATGGCATCGGTTTCACAAGTGGGGCACATTTTGCGCCGTTGTGTTATTTGGTTGGTTTTGAACTGCTGTTCATTTCTTAGATTTATTTTACTTTCACGACTGTCAGAGCTTTCACTCTGTGATATAAGCCCCAGATACCGGTACAATAAAGTTTCAAAAGAGCTTACGCATTACGCCATTGTTCTGTCATAACATACAATACTGAGTTGCCAGGTATAGGCTTACATCAGACTAAACAGGAGAATGGTCTCACACAAGTAAATTGAATCTGTAGCCCCGAGGTGAGATAACTTCTCATGTCAGTGTATAATGCCCTTTTTCACCTAAACAGGTTTAAAAAAAGAAAACCGTAGATAGTTTTGTTTCCAGCCATGTTTCTTTCGACAAGTCAGTCCATCTCCTTAGCTTCCCCTCAGATACTCAATTCAGTGTTCGAGACAGCCTCTATTCTCCTTACCCCTCCCTATCTTTCATTCTCCCCTCGACATTTATCTTCCCTTCTTTATCTGACATACAGCGAAATCTTCCACCACATTGCTAACAATAATAAAGCAGCATCTTTTTTTTTTTTAACGCATTATCCCACTACTGCTAGTTCTCTTGAGAAGCATTCGTTTTCTCTACCTACCTTTCATCGTCTCAGGAGTTCATCAGCTTCGAGCCTACTGTGCTCACCATGCATCAATGTCACTTCTGGCTGTGAGCTCACTCTCCATAGTCTCATTATATCACGTTTGCCTCTTTTGGCAAGAGGGGGACTGGATGTTGGGAAGACGTTAAAAAAACGGCTCGGGATGGCAGACAGAAAGACTGGATCATGAACAGTTGATCGAGGTTTTCTGTTGTTTTTGATTTTGCTAAGAAAAGGGGGGGGGGGGGGGAAGGAAATAACGAATGGAAAGGTCCAGCAAAGTAAAGCAATTCCCTCCACGTAATTGTTTTGTTTACTTTCTCTTTTTCTGTCTTCTCCATAAAATGATGTGGCTGGCAGACAGAAGCATTTCCCCATCGCTTCTGTATCTCTGCCTTTCCTTTCGCCACTGGGAACAATGACAAAACTCTTTACGTCTGACCTGGGTTAGCGCATCATGTACACGGTGAGTGGGGTTTGTTTTTTTTTGTCCAGTGATATAAAATTTGCTCTGTCCAACTGAATAGTATGGAGGAGGATGCTAATTTTTTTTTTCGTGTTCTTTTACATGTAAAGTTTATGTTGTGGGACACTCTTCTTTCCGTAAATCTCCCTACCCCCACTTAACCGCCCAGACGCCCCTACCCCCAAAGAACTCAATATATTTTCCCTATGCCTGTCAAGTGTTCTGAGAGCAGAGCCTGTACCGAATGGCTCGCTGTGCGGAATGGCAAATTGATTTATTGAGGGTCCTGACACTTATCAAGAGGGGGAAATTTATTTTATAAAAGCTGACACTTGAAAATTGTTGGCGTTTTTCTTCCTTCTCTATTTACCGTGTATATATTTTGAAAACCTGTTGAACAAGAATGAAACAGCATGCAGGCAATGCGCAATCATGGGGTTTAATGGTGTGCTTAGAGGTCCATGCGATTCACCTTAGACGCATTCAAATTTCACGTGCCGTGCCCCTCCCCCACTTTTTTTTGTGTGTGCATTTTGCCCCTTTACCCAGTAAACCTCTTCCCAATCCCTTTCCCATCTTTACGTAAATACCAACGTCATTTTATGAGACAAAGAAAGCTGGAGAAAGAAAGAGAGACAGAATGACTGACGTACGGACAGAAGCAGTTAACTTGTCGATCTATATTTTTACAACGCAGTGTAATGGCTTGTCGCTTCCTGGCTCGCATGCACTGCGTATGCTACGAGACCATCATGTAATTCCATTTGTCAGGAACACACAGCAATGAGAATAATCCTCGCAAACATGCAATTCCAGATTTTGCGGTTGCTTTGGTAATCAATCATTCTCTTCCCTTCTTCTCTCGGCCTTTCATCCGTTTCTTATTTCATTGTCTTTTCTTCTGTCTTTTCACTTTTAACGGTTTCTTGGTTCCTTAGCTGAACACACTCTCGCAGCCTCCCATTGGGCCCTGTAACAAGGGTCAGTATAGTGCACACGTGATATCAGGTTACAGTTCAATTAAACGGAAGTACAAGATGGTCCGCTTAATTGGAAGCCACGAAGGCCATAGCAGAGCCAGCCAGGTAGCCAGCTATAACTCTAACAAAGGATTAGACCTTACTTCCTCCCGTCCCTGTGCTCCTTTTTTGTGATGTTATTGTAAGCCAGCAGAGGCGAGCAAGAGCGTTGCCACAGGTTCCCTGATACACGTACACTGCGTTTTCTTCAATTCCAGCACCAATGAAAACCAGAGGTTCTTTCTCTTTCGTTTTGACTGTGGGTTGCGCGGTGGCGCCAAGACCTCCCTGCTTCTCTTATATTACTTACAATAAAACTTCATGTTTTAAGGCAGAAAATTACAATTATATGTTTGTCCTTCTGAGACAGACTTTGAGATGGGAGATAGATGGATGCATGGAGTCACCCCATAGACCTTTTTGCCTGTTACAAGTGTTAGCGTCTGTTGTGCAGGGTCCCCCAAAAATATGCAGCCAGTCTTAATGGTTATTGATGGAAAACGGTGAAGGAGGCACGAGAACAATGGCAGCGAAAGACCAGCTTTTAATATTATAGACCTATTGTGCACTAAAACGATCAAGAAAAATTCTGAAGCGTTTCGTTTAAGATTGGAAATTCACATACAGACTGTGGTCAGATGGACGAAGAAGCAAGCAGATTCACAAAAGAATTGGTGTCATTAACAGACAAACCTAAAGTTAGTTTTAAATATCGTCAGCAATATTAACTGTAGTGTAAATAAGAAAAGTCTGATATTTTGGAGTCCAACTCAAACTCAAAGTGAAGACTTGAAATGAAGAATCTGGAAAGCTAACAACATGACATACGTCACACAGATGTAAGCACAACGATTCCGTCAGTAACTCCTAGACCGTTGTTTCATTTTTTGGCAGTTTATCATCTGTGTTGCCTATAGTCTGTGGCAAAAACAGACATCTCAACAGTGCGAATAAACGAATGTGCCGGTGATAACAGATTGTCCTGTGCCAAGCCTGGCTGCAAATAAAGCGACAGTCGATCGAGTTTCAATCAGAGTTCAGTCGGGGGTGTAGCTCCTGTGAGTGAGCATGATCTGATTTCACGCGCAGTGTACTCACTGACCGTCTGGCATGGCTACACATCACGCCCGTTCACACTTCAGGCTTCAGATGGCATCAAGATGAGGGTACAAACCTGCTCAGTTGATAAGTTGGGAGATGGAATAATACTTGTCTTTTTGCGAAATATTTTTTGTTGCTGTTACTCAGAGTATTCTGCTCAACTGAAGACCTCATAATATATTTGAAGTTGAATAGATCGTGTATGTGACATCATAAAGGTTTATCACCAAGTTATTTAGTATTTCACGAACCGCACTTGACAATGTTGACATTACCATTACCATCTCTGTTTTAACTTTAACAATGTTAGCACAGTTTCAAGTAATTATATCCATCTTTATTCCTCACCCTTGTCTGTATTTCCAAGAACTCCATCGCCGTCCTGATCACAATCATTGTTTCACCAGTGTACCTTCCCCCTATCTGCTCCTTCACTCATAAAAATCGTTCTTGTATTTTTTGTCAGTGATAATGTGTTAAGAAATACAGGACCATGTTGTAGCAGACAGAGAACGCCTTGTCAGACTAGCGTTTTGCTCCAGCTATAGTTAGAGAAAGTTTGGCAGTGGAAGATATTGATGGCAAGTGCCCGACATAACACTGAGGCTAACGGCATTACCGTGTTAAATCCCAAAAATAAATCACAGAGTCTATTTACAGAACAACCTGGTCTCGGATCAGGAAACTGAATTAAATCGGCATTTTAGCAAACAAAAGAGCTTCCCCTCAGGTTTACAAACAACTGGCAAACACAGTGGGCCCGCCAAGGTCCGGGCCGGGCAAACATGCGCCAGGCGATCGATCTTTTAATTACAGCTCACGACCCTAAATCTATACTAATTAATTGTATTAAATAATGAATACCGCCCGATTCAGAGCCGCTTCATTACCAAACATTGCTTTACCGCACCACAGACCAGTGAATCGAATATCGGCCCATTAGTTTATGGTATTTTGACCGAGCTCATGGGGTCTGCACTAAATCGAATTGGACAACAAATTAATCGACCCAAGGTTTTCCGTCAAATCGCTGTGAGTATGAATACAGACCCCTTTGTTTGCCCATTGCCACACACTCTTCATGATCGAAGCGACAAAGCACAAGTTAGTGGTTTGGTTCTAGCTAAGCTTTAGATTTTTTAGTGACTGTGATTTTGCACCATGCCCATTTCCTTGTCATTACAGTATGGGCGAACCTCATTTTTCTACAGTGTGAGCGTCCTTCGTCACTCATGTTGGCAAACATGAGACTGCGATCTCATGCTGTTGTTTGTTTTTCACAAGTTTTTGCTTGTCTTTGGTTGACGTTAACATCTGTATAATATGTCGCCATCTTTTCATTGAATGCAGATCCCTCCTTTGGCCACCCATTCTACCAATCATAGAAATTATTGTTACCTCTCATATAATCTGCCTATAATATGGTCAAAACAGTACCACCCACTTCAAGCTCTTAGTCACATTGTAGGCCTACTAAATGCAACAGTGGACTGTCTGAAAGCATCTGTCTCGCTTATTGGAATGCTGGCGTCAAATTACCTCAGATTCCTGGAGTCAAATTCATCAGTGTCTGCGACGCGAAGCCAATTTATAATGTTATTGATAAACGAATAGGCGGTGATTGATTGATCATGAATTGATTTAGGAAAGAATAGTCGATTGATTGATTCAAGCGACATGGTTGCCCTGGCGCAATGTAGCTGTATATTTGTTGGGCTTCATTGCCGACCCTGCATTGCAGTATCGATGAACCTTGTTAAGCCTCGTTGAAAAGTGAGAGCAAAGTCTCTTAAATAAGACGCAATTTAGCTCAGGTTCTTTTGTTGAGTTGTTAGCTATGTTTTGCTATAAAGACGTGAAAATGAAGCCGAGTATGGCATCGTAATGATTCCCTGTGTTGGGAGGCAAAATATGAAATGTTTTCCAGACCGGCTGGCACAATCTTTTCACCCCAGACAAAACCGCCAACAAATAATTAGGTCAGAGTGAGGTATCAACCTGTATTCACCTTTACGGGAACACTACAGGTTTTGTGTTATCTTTGTATTGAGTGTTATCTTTATATCGTAGCGACAGTTTCAACACACACTGACACAGTATTATAAAAGTTGAGGAATTCGTTACCTTAAAACAATGCCAACAACATTTTCAGAAACATTATTGCATGGCATTCGACATTTGAATCTAAGTGGTTCAAATTTCTCTGGTTTAGTATAGTTTATAATGATTGTGTGCCCAGCCCCATCTGATTGACCTGCCCACTTTTTCATGTTTGAACCTGACTGGATTTCCGTTTTGTCGAAATCATTAAGCATTTTCTTTTCTTTATCAAGATTGCCGCCACTCATTTAACGAGTTGTCGTTACACACCATTATTGTGAAGCTTTTTTGGGCTGTTCAAATATGATATCACACTTTTTGGGGGGATTTTCAGACCCCCCCCCCCCCCTTCTCACACTTCCTCACATTTTTGCCAGACCCCCCCCCCCCCCCCGTAATATCACACATTTGACAATATATAAAACATTATACGTTAAATGTTAGACTACTTCGAAATAGTAAAATGCATTGATAAATTAAAGATACAAAGGCATATTTGGCATAGAAATAGCTGAGACAATTTATTTAGAGACAATAGGCAAAAGCTGACAAAATACAAGAAATACAAAAAAATTATTCATCTAATACAAATGGCCCGCGCATGATTTCAACTATATTTAGTTGTAAAAGAAACTAAGAGTGCCAACACTTTTTTGGGCCTAGACATTTTGCTAGATCTATATCTTTAAAAACAAATTCCTAAGAAATCACAACTTACAACAGGATTTTGCCATAGTCTATAGGCCTATATAACTATAAGTATTATGAACTCTCTAATTGCCTAGAGATTTGTGATAATCTGGAATTAAAGATCTAGATCTAATCTAGACTTGTAGGCAATGGGGAGCATGGAATGTATTAAAGAAGAAAAAGAAATAGCTGTACTGTAGGTATTCAAATGGAAATTGACATACAACAACTACACAAATAACCTAGATTCTAGATATACTTACACGGGAGCAAATGAAAGTTAGTTTGAAATGTTTAAAAAATCTTAGTTTTCAATCTATTTCTAATACACTGAAGTAGGCTAAAAGGTGTGATATCACTTTTCCATGAGACCCCCGCCCCCTTCCTCACACTTCCTCACATTTTTGCCAGACCCCCCCCCCCCCCTTCCAGGCGTGATATCATATTTGAACGGCCCCTTTGCATTCAGTAACAGTTTGTATGTCAGAACATTGCTTCACGTAGAAAGGGCTCCCTTGTAGTGATCGCTGTTTCTACATTACTCAGTTAGGTTGTCGTTGACAGTAGTGATGACCTCCATCTTTTCGGCTTGTGGAATTTGAAACTACAGTCCCAGTATGTACATCGAACTGCTGCATGAATTACATCTGATTTTTTCCCTCTCCTAACTGGTGAAATATTGCTCGTTCGTGCTGTCAACTTTCCCATCCCTCCATCTAGTTTCTCCATTGTCTCTCCCTATAAAAAAAACTCTAATAGCCACGTAAATGCACAAATGGCCCGAACCACCTTCACACTCTCTTACTTTATAAATTGTATCGAATGCCGCGTCTCAGTAATTTGTTCTTAGCATGCACACACGCCCGGGTTCCTCATCGAAGGGCGCAGTTGCAGAGTGGCAGGCTGTTACACTGGATTAATGATTCATAATATTTAAAATGATCGATGTGTCTTCTATTGTTGCTGGTTTCTTCTTTTTGATTCTGTGGCCCACCGCAGACTGGCATTGGGAGCGCGCAGTTGGAGCTCTTGATGACGGCATTTGGGGCAGAGTAGAGAAAGAACAGTTGGGTTGGGGGGGGGGGGGAGGGGGGGCAAAGAAAGAGAGGGAAGATATGAAGAAATCGAATGGTTGTTGAAACAGCGGAGAGGTATAAAAAAAAAAAGGAGACTTCAGGAGCAAAACTAATTTTCCAGAACATTATTCAAATCTGGAGAACTGTGAAGTCAGATGTGAGCCTTCAGCATGCTTTACACAGTGGATCTGCGATCGATAGCAGGAAGATATGAGAAACAAAGAAAAAATAAGAGAGAAAGAAAGGCTGAAGGAAAAGAATATCATCTAGATTGATGGGCAGATAAATTAATGGCAAACGGTGAATTCTTGTAAGCTGTGAAGTTTGAGCCGCGTGCCAAACATCAAATACGGGTTGTCCGGAATCGGTTCTTTTATCTTACATGATCTATAGTCACATGTTAGGGCTTTGTTTACTCGTCATCACTAGGCATTCAGATTACAAGACAGTCCTGTCAAGAGTTTCCGTTTGTAGTTATTGTGACCGAAAGGCATTTCAAAATATCGTAAAAAGTATATTTCCGTCTTATTCCACCCCAGGCTGATAAATTGTTTCTTTGTTTCTTTATTTTGAGGAATTGGTGGATTCTTGCATCGTCTCATAGCCATTCATTACCTTAGGGCAGGTTTATGTTTATCTACTGGCTTGTCGCACCCTTTTTTTTTTTTAAATTTCAGTCGTCACTGCAGTACTGCATTTAATTGTGCACTGCCTATGGAATGTGGCACGACGCACACTGACATACATTAGAATTTGCCTATGGATAACCCTCACTCCACTTTTCCTTCTCTTCCCCTCCCCCGACGTGTGTTTTTTCTCATGAACATTTTCTGAAGTTTTCCATACATTTTTCTCACAATTAGTAAAACTGGAGATAACAACTTGATGGTTGCAGAGACGTGAGCTGCGTTTTATCTACCGAAGTACAAACATTTCTATTTGACATTTCCCATTATTTTGTTTTATATGCTGAGAAAAATGGATGGGGAATGCATTGCTGACACGGAGAAAGGGTCATCGTAGGGAATTTTAACAAGTTTGTTAAAGTCTGATGTCATGACAGTTTTTCACAATATAAAGGTCGGAAAAATAACAATAGAAACTGTCGGGCAGGCAAGGTTTGTGTGTGCCAAACGCCGCAAGAATGGATAGGGCTGCGCGAGTATAACTCCAAACCAAACCAAACAGCATGGACATTTGCATACCAAATGACATTGTGATTGAGTCAGTGCGACATTAAACTCCCATTTGAAATATCACGCTGCAAAAACAACTTGTTACGGCTTGCTACAGAAACGGCTGGTTGATCGTTATAAAATGATGATAAATGTAGATTTAATATGAGCGCCATTAGTGTCACACATTTTGCTGTTGATTGGAGTCAGTCACTTCCTTTCTCACCACTCACCCAAGTTCAATAATGAGCGCCCCCCTGCAATGCTCACTCTCCCGGCCTCATCAACCAGTTAAGCCCTCCCCCTCTCTTCCCGCCATGTCACCCATTTCCCGAATTATTAGTGTTTCCCTGCTCTCCACCTCTCCTCCGTCTCCTATTATTTGATCTGCACGTCTTGGTAACTGAAGAAATTTTAGCTCTTTAGATTAATTAACAAACTTGGGAAAGAAGCAAACCCTCTCTGTGTAAGTGAATTTGACAGTTGTCAAAGAAATAGCCAACGGGCAAAGTAGACTTCAGGTATCTTTCAACACGCATTCTCCTATCTTCCCCGACAATAGAACACTTTCGACGAGTTTACTTTGAGCTTTGTTACCGTGGTTCTATCATATAAAAATGTTTTTGCTGTATGAATATGGCAGTGGAAAATTTTAAAAACTAAAACAGAAACTACTTTTTCTTTTCAAAGACAGTCTGAGGTAGGATTAGAACCAATTTTGAAAGAGAAACACACATAATGAGCATTATCCAGACAAGAATGTCATTCGGTGCCGCAGGGCAGCAATACCAGAGACAATAACACAGTGACGGCGAAAACACTCAGATCCAGATAATGTAAGGGCGTGAGGAAGTCTCAAGTATTTTCTTTAGCCGACCTTAACACTTCACGAGCGATTGAAATAGCATTGAATGCCTACGTATTCATTTTCCACATAGTGTAAATAGCCCCTGCTACATTTTTTCAGCAGTTGTTGTACAGTATAAAGACCACTCAACTATTACAATGGGTAATATTTCTGTTCAAACAAAAACAAACTGATATTTTATATTATGTTGGAGAGGCCTGAACTCAGAAAAGCCCGAAATCTATGCACAGCAAATTTAAAAAGGGCCGATCTATTTGGAAAGTTAGAACAAACTGCTAAATGTGGGCACCGGCACTTGAATGTTGTGAATTGTAAGTTTATCACACATTTCTCAGCACAATGATTTATCATCTCTGCAAGTGGAAATAAAAAACAAAAAAACAAAAAAAAAAACTACCAAGAATGGCGGCAAAAGGAAACATTTCAAATTCAATCCATATAACTATGATATTAATTTAACTTCCAGCTTGATTACCCAGTTAAGTGGTAGTTGGTATCGATATTTGATGTTCTTCCTCGACCACCCCCTTCCTCCTCCTTGTGATATGAAAAGAAGTCAATTTGCTAATCAGAGTGCTCTTACGTGGTTTCAAGTGCAGTTTATGATTGTCGTGTGTTTGAAGAAGTTTGTTTCTGGCATCGCTCGAGCTCTTTCTGCCTGTCATTTGACGGTAGAAATTCGATTCTTTAACTTTAACGAAAAGTGCATGACAGTTTCTTTCGTGATGGAGCGTTTTGTGTAGATCTATTTTCATGTGTGATTATCTGCAGGATGTGATTTTATGAGTAAAGTAAGCGTGTGTGTGTGTATAATTATGTTTGTGTGTGTGTGTGTGTGTGTGAGAGAGAGAGAGAGAGAGAGAGAGGGGGGGGGAGGGGGGGTTTGCGCATGCATGTAATTCTTTTTTTTTTTGTTTTTGTTTCCATTGTTACATAGACTGGCATTTTGATGACTAGATGTGGATCGACACGATTTTAACGCCGTGGAATTTTGTGGTGTTTTTTTATTTTGGTCGTATTTTAAATCCCCCGGCTACTAGTTAATGGGTTTATTGAACCGTTTCAAGCAACCCTGGAGGCGGTGGGTTTAAAGCTGTAGAATTGCCACACTGAAGATTGTCATTGTGAACACAAAGTAGTAGTGTTATCCATGGAGGACGTGTCAGCAGAGAAGAGAACGTACGGACAGTCTGACCTGGAGAAATCTCCGTACTGAACAAGAGAGCTTTGGTTGCACTGAAAACGCTTGGGGCTTTCTCTTGAAAGTGATGTCACGGACACCAAACGGACGCATGGCATTAGTTAATAGTCATCCAAGTAGTTACCCGTGGCGGGGCATTTTGGAATCATAGTGTTACGGTTAGTTCTTTGCAAAAATTTACCTGCCAATCCCATTTTGACGAGGTGAAAATTTCTGATACTTTCTGTTTATGTTAAAGAATTAAATGCATGCTGGCAGTAACTGATTTCAAGGTTTATAAATTATGGGTAGCACTCAAGATATTTCTTCCATTGCGATCTGACCATAAGAAATGTATTAGGGATGTCTTAGACGCTCAGAATTACACAAGAACCAGTTCTGCAGGGATCACGGTCTGAAGTCAGAAGGTCCACGGAATGGACTTTTGACCTAACAAATCTAGGGGCTTCCTCCAGTGTCCCCCTGTAAAAAGCGGTGAAACGCCGGGGTACACAGAGTCGGAGTTGACAGTCCTGTGTCAGGCTGTAAAATCACGGGTCAGTAAAGCCGAGTGTAACAGGTTTATTGTGGAGATAAGGGTCAGTTATGATTGGCGCAGGACTCCTTTCGCCGTCCACCGAGCTTACCAAGCGCAGAGGAAGCCTCAGTGGGTGGCTTAGTACAATGGCCCGCTGTTAAATTTTCTTTTTTTTTTTTTTTTGGCTATAAGTTGGTTTTGCTTTGCATTGTTTTTATTCTCAGTGAATGTTATTTTATGATGGCCAGCAGCAGTGACTTGCTTGGGTGAAAGAAACGGTTAGAATGTCATTGTCCTGTGTCTGTAGGCAAGGAAATCGGAGGAAGGGTTATGAAGCAAAGATACCGTGGTCAGGGATACGATTGTGTGTGTGTGTGGAGGGGGGGGGGGGCGTCGACAGAAGTAATACTCCAACAGTACGTCGAATTGATGTGCTCAGTAATCCTGGGTTTGTAAATTTGTAATTGGTTCCAACTGAAAAAACAATTAATTTTAATCTGCAATATGGCCGCAGAGTGAACGTGTGTGATGGAATAGAATTGTATGAAGAAACATGAGCACAGTGAACACATTAATTAATAAATCTTCAACCTACAACCCTCACAGCGCAAGAGCTGACTTTTAAATGCATCTGAATAATGACAAAAGCAATAAAACTTAATGTAATTACTCCAGATGGAAGGAGGGAATGCCCATTCAATGCAGGTGTGCGAATCTGAACCGCAGTCGCGTATTTGGACGCAACATACGATGGAAATTTCATTCAAAGTGTATGCAGTTGTTGTTGTCTGAATGAATTAAAGATTACCATTAACTGTGTAAATGAAAGAGACCTCAACACTAGGATTAATTTTACAGAAGCTAGTCTAGTTTCGTAAAAAAAAAACAACAGAAATGGAGACCCAGTTAAAAGTTTGGATGAAATGGTCACTGTTTAGAAGATCTAGGAATAAGCACATAAAGGCTCTTAATCTGCTATAAATTTAAATTGATATTGGCCACTGATGGCTCGAGTTCGCGAGTCATACAGTTCATATTTGCCGACAACTACACTGCAGCCCATTATTTTCTTCGTGCCAAACATATTCAATTGAAACAATGCTGTGTAGTGAAAGTGATAGGCGAGGTGTGTGTTCAGGTCATGGAAAAAGATGAAGTAAAATATGATGACTGAATAGAAATTTCCCCATGTTGATGAAGAAATTGTCGTTGCAGATAATGACGAGAGTACGACATTCTTCCGTCTTGCCTGTTGTCACCCCGCGAGATTTCGAGGTAGATTCATTGCAGGTTGAATGTCTCCATTTTAATAATTATAGTTTTCCTGTTGGAGTGTCAATCAAGCCACATGCTGCCTTTTGATTTTAAAGATGGTCTTTACTGTTTGCACTGCCTCAAGTTTGCTCAGCTGCCCTAGGAAAAATTCAGAATTTTACTTCCAGTTAGTTGTTATAGGATCTTTTGTACATAGTCTGTACGTTTGCCATGGGTATTTCGTGTCATTGTCCGAGAGGACAGATGATTACCATCCCTTTATGGTCAGGATTGAAGTTCTGTAAAACTAACCGTAAATTGATACGAAAATATTTCGACGTTTCGAAAACAATAACTGTGGCCTGAATTGCGATCTAGACGAAAACTTGAGCCATGTTATAGTAATTAAGCATGCGAGCATTGTTATTAAATTGAAGTGTTGCAGACCTACGGGCGACGAACGACAAAAACAAGCGTTCGCAGAACAAGGATTGCAGTGTATCTGTTGACGCAATTCATTCAGATCCGTGAAACAATTAAGATTTACATCCTCACCGCACACGATGATTCACCACTCGGAAAATAATACCTTGGTTAATCCTGTGCGTAAACACCGCATTCGAGGTTTCCCATTCAATTATAACTGTGTGGAGTATATTTCCGGCTCTGTCCTACGACTTCACCGCTCTTCATTGTGAAACTCTGCACATGCCCGTATTTGACATGTGACACTGATTTAGTGTCTTTGTTTAACCTGATGTGTCAGAGATATTATCTGCATAAACATTATCATAGGTCGAGTTTAACTGCACCTGAACTAGAGGCTTCAGTTTCGACCATCAGCAGGTAGCCTAGTGATCATCATGGCGATAACAGACCTAATGAAAGCCAGTGAACTACAATGGTAAGGAGTAACAATAACATCAGCAGCAGCTGCCGAAGTAAAGACAACAGCACTTGTAAATAGGGCAGCAACCACGATCGTCATAGTAGTAATCGCAACAATAAGAGCAAATAATAATAAATACTCACTGTCTCGTTCTCAAACCAGCAATTAATGAAAGAGCTACCGTTCACTATTAAAATGTGTGATAATTGCATGGCTGGACATTTTCAACAAAAAAAAAAAGAAACCACTGAGGGTTTACCTTAAGGTTTGACACGTTAGTGTTGAAATATTGCAAAAGCGAACCAAAAAAAAAAAAGTGGTAATTTTGAAGTTTTGCTCTCACAAGAAATTATAATAACAAAAAGATCTATAGATCCACATTAAACTCTTTAAGAAAAATAAATTATTGGAATAAATCTTTCAGTAACATACAACTTTGCTAAATACATTTTTTTACAGACAGAATGATTTCAAGTATGATTATTTTCAGAATGGAAAATCTTGTCTCTTAAACACTGAGGCATTAGGTAGATCTAAATCTTAAATTACAAGAAATCTGGAAATACGACACGGATTGATCTCATCATTGTTATTGAATTGACAGCCGGTATCATGACGATTTATCCCTAATACCAGGCTTTGAAGGCTTTGAAGACTTTTGAAACAAAGACATTTTCTTAATGTTCACAGATTTGATCAATTATTTGCTGGCGGATAACTGGATCTGGAAAGTTTAACAATCTTAAAATCCATGCTGTTGATGGTTAGGATTAAATTTCAGCTTTGTGATCAACTAAATGGAATTTCAAGGGAGCTTGTGTCTTCACAAGATCCTTAACAAAATGTTTAATTACAATTCATTAGTGTTAAAAGAGAGACAAATTTCATGATCAGTGAGAGAGAGAGAGAGAGAGAGAGAGAGAGAGAGAGAGAGAGAGAGAGATGTTACCGTATATTGTTATGTTGGCACATCGCGTGTTTTGAGGTTGTTTCAGCTATACTGAGTTTCTCTTGAGATCTTAACAGCTGTAAACAAGCGGCCGTGGTTGTATATCGACTTGTACACAACTGATCTTTTCAGTCACGAACCAGATGATACCAAATGTTGGCTTAGGTCATGAGCAATGCTAACCAAATAGAAAAGAAAAACCGGGGATATTAGATAGCTAGATAGATAGATAGATAGATAGTTAGATAGATAGATAGATAGATAGATAGATAGATAGATAGATAGATAGATAGATAGATAGATAGATAGATAGATAGATAGATAGACAGATAGACAGATAGATAGATAGATTAGATAGATAGACAGACAGACAGACAGACAGATAGATAGATAAATAGATAGATGTGTATGTGTGGAGGCAGGGGGATTAAGAAAAGAATACGTCAAGGTGACTTCGTGCATTTTACAACCATTTTGACTCCTGTCGTGGGTGTCGTCTATAGCGATTTTCAGGGCATAAAGTCTTGTTTTTTTCTTTCTGTGTCCTGTTTTAAAGGATTTTATAGTTTCGAGTTTGACTACCACTTAAACCAAAAAGCTCCAGGATATAAAAACTTGCACTGTGCTGCACTTCTCGTATGAAATTGTGTTGTCTTGAACGCAAATAATTATAATACAGTTGCGTGCGTTGTCATACTGACTGTAACAGAAAGTCAATTGTCTGCTATGACTGGTTCGAGCTCACACTCGCTGGTCAATCTGCCACACCCATTACTAACTAAAGGTATCGTAGCTGAATTACTGTTTTGTGTTTGGGTTATGTGGCATAGCAATAGTGAATCAACCACAGCATTAACAACTACCGGTACATGGAAAAGACTCACACCGATGACTGTCCCGGATGTTTTTAATTACACGAAGATGACAGTTATATTGTGGAATATAATGGACAAAGAAACGTATTTTTTCCAGTGTATAACGAGTATGGTTGCAGCACGTTTTTATGACTGACTTTGACTAAGCTCAACAGCAATAACTGATCTTTACCTCGCACGAACAGAAGCTCTGTAAACTTGATTTCTAAGAAATTTTATTCGACATTTCCATTTTTCAACTGTGACTATGAGCGAAAAGGTAAATGAAGAAAATATATAAGATCTATCCAGAATGATTTTAGAAAGTCCTGGCAAAATAGAATAGGCATTGTTTTCCTCCGTTCATGCTACTGTGCTGTATGATTATCAAGACCAGTTCAAACCTCCAGGAAATTCAGAATCAACAAGAATTCAACAAATCATGAAATAGCCCACATCTTAATCATAATGTTTGTGTCACATAACATGTGTTGTGAAGAATGAACTCGACTAAGGGCAGAATAAAAACAACTACTTAGGCACTACTGAAGTTAACAAGGTCAGATCTTATGTTAACATTGATTAGCAGAGAGGGAGAGAATAGCTTGGCGTCATTATTACGCCCTCAATCGTACGGTATAATGGTTAATGGCATTGTTCCACGACTGGTACTCACCTACTCTTCCCTTCCCCTGCTCCCTGTCTTTGGTGGGGGCAAAAGTGTGCCATCTAATCCGTACCTTTCATTCTTTGTTCTTTAGCCTGTGGCGGAGGGGAAGAGAATGTGGAAATGAAGACTTAGAAGACTTACAGAATAAGAAAACTTAAGAGGAAAGCTGTGAGGTGTCATTATATCCGTTTGAAAACTTAAAGGAGGGATTTGCAGGACCTCTGGGGACCCCTAGATAATGAAAAGTAGATAGCAGTATTATATTACAAGAAAATTCACACAGTCGACAAACTGCACACTTTTCGGTGAACACGCGCAGCTGGTAGCCAGGTTTGTTTGGCACAAATGATAGACAGCAGTGAAATTGGCGGAGGTTGAAAAATAGTGAGGGAAAGAAAAGATAAGAAACTGAGGAATGAGAGCTTTTCAGTCCGACTTTTTCCCGGGAATGTGTCACTGATGCTTGCCTCTTTTCATATAGTAAATATCGGGCTACTCTACTGCAGCGGTTCTTATTCAAGGGAAAATTTGTACTTGTATTTGTATACAACTTTAATCCCATTTGGGAAATTTGCCTTTGTGTCATTGCAACCAGTTACAACTGGAGCAGGCACGTCGTCGCCACAGTGCAGCGCCGGTCGGCGGGGTTTTTTTGGGGGGGGGGGGCGGAGATTAGTGGGGAGGGGGAGGGAGTGGAAGGGATGAATTTTATTTTGATCTTGCCCGGGCAGCGGCCTGTTCGGCCTGCTCTTTTCGATTTCCAACTGCCAAGGTATCTTTAACGTGCGCAACGTGCACACGGGCCCTCCGAATTTTTTCGTCCGTATCCGAGAAGACTAGTAACTCGATCTCCTAACCCCCGTGCGACCGTGTTGAAAGACGATGTGTCCCCGTAAGACAATTGGGCCTACTTACTAATTAATCTTATTTTTAACTGATGAGAACACGGTTGAGGTTTGGCTCATTTTACACAAGACTACCGGACAAGCTGACCCGATTGCAGGAACATACTATTAATTAATTAATCTGGGCCGGAAAAACTGGTTGACGAGAAAGCCTAATTAGAGTAAATAGTGTGGGAAAATGAGCAGGGGCACAGGAGTGATACCAAATTGTGTAAGATTAATATTGTGTTTTACATTAGGCATTGCCTTCAGCAGTAATTCACTCTAAGTGTGCTTTGGGGAGGAGGAGGAAGAGAGAGAGAGAGAGAGAGAGAGAGTAGGGGGCAGTAAGAAGACTGAGGGGGGGGGGAGGCACACGCGAGAGAGTGAGAGAGAGAATGAGAATGCACATTGGCTTTTCTGGTTCATTGTGAATGTATCCTATAGTATAAGTTACGTGTGACTTTTGTCAGTTGTGTTTGTACACAACCGTGTGTACACAGCCTGTGTGAACAAGCTGGATCACTGACCGTGACTCAAAATTTTTACTTCAGAAAACAATACAGAAGTGGGAAACTAATATCACGTCTTTCTGTTCTGGCAGAAGACTTTCCAATATCACCGAAGAAGACTACCGTTAGCTGTAAAATGTCAATTTTCACTCAGAACAGTTTTATTATGTAGTGGAACTGCAATATTGCATGAAAGACATTAAAAAAAAAAATGAGTGATGACATTCAAATGTAAATGCTATGTTACTAAAGATGTCAGGGAAGACTATAAACAAAGAGAGACCAGTGTGTCATAATCTAAGCTCATTTGCCAACATTATATTGGTAAAAGTTTGTCGATCAAGAATTGTTAGCACAGTTTTCATAAACAGCATTTAGATAATAAACCTTTTTTGTGTATTAATATTATTTTGTCACGAGGGTATTAACATAAAGAAGCATGCCGATATCCACACGATATGCCGTCTACAAAAATTGATAGTATGCCCTTATACACAAAAGCTGTGGTCTGTCTTCAAAAACGTACATCATGACGATACATTGAAGATGTACTCTGTCCTCAGAAACTTACATTATGTCGGTATGCAAAAGATGGACTCTATTATGCCGATATTATACCAAGGATGTACGCTGTATTCAAAAACTTATTATTATGCCGATGTACAATGGATGTACTCTGTAATCTAAAATTAAACCTATCTTTTATACTGAAAAAGTAAAACGAAGCAAAACCATTGTTTATCTTTGATTTGATTGTAAAGATATCTATAAAGCAATGGATAGACAAGATTTCGTGTGTTTCTCTCTGCCTGTTGTGGTGTTCCCTGGCAGGTTTTCAACCAGTGTATATTTTACGCCTGTGCATATTGTGAGAATATTTTTTAACCCCGTGTTGGAAAGCCGTGCGTGTGTAAAATGTCCATTCCTGATTATGATGCGGTACCTAAGTAGCTTGTCACCTACATGACAACGTCGCCGAAAAGTAAGCTCCTTAGCTAGATGTCACACCATGTGGGGAGCTGGGGGAGGGGGTCATCGCCTGATCAGTATCAGTGTAAGACAAAGCACGTCAGAGATGCCACGTACACACTTCGCTGGTCGGTAAGATGCTGGGGATGACAATATTCTGAATAAAGTCCTGTGTGTGTGTATGTGTGTGTGTGTGTGTCTGTCTGTCTGTCTCTCTCTCTCTCACAGACACATACACACTCACTCATTCTTGCCCGCCCCCGCCCCTCTGAAATTGTTGTCCCCCCCCCCCCCCCCCCCCGTCACTCACCTCTGTCTCCTAGCGAAGACTGCATAAAGTAATATCATAATATCAATTATGTTTTTATTTTTTTAGAGGTAGAATGTCCTGAAAAGTTTGGCAGAGTAAAATACCTGAACCGAACTCCATTTAATGATTGGACTATTCAATTTTTTTGTCTTTGGGAGGGAGAGGGTGGGTGTCACGAGCAGAGTTAGGGTCTTGGGGAGCATTCGGCTGCACGAGAGGCAGCTAACTCACACTCGGACACAACCACACAAGAAAAGTATTAAACAACTAGAGGATCTATATATGTCAGGCCGGTCAGGCCATGTTTTACATAAATATTAATAAACAAAACAAAAGACAATAGAGGTATATTCAAAGCAATAAATTCTAATTACTAACTTAATCTATGATATTCATGTAATTATGGTTCCTTATTGGATGTACTGCAATCAATAGCAAATAGGTATATTATACGAAACTAGATATCAATTTAATGTGACAGTTGAGTCGCCACTGGCCAGTCGCAAGGCCAACTCTCCCTAAATCATATGGGCCTGAATGTTAGGAGAGCCCAGTACGTTCCAAGCCTACAGAAGCACACTTCGGCTTGTAGGTAATTACGCAGTTGCAAAAAAAACTATTTATATATATGCACAATCATTATTCAATCCATCAACAATGTGCCATATTACTTCAATCATACTATGGAAATAATTCTATAACACAGGCCACTCGTCGTCGAGTGCCAGCTGGGGTTTCCTTAGACTTCCTATGAGGCTGTGGTTCTCTCTCTATCTCTGATCTTCTATTATGCTTGAACAAGTAAGATATATTACCATTGGTCACGCCTACTGGTAGGCGCGAACATCAAAATAGCGCAGCGTGGGCTTTCAAAGGTCAGCCCACTCAGACCTTTCTTTCTAGAGCTCAGTCAGTCCGTTAGCAAGGACTTCTAGTCTTCAAACCACACAGTTCAGGTACTGGCCAACCGGAGATACTTCACGACACGATGCTTCTGCTCGTCTGTATTCACCAAATCTGAACGTTACACGATGTTTTATACTATCTGGCTACCCAGCAGTGCTAGTCCGCTGGCCCAATTAGTTCAGCTATCTCATAGGTCGAAACCTCCCACCATTTTAATTGTAGTAATACGTCTGCACTATTCTACCAGCCAGTTAACGTGCAAAAACTTGTCTAGTCATACTTAACAATGTCAACTATCCCCACCTTGTTTCACCCCTACTCCATTACTTATTAATCACGAACCTTAAAACCGACAAGCGTGCATCTAACAGTTTAACTTTACATTTATTTACTCACCAACTATAATTCGCGAGGGCCGTTCAAGGCCACCAGCCAATTTCTCATGGCCCTGGTAAAACAACAACAACTCACTCTCTGCGTGAGTTTTAACAACATCTGAATCATGACAGTGGGTGTGAGAGGAAACGAATGATGTTGTCGCTCAGGCTGGCAGAATTCAGTACACAGTGTAGAGTGTTCGTGCAATTTCAACACGACAGCGAGTTCAGATCCAAGCAAATGAGAATCTACTCTAAACAGCAGTTTCATCACCTCCTCTCCCCCCCCCCCCCCCATATGATATAAACCCCATCTTGATAACTTGTGAGTGACTGTGGAAGGAAAAGTTCAAGGTTTAGGGTGTGGTTTGTACGGTCCAGACCCCACGCTAGAGGTTACTCACTACCCTGGAACGACAAATGTGTACATCCGATCAGATAAGATAAAATACCCTCAATTTTCTCCGTATCAACCGTTTCCTGTTATCTAGTGCATATATACAAGCGTGGCACGGGCAAGGCAGGGTAGTGTTTTCGAGCATGCCATTCTTGCTGTTATTCGCACATGAGTGGATAGACAGTAGCGGACATTGTGTATGCGCCTTCCATCCGGATATTGTTTCAACACTATATCAGTATTCAGCATTCCTTATAGCTACTTTGGAATAAATACACTTATGTTATCAAAGATTTGTTATGGACACTAATTTTATAAAACCAGTTTAATGCTCACAATAAAGTGACAACATGATGGTTAACATTTATAAACATGTCTGTGACCCCACTGCATTGCTCAACTGTTTGTCTCAGTGTACAACACATTGTGTTTACGGAGCTACCTTGTGAAAGTACAGTACGGTGAATGTCAAGAAGGTGAGGACTTTATGACGGCTGTGATACTTGCTCCCCTAAGCCCGACCATAAACGCTGTCAAGGAGTTTCCAAATTGCCCTTCACAACCCCCCCATGCAATGCGATTAAAACTTGTCAACTTTGTCAGTTCTGATCACACAGGAAATCAGTTTTATTTGCCGAACGTAAGAGTGACTTAATATTTCAAGATTTTTATTTGGTATGAAAATGCCATGACTGTGACAGTTAAACCTGACGTGCGGCATGAAATAATGGACACCTACTGATAGTGAGGTTATTGTTTGTTGTGCTGTGTGTGAAGTAAGAAGAGGTGTGAGAAAGATTGTGCCATGCAATTTATTTAAATTTTGTTTCTTGGAGACTTCTGCATTTAGCACGGTAATGCAGCGAATAAAGTAGGTGTATACTATAATTATATTTTGAGTGGAAAAGGGCTAGATCGAGTGACGTTAGCTGAAGGAGGAAGTAGAGGAGATCTGGAGAATTCTTGTGAATGTGGGTAACACAGGTACCAGTTTGTGACGAAGGTATGCAGGAGGAATTAACGTTTTTATACACAGTTCTGCGGTTGCTACTGTTCGCGAATCCATACTTTTTTTTTTTTTTTGCTCTTTGAAGATAGTGACATATGTCAAGGCATTTTCAGGTAAAAAGCTGAGTTCAGCCATCAACTCTGGGCCTTTTCAACACCAAGATACAAATAAGTACAAAACTTCTACCGGTAGACTTTGTTTGAATATATTCCATTAACATACTGTGACACTATTTGTTAAGTTTTTTTTAATTTTTAATCAGCATTCTGATCTTCTCTGTCAATATATTTCGTACGTTATGTCGGCCCGGATGTTCAAATTAAACATATAACACGTACCAGCTGACAGAGGACCCTTTCTAACTTTTTCGTATAAAGTGATGATGATGATGATAAGGTCATAAACTGTTCACACACCATTATTGGCAGGCCACGTTGCACGCTCAAACAAATAGACCATTCTGAAACGGGCATGACAATTTCGATTGTCCGACTCTACGGGAGGCAGCAATAACCTAGGTAGTTAATGTTAACCCCTATTTATATGCTGGGGCCGCCTAGCCTATTCCAACCGGCCATTTTTGCCGCTGTAGCGGAGTCACTGATGAAGTGCCCGTCTAACAGTCAGACAGACTTTAGTATGATCATGTTAACGATACACATTTCTTTATTTAAGTTTTTATGACATTGTTAATTCAGCAATAGAGAAATTTGTCTTTGCAGTGCCGAACACATCACATGTAACTAAAGTAAACTAGACAATTAATCTCTCTCTCTCTGTGTAGTGTTCGGGGCTATTGCAATAGTATGAAAGATGGATGTTGAATGGATTTTCAGCCAAGCGACTGATGTCCTCAGATTTTGTGTTTGTTATTTTGTATGTGACTAAACACACATGTAGCTCATTCACACATGTCTCACTAATACCTCATTTCCTTTGCAGATGGTTGATATTGTGTTAGAATGCGCTAAGCGCAAGGAAAGACCCGGCTTCTCATGGGGAAATTGTATCCATCGATAGCAGAAGACGATAAGTTGAGATTTTGGAGACAGGTGCCATAAATCCTCACACAGCAACCACGTCTCAGTGTCAGTCTATTCAGTCGGGCAGGTACAAATTACAGCCTGTGGGCTCTGGTGACTGGAACCCTAGCCACAGGTGTCATTTGAGCATGGGCTTGTCCTTTGTTTACATTGGCTGAGCTTTCAAAAGTATTCCTGATTTTTTTTTTTTCATGACCATTGTCAAGTTCTCATGTGTCATCCTCGGAGAAATACAATAATGTAAAGTATGTTTAAGCCTGATACCACCCTTCCCACCTCTTTAATCCTCGCCTTCCAACTTCAGATCTTGTATTTCCCCCTGCGTCCCTCCATTTATTCTTCTCATTATCAAACTACCCCCTCCCTCTTCAGTTCTTTCGTTTCTCATCAGACACCTCTCTCTCACTCCATTTTTTGTGTTTCATGGTCTATCACATCCGCTCAATTTAGTGTATATCTTAAAATTAGATCTCTCTCTCTATGAATTTCGTACTCCTCCTTCTCTAGATCGTCCATCAGCTTACTCCAATATCACAAGGCACCTCCTTGCCACTTTCCATTGTTTCCTGCCATTCTTCTCCTCCCGATCATCGTTGCCTTCTGAGTCCTGATGTCAACAATACTTAACATCACCATCTTCTCACCTTCCAAATCCTGGTTCATATACCTATCATTCTGCATTTCCTCTTGCGCTGTAACGAGACAACTCCCTAATAGCCCTCCCCCCCCCCCTTTTTTTTTTGTCATGGCCTTAGCTTAAGCCCTCGTTTTTTTTTTTGGTGTACCGTATGTCCTTATATTTCTTTACATTTACTGCCCGAATCATATATCTTTGTCTGGGTACTGGTGTTGTCTTGTAATTTACGACAGCACAGGGGCGTCTGTCACACCTGTACAGTATGGCAGGACTACCGAGGCCTGTGCGTTGCGTTAACAGTTGGCTAAATGACAATTTAATGTAAAACAGTCAGTAGCCTGCTGTCACAATAACAGGGACACAGGAACACTCTGGAGGACATCGGGATGCTCTGTGATGATGAGGACAGTGTCACAGTATGATTACCGTGGCGTCGAATTGTTATAGTATGTGGTGGTACTCTCATAATGCGATAGTAGCCAGCAGACCCGGTCCTCTGATCACAGCTGCTATTTATATTGAGTAGATTGCTCTCTCTCTCTCTCTCTCCCTCTCTCTCTCTCTCTCTCTCTCTCTCTCTCTCTCTCTCTCTCTCTCTGACGAAATCACTTTTTTGTAAAGTAGAATGTTGTACTGGTTGTGGTTCATTTCCCTCCTTCAGGTCGTAGGCTTGGTTCACATGTGTAGGTGTCGATTTGTTGAAAATGAAAGTGTCATTTCGTAAATACATTTTGAAAATGCACTATGTCTCTGATGGGGTCGGAGAGAGGACGAAAGTGTACACCCCATGTCACATGCCAAGACCCACAAGCAAGCAAAATCAACTCAAAGCCGGCCTTCCCTAACATTATGAACTCACATATCAAAGTGACGGTCGTTCACCCAGAACCTGTCAGCGTCATCACATTACATAACAGTGAACTGCTCAATATCCATGCTGTCCCACAGCAACTGAAAAAGACATATCATGGACCCATTATTATCAGCCATTGCAGGTAATAAGTTTAATCATGTCTTCCACGGGGATGACCCACCCAACAGGTTACCAACAACGACGATAATTAGGTATAAAACTGCGTCGTCTTAATGCTAATTTGTTGTCTTTCTCTTCTTCTTTTTAACTAAAAGAAGAGCTGGGGTTAATCTTTGTCGGGTTGAGTTTGGCTTATTTCATGGCGCACTTTCTCGAATTCAGTTATGATTTGTGTTTTTTGTAACATCTCGTTCGTGATGAGTAACACTGGGAAGGCGCAGTGAACCAGACAGGGCCAACTTTCCAGAACCAGGCATCAATATGGGGTGGGGCAACCGGGGACATTTTGTCTTGATTAATGCTGGTAGTTGTGTGCTTGGGGGGGGGGGGGGCACGCTATCGGGGATGCAGAAATCTTATTTCATTAGGGACTAGTTCTTTATCGCCCCGCCGCTAACCATGATTTCAAAGGTCTTTGACGATTTTATTGTCTTCAGTGAGAAGATCTCCAGAGAGGCTAAACATGAAGTTATCTGAGCAAATTAGAAATTGGGCGCCTTGGAAACATTTTTTATTCTTTCAACAGAAAGCCCCCAGAATACTCCAACCAATTTTGTCACATCATTGATGAAGATTTTGTTTTGTTTTATATGTGCATGCGTAATTTAGAAATCAATGTACGAACATGAGCCACTGATAAAACAAATGCATAAACCTACAATTACTTGGCAGGATTCGCCAGCCTTTGTCTCTCTCCCATCTGCAGATTGTTCCTACAGATCAATAGTTACGTACTTCATGTCCCGTCCTTTCTAGGACGTGTCAGCCGTTCATTTTCCTGCCATAGCCTGCAATTTGAGGCTCTCGTGTATTATTTCATGACACACGCTCGACAATACAAGTCCCACCCAATGACTCCAAGAAAAAAAAAGGACCAAAAAAAAAAAAATGTCGCAGTGTTCGTGGATTTGATTATTTTTACATTGTTGTTTTTTTTTTTTTGTACAAACGAATTTAATAATTATGTTATGTGTTTGTTTTATTTTTATTAATTCTAAATCTTCTGACGAGGACGAGAGGTTGGGAAAATGCGGGATTAGAAACCATGAGCAAACTCGTTTGGATTAGGCGCTATATAAATGATCTTCATTATTATTATTATTATTATTATTATTATTATTATGAACGTTTAACATTTGTCGGGCGCAGACCACAGTGTGAAAGTATGTCACAAATTTGAAAAAAAAAAGATCTTTTCGTTATTAATTAAATGGATGCAAAAACGCTTTCCATCTCGTGAATAATTTGCAAAATAGTTAATTCATAGATATTGTTATGAATGCTCTCTCTCTCTCTCTCTCTCTCTCTCTCTCTCTCTCTCTCTCTATCTCTATCTCTGTCTCTCTCTCTCTCTCTCTCTCTCTCTGTCTCCCTCTCTCTTCCATTCAGCTTACAGCCATTAACTTTTTTCCCTGCCCCGTTACGTCAAACCTACACATGCACCCCCTCCTTCTCCAGAATGCACACTCCAATAAATCTTCCACGCAACTGACACAAAAAAGAAATGGCAGAAATGGAAGGAGATTATTTCTGGAATATTTCACCGAATTTGACATAATGCAGTGAAGGCGAGCACCGTCTGTGCACTCGGGTCCTACTGCTCCGACAGCACGCTCGGAAATTAACGAGGACACTCAACTGTCACGTGTGTCTTGGGAACGATGATCTATTTTAAAGCATTTAGTAATTATTTCATGAAACACGCATTCACCATTATCAGACCAGACTAGAAGGTTTCTACAATGCCGTGGAGCGCCTCAGATCGCGCATGACTATGAGGTGGGCTGGGGCAGAGATGCAAACAAGAAATTAAGTGACGCACACATTTTGCCCGAAATGTCTTCAACTGGCCACCTAAGTTTTGATCATAATTATTTGTAGGCACCGGAATCGAGTATGTTTTGTCATCTTCATTTGTAGTAAGTGACAGAAATTGCGACAAAATTAGGCTGCTTGGAAGCCCTGAATGCATAAATCGATCTTGCTTTCGCATTGTACAGTCGATTATGCATCACAAAGAGATAATATTTATACTTCTATAAATATCTATAACTCTAGATGTAGCCAGTACCAAACACTAGCGGTTTCTTCATAGTCTTCGTTGCCACATAATGTTAAATAATTTTTATTGTGTTCGTTAACTCGAACATTCTTGACATGTTGTATGACACAATCTACGTAAGAATACCCGGGCCCTCAGCAAAGTGGATGAAAGCCATACATTTCCGTTCTAGTTCTATTTTTCTTTTTGTTTTCTTGTTTTACAGCCACGAGTTTTATTAAAATGGTTGAACGTTAGAAAAATAAAGAAGTCGTAATTGTCATTATTACCGTACTTATTTTTGTTTGCGCCCCCACCTTCCCAGATCCCCCGAGGTTCACATTAACCCTTGGACTCAGCGGGTCACTTGCCCGCACCGGTGCACAAAAAGTTCCTGAATAAAATTATTTGTGGTTTTGCGAGCAATTCTTCTTTCTCTCTCTCTCTCTCACACACACACACCCTCTCTCTCTCTCTCTCTTTCACATGCACCACATACCACAAACATACAGACACACACACATGCATATGCTGTATGTGTGCGTGTGTGTATGTGTGTGTGAGAGAGAGAGAGAGAGAGAGAGAGAGAGCTGATTTGTGTTTATTATTACTCATTCTAACTTGTCTTCAGGAACTGACAAACAAAGAGTTTACAAAACCATTAAAGTCTGTACTGTACCAACAGCTTGAACTGCGCGCAGCAGTAAACAACTGTTTAAAATGTGACCGAATGGATGGGACAGGACATATTATTATTAAAAAATAAATTACGAAGTAACAACAGCGACAAAGATACATTGACCGGTGATGCAAATTACCGTAATCACATTGCATACATTGTCATGTGTTTGGCCACATTGTATCAGAAATAAAATGTGAATGGGCATACCTGAGGCAATATACTTTTCCCACCTTCTTCTTTCAAGTGATTTCAGTGTGATTATTATTATATATTCAATTTATCTTCTTCATTTCCCAGCCTCATTTCCCAATTGGCACACTCGACCTTTACTGTGTATTCTTTCTGTCTGCCGTTCGTCATTCCGTTCCAAAGACTACCCCATGTGCCTTCTGCAATTATTAAAAAAAAAAAATTCTAGATAACTTACAATCAAATCAAATGTTGAAACTATTCAGACCGATGAGCTTTCTGGATTTCAAATATCACAAACCGCTTTTGCCACACAAATGAAGTGAGCGATGTCTTCACTCATTTTTCTAGACAATCCTTGAACAACAGGCCTGTCTATCTTGTTTCAGAAAAGTTTAAACTTCACAACCGAGAGATCAGATAATCCGTTTTATAATGTAATCTGTTCTAAATAATCATGAGGTCCTGTATATCAAATCATTATTATATCAACAGGGCACACTCATTGAACTTTCCCAAAGTTATTCTTTTCACTTTGGAAGTTAGTTTGCGTTGTAATGACAAGTAAAGCAAAAATCAATTTTACAATTGTCCAACAGCGTGTATTTATCATTACTTAAGAAAATATATTAACCCATTCGAGGGGATTCTTTAGATTGCCAAACTCATGATTGTAACTTGTATATTAGAGATTTACCACAGTAGAATTACTTTCCGCTTGTACTGATGATGGCTTTCGGGCGGTTCAGTCAAAGCCGGATTTCAGTTTGTCAGGCACAATAGAATGGTTACCCAGACTTTCCTTTCACTTAAGACTAATTGTGGGTTTTCCTCGTTGGCTCATCTACAAGCATGATGGCCGCGCGGCTAGCCGGTGAAATCTAAGACGCACTCGCAACCACTAGATACAGAAATTTCATGCAGTGTGAGGAAAGCAGGTCTCCGTCATCTTTAATCACAATAATAATTATGTGTCGGTGGCACGGAAGATGATTTAATGCTACAGATCACCGTGTGGTTGGGGGGAGGAGTGGGTGCTGGAAAGTGGATTCTACCCGGGCCACACTACCAGAACAATTTTCAACCAACAACGGTTTGTCTGGAGATTTCGCCAATGCCCAGTTTTTTATACGGGTGCTTCGTGGTCGGTGGTATGAGCGGTCGTATCATTTGATTGTGTAGTGTTGATCAGTCAGTATGATGACTTCATTTTTGTGCCCCTTTTGATCATTTGCTTTGATTTTGTTTTGTGTTGTTAAAGTAAGTACTTCTTTTTGTGTTGATTACTGGTGATGCCGCTTTTGAATGAATGATTGAGTAGATTAGGAATAGAAGGAAGAGGAAACAAACTATGAAAAAAGTCTGTTCTTTTATGTGCTTAAGAACTAAAGCAATCTAATGTCACTTGTCGGAAGGAAGAAGGAGATAGAGAATAATGTGCAGGATGACTCAGACTATACCAGGACCCCCAAAGCCAATTAATTTAAAAAAAAAATATCGTGCTTAAGGTTTTGAACCCGGGTGCAAATCTGAAGTATTATCAAATCTGAGCACTTCGATTTTAAATTTACGTCATACGTTAAACTGCATGCGTCTTGCATTTGCATCAAACTTATACCCTTAGAATACATGAGCCGGCACCCCACAACTCCTTCAACATAAATATGAATGTACTCATCCAATGATCCCATCCACCAGGTTAGGTTTAAAGCAGTCAAAAAGTTTCCTGGGTTTAGTCGTTTGGACACCGGTAAAAACATCCAAATTTTAAGGGAGTGATATGTAAGTTCACTGTAAGAAGAGGATTAAACAAGTTCAGCCTTCCCGCGAGACTGTGTCGAAATGGCTTGGTAAAGTTTCATGTCTCCAGGTCTCAGCATGGTTGATGATCATTTCATTATGACTTTGCTCAGAGTTACAACCTTTATAAACACATTATTTGTATGGTTGTGAGCTGCCAGTCTCAATTCCCTAAAACTGGACTGTCCTGCTGCAGTAGCTTCACCGATACATACCTGCGTTCTGTGTGTCTCCATGGTACACCTGAATCCAATTGGTATAGGGATGCGAAGGTACTTGTACTAATTAATGGAATTACGGCTGTAGGTGCACCCACTTGAGGAATCAGAATGGCGGTGAAAAACACTGGAAACTGTTGCTTCCACGCATCTTCTGGGGCTTGTCTTCAAGTAGCAAGGAGGTTTTGCGTAATCTTTGGATGTATTGAATTTAAAAGGTACATACCCAGCTGTATGCTGGCATTCTGAGCTCTTGACATACCCTCTCCCCCTTGTTAGTGGTGTAATTTCTCCCTCAACTCCTTTCCTTGCCTCCATGAGAATTTATTCTTTGTGAATGCATTACATGAGAAGAATACTCCGGACGAAGTAAATGAGCATGGACAAACAAACCACATGAACGCATGCAAACACTCCTGCCAATTGAGTCCAAATACCCTTTTTTTTTTTCCAACTTGGCACTTGCGTTGTTCCATCCCGTTGTGGGAAGTTCGGCTCGATCGGCGCAGCTTTGAGGTATTGTGCTCTCTTGGCAAAATTTGTGCTCCTAAAGATCATTTTTATACAATTCACAATGCAATCGCAACCTTCAGGAAATACAGGGTGAGAACTTGATATAATTCAGTGAGGCATTGTATTTTGATGAATTCTTTCTCAATGAAAAGATTTTACAAGATGTCTTGCGAAACGAATACGTCAAGTTAGTAGATCATTTTTTGTTTCTTTTATCGTAGTCAAATATCCACTGATTAAAATGTTCTCGATGCTGGTTTCTTTCCAGTGAAGTTTGAGATGAATTACTTCCAGTCAACGACCACTTTCATCTCATCATCATGTTTGTCATGATTCAGATGTTGTTAAAACTCACGCAGAGAGTGAGTTGTTGTTGTTTTACCAGGGCCATGAGAAATTGGCTGGTGGCCTTGAACGGTCCTCGCCAAATTAGTTGGTGAGTAAATAAATGTAAAGTTAAACTGTTAGATTCACGCTTGTGGGTTTTAATGTTCGTGATTAATAAGTAATGGAGTAGGGGTGAAACAAGGTGGGCTAGTTGACATTGTTAAGTATGACTAGACAAGTTTTTGCACGTTAACTGGCTGGTAGAATAGTGCAGACGTATTACTACAATTAAAATGGTGGGAGGTTTCGACCTATGAGATAGCTGAACTAATTGGGCCAGCGGACTAGCACGCTGGGTAGTTAGATAGTATATAACATCGTGTAACGTTCAGATTTGGTGAATACAGACGAGCAGAAGCATCGTGTCGTGAAGTATCTCCGGTTGACCAGTACCTGAACTGTGTGCTTTGAAGACAAGAAGTCCTTGCTAACGGACTGACTGAGCTCTAGAAAGAAAGGTCTGAGTGGGCTGACCTTTGAAAGCCCACGCTGCGCTATATTGATGTTCGCGCCTACCAGTAGGCGTGAGCAATGGTAATATATCTTATTTGTTGAAGCATAATAGAGATCGGAGATAGAGAGAGAACTACAGCCTCATAGAAAGACTAAGGAAACCCCAGCTGGCACTCGACCACGAGTGTCCTGTATCATAGATCTATTGCCATAGTATGATTAGAATAATATAGCACATTGTTGATGAATTGAATAGTGATTGTGCATAAAATATAGTCTTTTGGCAACTGCTTAAATTACCTACAAGCCGAAGAGTGCTTCTGTAGGCTTTGAACGTACTGGGCTCTCCTAACATTTAAGCCCATATGATTTATGGAGAGTTTGCCTGGCGACTGGCCAGTGGCGACTCAACTGTCACTTTAAATTGATATCTAGTTTCGTATAATATACCTATTTGCTATTGATTGCAGTACCTCCATAGTTACATGAATATCATAGATTAAGTTATTAATTAGTTTTTTTTGGTTTGGATATATACCCCTATTGTCTTTTGTTTTGTTATTAATATTTATGTAAACTATGGCCTGACCGGCCTGACATATATACGCTCTAGTTATTTAATACTTTTATTGTGTGGTTGTGTCCGAGTGTGAGTTAGCTGCCTCTCGTGCAGTCGTAACATCCCCAAGACCCTAACTCTGCTCGTGACAATGTTGTATGTTCAGTTTATTAATTAATAAAATGTAGATGTGTTATAAAAATTGTATCTAACAAAATTTTAATGATAATATATCAATTAAATTTTCCTAACGAGACATCATTAAAATTTGTAAAGATATGATTAATATGAATGAAATTGACGAGAAGTTAAAAATCGATGAAATATACATTTGGTTTCTTTGTCATTTCAATTTCATTATCAGTATCATGATAATGATTCTTGGATTCCTACAAGTTCACAGTAATAGGCATGTCATGGAATATTGTTATTTCTAGATGAAATGAAAGAGACTGACACTCATGCCCACTGTTAGCACAATGTAATGGTATTATTGTTATCTCGTGTCCGGAATACTAAATTTAATGATGAAGGTTAACCTGACTACTGTGCAACAGTATTGGCTTTAACTTTCTAATTTACAATTCATAGGCTTAGAACTGTTGTCTTGGCGAGCGACAGGAATACTAGTTTTTTTTTTTAAATTTAAAGTAAGATAGTTGTGTGAACATTGCATGAGATCTTAAATCAATCCAACCAAATTAATTTGTTGTTAGCCAGAACCGCGTTGCCATGGCTTCCCATGGTCATGACCCACAAACATTACAGCTGTGCTTTCAGTGACAACATTCCTGCAACAAAGCCTGTCTTCTGGGCAACCCACCCGCATACAAATATTCCCAAGGCGTGCAGGTAGATTGGGCAGTCAGTTCAACTCAAACAGCAGGAATATCGTTGGAGCCTATTGGTTCAACAATGTGGTACATGCCACCAGCAGATAGAGCACTGGAATCTTGATATCATTCCGTTGTGGCTAATAAAGGAACAGGCATACAGACATAGACATAAATACAAACAGAAGGATGATAGATAGATATAGATAGATAGATGGATGGATGGATGGATGGATGGATGGATGGATGGAATGGATGGATGGATGGATAGATAGATAGATAGATAGATAGATAGACAAGGGACGGGAGGTTATGACTGATTTTTAGATAGTTGAAAAAGATTGTAGACTAATATGTATATTTATATTCTCTTCCATACATTTCATTGCTTTATTTTGAGAGTAACCAGTACGGTACTCCAATGTGCAGGTTGTGCAGGATTTTTTTTTTTTTTTTGCGTTTAATAATTTTGTGATACCGGAATACCACAGACTGAGAGAGGCGTATACGTGAACATGGCAGACATTTTACCTATTTATTTGCCAGCAGATTAAGAGACAAGACTGTCTGCATCAGATAGGTCTTTTTAGCCCGTCTGAAAATTTCTTCACATGATATCCCCAGACGCCAGTTTTAAAGGGAAACACCTTACTCTCTGCGCATGCGCACCGCTGTAGTTATCTAGGCGCCTGGGACACGAGCACTGTGGTGTTTGGTTGACTTTGCTAACTTGAGAATTATCCAAAAGTAAACTTCTCACCTGAAGAACGCCGAACATTAGATAATGCCGAAACACTGTTGATAAGTTTGAGCGGTTGACTTGACTTCTATCTGTTCAGGCAAGTTTCGCCATGCTTTGGTCGTTAGGCTTACAACGTTCAGATGTGCTTGTTTGTATGCCAGGGCCTGCGAGCGCTTGCGTTTAGTCGTGTGGACGGCGCAGAAAGCATGATGGACTTGATTGTCATCAGCTTCATACCACGAGAAGAATCTTAATATACATGAAATAATAAAGGGTGTTAAAGTTTAATGTCTCTATGCCAACATTTCAATGGGCGTGCCACGCCGATTCCTGTGTGATGCAAGGAGATAGTTTAAGCTCCTTGGTGTGATGTTGTGCTATGCTTGTGGAGCACATGTAGTGCATAGATCTAAGGATACAAGCACAGATCTAAGCATACAAAATAAGTATAGGAGAGTATGCTCATGTATGAAACACCGGTATTTGTTGGCTTACCTGCCTTTAATCCATTTTATGTAACCCAGAGCATTCGATTTTTAACTACAGGCCAGTGGTGACAGGCAGATTTCAGTGCTTTTTTTTGTTTTTTTTGTTTTTTGTTTATAAACTCTGGTCTCTAAAATCGATCTGTTTGGTCGATAGTCGATAACGAAAGCTTTTTTTTTTCTTCGACAAACCGTGGATCGAATTATAAACCAAGACCACGACAAACTATCGACTACAGTCGGTCCTTGAAGCGAGACATATTCTTTAGAGATTGTTATTCATGCCCATATCAGGCCAAGGAAAGCTTTCACTAATTATACTATGAAATGTTTTCTTTCTCCAAAAAGTCAATACAACCTAAGTATGGGAGTTTGTGATACACTCGTGTCTTAAACATTCAAGAGTGTTAAAGGAACACTATGGTGAAATGTGAGGAGACCACTTGATAGGGTTATTTAGTGGAGTATAGTTAGCTTATTAGTTGTTCCACAGGCAGCCACCAGAAAATACAAGAAGGCGTGATTAAAAAAAAAAAACGAAGAGGGAACTTGAAGAGGCGACCCATGAACTCACCACTTCCACTCTTTATGCACTAGAGTGACAGACAAAGAAAAGATTAAATCGTGGTACAGAATGCCTGCAGCTGCGTGACATGCACAGGGCTGGCCTCTGGAACAAAAACAATTTTTTGGTTAATATTACAGCGTATCTCATGGGAGCAACTTTCTAGTGCATACAGCGCTGCTACACATGACGAGTCTTGGTGTCCCTTATGCCCTCCAGGCAGAGTAAAAAATTCGAAAGTTTAAATTTAAATGAGTTATAGTTAGTAATGCTTCTGAAAGGTTTTTCGTAAAACTATGCGCTTGGATAACTGAATGTTTACGTACATTTTGACCCAACATTTATGTAAACATTTTGAGAACTTTGCACACGCACAGCCGATTAGCCCATGGAAAATAAGAAATTTTCCAAATTCCACATGAAAAGTCTACCATGTGGCATGAAAATGCCGAGAATTTCCCGTACAAGATATAAACAAAGATCAAATTATTCATGAGATTGATCTTTCAAAAAATTCCTTTTCCATATCTTTTTTTAAATGCTTTCCAGTGAGTTAGAAATGACAGCATGAATTGTGATTGCACGTGTGCCAATCTTGATGCTAAACACTATTTTGCAGGTTTGGATATATTGTAAACTGGTGATCGTCTGATAAGAACTGTTGGTAATTTTTGTTTTATTGTTTATTCGTTGTGCTTGCACGTTTGTCCAGTTTAGAAAGAATGGGATTTGATGATACCCACGATTAATATCGCATATACGGGAAATTTGAAAAGCCGTTAAAACGGTGTTGTTATATTATTCTACAAATTTTTGTGAACTGGCAAGGTTTTCCTTTGCTATCACACAGTTAAATTTGAAAATTTACAATAAATGCCTAGCAGGAGGTAACGTTTTAGGGTGATAATCGGGGAACCTGAGCACTCAACTGTTAGATTATGATAGCGTCTAAATAAAGGAAATAAAAACGGTTTCAGTAGCCTTGAATTTAGGATTTGACCAGTTCGGCAACTTGTACTTGGTCTTGACTTCAATAAATACAATAGTGATAATATTAACTGTTTGTTTCCAGATCTTCCATATAAGTATAAGAGCATTGTTATTTCATTGGGTTGTCATCAGCTCTGTAATGTTTCCATCGGGTTTTCAATTCATGGATGGAACATTCACTGATTCAGGGGAGAAAAACATCATCAACTTTAAACTATCTCATCTGGGAAATTTTCGATCTCGGATGTCTTGACTGAAAGTGGTGTAAGGATGAAAGGAAATATGATATGATAGTGGAAAATGTTAGCGGAGTGAACAAGTTAGAAGAGGCGCACGCGCGCGCGAGAAAGAGAGAGAGAGAGAGAGACAAAGAGAGAGGAAGAGAGAGAGAGGGCGGAGGGATTTTGTTCAAAGTGCAGAGCAGTCTAGCGACAAGAAGATGAAAACAGTTGAATGTGACGCCAATATTGACATCCAACTCTTATTGCCCTAATATCCGAAACAGTGGACGGAAAGTGGAAACTCAGACACCTAGAGCCATTTTAAAGTATGACGGGAGTGATGAGTTTCGGTACCCTAAGGCTTAGGGGAAAAAACAAACCAATACACCTTAGGGTTAAAGTTTTCATGGCTGAAGTGGCTTTCCTCATCCTTGCTCTTCTCCCATTTAAAAGCATGCTCTGGGCGTCTTTTGTATGTCCTTCTTGTAGGGATGGTCTCTCTCGACTGTTCCTTCCTACCCCTCTCCACACACACACTCATACAAGAATTTTTCCGCTTGAAGGCGTTAACGTGGTCTTATTCTGTTGTCCTTGAGTGTGGAACAGTGGACGCTTCTGAAGCACCTGGGCGGGTGATTGCCATGGGAAAACTCACGTGCAGCGGGGGTCTGGCCTTTGTCAGACTCTGAAGAGGTGCATTGTCAGCTTTCAGCGTCCCTTTCCAGTTCTGAAAAGGATGGTCTAGTTAATTCTGGAGAGAATCTTCATGGCTGGACCAGTTTCTTTGGGCAGCGTAGTGTCCGCGTCTCCATTCAGATCAAAGACTTCAGATTCTTACAAGTTTCTTCCAGTTACTGGGACGCTCTACAGATTAATAACCTTTCTGAGAAACTGGATCGTTATTCTGCATATCAAAATGTACAGAAGACGTCTTTCTTTTCCATTTATTCGCAGATAACAACTTGATCAGAGTGACTTCAGCTTGAACTTCCCAATCACAGACATGGTGTAAACTTAACAAATGGATTATGTATGGATTGTATAGCTTGGAGTATTTTTTATGTATTTTTATGCAAGTTCTTGGCTCTTTCTGCACTCAGTACAGAAAATGCTGCTATTGGGTGAACTCCGCATACCATTATTTTCACGCGACACCGTTCCCTTATATACATGTATTTCGAACACCTACCATCTGAATTCAGTGATGGACACTGCAAAAATTAAGATGTCCAGAGGAGGATACCGTATGAAAAAAATTACAACTGCTTTTCATCATGTGTACATCGTAGACTAGTTCTTTTTGTGCTAAATATGAATGTCTGAGACCATAGTGTTTTGCTAACTGCACGCAGTTTCTGTAAATTTAGAGAACATTGCATATCAGTTTTAAAGGGACAGTTAGATATTTCATCCCGATGTATGTCCATAGTCGGGTGACGATAAAATATATTGCTTATCACTATATTTAATATTTCATATTATGTGTTATGTATGTATAACAATATTATATTGCTTTGTGTTGTTTTTCTGTGTGCTGTTCATTGTATTCCTTCAAGTATTGTAAACCTAGATGATATCGTTTAGAAACGGATATCATGCCATTCAGTTCCGCTGAATATCAGTACGCAGTGTAATGTCTTTTATTTTTTTTTGTAATCGAAATTATGTCAGTTGTTTTGTTTTTTTTTCATTGTCTTACCTGTCCTGTCCGTTTTGTATTATAGCAGTGATGGTAATAACATTAATAAGAATAATAATAATAATGTTAATAATAATAATAATGGTGATGATGATAATAATGATAATAATAATAAAGATGATGAAGAAACTTTCATGTTCTCGTTTGTTTTTTGATATATTTTTTTTTATCTTGATAACAAGTGGTACTGACAAGAACATGTGCATTATTAATTTTTGTTAGCCGGGAGAGAGGGGTGAGAAGGGTAGCATGACGTTTGGAGCACCAAAACTTTTAAAACACGACATTTGGAGCACTGCCTAAATCTAGGTCAAATTGCAGTATGACATTTGGAGCACTACCAAAAATTAATAAAATTTCAGTATGACATTTGGCGCACCTATACCGCTGCTGGTATTCGATTACATTTTCACAGACTCATATCAACATCAAGTCGCAAATCTATTGAAAAAAATTTCTCTCTTTTACACTAAAAAAATTTAGTTCTGCTCATCATCATCATCATCATCATGAATTAGGTGAAAAAAGACTGGTCTATAAATAATGACGATGATGATGTTGTTGTTGTTGTTATTATTTTTTTTTTATTATTAATTTCAGGTATTATTATTTTATTATCATTACTATTATATTGTTGTTGTTGTTGTTGTCCTTGTCCATGGCCACTGTTTGTGGCTTTTCTGGCGATTCTGATCTCTGTGTCCAATTCCCTTCACAAAACTGTCCTATTGTGTTTGTTGGGTCCCACGGAGCTTATTCTTCCCTTAGGCCTTCGACAACAGTGTGAAGTCTCGTGTAGATTATCTATTTTGTTCAACCAGTTATTAAAAAAATAATAAACCAAAAAAAGAATAAAAACACCAATAAAATAAACATTTTTACTGCGCGCCTCTTCACGAGACAGTCCCAAGACTGTATAAACGCAAAGGGAAAATGTTTATTAAAAAAAAAAAAAAATTATTCAAAACGCGCACGGCTCTAAGATTTTAACGCAAAAAATGTGAAATATAAAACCTATCGTTGAATAAATATGGACTATTTAACATGTTTCTTTGTTCAGTTATGCTTACAATAATCCATATTTGGATTCTAATATATCCTGGTATCCAAATAATATCTAAATAATTTTGTAAGTTTTAAAATGCTCCAACACAACACTTTGCCAACGTAAACTAGTCTCTATACATCTGGAATTGACTGACGGAGAGTGTATTAGGCCTATAAAGAAACTTTCTATCCCTGTGGTACCCACCGCAAGTTATTGCAAAATATTCGTACAGTAATCGGTAGTCAACAGGTTGATTAAGGATTACTCGATAAAATTTAAAATCACAGCCCAAATGCTAGTGCTCCAAATGTCCCATGCCAGCTTTCTTTGAACTAACTTAGTGCTCCAAATATCACATGGCGGCTTTCTTTGATCTGCAGTAGTGCTCCAAATGTCATACAACCGTGAGAAGAGAGTGGGAGGTAATGGCGATATATTTTGGGTGTGACTGCCTGCTTGACGAGGGACGCTAATCGAATTTCCCTACCCACCCACCCGGCCTCTTGTTTTTTTTCCTTACTGTTCGTGAACAGATAAAGTAAAGACGTGATGTTGTATTGCATTATAGGAAAATCATATACAGAGAGCGGAGTTTGAGTGTCGCTGTGGTCCTGATGTGTGGGGTACAATTATTGGTTCATGCAGTACTATCACCACCAGTACGGTATTAATGCAGGTAAGCCGGCAGGTGTCACCTGCACTCACGTTCTCGTCTTTGTGATACCCTACATGTTTATCTTCAGGCCCACTGATATGGTAATGTATATTGGCATGCAAGTGTCACTGTCACCACCACTTACTTTCGAGTGTTAGTTTTTGTAAAGCATTATTATTACTATTTATTTAAGCATCACATTATGTACTTATCTAATACTCAAGAACACAGAGAGTTGTCGTTTTAGATAATCAGAAGTCCACCTCGCCTTCCCGCCCCCCCTCCCCACCCCACCCCATCCTTTTCTCCCGCGGCCTGTAATTCAATAATCACGTGACTATCATTGTGAATAATCTTAACAAAGCAAAAGATAAAAAACGAATTAAAATGCTGTCTGCCTTTTTTGGTCATCTTGTTGTTGTTTACTACGAGCCCAGTATAATCATTTCATATTCAGGTCAGAGTTATTCAGTTAACAAAAGTAGTGGGAAATGATTTTTTGCGGTAGTTTTTCACAATTTTCAAATTAAAAGCTATTAAAAATGTTTGGATTTCCCTTTATATATTCTTATCTGTAGCGACAATACCACTCAGTTAATTACACTGTGTACGGATATAATGCCTTAGTCATCCATTCCGATTCCAAATAATTATGTGAATTAAACCTTGGCAGCGAAGATATAAAAAATTCACATCGAACGCATTTAGTGTGGGACGTACTTGGATAGTTGAAAGACAAATACACACATGTGTATATAAAAATACAGATGCAGTGCAACCACAGTGCAGGTAAGCCTCCCTCGGTTGTTTGAATTAATATAATTTTAATAAGAAGCGGGCCTAAAGAATCGCAGGTGCAAATTAGCCAAAAGAAATAATTGATGTTTATATACAGTTTGAAAACATTCTTTCACAGAGTTATTGCTTGGAAGAAAAACAATTCCACAGTGCCATAAAACTTGCCTGGAGGCAGTGCTCGCTAAAGTTCCAGTCTGAACTATTACATTTTTCTGTTCTTTTTAATGTAATTTAGTCCGTCTATGTTTGGCTCGACCATAAGCAGCTTATCGATGTGTTTGTCTGTGTGTCAGGGCTGATGAACTTTTTTTGCAGTCAATTACATCTTGTTGAACATAAGTCGCGGCAGTCAACACCGACAGTGAGATTTTTGCTTCAGGCATGTGTCAGTCAGTGCAAACAGCCGCAGAAAAGCAGTGCAGGAGCTAATGAGGAAGACAAAGTCAATTTGAACAGTACTAATTGCAAGCTTCACTGGAGATTACCGTTATTATCATTAAAAACAAGTTTTTCCTAGAGCTTGGGATGCCACGGTACTGTATTTGCCTGGAGGGGGATTACTGAAGGAAAGTCTTCGGGTAACAGGAAAAGTTGAAAATAACAGAAAAATGGCATAACTAACCTGTGCACCCAGTGGCACCAAGTCGTTGATAGCCAGGTGAAATGGCCAGGTAAGTCGATGGAGATTTGGAATATTTTGTCTCAGGTTCCAGTTACCGGAAACGGATTTGAGTCTAATTTCCCCGAAGCCATGGCGCTCACCAGGAAGATTTGACTGATTCTCTCACTCTTTCCAAATTAGTTGGCTTACCAAGAATATGGTGAAGGCGATACCGTGATTTGATAGACAAGAATATCGAGTACTGCTGTGATTCTGCTCACGTTTGTATTTGATTGTTACGGTAGTGGTACATGAAAGAGAGAGAGAAAGAGAAGAATTTTTTTTTTTTATCTACCCTGTTCTTGTTGGTTCTTAGCGTTTTTATTGACTATGGTTTGTGCAATAGTAGAGACTGATATTTTTACTTGAAAAACCGAAGGTGCTGACCCTCACCAGCTACCAGGTACCTGGGAGTACCATAGAATGACGCGGCAGTAGATTTTACTGACAACGATTATTTAGCCCTGTCGCGGTCTCAAAATGGCTCACATTTAGATCTCAGCTTCAGCCTGAACACAGAACTGACAACCACATCAGTTATGGTCGCTGGGGCGACCAGCATTGGATCTTAACAACGTTAGGATGAGGCGTGAAGCATTTCCATAATCAATGATGAATACAGTGTAATCGTAGTATTTTAATATTTACTTTATTGAATCTTCTATTTTATAAATTATATGTTAAACATTTTCAATCCTTACATTGCTAATATTGCATGCTGCAATGTTCTCGGTCCTCGGATTGTATAGCTCCTCCCATGCATTGGTTAAAGCATCATTTGAAAGTTTTTTTACTTTACGGGTAGATCTCAGAATCATAATGAAATCTACAGAATGAAATGTACCATCAGCATTTGGCATGGCTACAACAGATCGCAGACTCCACGAAATTTGATTCCGTTACATCAGCCATGTACGGCGTTTTTAATTAAATTTCAGTTAAGTGAAGAGACATTGTATGTATGTAAGCAGAAATTTGTATTTGTATTTGTATATGTATAACTCTTTAATCCCATTTGGGAAATTTGCCTTTGTGTCATTGCAGCCCAGTTATAACTGGAGCAGGCACATCGTCGCCACAATGCAGCGCCGGTCGGCGGTTTGTTTTATTTTTTTGGGGGGGGGGGGTTGGAGAGGGGGGAATGGTAGGGATGAGTTTTATTTAATTTTGCCCGGGCAGCGGCCTGTTCGGCCTGCTTTTTTTCGATTTCCAACTGCCAAGGTATCTTTAACGTGCACACGGGCCCTCCGAGACCGAATTTTTTCGTCTTTATCCGAGAAGACTAGGTACTCGATCCTACCCCCCAATAGGATCAGGGCACGAAAATATGAGAAAAATCCCAAACTTCCAACATGCCTGCACCGGCCGGGTTTTTTTTAACCGGGGACCCTTGGCATGAGACTGAGAGGTGAGCACCTTGCCTTCTCGCCGTGTAGATGTGGAATCGAAGAAAATGAGTCGTAATCGAGTCTGGCCGCAGACATACTCAATCACAGAACGAGAAAGTAAGAAAATCTGAAGACGGATTGAGTGGCAGCATTTTAATGGTGCGAAAAAAAAAAAAAACGTTTCCTCAATTAATGAGGACTCGATTGAAGAACGTGCTGGAGTAACTTACTTATTGCGTTCTTCTTTACTCTTTATTGTAGAATCTGGAAACTGGGTTTCCGAACAGCAATTGCACTGATGGCCAGTGCTGTGCTTAATCACATCAACAGTCTTTAAACACACAGAGAATTGTTTAATTACTTTATACACTATAACTATCTACTATACTATATATATTTGTGGACTTGAGATTTTTCGTTGCAAAAGGCTTCTGAACCACTCAACACTCAGACTTCAAATTTTATATGGTGCATCAGCATGGATGTAAGGGTGCACAGTTTTTAATAGAAGTCTCAAATCGGTGTAGTTTTTCTTTTTTTATAGGAAATTTATTGTTTCCCCAATTTGTACTAGGCCCATTGACATGCTGTAGGTTTTCATGACATCATCACTTCCTGAAAATTTTCGGTGCGCACCACTGCACACTGTGTACTGTCCTATCGCTGAGTTTTGGGGATGACCCTACGCATCTTGGCTTTTGTTCTTATTCCTTTCGGTCTGAAGTGGTGTCCTTTGTTGTTGCATCTCTCTTAGAAGCTATCTATGCAGCATTAATGCCTTTCTTAGTTCACAGGCGTCTTAAGTTTTACAAAAAACAACAACAAAACAACAACCTGCACAGGCAGGTCCACTAGTCCAGCTATTGCTACACAGCTGGTCGACTCACAACGTCGACGAAAATGTCCGGTGAACTCTTGGGCACTTGGGGCTACGTTCATATAATTTACTGTATACAAAAAAAAAAAAAAAACTGCTCTCCTTTTTCAAAATACTGGTATCGGGACCATCTATTGATAGTTATTTAGGTATATGCGTAGGCGTTTTTAGATGAGTAAACAAGTAATTCTCTGTATGTTTCATGTATGTGTAAGTGTTGTTCTTGGTATATCGCTCGTTTTATTTATAATTTAAACTTTTTTTTTTTTTCACCTCAAAACCGAAACAACTAGGAATATAGATAGCAACGTCAATGAAACCAAAGTGAACTTTTTTTTTTTTTTACGCGAAAGCCATTGGTGTGTGCAGATACGTGATGCTAGAAGCCCACCGTTTATCCCCTAGCCGCCAGCCATTTATAACCGCGCATTTTTATTTATTTATATTTATTTATAGCTGGTACTCATCTTGTTCAGTTTTGTCTTCCACAGACACTCACCTTGTTTTCCACTCGTACTCCAATCCTATTGATCTAGGCCTGAGCACTCTGTGTTTTTAGATGGAAGCTGTCAAGAGGTTAGAAATAGCAAATAAGTTTGTGAAACCTTATATCGAGCTTATACAAGGTACGATTGATTCAAACTTTGGCCAATTCTTCGTGGCCCTAACGGGCTACTCGTCCGAATGTTAAAGAAGAGTTCACGGGAAAGAACAACGGAAATCGTTGTACATCATTTCCGACGCTCAAGTAGAGAGCACGTGCGGCGACTGATAACAACTGCACCAACCGATAACAACCACACAAAGATGAGAATAACAAAAAGTTGTCTACCCTTTAATTCCCTGTGACTTATCTCCCTTCGTGCCGGTGAAACAAGGACCCTGCCTGTCTATCCGAACTTTCCAGACCATCTTTACTGGCGCCAAAATGGCTTCTCTGTCATTCCAACAGAATTCTCTCCACTCACTTTCCGACATACGATAGCGATCTAACAAACTTTGGGGGCTGACAAACGTACGCTGATTTCGGCGGCAGGAATTTATTCTGCCATTCTTTCTATCATTTTGGTGTGTTTGCTCCATCCGTGAGCACCGGTCTGACTCCAGGTTCCCGCCCAGAAAGATGAAGGCACGCATCACTCATTCCCGCACAGAACAATGCTCTTATCAACTGGCCTGTAGACATGCTTTCAGGTCTGTGTTTGAATGATGGAATATGGGAAGGCAGGAGGAGAAATTTTGTGTACGTATTTGTGTGTGTGTGTGTGTGTGTGTGTGTGTGTGTGAGAGAGAGAGAGAGAGAGAGAGTAGGAAGGGCTGACGTACTATCTGTTTTTGTGATAAAATATTGTACCGTATAATAACACAATAACAAAGTATATGTATAAAAATGTCCGATCCTTCCTGTAATCATGAATCCCAATATATATGTACAGTATTAATTAAAAATTCACTATACACCTTAGAGTTCCTGACAGTGAGATGAATATCGTATTCTTGATGATTCCAGATCTGGCTTTGAAAAATGTTATCTATATATTTAGCTTTGTTGTCTTTTTCGAACTTCTTTTCCTCCCTTTATTTTCTAAATTTGATCAATTTTTCTTAATCTAAAAAAAAAACAAAACACCAAAAACCTGTGTTTCCTCACATAACATTTCCCCACCCCATGGTCTTTTCAGCTCTATTTTTGTCCTCGATATCCCCTAAATGCTTGACTTGCTTCCTGGATCTCTGTATCACGACACTACCTCTCCCTGGCCCCTAAGATGGCCTCTACTCAAAGTCCTATCATACGCTTTTTTGGCTTTGTTTTTGCTGTGATATTTTTAATGCGATTAAATCACACTAGATTATCTGAAAGTATGTATTGTAATTATCTTGTTTATTTGTTTGGTTTCTTATTTTCTCTACCCTCCATGGTCAAGACTCTGACCTGCTCCCAAAAACAAGGATTTTGACATTCGTGTCTTTGCAAACTCACCGGCTCCCTCATCAAGAACAAAAGGAAACAAATCTATGTCATTAGAATTGGACAGGGAGAGAAAAGGAAAAGGGAGAGGGGGGTGTTCTTTAACAAGATCTAACTCACAATAGACTTTTACTTTCTGTTTTCTATTTCGGCGGTAGGATCGAAATTTCAGCAGGTGTTTGTGTCTGACTCACTAGATTTTTTTTTTTTTCTTCTGATCGGTTTATTTGCCAAGATCAGTTATATCCCAGTGAAAATGATTCAGTCATCAAATGAAAAGAGTTATGGAGATTTAAAAGTAAGAAAGAAAAGAACTGAGCTGTTATTTCAAGCATCCATTTTTGTTATCAGAAAGTTTGTCAGGGTGGATTAACTTGCCAATGTTGAGAGGAAAGCGCATTTCTGATTAGCATCAGTCTTTTATCGCCCCATTCCAAGGCTTAGAAGCGTTACTTATGGGAAACCGTGCTGATGTTCTCAAATGCAAGGCTGTTTTTTTCCTCACGAATTTTTATTAAAGTGGATTGGGAAAAAATCAGACACAATATAATGTCCTTGTAAATGTCAACATTTTATTTTCTTCTGTTGAGGCAATTAAACCCTATCGTGGTGATTTGATATTTTTCCCTTGGAACCCAATAATCTGCGTTACGTTCCTTTAAAGGCATAAGCCCTGGGCAGTTCCGCCTCTACATTGTTTTCTCTATTCGTGCCAAATCGAGCTTCGGTTTATTTTCATTCCAGGTCTGCCTGCAGCAAAAACATGAAGCGTAAGCCAGCATGACATAACAGTTCGAGCTACCCAAGCGTGGAAATAAGGACTGCTTATTTAGGAGAACGTCTCTCTTTCCAGCCCGCATCGTGCGTTTCTGAAGCGGGATTAGACTGGACATGATGCAACGAAATGGCTTTATCTAGAGATAATACTGACTGCGTGAAAAATGGAACTTGTAATCGCTGTAAGAATCTCCCACGACTTAATCTGGCGTGCCCTTGGTAGCCGGTTTTGAAAAAACAAAAGTGGAAATATTTCAGATGAAATTGAGTTCTAAAGCTTGTTTAGCATGTAGCATGGGCGGGTTATTGATAAGCACATGATCAGGAGATGAACTGGTTTTGCTAGAAGGCAGCGACTTTGCCTCCAGCGGCTAAGAATTCACGCTGGAACGGTTCTGTTCACGATGGTGGATGATTAGCCCCAGAGCAAACACAGGCTTGGGCCCGCCTGAATTTAGGTGCCAAATGGCACTGATGTCAGGGGAGTTAAAGAGCTAGATCAACATTCAATTAGCCAGCATTGGTCCCTTGTGTATTTTGGCCCTAACACACACACTTGGACTTCCGACGGAATTTGGTGACCAGTCGGAAGTTGACACAACATGGGTTTACCATTTGGACCAAGTGTCTCTGTGTTTGGACTATGAGTATGAGCTTAGCCTGTGAAGTACTTTTCCACATCATTAGCTTTGCATTGGGAGATTGGACCCCCTGCCCTTTTGGGGCAACGCTTCATTTTTATCTCGACTGTTTTTATCATTCATCTCCATACTCCCCCCTCTCCCTCCCTGCTAACCGTACGTTCCTGCATGCCTCTCGCCACCCGTTTTTTTAGCCTACATCTCCATGTGCATTGGTGATCCGGAGTGCACATTCATTGGAGAAGATCATTCGTGACATATGCAGCATTGTTGTAATCTGCGTAAGTTTTGACCGCATAAGTACAAAATATTCCTCCATCTGTCACGCATAAATTGCACGCATTATAACTTGCGTAAATGATTGCGTTATTCGCATGAAATCAGAAATACACAAAGACTTCTGATACTTCTACGGTATTCTGGTGCACCTGGTAATTAAATGGCCGGATTTCTTCACCGAAATCTTCACCGAAACTATCAGCTTTCTGAAACTTATTTCAGTAAATATAATATGGAAACTGTTCAGGCAATCGGTTTGTCTTCAACACAGTTGAAAAGGCAAAGACAGGCCTTGTGGCTCGGGGATTTTCTTACTAAGAAAATGAGACATGTGATAGGGAAGTGCGTGTTACAGTTTAGATAACCATCCATGGAAATGATGGAGATGGCAAAATGAAGTCAGTCCTCCAGGAGCCATTGGGTTTATGAATGTCTGCTGAGATAACAGTAAAGATGTCTATCAACATGTGCATGCCATATTTGTGGGGTTTCCAGCAAACTCTTCCAGCAGTCATTCTGAACTTTCTTCCTGTCTGTAGATTAGCTTCCATTGCATAAATGTCAACATTACAATCTGTCTTCAGGCGGAAATTCTATGCCCACGAATCACTCTTATCCAGACTTTAGGCAAATGCATTTTTTAAAAAGCGGTATTTGTGCTTCATTTGCTCCATTTCTTCCTGTTTGCGAACTGTTTTGCAGTATTTACCGACCTACCTCTGCAATTTCTCAGTTCCCGATAATATTCTTATCGTTGTTCCTCATTATATCTTAGCTTTACCTTATCCTACGACAATTAATTATAGCTTCTTAATTGTATACGCCCTGCCTCCTGTCTGCTGCACTACCAGTTACGAGCAGTTACTTTTGTTGGTACTTGTAAGCTCCGTGTACAACTGGCTAAATTTATTGTTTATACATGTAGTTAAGATATACCGCCCAATGGACAATCTTCCTCGGGGATATTATGTTAGTTGGTTCCATCTAACATAGCATTCATCGTGTCTAACTTTCCGTGCTAGGACAGTAAACAAGAGTGAATGCCGTGAAGGGGTGACTGAACTGCTCATTGTCTGACTCCAAATTCGATTCCTTGGGAGACGATCGTGGGGGAAAGTCTTGAATAATAATGATAATAACAACAGAATTTGCATTGTTTCAGGTATGTAGGGTTCGAGGCGGCACCTGGACCATCAATTCTTCCTGTGCTTTTGTTTTGTTTTCTCGCTAGCCTGTCAACGCCTTTATGACAGAATTGCCCTTTTCCAGCTTTTCAGCCCACTTTTTTTTTTTCGTCCATCAGCGACACCCAAATGTCAGTTTCATCTAAGTAGAATTCCCTTGAACATTGATGAGATCAATACATTATTCAGTTGGTGATGTTACATGTTCAAAATGAAATATTGAGGAAAGAAATCCGTCTAACTCACATTCTATACCATGACCAAAATCTTGGTTTGGGGATATTGCCATTCCAGCAGTCACAAAATTCTTGTAACCATGGCTTACCACATCGATCTTTCAGATTTGTCAAATGCTAATTAAAGGTCCATAATGTGCTAGGAGCTCCATAAAATATGTCAAATACATAATAATGTAGTTCAAATTTTTAATGTCCATGGGTTAACATTTCCTTGAATGCCTGTGCGCTGAAAGGTCCAAGTGGTAACCAACGTTCCTACATTTGTAGGTGTTCGACCACCTGAATATTTACATAGGTTGACATATTTACACCTGGTTGCTTTGTCAACTCTGTAGTGAACTGGTCTAGTCCTTGCTGGTGGTAAATGGTACGTATGTCCACCGCTCCCGACCCAACAACATCTGCGTTCAAACATATCGACCGTATGCCTGTAACAGATCCCATGTGAACTTTCCCTAGTGTTTCATCACATTTTTAGGATTTCAAACAAACATGTTTGCTTTTAATTTAGGCCGGGAGTGGCGGGATATGGTGATAAGAAGGATGGGAGACACGGATAGTTTGAAATCAATCTCCGCTCTCAGCAACATCACTGTCACCCGTGGTACTGTCGAATTCCGTCATTGTAAAATAGTCGACTTCGACAGATCAGTCCGGAGGTTTAACTTATTTGTATATATGGATGAACAGATGTATAAGCCAATGACGGAGCCTTATGATGGACTAGCTGGTCAGTGATCATACCTTGCCTCGGTGACATACTGATCTACACCAATAGCATGCTGATTGGTCCACTAACATGCAAACACTGGTTATTTGTCAGATTTGCCTACTTATTAACTGGCTAGATGGCTGGTTCAGCGAGACGATGGAAGGACGTACCAGACAATTGAAGTGGTGGGTAAAATGAAAATGGGCCACGTTCACGTCTCACATCTTGTACTACCACCCTCTTTTTGGTCTGCCTTCCAAAGTAAACTGCCCTTAAGACTAGGCGCTCACACGCGACTTTGTTTTGTTGCGACGCTGGGCCTCATTACAGAGTTAGCAGAAACATGAAACTAAGACACGACAGCAACACGACAGCAAGACGTATATGCGCCTAGCTTTACCCATTGCAAGTTAATTTTTCAACGGCAGTATACTTTATAAAATGTTAGAAAAGAATGGTTTCGACAATACTGGTAGCAGGAACTGTTTCATGGCGTCATAAAGTCCATTTCAATATTATGGGCAGTCTGTTGGATACCGATGATTACATCCCTCTCTCTGCAGTCTCTGGATACACCGGTGACAGAGCGCAGCTTTTGTCTTCTTCGCACAACGTGGTTTCTTTTGTGCGAGCAAGTGGAGGTAATTCCCCTTGTCAAATATTGATATTATGTAGTTGCCCGCCCTCTGAGCAAACAGGCATGCGCACTTGCACACGTATTTAGACGCTGAAATGTCACAGACCCAATGGAAAAGACGTAAATCTCAAGTTTCATGTTCAGGTTGTCAGAGGCGCTGGTTCTGTCAGCTTCGCCTGCATATGAAAAGGTCCGCGACTATTTCTTATTTCTGTTTATTTTTCGTTTCTGGTGCGGGGAATTTTATTCCTCATCGAAGGTAGTGAACAAAATATAAAGGAGAGCAAAGCTGAAGAAAGAGACATTGCTGCCCAACTACATAGAGGCGCCTTTGTGTGTGTGTGTGTGTGTTTTTTTTCTTTCTTTCTCTCTTTTCCCGTCTGTGTAAAGTTCGGATCTGGACGCTCGATAAGGGTTCGATCTTATCATCGATCCCAGTCTTGACTCAGGTGGTTGAAACTGGTAGCTTGCCAGTTTCACCTTCAAATTATATGGCAAACTACTGAAAGATTTGAACACACAAGTACACAACATACCTACTTACTTACCTACTGCAGCCGTTCATTGCAAATGAACAGCAATTGGAACACACGTTAGCCCGCCGAAGGTCCGAGTGACTGAAAAGTTATTTTTCTGTTAGGTTTTATTCGTCAATTTTCTTGTTTTTTGTTGTTAACATGGGGCCTTATGAAATGTAACTTTTTGCCGGGGGGGGGGGGGGGGAGGGGGAGGGGGGGGAGTGTCACATTTAAACCCACAAGAAAATAAGAGATTTTGTTCCCATAAAAAATTCCAAGGCAAATACAGCGGAGAGCACCCATGGGCTATTATCCGCCAAGGGAATACAGCAACGATCTTAGCCGTATTCCTTGCAGTTACAGAGATTAGTTGTTTGACCCGGGGTTGCAAGAACAACAGGAAAACTTAAAAAGAACAACAAATGGTCGGATCAGTGAGTCTTAGAATGGAAAGCTGCCTGGTCACATCTTATACTTGGCCAATTACTACTGGCTCTTTGGATTCCATTGTGTGCCATGTCATTTCCATGTAGGCCATAAATGAACGTTAAGTCAGCAAAGACCGGGCAATGCAGATGCTAATAAGCGGGTCGGTATATTTTGTGCAGTTCCCGCGCGATTAGATTCCCTTATCGCCGCCAGGTCTCCCCACACTACTATTAAACAAATTCACTTTGTTTTTCCGAGGTCAACAATGAAAATATCAGAAGAAAAAAAAAAAGCAATATCATTACACTCCGAAAGATGAGATCGTGCTCTTGCCCTTACCACTGGGACATGGATCAGTGTTAGTCCGGATTTTCTGGCCGTGCCCTACGTTATCACAGTTGTAGAACTAATTGATCAGTTTTTGTTTGACATCCTTTGCCTGCAGTTTCATGTCGATCCAAGTACTCATGTTGACATGGCGCTTTAATTACGTGTCTTACAACAGAAAACAGCTGGAGAGGTAGAGTTAGGTTTGTCCGTTATGAAAAGGCAGTGTGTGAACGGTGAGTACACAATTTCAGAAGGTGCCAGATCCCAGTGGTTGTTTAACGTCTACTTGCGAGTTTTACATTGATGTTAGAACGTGACGAAAAGTAAATTTGATAATGCTTTGTTTGAGATGGGTATTTGCTGCAGGTGGACAACTGGACCCATAGGCTGGAAGACCGAAAATTGTTGTTTTAAGGTCCCTTCAGTTCTTCATCCTCTGGTTTAATTTTCAGGACACGAGTCAAATCATAACCGTAGTACAGAAAATCATTATCGTTATAAACTCTAGCTGAAAGTTATATACCAACTGGTATAACAGTTGAAAATTCTGTATGATATAAAATTAGTCTCTATAAGGTGATACATTTCCATCTTGTTCTCTCTGATGTTTATTGGCTTCGATTCTGTTAAGATAGACGATAATGTCACTGAAGGTGATGTTACAGTTTCAATCAATGAAAGCTTTAATTGAGATGTCACCAGTTACTTCCTCTCTTCCAGGTTACACGGGACATTCATAGATTCCTTTAACAAAATGAAGCTTCTACAGCGTTTTTGATGCAACACTTTTAATAATTACTCCTTTGTAACTGAACTGTGAAGACTGGTTTCAGTGCATTTAGGTTACAAGATTGCAAGTTGAGAAGTTCTACGCCAACTGTTACTATCTCTTGGATGTCCATGGGAGAAAAAGGCTAGCTGTCTAGGAATCATGATCTACATGTAAAATGATCATGGTGATTACAATTGTATCGAAAGAAAGCCGGACGAAAATTATCCCGTTAGCGCGAACAAATCCTGCCGCCAAAATGTTTCTACAGACAGTGAATTTGAATGCAATGTTTGTTTTGTTTTTGGGTTTTTATTATCCTAGCAGGTTGGTCTGTTTGGTCTGTTGACACAGCTGCTTTTACTACTCCCCAGGTCATTGTGGTAACCATGGCATATTCTGGGCCGTTATCATAGGTGTGCTGTCCAGTATCAGAAGTTTGCCATAACATCTTTGCATGGTTTCTGTGCTGGATTCTAGATCTGCAGTGACCAGTACTGTTCATGTGTACACTTTCCCCAGCCTTTTCAAACGCACCAGCTTGGTGATTTTCTTAGCCTTAGGTGACAGACGTTTTTAAAGGATTAATTTTTTTTTTATTGAAGAGGGGGCAGATTTGAGTGTTTAGTTTTTTTAAAATTTATTTCGTACAATTGTGCTTGGTTACGTTTTTATTTTCATAGACATGGCGTATTATCAGAGCTGATAAACACATTAGCCTGTCGATTGCAGCGCTCTTGCCTTTTCAATCCCTACAAGTAAAAACGCTCTATCTTACTGATAGCAATAAGTTTATCAGCCGCTAGAAAAATACCAGCCCTACAGGAATTTGGCAAACAACAGCAGCTGCCTCACGGAGTTTATGTACTGAGTACACAATCTTGATCAAACGCCCCATGCATAATGGCACGGACTGACCTTCTTGACCTCTCCACTCAACGCACAGTTCACAGATTGTACCTTTTCAGCCAAGGGCTCACTAGTTGGATTTATGTTAAGTCGTATTAAACTCGGCTTACTACTGGTTAACACCAGTGCCGAAGTCTTTACACTAAACAGTTCAAGTCATAATGTTTGAAAAGCTGACTGATTGGCTGACTGGCGGAATATATCTGACCTACTGACAGCGGGGCTGACCAAATGAATTTATTTGATATATTCACGCTTGGACAGGAAAAATGGTTAAAATGTACAGACTGCCTGATAACTGTCATAACCATTTTACTGACTGATTGGCGGATCAGCTTGCTGTCCAAATGGCCGGAAACAAGCCATATGTATTATGGGACTGGAGGCCATCGAGACGAATCAGATGTCCAAGTAATAGTAGCAGAACACTTTTTCTGTAAGTTCAAGTCTTCTTATGTAAAATAAGAGGGGAATCCAGACCACCCTCTCACATTCCGTGTTTCTAATTCATTACAAATTCGGGTTACCAGTTCTTATTGTAAAACCGATTTACCGGTTTATATCTTCATGAACTCATTCCAACTTCAAGAGGCTCAGTTTTATGAGTTTATCACTGAAACACTATGGCACCTGGCCACAAGTTTGCCGTTTTGATGCTCTGTGATTGTGATCGATCTCCCGTTTACCTCCTCTTCGTCCTTTCTCCACACACCCCCCCCCCCGTTCTCTTCTGATCCCCGTTTGTTTTGAAGATGGCGCCGCTGATGGATCCTCAGCAGCCAGACGACAGCAGCCAACTGGATACTTGTCACTGGTACCGATACTCAGTCAATAGTACGGTATTTCAACATCAACAACAACAAAATGACGACGACAACAACAACCAACATAACACTAACAAGTAAACGGTGGTTATAGATGTGTGGTGGGCTGTGGCTGTGTGTCAAAATGTAACAAGATTCCTTTCACTTTCTCATTTCCCATGAATCCGTATACCATCTCCTCACTCCTCACTCCGATTCTTTTATTCCAAGAGAAATAGTTGGCGTTAAGTTCAGCAGGAGACAGAAAGACATTCCTATATCATAGTCAGCACTAACAACGTGCTTGAAAAATTAGACGTTATACTGCTGAAATTTTGTGTGTGTGTCTAAATTAAGAGATGAGTTCCTGACGCAGAACTACAGTTCCTATCGTTATCGTCAAAATTAACTTCATTATCTTCCCCTGCGTTAAAAAAAAAAGAACATACAATCTGTGTATTAATGCAAATGTGTTAGCTTGGGTCTTGTCTTTGGTTTTTTATGCTTCATTCATAGCCTGGCTCACATTTGCCAAACAGCTTGGGCCAGGGCACCTGTAACCTATATTGTGTCCTTCTCTCATCCATGCACATTTTTCTACCTTTTCCTTCTCTGTTGCGACACGCCAGCATTTTTCGCACCTTTTCAATTCCCATCACTTTTGTTAGACCGCGTTGATTTGCTCGAGTGTCGGTACACGCACTCTCGCTTACTCACGACAAATTTGGCCCAATACAGGGTCTTTGTTTGCTGGGTACACTTGGCCTGTTCCGTGTCACAAGCTCTATTTGTTTTACTATACAACCACACAGCACGAACCAGAAAGAAATAAGAAAAGGAGGAAAAAACTACGGCCCCCAAGTCCCGTCCTCTTGTTCTACGAGGATATAGACAAACTGTGAAGTTTGTAAGGTCAGGAAAAAGGGAGGGTGTTGAGAAGGGAAATACAACTGTTTGTTCCCACTCCGTCTTCGTTTGTTTTGTTTCGTTTTCCTTCTTCCCTTCCCCTGGTGTTGGGCTGCCCGAGATGCGTGCTGATCCATGTTTTTGTTCCAGCAGGTCCTGTGTTTCACATGCGTGCTGCATTTTGTTAGGACTGTCATGACACTAAGTTTGACAATGCCGTTTTGTTTGGATTCTCTGGCAAAAGGTCGGGAGAACTGCTGGGATGGCCACATCGATATTCAATATTCATTTACTGGGACACGCGTTTGATTAATGGGGATTTATCAAGTATCGATACTCCGTGTTGGATGTGGCCCAGTAACTCCAGTCTGGCATATAGCCTGAGTCACCGTGTTTAAAGAGATAACAACATGGCATTTCATGGATATGTTTGCAAAACACATACGCGTCAACACACACTCCCACACATGCACGTACACGCAAGTACATATTTGATGTAAATTTCCGAATTTTGCGTTTCTCACGTGAAAGGGAAATGTTGGCTTCATTTTATGCTCCAACTAAAAACCTATAGCAATGCTGAGTTTTTGTTTGACAGCACGTACCATGGATGATCGCTAAAAGTTAGCAAACTTCATTAATGTCATCATGAAGGTGAGAATGGAACTACATTACTTTCATCTTTTTTTCTGTTGTTGCCTAATTTAAGTGACAACCCACGGGCATTTGAAACCCGATATTCTATAAAACCATAGATGACGGGTGAAAGGAGGAAATTCTACAGGGCAGCATTTTGTCGTAATTTAATTCTAAACACACAGTGTAGAACAATGGTATTTGTGAGCACAAAACTATAGATTTCGTGTTTTTTTTTCCCCAGCCAATTATATTCTTATTTATGTCTGATGTACCTCTCCCCTAACCCAGAGCACCTCTTTCCGGCCTCTATTAGCAGACTCCAGATCGTCATGATAGAACAATGGTTTTTCCGTGTTTTTGCATTCAGGAGACACGCTCAGGTCATTGAGGGTGGTCTCCGTTTCTTGATTCAGTCTCTGTACGCTGGAATGCAAGATAAACACCATACGCTTAAACGCAAAATTATTCCTCCGCCACATTAAAAATCTCAGCGCAGAACATGTTCCAATTTTCTGTACCCATCCAGCAGGAAGACTTCGAAACTGAGCTTGAATTATTATTATTGTCATTTTTTAAATTTTTGTGTGCACTCTTCGTCTTTAAAGGCCTTGCATACAAAGATCAGGGTAAAGCAGCCTGGCAAAAGTTCAGACGTGCTAAAATTTAAATTGTGTGGTTAAAAAAAATTACCTCAAATTAACTTTTTATCTCACGGAATCCTGGGGTTTGGTTAATCCGTCTCGTTGGCTTGAAATTTTTTTTAACCATAATTGTTTCAGTGTCAAACTTTAGCAGGTGTCCACTGGTGTTTTCACTGCGCGGAGGGGGGGTTGGGGGGTCAGTCACTGCAATAAATACAGGGTGGGCCAATAGTTGCCGGTACTTTACTGACATGCGGAAAACTAATTAATAGATAAACATTAAAATTAATTTGAACAACAACCAAAAAAAAAAAAAATACATTGAAAAGAAACTTGAAACCCAAATGCATGTAATATAACTGGTGTTTTTTTTTTTTAGTGGTAAGATTACTGTGTTGATGAAATAATATTATGGTAAAGTAACTTTTGACCCAACTTATGTAGATTTTATATTTAAAACAAGCAAAAGCATTTTTTTTTTAAATGGGGGGTGGGGGGTGGGGAGGGTTGTAACACTACCATAGTTGATTCATTTTAGGCACTTTACCGTGTCTTTCTTCGAAATGCATAACCGTAGCGATATCCTGAGAAGTCCTTCGGGTTGCAGTTTTGGTTGTGAATTTTAACTACATTTCCAACAAAATATTAATGGGCACGAATACTACGAATAAACGAGAAGGAGAGTTGGGATGATTCACTAGACTGGGGGTCTGTTGGGCCTTGTAGCACATCAGCTAAAGAGAGAGCAACTTTACTTTGTTGTTTCAGTTGTTTCCGGTTCCGTTCAAGGGCCACGACTCTCAACACCCAGGCTGTCTATATTTGTCTCTCTTGTTTATCGAGCTTGGCCAGACAAATACATCTAGCAGGGCAGGCGGGCAGTGAACAAATATTTAGCGCCTAAATATTTAGCTAAAGCTTGGACGGCGTGGGACAGGCCTGGGACTTGGAGACAAACTTCTGAAGGCCATTGCCAAATTGTGCATGATCCAGGAACTACACCTGCGGCCATACGCCTTAAAATGATTACTGAGGTTTGGAGATAATAGTACATGCAAAAGATCAAGGCCATGCAGACAATTCTAGCAACAGGGAGGGCAACATCATTTGCTGAGAACCTTGTGAAAACGAAAGACATCACCTTGACAATTATAGCGGTGCCTAACAGGTCACGCCCATGTAAATTCTATTGGGGATATCTTCCATGAGTTTGTAAAACCAGTCCCGAACTAGAAATTTATACTTAGCCCAACTACCGAGCTGTCGACTGATATAATGTTTAGCGTTTTATTTTTGCAGGAAGGTGTTTGAATGTCTCTCTTTTGGCGCAAGCAGCCCCTCCCCAATCCATTCCATCCTTGTTTATTCAAATTTGTTTCACAACTTCCGATGCTGCTAGTTAAACTGCTCACTCCTGACTGCTCATCCCGGATAGTAAGTCTTCACGCCTTGTTACCTCTGAAATTACACCGCTGTATTAAAAAATGTAATAACAATAATAATATATAATAATACCAGTGGCAAGGCTGAGGCTTCGCACTACAGATCTCCCCGTAAGACTGTATAACGTGCTGACAGAAAATTGCGCTGTTACTTCACCAATTTGTCATTTCCTATGTCAACCCAAACCTCACTGTGTTCGTCATATCATCAGGAGACTCTCCAACATCTGTCAGTTTCTAATCATAATTAAAAGTTCTTGATCTCCTGTAGCTTGGCTTATTCTCTCCTTGCAACTCAGGGACTTACGCGAAAACGCATTAGGTCACAAGTATACACGTAAGCGTGCACAAACACATAGCCTACAAGAGGAAACCATTCAGATGTCATATCATGAAACTTTTATTAACTGTGTGTTAGCACCTTGCATTGTTTCAGGTATTCATGCATCAAACTGCCCACTTCACACCTAGAAACTTACCACCGACCACCTTTCACGTTGATGGATTAGGAACGTCTCCGCATAAGGCCGATGTTTTCTCCCCAGGAATGATTTGCCAGAGTGAATCATAAATTAGACCTAAATGTTTTTGTCCTCGGTTTCCCTCCATCTTTACAGCCGTTTAGGTTTCAGATTTAGCAGTGACACTCGGACATTGGACACTTAATGCATTTAGTCAACGAATGTAGTCTCTGGAACGATAATCCCCTGCTCGCCTCTTCGACTCCACTTTCACCACTGAAGTCCATTTTTCATTGTGGAAGGGGCCGAGGACTAAAGCCCTGGCAAGTGATACAGTTCTGCAGGTCCTAGCTCTTGCATTCTCTTGATAATCTGTAGGTGACTTGCCGGAGCAATGATAAATGCCATTGTAACGCATGCCGTACGGGTTTTCTTACATACGCTGTAGTAAATTGCGAAGTTTTCTCTCTTTCAATGGACACACCAGTGGCATATGTGATAAGGTCGTTGGTCGTGTTTGGAAGTGTTTCTTTTTACTTTAACACTTGAGTATTCAGAAAATCTGACGCTAAATGAAGAAGCAGGAAGGTCCCTTGGTGCCAGAAAAGTGAAAGAAAGAGCGTCATCGAAATCAGAACCTGCTGCTTGTTGGCCGCAACGTCTTATCGACACTGTAGAAATGAAAAAAAACAACACCAAAAACAACCGCTGTTGTGAATGACGAAATCTACTGTAACAGTTCAGCTCGGTCACAGTAAAGACCAATCCCGCCTAAAGCTGAAAAACTTCTGTAACTCTTTCAAGACTGTGGTATTTGGGGTGCAGAAGTAAACGATATCAGACAAAATTCATCGTATTATAACCTACGAAGAAGAATTATTGAAAGCTACGTATTTAACTATATGTATAGCCTGGAAATACTGGAGATAGTAAAGTGTGATCGCGCAACACTGGTGGGCTAAATTATTTTCCTTAGCCACTGTAATTAGCAGCTAATGTTATTACTATTACAATTACTGATTTGGAGTAGGAAAAGGGACAAGCATCCAACTTTTTCGCAGACTTTGCCTCACAGATTCACCGTTTTGTCTGCGGTCATATTGGACACACAGACAGACAGGAAGGCGCACACCGAGGAAAGAAACTTGTGCTTCATGCTTGTGCCGAGATTTATCTGGATAAAATGACAGTCATACACAGATAGGATCCGGTGGGTGGGGATTGGGCATGGGAAGGGGGAGGTTGGAGAAGTGGGAGGGGGAGTAGGTAATCATGGTTGCCAGGCCAGGCTAGATGGTGTAGAGTAGACCACAGAGGAGAGCTAGCTACGACAAGACAAAAAGATATATATAAGCCAACGAGATGCCAGAGTGTCTCGCCGCCGATACTCGCTATCGTGCTTGTCTATCTTCAGGGCTTGTTCAAGCACAGGGCGGCATTCTTTCTACTGATAGTTCCCACCCAACGGCTGTCTGATATTTGGAAAGTTTAGGTTTGACGAACTTGATAATGGCTAATTATAGAACAAATGAACCTTTCCTTTCTTCTGAATTTCAATGTGTCATATCTTTTTATTTTGTAATCAATATCTCCACCCTCTTCCCACCTCTTTATGTTGTTCCTGGGAAAATACTTTTTTACCCCGAGAAAGTCCGTCTCTCACTCTCAGGTATTGCTTACAACAAACAGCGCCGTACGCAGCTCGTGTTTTGTTACACGCTGATAAAGACTCACGTTTACATTGTCTTCTACATGCCGGAGTCTTCTGTTTTGTTTGCACTCCCAGCTTTATTACACAGGTTTTGTCAGTCAACTGTTCTTTTGTTTACCATGGCAACATTAATGCTGCGCGCTGTTTTCGTGTTTGCAGTTGTAGGAGGGAATACTTACAAACAGGATGCCTGAATGTACTCACTCTTAAAAGCTTTTACTTTCAGGGGAAATAAGAGCACATCCGTCTAGTAAATTGAGATGTCTAGCGTGCACAGCCCTTCTTCACATTGCAGATTGAAATCTGATGTGGAGAGATGAAAAAAAACAACAAAAAAACCCTGGTAGTCGAATTTTGAAAGCTTGAAAATGTAGAACTTGACGGAAAGGAAGAAACTCTGGACAATAAAACACGCCACAGGGAGGAGCACAGGAAAATTCTATTTCTTTACTTTTGAATAAAGAGTCTTAATAGTCGGAGTAGTGAACAATCTGATTTTAAAACGAATTGAAAGTATGTCTTAAGTTTGCGGTTGCCATGGCAATTTGGCAATTTTCAGCTGAAATGTGACGCATCTATTTTTGTGGATAAATTAATTAGAAGTATAGTAGTGCGACTCTCTTTAAATACTAATTCTTTACTCGGCAGCGAGTTGTCACAGAATTGTTAAGTAAAATGTGTCTGCAAACTTAAATATGACCCCCAGTACCATGGCAGCCGCAAACTGTGAACATTTTAGATGCAAATTTCAGAGCAGAATTTTATTTCAATTCACTATCTCAATTTTAAAGAAAATTATCCAAAAGTAAAGAAATAGCATATTTAGGTGCTCTTCCCCTATGCCTAATGTCCCAACACTTTGTAATCAATTGAAATTTTGATAATGTAATTATAATATTTACAATTTTGCCTTCAAGTGTCTATTTTATATCAATTTGTATGTTCGGATTTAATATAATTTTTAAAAAAGCCACCCCTGTCTGGACAAGACATGAAGAACATTATACCATTGTTTTCGCTTGCTTTGAAATTTCAGTTTTATTATTATGAGCTTTTTAGATAACGTCACTCTGAGCTCAAGGCTATCACTTTCTGAGGGTTTTGCATCGCCCACAGCAGAACATGAAATGTGTAGTTATTTTACCCTGCCCATTTTAATTTATGCAGTCACTTCCATTTCAATGCTACAGAGGCCTGCTTTTAATTAAGAAGCAGATCTGGTTCCATTGTGTTCTCGGGTTCAAATATGACTGGTTCATGTCTTCGTCTTTCAAGTTCCTTGTATTGTTATTGACAATTGTCACTAATCCAGTGACAGTCGCTAGACATACAAGGATTACATTCTCCCTGCACGAGATTTATTGTTCTCCTATTCAGTAGAACTCTTTCTTTCATTCCTTAATTGTGTTTTCGTTCTTTGAGTTTGGTGGTACCCCTCCTCTTCTAGTTTTAAAACCTTTATCTTTGCTTGTAGTGTTGATAAAATACGTGACTAAACAATTGTACAGAATACTTTCAATCATACCCACAAGCATCTTCGATTCTCCATGTATTCAGGTATCATGTTTACTTCTGGCAAACCTCAACCTCCCCAAGACCTTGAGTGGTCTTAAATTTGCACCGTGCAGCACCAGTGGATCCAGGCAACCCCATGACTCGGAGTATCCCGGTGGCAGTTGTGCCCTGCTTGATCTCTTTCACTAGGCGGCATAGTTTGGTTAATTGGATCGCTTTAAGAATAAACTTTAATCTTCCCTACGTTTGTGCCATCTCAGACCCGTTTGTTTGCTGGCGGGGAGATAAATACTATCCAAGTAAATGGAAAAACACACTTTTGTTAGGATCGACAAGGACTTTCTCAAGGGAAAAACAAGAAAAAATAGTGGCTGAATTTGAATGTGTCATGACTGGTTCACTCGAAAGGAGTAAACATTGGCAAAACACACTTTTGGGAAATCTGGAGGGGTTGAGAGGATTTACAACGCCTACATTGTTAATTGGACAATGCTATACATTTCTCCTCCCCTTTTGTTCCCGAAAGCATAACTGTTTAGTTTACAACACTAAAACGTGCAATAACCAGGACATACAGTTGTGCCAATGACGTGTCATGATTAAACGCGATGTATTAGTAAAATTATTCCTGAAAATTGCGGTATCTGACATGAGACAGCGAAAGTGCTGTAATTCCAGATCTCGTTCATTCCTCTAAGCAAAACCTTTCTTTTCTTGTGCAACCAGAGCACTACATTAGTCATCCAAGCTGCCGTATCACTGATAGTTATACCAGACTTGTTGCAGTTTATGTATTATTCAACAAAGGGACTTGAAGTAAGTAAAGTGGTTACAGTCGTTTTGTAATAAGATCCTTAGATCCGCAAAACAACCAGCCTTGACCAACATTATTGCCGTATTATGGAAAGTGACCGCATGTAATGCCAATGTCAAAACTGTATACGAGACACAAAAAATAGTTCCCGCAGCGCCCAGCTTTATTCAATTCCATTTTGTAATGACCGAAAGAAACTACTAGTCGTACAAAATTCTAGCCCGGAGAGAAGGACAGAGTACGTTTCATTGTCTAAAACGATAGATGTTAGAAAGTGAAATTGACCTGGATTGACGCAAACGGCCTTTTTTACCCACCACAGCAGATTAATCCTAGTGTAGTCGGAATGAAATTTCGCCTTGCACAATTCAACCACATAAAAATATTATTACATCATGGCGTTAAGTTGAAAGAAAAAAATCAAAACAAAATGTACCCGTACCTAAAACCATTTGATGGTCAGGAAATGGCGTGGGTAATCACGGCTCAGCTGTCTCATGTAAATCATCCGCTGGAAAAGAGGTGAAAGATCAGAAAGACTAGATCAGTGTTTCTCAAGGTGGGACTTGGCAATATTTCGGTCAGACATGAGTCGTCAGAATGGCACTTAGTGATTTTTCATAGAAATCTTAATTTCAGTGTATTGTAACTTAAATGCATAGAGATAAACTTTTTGTTATATTACTGTATACTAAGTTTATCCGATCATGGTGGGGCGCATGCTTTGTTATAAAAATTGAAATGGGGCCCTGGAACAAAAAAAAGGTTGAGGCACTGGACTCGATCTAGCACTCTTCCATCAGAGAGTGAAACAGGAATGGAGCGTGAGAAAAAAAAAGGGGGTGGGGGGGGGGGGGTGAGGGGTGATATCGTTTAAGAACTTAGTTAAACAAACTGAACTCTCACAAATTTCCATTTCTGAAGATGACCTTAAAACTGTATTGTCTCGCGTTAGATGGCATGTGTGTGGTCGCCAGCGACAGTAGACGCCGCCTTCATGGCGCAGGCCCACACGAGCATCTCGCTCCCACAAGCACGTACATTTTTGCTGCAAGTGTTCACAAGACCTTTTCTGTTGTGGGGGTGTGGCAGCTGAGTGCCATTCGAATCAAGATCATTGTCTAGTTTGATTGCATTTTTATTTTGTGCCATGCATGATTTACATGGACTTTTTTCTCTGTTTGTCGCTTTTACTTACGTCATCATTGTCACATCCCATCATAGTAAATGTTCTGTGTCACAAATCCCAGACTGGGAGATGTAATAAGTATGACAGGACAACAATCACGAACAAACAAGTTTAACACTTAACAGAACAACCCATCAGACTCACACATTTATTAAACATAATTATACATATAATAGCGCAATTACATACATCATATTATTGAAATGCACTGCCGTACAACGGCCTTATTCTCACACACACTCTCCCTCGGATCCACAATCCGGTAGTTACTCCTAAAGGCACTTCGGCCGCAGCCTCTCCCTCAGGGTCTTAATAGCACATTAATAATTTACTGGCACCGCAGTCTCTCAATATCACCTTCCTATTGTCATACACCTTAGCACTCCCCTAGCACCTCAGCAGGGCAATAACACATTATTATTTCCATAGCCATCAACATGGCAACAACATAATATCAGTTCACTAGCCTATCAACATGGCAACAATATAGTATCTCATTCACTCTCATATCTACGTCCCTGTCCGTGGCCTGACTGCCACGACTTTATGTGCCTCTACTGTCCTGCACTGACAGCCTCACTTCTGGCCTATGTGTGGCCTCCGGCCCTATGCTGGCCTATCCCCTGTGCTCATCGAGGTGGCTCTGCGGCCCGTCCCCGACACCTACAAGAATAATATTACATTGGTATAATACCCTACCATTTCTATTCACTCCACCTCTCCTTACAACCCATGAAACGTACACACACTAGTTCACCTTTCACTCACCACACATCTTACGGTAACACACTTCCATCGGAGTACACACTACTCACTCGCGCTACAAATCCATGAACTCACTTTCATCTATCGCTCGTGGCGCACATTGCTATATCCGATATCAAGGACTTCCACATTCCTCACATATACTTATTCACATCATGGTAATAGACGAATATAATATAATACATCAATCATAATAATCAATCAACGTTCTACATACCAGTCATAACTGGAAAGACTCTCACTAGTCTTCTCGACTGCTTCCCTTTATGTCCGCCCGATGGGCTCTTATTCACAGGTCCGATCCGTAGGACCTTCTAACTTGCAGTGATAGTAATCCAGCGCTTTCGCCTCATTCAGACTTCCACACCACTCATACACGCACGCTTTTCCCACTTGTCTGCATGAGTTATTTTTACTCTTCCCCTTTCACGTCTTTTCCTATCCGTCTGTCGTGAGCTCTTCTTATTCTACACCCGCTCTGTAGCAATCCCCTTAATTGCACTCACTCCACTCGTGACATCATCCCCCACCCCAAAAAAATTAATGCAATTAATTTCAAATCGCATCAAGATGACTGTCAACGAGTGAGCGTGAGCAATACCTACACTAGAAAAATGACCTAGCAGTTCCCCTAGTATATAGAATACCGAAATCAGGGGAAAATATGGGGATCAATATGGCCTGCAATATGCATATATGTGTCACATCATGAATAGCTAACTAAACACAATATCTAATACAGAATCAAAAACCACTCAACCTATCAACCATTCTTCATATCATATTTATAATGTCAATATTTTAAAGTCGACTCATTCACACAGATCCTGTCAATGTTCCTGTCCTCCGATGTATAAGCTCCTGAAATCTTCCCCTAGGCTCGACTAAGGTAGTCGGCGATATGATTGCTGGTTCCTGGAATTGGTTGAATAACGAAGGTGTACGGCTGTAAAGCCAATGCCCATCTAGACAAGCGTGGGCTGGACGAACGATTCTTCGACAAAAATGTCAGTGGCTTGTGGTCTGTCTGGATACAAAATTCTCGTCCCATGAGATAACGTCCCAATTTCTGGACGGACCAGACAATGGCAAGACACTCACGCTCTATCACAGAATACTTTCTTTCTCTCTGCAATAACTTCCTACTGACATAACATACAGGATGGAGACATTCGTTCTTCTCCTGTAGAAGACAAGCGCCGACACCAGAGTCCGACGCATCCGTTCTGAGGATAAAATTAGATCGAAAATCGGGTAATATCAGAATGGGTGACGATGATAATGCTGTCACCAAATTATCAAATGATGTCTGACATTCAGACGTCCACTGGACCTTATCGGGTTGTCCCTTCTTAGTAAGGTCAGTAAGAGAAGATGACAAGGAGGAAAAATTTGGAATGAACTTTCTGTAATAATTTAAAATTCCGACTAAGCTTCTGACTTGTTTCTTTGTTTTAGGGATTTGCAACCCTACTAACTTGTCAATTTTTGTTTCTTCAGGTCTCTGAACACCTCTACCCACAATATGTCCTAAGAATATTATCTCTGGACATGCCAAATCCATCTTTGCGGGTTTAGCAGTTAACCCAAAATGACGTAATCGTTGAAAAATTACTGTTAGTGTCTGAATATGATCAGACCATGTCGACGTATGGCATGCTATATCGTCAAAGAATGACACGACATTAGGTATGTCCTTCAACACTAATCTCATTAATCGTGCAAACGTCGCTGGCGCGTTTACCAACCCAAATGGCATGACCTTAAATTGGAATAATCCAATGGGCGTTTGGAACGCCGTGTATTGTTTAGACTCCTCAGTAAGCGGGATTTCCCAATAACCTTTCGTTAAATCAATCTTGGAAAACCACGTGGACCCGGCCAATGAAGCTATTAATTCCTCCTGGAACGGGATAGGCTCCCTATCGCCTACCGTAATAGTGTTCAATCTTCGAAAATCAATACAGAACCGCACCGATCCATCAAGTTTTTTCACGAGGACGATGGGTGATGAATACGGCGATGATGATGGTTCTATCACATCTAACTTCAACATTGACTCAACTTCCTTTATGACTCTATCTCTCGAAGAAAACGGCAACGGATACGGTCTAAGAAATACTGGCTTATCCGAAGTCAACTTTATTTGGTGCTCGATCACTGTAGTGCGACCCGGCAAATCCGTAACAACATCCGGAAATGACGCTAACAGGGTCTCAAGTTCCCTACTCCTTGAACTCGTAAGGTCAGGGTTAATTTTTACGTCCCTGTAACCTTGTGTCGGAGTTAACTCCGGCAATTGAATTTGTAACTCCTCCTGCGCCTCGGTGTCGCTTACGTCACAGTACAACTGGTCTACGACCCCCGTACAAGCGGTAGAGAAGACAGTCTCCTTTGGTCTTGTCTGTGCACACAGATACTGTGGTCTCTCATAAAATCTCTGTAGCATATTAACATGGAAAACCTTACTCGCTCCATCAATGTGGATAGCGTAATCTACCTTTGAAACAACTCGCTCAATAACATAAGGGCCTTTCCATGTCATCACTAACTTATTATGGTCCGTAGGTAACAACAGCAGAACCTTGTCTCCTGGCTTAAAAATTCTCAGTTTGGACCCTCTATCTTTATAGTCTTTTGCTCTTTTCGAAGCGATACCAGAAGCTTCTTGTGCTATAGTGCGCGCTGAAGATAGTCTTTCTCTTAAATCAACAAGGTACTGAAACACCGAAATCTGCTCATCGTCTCCCGATGATGGCGACGTCATCATGTCCCGAAGAACATCAGTTGGGCCCCTAGGACTACGACCGTACATCATTTCGAACGGCGAGAATCCCGTTGACTCCTGCCGTACCTCTCTGTACGCGAATAACACTGCAGGGATATATCTATCCCAATCTTTAGGGCGATCAGCAGCTACCTTACGCAGCATCGACTTTAACGTCGAGTTCAATCTCTCGCACATGCCATTAGCCTGCGGATGATAAGGGGTGGTAGTGATGGGTTGTATACTGAATAAGCGGAACAATTCCTTCATCATCTGCGACGTAAATTGCGCGCCCCTATCAGACAGAATTTGCTCTGGTATTCCTACCCTAGCGAAAATTGCAAACAACGCTTCCGCGACTGCCTCAGACGTTATGGTCCGCAGAGGAACCGCCTCTGGCCATCTCGTAGCATTACATATGACCGTTAAGAAAAATCGATTCCCCCTATCGGTCGCTGGGTGAATGGGGCCAACAAGGTCTATCGAGACCTTTTTAAACGGTTCCGAGACCGTGGGGATCTTCTGAAGAGGGGCCTGGGGTGTACGACCCTTATGCGTCGTCTTTTGGCACGCACTGCACGTCTTACAATAGACCTGCACATCTCTGTGGATCGATGGCCAGTAAAAATTTTTAAGAACCCTTTCTTTGGTTCTAGCTATCCCCATATGACCCGCTAATGGGACATCATGTGCCAAATGCAATACTGTTGCGATCAGCAACGCTGGCACAACGACCTGCTTTAAAATGGAGGACACCGTTACATACTTACGGAACAGAATGCCCGCCTGAACAATAAAGGAGGACGACCCGTTCTTATATCTCCTCGTTTTCTCGGTTCGCGCTTCCCCAAAACATGGGTTTAATGATGGGTCCTCCCTTTGTAATCTCGCCAAGCGCTCCGGCGTGATATCTAGGTTGACCGCTGGCGTAGCCAAAGGTCTAATCTTATCTTTATCAGCTACCCGTCGACGTGTTTCGACCGCGGCGCAAAAGTCAATACCTTTTGATTGCGACCATGCTTGCACGTTCTCATCGGAAGGGGAAACTACCCGTGATACATTCCCAATGATGAGCTGGGCGCCTGGAAAACAACCAACGACTGCTTCGACTTCCCCGCTAAGGAAAGGTGTATCTATCATTATTCTTGCCATGGGTAATTTCTCAATGGCCCCCGAAAATTGGATGCACGGGACAGTCTCACCTGTAAGCTGTGAATCCCGAATGCAGTCTCTATGCACTCCCACAACGGTAGATCCCGTATCTCGTAAAACCGAGACCGGTTCGTCCCCAACAAACCCCGGATAAACCCTAAGACCACCTCCTGTATGACATGAATTTATAACGGGGATCTTTCTCCCACAAGGTAAAACACCGGAAGATAATAACTTCTCACAACTGGGACACTTAGAATACTGTCCGCCTCCGTTGTCCGATGTAACACACGCAGCCGCATGATGAAATTTATTTGGGGAACATGGACTGGAGCTACTGTCCACGTTCGCCGCTATCCTACCTGCAGGGCAGTTCACGCTGATGTGATCTGCTCTTCCGCAGTTCCAACACTTCGCGGCCCTACACTCGCGCGAAAAGTGACCCACGCGTCCGCAAGTCCAACACTCCGCTCCCTGTGCTGCTCTAGGCCTGGGTCCCCGTGACCCCTCGCGACCGGAACTAGAGTCCCTATGCCGTCGGTCATCGGCAAAGGTCACAACTCGCCCCCGGCCATTACCGCGACCTAGCCCTCCTGCTCGGTCAAACTTACCGGATCCATACGCCGGTGATTGGTGATAGCCCCTATGCTGCCCCTGGGCTTGCCCACTATAGGCACCACGCTGACGCGACCTGTCCCTAAGTCCTGCCGGCGACCCCTCGACAACGGCGACGTACCCAGCATCTTGGACGTATGCCCTGGCGACTGGTTTGGACGGATGCGCCGTACGGTATGCCTCCGCCAACTTAGACGCCTCCTGCACCGTCGCGGGTTCGTTCTCTTTCAGGAAAGCCACCAGATCTTTGTGGCACGACGCGTACAGCTGGTCACGGATCATTAAGTCTTTCAGTTTAGCAAAATCCGCGCCCACATGCGCCAGGTCTACCCAGTTCGCGAAATACTCCGTTAGTCTCGCGACGAAGGCAGCAAAGTCCTGCCTGGTGTCTGCACGTGCTCGCCTAAACTGCTCCCGGAAATATTCCTCGGTACGCGCAAATCGGCGAAGCAGCAAAGCCTTCAGCTTATCGTAGTCTTGCACGTCTTCGCGCTGTAGCTCTTTAAAGTAGGTTAACGCTCGCCCCTGCAATAGCGATGCCAGGTACGTGGCCCATAATTCCTTATTTTCCCCCCATTGCAATTGTGCGTTCAGTTCGAACCTGTAAAGGAAGGCGTCTATGTCGTCCTTCCGGTCGTCGAACGTAGGGAGCTTAATCCTAACGCCACCTTTATTGGGTACCTGCCGCTCAACTGTTTCTGTTGGCGCACTCTTTTTGATTTCCAACTCCGCTATTCTTACTCGCGCGTCTGTCTCCCGCTCTTGAGCTTCTATCTCCTTTAACCTTATCTCCTGCTCCCGTTCTTGAGCTTCTATCTCCTTTAACTTAAGCTCCCTCTCCTCTTCCTTATCCTTAGCCTCTTTTTCTCGCTCTCTATCCTTGGCACGCTCATCGCGCAAATCCGCCTGCTGTTCTTTAATCCAGCCGCGTAGCTCCTCTCCCTCCAGGCCAAGTTCCTTACCCAACTTCATTAGTTGTTGGAGTTCCGCCATTTCACAGATTTATGGTTATGGTATCTCTTATTAAGACGACCAACCTGTCGGTATGATCACTAACGATACGACCAGAGACCTGAGATCACACCAGATATAACAATACCCAGTTGTCTCAAATACAATTCAGAAATTTACCTTTACAGCACAACTAATTCTATATCTATAAAATGTATAGCACTATTAATTATAAAAGAAAATAGAAACGACAAGAATGAAGAAATACAGTAGAAGGACCACAAGTACGTCAAGGACAACGAACCAGACTAGGACAAAGACCTAAAAAAGAAAATATAATGGAAAAAAAAATTGCAACCTAACTACGCCGATTACACTACAAAGTACGAACAAGAACAGAGTCTGAAAAAAAAGAACGTATCTATAGATAGGTAGAAAGAGGGACAAGAGAATACGTCTTCCTGCGGAACAGAGAAGATATCGACGATACAACTAAACAAAAATACAGGTCCCTATAGAACTGTTCACTGTGATGAACGAAGTTCCAAATTTAGCCCACCTCCCGAAGAGGACAAACTACGCTCACCACAGCAAACCCGCGCCACCGCCCGTATAATCAATTACAACGAAAACAGAAAAACAGCAGGAAAAGACAGAAGAAAAGACAGCCCTCAATCCAGGGCACAAAATTTTCACTTAACTTTCACCCTAGATTTCAATTTCTCCCTTTCCTCGGAGCTCTGGCTGCTTGACCTCTACAGGCTGGCACGCACACTCTGCAGAAATTTAAGTACACATTAATACATATTCATCAAAATACATGCATCAATACATATTATTATTCATAAACATACATAAATCATATCATCATGAAATTCCCATTCATCCCACGAAAAAGGATAACAGCACGAATTCCTAGCACGACAGAAAAACAACTAGATATAACGAATACACAATGTCAAAATGACCACAGGTAAACAGGACGAGCCCCCAGTGTCACAAATCCCAGACTGGGAGATGTAATAAGTATGACAGGACAACAATCACGAACAAACAAGTTTAACACTTAACAGAACAACCCATCAGACTCACACATTTATTAAACATAATTATACATATAATAGCGCAATTACATACATTATATTATTGAAATGCACTGCCGTACAACGGCCTTATTCTCACACACACTCTCCCTCGGATCCACAATCCGGTAGTTACTCCTAAAGGCACTTCGGCCGCAGCCTCTCCCTCAGGGTCTTAATAGCACATTAATAATTTACTGGCACCGCAGTCTCTCAATATCACCTTCCTATTGTCATACACCTTAGCACTCCCCTAGCACCTCAGCAGGGCAATAACACATTATTATTTCCATAGCCATCAACATGGCAACAACATAATATCAGTTCACTAGCCTATCAACATGGCAACAATATAGTATCTCATTCACTCTCATATCTACGTCCCTGTCCGTGGCCTGACTGCCACGACTTTATGTGCCTCTACTGTCCTGCACTGACAGCCTCACTTCTGGCCTATGTGTGGCCTCCGGCCCTATGCTGGCCTATCCCCTGTGCTCATCGAGGTGGCTCTGCGGCCTGTCCCCGACACCTACAAGAATAATATTACATTGGTATAATACCCTACCATTTCTATTCATTCCACCTCTCCTTACAACCCATGAAACGTACACACACTAGTTCACCTTTCACTCACCACACATCTTACGGTAACACACTTCCATCGGAGTACACACTACTCACTCGCGCTACAAATCCATGAACTCACTTTCATCTATCGCTCGTGGCGCACATTGCTATATCCGATATCAAGGACTTCCACATTCCTCACATATACTTATTCACATCATGGTAATAGACGAATATAATATAATACATCAATCATAATAATCAATCAACGTTCTACATACCAGTCATAACTGGAAAGACTCTCACTAGTCTTCTCGACTGCTTCCCTTTATGTCCGCCCGATGGGCTCTTATTCACAGGTCCGATCCGTAGGACCTTCTAACTTGCAGTGATAGTAATCCAGCGCTTTCGCCTCATTCAGACTTCCACACCACTCATACACGCACGCTTTTCCCACTTGTCTGCATGAGTTATTTTTACTCTTCCCCTTTCACGTCTTTTCCTATCCGTCTGTCGTGAGCTCTTCTTATTCTACACCCGCTCTGTAGCAATCCCCTTAATTGCACTCACTCCACTCGTGACATTCTGCGACATGTTTCTAGGTATGTATCGCCAGATTATTGTAAGGACATAGTTGCCATCTCATATCCACCATGTGGAACCCCTGAATAGGGAAATCATGATAATTATCCAGTCATGATATCCAATTTTACAGTTACCTGCCCAAAAAGAATGGACGCATAACCCGAGTCTACTACCTCTCGATGCTCGTAAAACTGAACCAAAGCTAACACGTTGTGTACATTCAACACTTTGTATTGAATTGAAAGAGAGAGCTATTTGTTCTATTTAATCTATCCACTTTCATTAGATAAGTTCTCACCTCATATTATTCCCACCTCGGGCATCAGACGGTGGACCTAACTTGACAATTATTGTGTCATGTTTGCAGCAGTGTACCTGCACTTATTCCTAATTCACTTTTCTGGGCACTACTTGTGTTTTTATAATGAAAAGGAAACCACTATTCGATCCCTAAGTTGTTATGTCAATGCGAGGGCGTGAGAGTCAACGATGGTGAGTGTGGCCTTTATCCAAGTCACTGAGAATTGATATTTCCGTAAAGAAAAAAAAATGCGACCACCCACGAGCTGAACGCTACTTCAGGGACATACAACAGTTTTAAATCTACAGACAGCAATTACAAGCCCGTCAGAATGATTATATTGACCTCGAAAGAGGAAGAAATTGGAAAGCTGAACGATCGGCCTCCCACGGGTCCGCCTTTTCCCTTTTCAGGAATTTAATTAACCAGAGATCGAAAGCAAGATAAAACTATCAATAATTTCATATCTGTCATGCTGTCGTTTTGTTGTTGTTTTTTTTAATGACAAGGGGAAAAAATGGGAAGGAAGATAAGAAAATTCCTCACACCTGTCGATTAATAATAATCATAATAAAAGAAAAAGCGTGCTTAAGGGCAAATTGTCCTAACTCTCGCCGCAAGCTAATTAGTGATTTTCCGATGCCACGAGATTACTGCCTTTTACGGGCAAACGTGGGATCATGAATCGGTCTCGTGCGCAGGTGAGCTGATAATGCCCCTTACATGGCACCAAGTGGGCGCGACGCGAGCCATGCACGTGCGAGCGCTTCCTGAGACAGCGTGCAAGCGCAAGCGGATTACCATAGTGAGCAAAATCATCTATGCCAGCTTTAAAAGGATGAATGAGACAAGTGCTCTGAGTTAATTATAGGAATCATGGTTGTCAGATCACCTTGTCCATTCACTGGGGGATTCATTTTATATTCATGTTAGTCACACCGTTTGTGTCAGTGAGTGAGTGGCAAGGTGGCAGGGAACACATTTAATCTCTTATTATCATTCTGTTTGATTTTCAAAGAAAAACTATAATGGACCAAATCCAACTGAATAAAGAGCTTAGAAAAAGGAACAGTTTCGAAAGTGCATCATCACGCATGAAATGTTCTAATGAAGTAAATATCGATTGACCTAGGACTCCGCTTTGCTGTTATGGTGAGGGAACACATGCCGTACAAACCACGCGCCCTAGAAAGAATTGTTTAAAAATCATAAAACCTCGTGCAAACAAAACATGACAACAACAGCAACAAAAACGTGGTGTTAAAGAACAAAAAAAATCAAGCCCAAAAAACGTAGCGTAAAATGAGGTGAGCAAAGAGATGGTCGTGACTAAGGAAAAGTTAACTAAACAGAGGGTTCTTTTGAATAATACTTGTCTGAGCTTATTCTTCATGGCTCCGGCATTTCGTGATAGAACTGTTACGTCAGTGTAAAAAAAACAACAACACCAAACTAATGCAGTCTGTCTTTGTGTAGTTTTTCTTGTTGTTTAATTACATGCATGCACAATAAAGAAAATGGGATTAAAATGACTGTTAAATCATAGAAATAATAATCTAATGACAGAATGGCAGGAGTAGTGCATCTGAGATAGAATGTAATAAACCGGCATATAAATCCGATAGCACTGAGACACGTGGTCGAAATTGTTCAAATTTTCTTTAATTCAGTTCCATATTATCTTCCATTTGCCCACACACCCAGTGCAGCCGTACCTACCCGCGGGTAGATTGACGTGAGCGTGTTCTCATATCGCCCCGGGCGTAAGAGCACGTGCCTCTAATGATGTCAGATGTGCCAGTCTTTCTAGCAACATTTTCCATTATTAAAACTCATAGATTTCTGATACCAACATTTTAATGGTAAAGTCGCACCGCCGCCATGTTTGCTGTAGACACGGAAGTTGTCTTATTTCACGAAAGCGGACATTTTAGTGTACATAGAGAGCAGCCCCCATGTCATAAAATGGTTGCTAATCACAGAAAACTTACATACATACACGCGGACAAAAAACACTGTTCAAAAGGGGCAAAGCAAGGATAGTCATGACAAAGAGAGAGTAGTATGTATACTAATACTCACATGACAACCGGTGAGTTTGATCAAGTACGCAGTTTAATTTGTTTTTCACAATAATATCACATGACATGGACATTCACATTTTTTTTTAATGATCATTATGATTATTATGATTTTCTATTTTCATAGCAGTAGCAGTGCTAGCAATAGTAATAGTAGCCTAGTAGTAGTGGTCTTAATAATAATAATAATAGTAAATTATTATTATAATGCTTACATGTATTATTATTATTGTTGTGGTTGTTACAATCAAATGTTTAAAATGTTCCTTTTGTCCTTATGAGAGAAATGAGAGAGTCTTGTAGTCTGTGAAAATAAAATCACGCAGACACACCCATATACACACATACACTGAGAGAGAGAGAGAGAAGAGAGAGAGAGAGAGAGAGAGAGAGAGAGAGAGAGAGAGAGTTTAAAGATTAGATCTATTTTCTCTGGAGCCTATCCGTTAGCATTTCCCTACTGCCTCATGGTATGTAGTGTCCAGTTGTGCATGAAAAGACCCATCGTTTCACCTCTTAAAGGGAATTTTTTTTGGCCATTACAAGTCATGGCAGATATGGGAGAGTGACAGTTGTTGCCCACAAAATACTTACTAATCCTTCTATCACTCAGTGTCCATTTTTAAAATAATATGCCTTGATGCATAATGTTCTATGTTGAAACATTTTCTTTCTTTACAATAAATAGTTTTTCTAGAGGATAATATTTATATTTTTTTTGCATTTATTTGACAATAATTATTAATCAGTTTTTCAATTTTCAAAATCAGAAGTTTGGATAAAGCAATCCTTGTGTGGTTTACCAGAGGGTTAATGGCCACTTTAATGTATTTGCTGACACCTTTTCTGCAGAGTCTACTGACGACTTGTGAACAGAAAAACGGCGTATTTCTGATTAAAACCGAGCTTCTTTCATAATCTTTGAATGTTTCAGAGAGGGCTATAAAAAGGAAGAATACCGTCCAGCGAAACATAAATTCACATAGCCCAGACACAGAGTCGCGACTTCTCAGAGATGACTTTTCGGTGTTTCTTTATTTCATCAAGATTTATTGAACTCTTCATATCACGATGAGATAACTGTGAGCAACGAGAAATAGCATGGGCACTGGTGTTGTATGGGTCTCAAAAGAAGAGAAAAAAAAAGTTAGATTTTGAACGCATGACTTCCCATGTTCGGCAACAATGAAATTACTTGTCCCAGACGGGAGAAAGAGGGGAAACAGGATGTGAAATCGATACGTTTGGCCGAAGTTGGAGAGACACCATCGTCGTCCTGTTGTTAAGTTTTCTGCTCTTTCTCCTCCCCATCGTCACTGCCCTCTATTGATCTTCCACATTTTTATCTTTGTCATCTTCTCTCGTTCTCTGGCCGTTACTTGACATTACCGAAACATGATGTCGTGACATGGCCGATGTATGAATATTCATGTCTTGCTTTCTCTCACTGGGCTCCATCTTTACGCGTTTTTTTTTTTTGCGTCACGGCCGAGATGCAAATCCTCCAGCCACCTATAAGATCGCGAGTCAAAAAGCACTCAGTTTTCCAGAACCGTCGTGTATTTTTGCCATTTCTTCACCTCTAACGAAAAAGTAATTGTCGAAAAGAGGGAAAGAAACGAACAGTAACAATGCATTCAACATGGTGTCTGACTAATGGCTTAAAGATCAATGAGATATTTATGCTGTCAAATCGTGCCCCCTCACCCCCCCCCCCCCAAAACCCACAACAACTAGAAATTCAGTGCTGTGTTCAAAGTCATGCGCACTCGTTATTCTGAGATTCACCCATCACTTTCGTGAAATATTGAAACATTCAAAAAAGAAGAAAAAAAGTTATCTGGTTTACACAATTCATAGACATGCAATCACACACGGACGATTAAGTGCATTGACACATTCATTTCACACATCAGCCTACATGCATGCTCTTCCGCACGACTGAAATCATGACGGCTCCCATTTGTTTGCGGCCCTGTCATGGTAGTCGGCGGTCATATCGGTTTGAATCAAAATCGGCAAATCAAAAGTCAGCTATTCTATCTTTTAATGTTAACTCTCGTTCTGTACCAATGAACATTCACAATTATTTTTTTTACAGTATCATAATTATAAGAATAGCTTTTGTTGTTACAGCGTTGAAGTTATGCACATAGGCAACTTGAACCTGGCGATTGTGGATTTAGATGCTAGTTTACCAAGTGCAGCACGAACAATTCTCGTGCATGTCGAGATAAATGTATAGACTCATTAATGTAAAAAAGAAAAACTGCGCGGATTTCACACTCATCTGCCAGAAAATGGGTGCAAATACTCAGCTAAACATAGAACTTCATTTTTTACCCGCTGTGCGCAGAAGCGTTGTCGTTTTTTTCAGGATGCGGGTCGTATTTGCATTTTGACTCCCAGTAGAGCTTCGGAGCCCGACCCGGGACCATCCGTCATGCGCTAGAGACTGGAGACGCCGGCGCATTACTGACAGAAAGAGATTCCACCCGAGCGGAAGGCAGCAAGAAATTACTCACTCAGCTAACCTTTTCTTTTTTTAGTGCTGCCTGTGGAAAAATCGAACGATCTTTTCTGTCCCATGTGATGTAGCGGCTAAATTGGACCATTCCACGGTATCGTTTAATCACGTGCTCCAAATAACACACAGATGTGACACATACACACACACACACATTCACACATGTATACGCACCCACAAATCAACACTCCTGCTGACTGAAAGTGTCAGCGTCGTCTCTCGCGAGAGGGCATGACGGACCAGCAGTACACTTCAGTGAGGCTCAAGCCAAGTGTGGGAGATGGCACGACCTCATCACAGGGTCAAACCCGTTCTCGTTTGTCACCAGTAACTTCCTACAATACCATTGCTTCTGCTGTAGTTTGGAGGTTTATAACGCTTGTGTCGCTGGTCACTGAAATTCAGGTTGTACACAATGGTTTCAAAGATCGCAACTGAAATGTTGGTAGTACATGTCCGAACAACCCAGACGGATACAATTCAGATACTCTCATTGCAGACAGTTTGTTCTAAACTGCAAATGGGAGTTGATCTTGTGTCATTTCAAGCGAATTTCACTTTCCTAAGATACAGCCCTTGAACATTTGCCAAAGTTTATGTTAGTACTTTGGTTTCCTTGAAAGTTTCTAAGTGAAGTCAAGCAGCATCCATTTTCCTTAGTGAGCCTGTACATGTACGATATTAAATTTCTGAAGTGCCACCTATTTCTGCCGATGGATATTTTGTGTCTGGAGTTTTGCCGATATATAGACCAAGTGGCGATTTTTTTTCTGTAATTTTTCATTTCAACACTGGTGTCTGGGCAAAGTTATTTTTCTGCTCAACGCTTGCCAAATTGATCTCGGTTTGTCGATATTGCAATTCAGATGCCGAATCAAACGGGACAGTTCTCTTATTTGAAAGCAGCCCAGAGTGCGGAAAGTCGACCTGGTCTTGTAATTTCAGTACAGTCTATCTGATGATTTATTATTATTATGTTTTGTTAAGCAAGAAGTCTTTAATGGCACGGTTGAGACCTGCTGAAAATCAAATGTTTACAAGAAAACTTGAACCAAATTTCGGCAGAAACAAATCAGTGAATTGTATACTTTGAAAGGGATACTCAAAAATGCAAATGAATCACTTATTACACAATAACGTAGCATCAGTTAATGCTGCCCCCCCCCCCCGTCTTTAGTCACTTTAAGTGCGTTAATTCAATGTCTTAAGCACAAATGTTTGAGCTCGTCCAGCCTATTAATGTTTTCTGCGCCATCTCCGACATGCCACACACGGAGAGCGATATGAGTGAGATTACCAACTTTCCTTGTGGTCATTGGTGGGCTTAGTCATTTTATTTTTTTTTTTTGCCACGTTTCTAATTTGGTCAGCCCTTGGGCGTTTATTGGAAGATGCCAGTGCAGCTGAGTGATTGATTTCTTCTCTCTGTCTCTTAAATAACTTCTTTCATTTATTTGTGGATCCGCTCCCTTTCTGGGTCCCAAACCGGGCAGACCATTGGCCGCCTGGGAGACATTAGCTCGTTTCTTTTCTGTTCTGTATCGTGCCGAATGGGGGAAGTTCAGAATACATTTGTACGACAGAGTGAAAGGCCTTTCGTTTTCTTTCATGTGTATTAAATAGATAAATTAATACGTGAGTGTAAGGGACTGGAATTTCTATCACATCGCAGAAAGAACACGTCATCATTCCCTAGTACATAATATGATACGGATGGATGGGCAGAAAATAGAAACCAATTTGTCATTTATTGGGATATATACATGTAGATCTACTTATAATTTTAGCGAAGACTGAAATTATTTCAGCAGTTACTGTAGTTGTAGATGTATTTGTGACAATGGATTTCGCCGTAGTTGTTGTGAAAACTGCACAAATGATGCAACAATGTCATGGCAGATACACATTGTACATATACCCTCGGTTCCCCTAGACCAAGGACCAATCTGACAGATGGTCAATACACAGTTTTTTTCTTCATTCATCTTAATAATTGTGACTCATATGCCATTATGCCCACCCCATACATTTATGTAAGTAATCTAAAAAGAAATAATAAATAAAAGCGAGAAACATTTCAGCAGCAAATAAAGAAAATTTGCCTAGGTTATAGACTAGTTCCGCCTGAAAAAGAGTGAAAAACTCACAGAGCTGAGATGGATTTGGAGAACATGCAGTTGGCCAAGAAATAACTTCCCCCCCCCCCTCCCCACCACCACCACCAAAAAAAATTATTCTGCCTATGTGTGTGTAGTTACTTGTGAATTATGTTTTTAGAGCCACCCGTTTTCCCATGAAACATAATTATGGGAAGTCACGGTTACATGCCGACACGTGTCACCGTGGACGGAACAATTTCTAGTGACACTTTATATATTCTGTCACCCCATGCTCCCTCCCCTCCAACGAAAATAAAATCAGCTCTCCATATACCAGTATAATATGTGTTTTGGTTTTCTGTGAAATAAGTTTTTAAAAGCTACCCATCTTCCCATAAAACATTTTGAGCACCCATGTGTATATAATAATATGTCTACGTGTTAGCGTGGACCGAGCAGCTTCTAGTGGCACAATACAAATTTCCTCGTCTCACTAACTGTATAGGCCTAACATACAAACTACGTTATTGTTTCTACCAGGTTACGAAGAGGAAGCAGATCTGGCGTAAGGAAATCTCTGCCTCCCCCAGGAGCCTGCAATTACTCATGGTGATAGCCAGAGCTGCCACATGCCATATCTCAGCGTTTTACTTAAGGTAGTGTCAGCTTGCCGCAGTGTGAATAATGGTCAACAATGCATGTTGTCACGTCACCCTCGCCATTTACGGTGATATGTGGGGTCATTGCTGAAAAAAAAGGTCACAATTAGGGACAGATGGGCCCGTGACTCTGTGCACACAACCAAATGGTTTCGGTCGAATTTTCAGTGAAACGAGAACAAAACTGTCCTTTTGGAACTCGAACTGTTCAAGAGTTTCTAATTTATAAAGGTCAATTCTTAGTACAGTCATGGACTTTTCAATCCTTGAAATGTTAGGTTCATGAATTTACAATCTAAAGGATACTTGCCCCAGGAAACTAGAGTATGAATAATTAATATCCTTGTTATGATTGTCGCTCCATAAATATTCATGCCTGCAATTTAATAAGCCAGATTAACTGCATCTCTATGGTGGAAACATTTTCAGATTAAAATCCACTGGCGTCTGTGTAGTATATATGATGACCGTTATGTAGTAGGTAGCCCTTCTCAGGCCTGTTGCAGCATATCATACTCGTTAGCTTTTAACCATCCTCTGCATTAACCCTTTGAGCCTGAAATGCCACATATGAAGCAGCACAGAAATGTCTGATTTTTTTGGCTTGGGAGGTTAAATATTTTTCCTTCGTGTCTCGATATATTTCCCAGCTCGTGTGCAATGAAATATATATAACATGTATTTAAAAAAAAAAAAAGTATTGTGAAACTATAATGCACAAACTTGGTCCTCTTTTCCCTACCTCGGGATCCAAGAGGGTTCGTTTACCCGCCCCTCAAATCCAGAGGGTTAGTGAGAACATGACTGTGGACAGTTTGTCACTTAAACTTGTATGACGGACAAAATACACGCGGATTGCTGAGATGAAATCTGAGTCACACAAGCATCCGCCTTCAGACCGGACATCTCACTCTTTAATATCGTTAATGATGAGTACAAACTGCCTAACTAGCATCGACGAGTTGATCGTTTGGATTCTGAAGAGTTCATTATTTTCTGAAAACTTCCGATACCGTACTATTGGACCCCTGGATGCTTACTCATAGGATGGGCGCCGACATATTCAATTTCAATAACAAATTTATGTCTTTGGACGTTCTCTGAAGCACATATCCAGATTCAGTTGCTATAAACTGGATCCGAAGCGCCGAGTTGATAATCTGAAGCGCCCAATAAATCAGATGTTCAATGGCAGCGGCACAGTATTCTGTACAGCCTCAGCCGGGCTGAAATAGCCTTGGTCAATATTTTCCTGCATTGGGCTCTTCAAAGATGGGCGATTCTTGGCATCACAAAAGGAAAAATCGTTATTCGATTCTTGGCACAGTGGTTCCCAGCCTGAGTTGATCCATTAGGGTGTGTGAATTTACAGTGTGATCAGAATCTGTGCTTGGAAATAATTTTAGTGGTCTTTGACATGAGGTTACAATTTTAATGATACAAGAGTTCCAAAAGTCCACCGTTAGATTGTTTGTTTGTTTTGGCGTGTTATACATGAGGGAATGCCCGTGATGGGGGGGGGGGGGGGGGAGGGGGATCTCTCAGCAGAGACCCAGAATGGTAAAAGCATGACCTTTGGGATTTTGAGAAGCATTATAGAAATATATTTAATAGGAGTGCTGAAGACGTCCGAAATTCTTCGTCTCCTCCCTCGTTTGTTTGTTTTTTGTTTTGTCCAGTGACCACCAAACTTTTTTTTGTTTTGTTTTGTTTTGTTCTCTTTGGCTTGGTTATCTTTGAAGATGGTAGCTATTGTAGTTTTTATTTGCTTTTCTGCAGAAATATTTACTGGTTTGGACATCATATGCCGAAACTCACAATATTGCTGGTAATAAGACACAGGGACATAATGGAAATATCCCTTACCACTACAAACACTGCAGCAGGAAGATGCCGGGTAGAGAAATTAACGCTCGCCTACGTTATGTATTCAATGAGCAGGATGGTTATTCCAGGGCCGTCAACGGCAGTTTTCTAGACTCGACCCAGACAAAGGAACAATACGATAGATTTCCCAGTTTGGATGGCCCTGCAAATCGTTTCTGAACCGGCTTCTGGGCAGATCCAGTCAGAATCGCATGCTAGAGTCGAATCACACCCCAATTCTACAGCCGTGCCCTTATTGGCATCTGCATGCAGAGTTTAATCCCCGGGGTGCCGTTACGAGAGGCCTTGATAGCCACCAATAAAAACATTTAATGAAACACTGCGACTGCTGTGCTGATCGTTATTGGATGCCAATAGCACAGTGTATGTGGTCCTCAAGTGATGACCTAAAAACGGTGGATAGTTCCAGTGTCGTGATGCAACCTTTTTGTATCCCCGCTTTTCTGTTTGGCAGCCTGTCCGCCTCTCTGCGTGTTTTCCCAGTTTGGCTATGCATTCTCCTCGAACATGACTTTAATTTCCGTGTCTTTTGTCTGCAAGGAATTGTCTGTCCATACTATCTTTGTCTCCTGAGGCATCCCCCCCCCTCTCTCTCTCTCTCTGTCTCTTCCTCCTCCCCCCCTCCCCCTCTCTCTTTCTCTGTCACTGTACATCATTCTGTCTCTCTGTCTCTCACGTCTGTCCTTCTGTCTCTGCATGTCTTCCCCTCTCTCTTGTCTATTCGTCTGCCTTTGTCAATCTTGTCTGTCTTGTCTGTCTGTCTGTCTGTCTGTCTGTCTGTCTGTCTGTCTGTCTCTCCCTCTCTCTCTCTCTGTCTCTCTCTCTCTCCCTCCCTCCCTCTCGCATATGCCTTCATTTTTTTGTGTGTGTATAATATACAACATATTATGTTGTACTTTTATCTGGATTCCACTAGTTTCGGGCTCAAGTTGAAAACTATGCTCACCACTGACAAGGACAAGGTGGTCTAGAGGCAAGGTGCTCGCCTCTCATGCCAAGGGTCCGGGGTTCAAAACCCGGCCGGTGCAGGGATTTTTCTCATAATTAATTTCGTGTCCCTGATCCTAGAGGGGGGTAGGATCGATAAGGACGAAAAGATTGGGAGGGCCCGTGTGCACGTTGCGCACGTTAGAGACACCTTGGCAGTTGGAAACCGCAAAGAGCAGGCCGAACAGGTGCTCCAGTTATAGTTATAACTGGGCTGCAATGGCACAAAGGCAAATTTCCCAAATGGGATTAAAGAGTTATACAAAATACAAAATACTGGCGAATAGTAAAGGGCCTGTGGGTATTCTTTAGATCACATTGGTAATTTGGTACGTGCTCGGGTAAATGAATTGTGTAGCTTGATTTCAAGTTTGTGCAACGTATTTGTATCATTAGAATAGGAGAATCTATACTAATAGGCGAAAACATCGAGGGAGAAAAAGAGGAAAGAATCTGTTGTGAGTGGAAAAAAAATGTGTCAGTGATCGAAAGCGAAAACAGGACCAGCGGTATTTTGTTTGCAATTATTTGGTATATTATGAAGAAATAAGTCGAAGCAGTGACATCAATATTCACAGAGATCTACATTAACATTACACAAGAGACCTCTTGAATGACCCCCGCCCATGTTTATGTACATGACAACAGTCACTAAAAGTTTTCATTTTTCACAGCACGATCAAGTTTCAATCACTATCTGAATTCCACGAAGTACAAGTTACTTGAAGTTGCAAATTGTTACAGTTTCCGGCACATGTATGTTCAAGGGTGAAGGTTTGAGAGGGAGAGGGGAACGGGGTGGGAGAAAGAAGTTACAGGCGTCTTCAGATCTTTCTGCCAAAGTCTGGGGCCGAATTTTCTCGATGTAGAATGTTCTTGCTATACAACCAGTCGCAATTTGTCAAATAACTTAGGTTTGTTGCTGAGCCCTTCTACATGTACTGTCAAGACATTGCTTTTATTCTTCAGACTGCACAGCTTTAGGCTTCTTTCTCATGTAATCCACTGCTTCTCGTCGTTCACGCTTAGAAGATGAAAGGATATGGGGTTAATCGGAAAGACAATAATGTTCAGCCGAGGGGAAACATTTTGCATCATTTGTATGCGTGAGAGATTTATACATTTTATTGTTTAGGCTACTACTCCACTAATGCCATTAAACAACAACAACACCAACAAAAACCAAGAAAAGACAATCTTGTATTTTATATTTCAGTTCTTTTGACCTTGGTTTGGCAACATGCGACCACTGAGTGTTAGTTTAAAAGTTGTTGTTGTTTTATTGTCTTTCTACAAATGAATGTGTGATATTCCCCACATGTTAGTCGATCCTAATGCAGTGAAACATGGGTTGTCCAAGCATTAGATATTATATTTAGATGACATTACGGCTAGACTCTTATTCTGGCAATAAACAAGACAGATAAGGAAGTTTAGAGACCAATAATTATACGGACTCGACAGATACATAAATCCTAACATTTGTAGATATGTGTGACAACGAGATGGCATGAATCACAATGGCTGGAGAAGTACCAAGTGGGTAAAAAAAATCATTAAGAAGTCTACACCATGAGGTTGAAAGTAACTGATGCGGTGACATACACTCCAGGGGGAGATTTGTGGACACTTGGCGACACTGGCTCATTTTACAATTTAAAAAAACACCGCATAAATAGTCAGCTTGTACATGTAAATTCAAGTAAAGTTAATTGGATAATGAAATTTACCGCTCGGTAGGGGCTGCCATATAAACCATAGTCCGGACGTCTGCAGTATGCATGGGATTTAATTGTCATACACATTTTAGTAAGTAGACAACTCACTTTTTTTTATATTTTAAATTATGAACATTCAACCAAATCATTTCAAATGAGATGTAAAAAAAAAAAAAAAGTTTTGATTTAATTATTACTGAAATGCATTGAAAACGCTGTCGAAAGGTGTTAAACAACCAAGAAACGACATTTCATGTAACGGCAGGCTTGTACGCTTTCAACAGCTGCAAGCGGACACTATGTGACAACTAGTTTTACACCACTATTTTCTTCGTGTTTTCTTCCAATTATTTTAGGAAATTCAACATACCGTAATCCACAGAATTTGAAGGATCTGTCAAAGTCATCTGCGGTCTTGTTCTACTGAGTGAAAGAATTCCGCCCATTCTGACCAGGTCTGTATTATCACACACACGCATATTTTGACAATCGGTAATGTAATCCAGCATTACTAATTAGATCGTTTGTCAGTATACATGTAATTTGTTATGGCCCTTGAGACATGCGGAAGCATTGGCGATGGACAGCTTACGCAAAGGATATACGAAAGACTATCAGCAGGCTTTCAAACAGACTCATTATTGGACCGATTTACTTTATGCACTAGTGCATGTGCATTTTATTTCCATTATTTCCAAATTTACGTAGCGCAGATACCTTTCACTAGCCCAGAGCTTAGCAGGATGTCAAATACGGTAATTCAATAAATTATCTTTTTACGACTTAAAGGAAATCAGTCCCACATACATGTATTAAATCTGTAGTGCCCTGTGTTCTAATAATATCACCTGACGCTCATTGTTCTGTATCTGGAGCGCTTTCAAATTTATCAACAAATAACATGTCGAGACATACTGATAATTTTTGTAATCAATTTGACCATTTAACATCAGTTTTGTACGCATAAGAATTTTAGACCAGAGGAATCCGTTTTCGGGTACTTCGTAAAGGGTTAACAAAAATGTGCGGCAGTCGTGGGTGAATTGTGCAAAAGTATTGGGCTGGCTTTCCATAATACCCCCCTACCCCCCCCCCCTCAGGTAGTTCCATAATACATAATACTCTTCCCTTCCCCCCCCCCCCAAAAAAAACACTGCATTGCGTGCTTCCTTTTTCATACTACTGTCCTCCCCTTCGTCCCTACTCAATCTTCCTAAAAAAACAAAAAAAAACGGTCTAGAATCACAGAAACAGATGAGCTGATATAATTTCAGCGGCGGATTTTGTTGCAGTGGAGTCCTTTGCCGGGATTTCCATCACGTTGAAGAGAAGAAACAAGTAGATTAAGCGTCGGGTTACCCCACAGGAGTCACATGACCTTGGTATTGTTGCACATTTATTGTCATGTCGAGATCGACCTGAGCTGGGATGACACTGAAATACAGCACCTGGGAAGACAAATGGCCCACGCCCATTTCCTGCGTTGGTCTAGGGTTATATTACCGGACCTTGAACATTTGAGATGGGGGCTATGCATGAGAAAATACACGAACTGCTGTCTCAAAGGAGAATTAGAAAAATTCCTCAGTTATCAAATACTAAACCGAGGGCCATTTTTCTGTCTTTTGTTTTTTTCGATTCTTATTTATTTTTTAGTGCACAAGGCCAAAGAGCATCTTTGCACTAGGCCTGTCTCATTTTTTCTTTGTCTGAGTCTTGTTGTGCAGCACCCTTCCTTCCTTGCTGCCCCCAATTCGCTCCGCACCTTGTTCAAACCACTTGTCCCTAAATTCCAAATTCAAACGAAAGACCTACATCCGTAGAGTTGCGCCTTATTGTTTGCAATAAACTGTCACATGTTTCTTTACACTGTTTATAATAAGAATTCCTCCCTCAAACAACAACAACAAAAAAGAAAAAAGAAAAAAACGATACAGCTTGAAATGAACATTTTCAGGCCCTGTCTTCAAGACAACAGTTTTTCATCATAATTCTATAGTGTGACATCATTGCCCTTAATTTTCTGAGCAGAAATATTTCGAAGGCTGTCTGTGGAAAGTCTGAATCCCAAATACAGTCTGGTTTATTGTAAAAAATTATGTACCTTTTTATTTTAATGTAATAATTTAGTTTCTGCTTAAGTGACTTTAACGTAAATCCGAAAATCTCACGAACCTATTCTGTCGTATAGATGATCTATTCATTGATCAGGGCTCTGAAGATCGAACAAATTTTGCTACGAGGATGTTGCAAAGTTAACTTCACCTGAGCATTGGTAGCATATTAAAGCTAAAGCTAGGAAAACAGCAAACACCCATATATTAGTTTCAATATGTTTACAGCTTGCATTGTCTTGAAAGACACTGAATCATCGTGCAGTAGTCCAGGCCTGCTGTCGCATAAGGGATAAACCTCAACAAGCACAGTGACCTAGATAATGACGTACAAGAAATTGCCAGAGCTCTGACCTCATGCTGCGATTACGTACGGTTTTCCTCTTTCTGTCTGTTACCGCATTCAAATGGCTTAAGGTAAAACTCCTTTGTATGCGTTTTTGGGTTGGAAAATCACTCCAAAAGTTTTGACTCTTATAGTCTAATGTTATTCCTGAAATGGGAGAGAACCCAAACTTCTCACAATGCCCAAACAGTTCAGATAGTAGGCCTAGATGCTTAAGATCGAGGTGAATCAACCTTTGCGGGGGGGGGGGGGGGGGAGTAAAAACAAATTTTCAGCACTGTGAGTGGAATCCCTCCACTTATCTTTCTTTGTCAAATACGTGTATGGCGCCTTCCCCGCGGGCTCTGCGGGGGGTCCAACATGATCGAATCTTGGATTACGAATGGCATGAGTCAGATATCAATTATCGCCAAATAAACTGCACTGCAAGGCATTAGATAAACATCAATACACAGAGTACACAGTAATCACGGAACACTGATTAACTAGTATCGTTCACCCACCCCCCGCAAACTTTAAAAAAAAAAGTCCATGTTCACCCCCAATGTCTTGAAGGCCATGCAATCTACGCAGGGATCTCATAGTCGTGGTCTGTCATTGGTGCCCAAACTGAGCCAGCATTGTCGTTGTCGTACGGAGAATGTTACCGTTATCTTTGGCAGATTGTAAGAAAAAGAAACAGTTCCATAATAAATCAGGTGCCCTAAAGATTACAGACACTTGACCTTTCTTCACATGGACAGAATTCATAACATATCGTTTATAGTGGGGTGGGTCTATTGCTTAAGGGAAAAAAACAGCAACTGTGACAATAGACGAGAAGGCTGAACAGCTTCCAGAGTCATCGTTATCATAAGGTAATTCTCATGTTCGCCAGCTAGTGTTAGCCGTGTGTGCATCAGCAATATTATGGTTTCTGCTGGTAAGTAGGCTTGATACCCCCCCCCCCTCCACCCTTCTCTGTAAAAGACGTAGTTATTTCATAATTAAAATTATATTGATTGTTTCCACGTGTTCACCCCTGGAAATCTCTCTTTCGTGGCCTGGTATTCACTCTCAGAGATCTGGCAGTATTAGCAAAGACAACAGAGTTAGATTATTGTATTTAATGTCTTTCGAACCAGAATGTGTGTGTGTGTGTGGCGGGCTCCAGCGAGAAAGTATTATTTATACGCTTTCCCTCAGCTGGTTCCCCTCATCCGAATGTCACAAGGAACAAATCTTTGTTGAGAACGAGCCAGTAAATAAACAATTTGTGATTATGAATGATGCAACAGAAGGTTGCTGTACAGTAGAGAGCCAAAGGAAACTGACATTTTAAACTTGAACTAGCCTCCCCGCCCCCCTCCGAGGAGATAATTCTACATTTTCATCATTTCCAGATTCTGTTAGCTATCGACCATGCTAGGTGCCTTAGTTCTTTAACTTGTTTTAACTGAACTAACGAAGGAGGTCAAACAAAATCTCGATCCTTTGCAATTTGCATACAAAGAAAACAGGAACACAGAAGACGCCTTATTGTTTTTATTGCATAACATCTACAGTCATTTAGATACTGGTAAAACCTGTGTTCGTGTGCTCCTAGTCGATTTTTCGTCTGCGTTTAACACCATACAACCGCACTTAATGTTTCAAAAGCTTACCAACCTACACGTGAGTTCTTTTTTAAAGAGCTGGATCTTCGAATTTCTAACACAGAGAAGCCAGTTTGTGGATATAAACAACACGTTTTCCAAATTACTCACAACAAACACAGGAGCGCCACAAGGCTGCGTGCTGTCACCTGCCTTGTATACATTGTATACAAATGATTTCACTGTGACACACAACAACGTTTACCTTCTTAAATTTGCCGACGACTCTGCTATTTTAGGCCTTTTACCTAACTCTGGCCACGAATATTCTAACATTGTACAATCCTTTCATTGTTGGTGTAATAACAACTATCTTCTACTGAATGTTAAGAAAACAAAAGAGCTTGTTTTTGACTTTAGGAAAAATAACAACGATCCTGTTTGCCCTCTTACTATCAACAATGAAGAGGTTGAAATTGTCACAGAGGCCAAATATCTTGGCATTACTATTGATTCATTGCTTAACTGGCATGCGCATGTAACATATGTATACAAGAAAGCCAACCAGCGCATGTATTTCCTCAGAAAGCTCCGCTTTTTAAAAGTTAGCAAAAGCATTCTGAAAATATTTTACACCATGGCTATTCAGAGCGTTTTGATGTATGGAGTTGTCTGTTGGGGAGGAAACATCTTACAAAAAGATAAAAATAAGATCAATAATTTAATTAAAAAAGCATCCAAAATTTGTATCTGTGATCTGCCATATTTTGATGAGCTGTACACTGGTGCTTGTATTAAAAAAGCTAATATTATTATAAATGACCCCCAACATCCCCTGAACAAGGAATATATAAGATCTGTAAGAAGTTTAAGGCTGTTGTCAAAGAAAACTAAAACTGAGCGCTACTTTAAATCGTTTATTCCATCATCAACTAGGATGTTACAATAATGTCGTCATCTTGATCGTAATCTGTGCACAGTTGAATTATGTCCTGCGTGTCAGGTCAATGTGTTTTAGTTAGGGAAGCATATTGTGTGCACTGTTAATTTTGTTAATTTAGTTAATTTATCAGTGTGTGTGTATATATGTGTGTGTGCGCGCTATGTATCATACTTTCTGCTTCTGTAACTGTATTGTTATGTATTCAATGATCAAAACAAATTTCCTTGTACAAGGACGAATAAAATTTATCTTATCTTATCTTATCTTATCTTATCTTTTCTTAACCACTAATTTTAAGTTGTACCGCAGTCATTGCCAGCATTGTCCAAACATTTTTAGAACAGTCTTAAATCAGCATCGGTAACGTACTATTAAGACCAAACTCCCCCCCCCCTCCCCGCCCCCCCCCCAAGAAAAACGAAACCACCCCACCCCCTCACCACAACAAGGACGACAACGATAATAATTATAACATACAACTTTAGCTGTCGACACAGTCACCGTCGCTAAATAATTATGATTTTCTTATTTTTCATTTGCGACACTTCAAAATAAAATACCAGACGGTGTGTGTGTTTAATGTTATAACAATTATATATGTGCATGAACTAGCTCGTTTTCATAGGCCTGATACTAGTATTATGTAATAGCACTGAAACAAAGGATGGTAGCCTACTGTAAATTTTATGTAATCCTGAGGAGTACTGTTTGTTATGAAACATAGTAGATCATTCGACTTAAGCGATTCGAACAGTTGATATAACTTCATTAATTCTTGTTTTCTAGTCCCCCCCCCCCCCCACCCCCGTCTTTTTTTTTTCATTTTTTTACTCATAGTATCTTTGTTATTGGGAACATAAACAACAACAATAAAAAATGAGACTCTTCCGCAAAGTTCACCGTTATTCTATCGAAAGTAGGGCAGTTTCTGATAAGTAAAATCGTACAATGTACATGCCATGTTCATGTGAATGAAATTTATCTGATTTGTGGTTAATGACCTATTTAAGGGTGGACCTTGAGATGGTTATTATTAGAATAGGCCTATTGGCCGGTCAGAGTAATAACAGGGCGAAGTACACCGATGTAAACCAAGCACGAAGCTCTAAGGCAAAGTTGATTGGTTGAAATTCGCATTCTGTGCATCACAGCAACATGGCGATCATCAGTAAACCACTTTCAATCTCGCCCAGTTGCTATGAGTTGGGTCATTGTTGGACTCCGCATTGTTGGAAGGCTAATAGAGATGTTGCTGCTGATGTCTTTAAAGAAGCAGTTAAAATATACGGAACATTATATCTGGTAAGGAAAATATAGATCCAAAATGGGGACATTTAGATATCTAGATCTGCACTGCCAGAAATTGAAAGAGTAGGAAATATGCAAAGAAATAAGATGGTCGGTGTGTGTTGGTTGCTATGTTGTCGTTTTTGTTTACCCCCTCCCCCGGCGCTTATTATGGCATATTTGTGATGATAAAACTTCATAACTAGCATGAAATTATAACACGATTCCTTTCTTTTAATTTATTTGTTTTCCGACAACTGCATCTAAATTCACGAGCGTTGTAACTGAAAGTAGCCCTATCATCCCCTATGCCTCTAACCAAAGCAGAATGGTTCAAGTTCAAATCACTCGAGCAGAGCCCAGCTTACCGAATTCAAGAATTCATCTGCGTCCAAATCTATAGTTTCAGACTGCAGTGCATGACGCAAACAATTTCTGTCACGAACTGCAAAGATGATAGAGCTGCTCGTTTGGCGTGGCCTTCAGGACCTGGTAATCACAGCCTTCCATGCTCAGCTAGAATGCTTGACTCTACTCTGACAATTCTATGCAGACTATCTCAGTATTTTCTACTTGTTTCCTGGTTGAAATGGTAATGGATGAGTTTATAGATAAGGACAGGATTAGAAATAGATTTAGGTTGGGGATTAACGGGTGGTTGGGATGTACAGAACTCGACTCCCACCTGAACTTACTGTATATTTGGATCTAGAGGCTGTTTGGTTAGTGTAATCATCTGACAATAACCATTTTGAAATGTTTTTGTTTGTTTGTTGTGTATCTGTCCCATGATGCAGCCATGACAAAATAGTTCATTAATTTTAAAAAAGGGCAGTAAGAGTACTAAGACTGCTCTGACACACTAGAGAATCCAAAATTGCCATTGATATATGGACAAAAGTTAAACTGAAATAAAACAAGCATGATCAATGTTTTCATCTTTTTTTTTTTTCTGCAGGTGGCGGGCATTCTGAGAAAGCGAGGATTTCGTTACTATTTGAAAAAGTTTATTCCAGAGACTCTGCGCTCATCCATTTTCCTGACAATAAATGGCACTCTTTTTATATCTATGTTCTGCTTCTGGAGGTGAGTAGTTTCAAATTTTTACAGCCTCTAACAATATTGATTGAGATGCAGAGTTTACCATCGTTCACAGTAGGTAGTCCAAACTGCTCCATTAAAGGGGTGAAATCCCGTTTTGGCATAATTTTCGGTGAACATTACAACTAATACAAGGCTACCATGGCTGTATGTTTATGTAAAGTGGATTATATATCCGACATTGATAGTATCTTTTGTATTGTTTAACATGTGTAGTTGTGTGTTTTTATTGCTCGAACAAGACATAGTCATGCCATTTTCACTTGGAGCTACCAACTTGACCCCCTCATAACAAAGGATGGCAGAGTGTCACACTGATGTAATGCAGGTTTAAAAATGTGAGCAAGCCCCACTAACCTCAACGAAAGTCGCACTGGACCAAACCAAGAAAATCGCAATGAAACACAAATATGCGATTTTTTAAAGATTTTTATGTATTGGTCGATACTTGAAGTTCAACTATTTTTCTGCATTCTATGAAAATGTTATGTCTCAAGTCAGCCTCTAAATATTGCTTTTAATGCCTTTAATTTTGCCTTTGACATCCACTGTCACTTCAGTAATGGGGTTCATTGAACTCCCGATAACTTCAAAATTAATAAACCGATTGTCACAAAATTTTCACATGGTATGTATCATTTATAATGGCATAGACATGCAAAATTTCAAAGCCGTAGGTTAATTACAAGTACCCGATGCTAAGGAGATAGTAAGGCCACCAAGAGCGAAAATCGCTCCCATATCTTTAATGGCGATTTTCTCGAAAGTTTGCTTCCATTTTTAACTGGGAGCTAGGTGTCTTTTAAAACCCATAACTTTGCGAATCGCAAATTGCGATGAAAAGGAGCATTGCAATAATTTTACACCAGATTAAAGATGAGATTTCATACTTTATTCATAACTCAAAACTGAAAAAATGCGACTTCCGTTAGTGAGGCTCGCTCACAAATAACTCACACAGAAAGCCAAATAAATGAGGTTTAATTCAACGTATTTTCAAATTTCTATGAAAATCATTAGTGGAAAAGTTTGTTTGATCAAGAAGCAGGCAGAAACAATAACAGACCAGGATCAAAATTATAGGCAAATGAACCTCAGCCATTGTACTATAAAATATGCCAGAATCAAACATGGGGCATGTTGCGGTGCGAAGCATCAACTGTTTTTATAGACCCACCATATTTAATTTCAACACCTTAGTCTGACGCTCAATGGTGAATACGTAGTTGATGCCCTTTCTAATTTGCAAAAAAAAAAACCCATTGTTTTTCTCCCTTGCAGAATTCACAAATTTCACAAAAAATTGACTTCGGGTGAAGTTTGACGACTAAAATGATATGCTTATATATATATCATATATTTGTACCCCTTGAAAAAAAACTGAGCGTGATTTATGCCGCCTTGACATGGAAACTGAGAATTTTCAATGCCGTGACTCAATCAACTGTTACTTTATGGGCGGTCAAATGTGGACTGCCAAGCAATTTGCAAAAGGTAGCTAAAAATGCCATAATTTTCAAAGCCGTAAAGCTAGAATAATAAATGTGGTATCAAAAATCTTAGAAAAGCAAACTCTATCAGATTAGACAATAACTGGTGAAATATGATAAAAAGTAGCAATCAGTTTGGACTACCTATATCACAAACCTGAATTTTATGGTTGTGGCCTGTTTTCCTGAGGAATTCCTTTGAGAACTGAAACGCCCGACTGTAAACCTGCATACAGTATAACTTTTTGATAGCTCTTATTTTGATGAGTCTGTATGCAAACTGAAACAGACATGCAGAACAATTTATTTATATATAATTATATATACTGTGATTGTATTTATGTTTAGGGGCAAACCTTGTGTTTGTGTATAGTTGCGCTGACATGGATCAGTCTAACCAATAGGAGATTTGGAATTTAGCTGAACTGATTACAGTGTTTTTGAAGTTTTTTTTGAGTCATGGGAATGAATGTTAGAGGACATTAACAAGAAGTAAATTTTCAGTAATGATCTGCAAGTGCAAGAGAAGATTATTATTTTTTTCTTTAAAATCCGTGACAGAATATTTTGATCTTGCATTCTGTCATGTATTGACATACTTTTTCAGTATCCATTTAGAAGAGCAGGGGAAAGTATTCTTATGTGAAACTTAAAAAAAAAATGTTTAGAAACTTAATTTGTATCTCAGCTGTTTATATTGCCCAATTGTTCGATGTATGTTATGTGTAAATCATACACATAGGCTGTCATCAATCATGTTTCATTACTGTATTGCAAATTCCCAAGACTCATGGGCTCTTACAATTTACAGTGTTGCATTATCTTACTCTTTCAGCTCAGGTTTTTTTATGAAATGCTTTGTCTCAATGGAAAAGTCATGCATTACACATTATTTAATAATAGAGTCTAAGAGATTATCATGTAGGACATCATCGTAGTAATGGTAGGTAGAATTCTGTAGATTGCTGCTAAGCCATGACAAATGCCCAATGATTGCAGACATATTTCACACTTTAGCACAGCATTACTAGAAACTTCAACATTTAAATCACTTGAAATAATTTGTTGCCCATGTGGAAAAGTATCAAATTAATTTCTCTGCTGCTGACCCCTAGGGAAACAGGATGGAAGTTGCTGATCTCTTTTCAGGGGAAAATAATGCACAATTTTTATATTGTTTCAGTCCAAACACAGAGCATAAAAAACCAACAAAATAAAATGTAAAAAAAAAATTCACTTGAATGATTATGCAGTGTTTTCTCCAAGATGTATGCACATTTAAAGATAATTTGGTGTTTTGAAACTTCTATGGGAGTGCATTATAAACTGAATTGCTGACACTCTTATCAGCCAAGGAGTCATTTAGTACAGTGCATGCCATTGTTCTTAAACACTGAACACTGTTCCTCAAAAACCAGAGTATACATAGTGTTCTGGCAGTATCCAGTTGAGGAATTTGCCATAATTTCAGCACTTTAAGAAACTGAAGGAAATTGACAAACCACTGCACCCTTTGGGTGAGAGAAATTAGAGGCTGGGGTCTTTTGTCCTTTCTACATGCAGATTGGAAGGTAGAGATTGTTAATAATAACTTTATGAGGAAGTCTTTGGCGGTCTGCATAGTGCACAATGTCCAGTAAGTTATTAGCGTTTTATAAATACTTAAGGGGCATCATTTTCTGAAGAATCAAGTTGAGACATTGTGAATATTTCAATCCTTTTCAGTGTCTAGATTTATCACCTAGATTTTCAGTTGGTGTGTCTGCACACACACAGTACACTTTTAATGTATGTTTATTGGGATCTTGCTTGAAGTATAACATGCAGGAGACAATGCAGGCTTAAAAGAAAGAAAAACAAAAGAAAGAAAAACAAAGGGATTCAGGATAGATGAAAGCGCTATGTAAGCATAAGAAAACGAACAGTGTCATGCACTGTGCAGTAGAACTGCCAGTACTCCGCTTTTCTGTCTGGCTGTCAGTGAGTCTGCTGGCACATCCATGACTTGCAACGAAATCGCCGGAAGAACAAAACAAAATGCTTTCTCTTAAGTTCCCATTTCATTTTTTTTTTCACATTTTATTCTTAAAGTAAGAATGGTGTTTATTTACTTTTGTATAAGGAACTATAGTTGTCTTTGGTAGGGCTTTGACGGAGCTATCTTTTACAGTATAGATCATGGGACATGATTTTGTATGATCACAAAGGGACTTCTTTACATCTTCGTGATGTTCAGTATCCCAGAGAGCTGTCTCACTTTGTCCCTCATGCTGTTTGGAGAAAATGCTGTATAATTCAGAATTCTTTTGAATGATGAAGAGGAGGATGTAAGAAGAACCTCACATATTAATTTATTGCTGACATTAATCTTCTCTTCTTTACATTTCAGACGCCTATTTGGGTTTTACCTGTTTTACAATGTTTACATCTGTGGCATTCCTGCATGCATTGTTTCTATACTTATTGAACAGAAGACCAGGTAGTGGTATAGGTTGCTGTACCATAGACCAAAACAGATACACCTTTCTTTCCTTTTTTTTCTGTTTTCCGTTTCATGTTGTGACACTCCAATGTATTGCTATGCTTTTCATTTAGTGTTTGAGCCTTTGGTTTCTTAATTTGTACATTTAACACTATTCTACTCATGAAATGAGAGTGAAGAAGCAGGTTGTATTTAATCAATAATGGGAAGCCAACATTGAGCAGATACTGGGAAAAATAAATATTCTAACACTTTAGACCTGTCATATTCCCATGATTTATCCCAAATATGCAGGGCTGAAAACTTTTTTATAATAATGTAAACATGTTTACTAATAAAACGTTGAACATTACCGTTAAATAAAACACAGTGATAAAGGCACCTATGCTTTGTTTTCAAACATTCTAGGTTTCAGATATTTGTTTTGTAGTTCGTATGTTTTACCAGAGGATAGACTTCAGGTAGGTTTAGATTAGAAGCCTGCACTGCATTTCACTCTCATTATTTTTCCTTCTCACAGTTGTACAAATATTTATAAACAAACACAGTGCTATAATTTATATATTGAAATAAAGGCATTTACTAATGTTTTTCATCCGCCTGTCAAAATTCAATTGTATTGAAGGTGTATTGAAAGAAACCTAATGACAAAGGAAATAAAAGATTAAAATAGACAAAATTGTCTCCGGTAGTTGGTAGTTTTATGATACTGAAGGGTGATTCTTGCTGATCAACTCAGTATTCATGAATGAGCACTTTAAGAGGAAAGCTGAATCATCAGATGTATTAAGGATGACAATGCAAATATATGACAGTATTGCAGAGTTGTAGTGGTCATTCATATTGGTTAGAGAGTGAATCATTGTGTTTGTTTAAAGATATACTAATGATTGTGTGAGACCTTTACAGCAGTCTCCATTTGGAAGAAATTATTGTAGTGAAAAACTTACCAACAAGCAAAAAAAAAAAAAAATCCTACTTGGTTGTATTTTGGCATGTATGGAGAATGTGCTCTCTGTTCGACTACCTCCAGGTGAGAAATTTTATCTTAAGAAAAGTACTGACATTATTTGAACTCTGTTTTTTTTTTACCTTTTCTTTTTTTTCTCTTAACTTCAGTAATATTTCATGGGCATGTTTAAATTTCCAGTTTGCATCAAATTTTGCACATTTCAGTGAAAATTGTAAAGGTCCCACATCTATTCTTACCTGATTGTGTTTTTCTGTTGTTTCTTGTTTTTTGTTGTTTTTCTCTCCTTCGAGCATTACCTTGTAGTCACCAATTTGTGTGTCACAGGGTGCATGTTCAACTATGTTCATTGAACGTGGTGCAAGACTGAGATAATAATGTACATGTAATAGTTATATATAAATTTGTTGTTTTTTTTTGTAGCTGAATTCTCACCTGACCTTAAAAGTTGATAAGGAAAAAGTAGCATTGTTTAGCATTTGCCCTGTGACACATAACCTAACGATGCATAGGGCCTTTTTAACGTCATTATGGGCCCCTGGGCAAAGCAATCTAGGCTTTTCTTCCCGGTATCAAAAACCAATGCTTGGGGCTCTGTAAAACCTTGGGGCTCCTAGATAACTGCCCAGTGAGCCCATGCATTAAGATGGCTCTGACTATGCATCACACATCAGTGGACATCAGCATACCCACAGTATGTGCTGTGGTCTCACTGCGTATGCAGTCCCAATATGGGATGTCATATATATCTACACTTTGTTCTTGTCAACAAGTTTAAGCAGCTTCTGTCTTGGAGCTGGTGAAAGGCCGGTGGCAGGAGCCAGCGAGTTGTGTGAATGCAGCCTTAGACATGAAACCATCACATACACAGTATTAGTGCATCATGGTCATGTAGCAATCATTGTGGACATCCTTCATTAGCTCTGTATTTTTTGTTTCTCCGGTCGGCAGGAATATGCTTGGCTCTTTGTTTTTCCTCACGGCATCCTTTATACCAGCTTATATTGCGGCTTTCACTGCAGTTATCTTCGAAAGAAAGTCAAGGTATGGCTTTGAATTATCATCCATAAAGAATGAAACCAAAAAACAATGAAAAAAAGTAATTGAAAAAAATGTTTTTTTTTTTTTTTTGTTGCTTGTTAAACTATAACCAGACTGCAGTAGTTCTGTTAATTTTTTTTTGCATGCTGAATGAGGTAGAATTGAATTGTTGTTAGTAAATTTGTCAGTTACTGCACGAGTATGGCATATGTTTATTTAACAAATAAAAATGAAACCAAGAGATGTGCCGGATTTTACTTTAACGATGATCAAACTTTCACTATCGTACTAATATTTAGAGAGTCAAAGAGGAAATGTTAGGACAATAGACTATCATATTTCTGTTGTCCCATTACACAGATTGAAACTGAGGGTTTTGTGTAGATTGCTAGTCAGTGTAAGATTTAAATATCATTCAGTAGTAATTGTAGCTTTTTGTTGTATGAGTAATTTCAGTTCAGATGCCGATCAGGATCAATTGGCTCTTGCTCGGGGAATTATAATAAAGTTTACAGGGTATATACAGAAATAACTATATAGTTTCTTATTTGGCCATGTAATTTAATATGATTATATCTTTATTATTTAGATGTTTTGTGTACGTGTGTGAAGCAGTTAAAGAGTTATTTTCTGTTAAAACGAAGATTCCATTTCCCACTCAAGTCATCGTTTAATTTATTCACTGCTTAATTATTATTTATAAACTTGGTCTATAGTGCCAGCAGGATTTTATCCAGGGACAGCTGGTTTCTGTTAGATATCCAATATGCCGTGTTTCTAGCAGCTTTAGATTGCTAGGGAGGCAGATATATCCGCGCATCTTTTGCTTTTTAGAAAGGGGCAGGGGTGTTAAGCTCATCCACCGCTCTTAAAAGGCTAAAAAAAAGAGCAACCATTGATCCACCCACTAAATCTACACATCAGCATTCACAAAAGTGATGAATTCTACAGCTACGTGCAGTTTGTACAACAATCACTCAGACATTTTTATTTTTTGTACTTGCAAGTCTTGTTTGCTTGGACATACTTACATGCTAATTCTGACACTATGAACTAATCTTTGATATGTGTGCTAGGAGTTAACGTCTCTTGTTTGGAAGTAACATGATATATAATTTTACGTGTCCAGTTTTGGTTAGCCAGCAGTGATTTCAGCTAGTTATGAAAGTCTTTATTTGCATTATAGACAATTGATAACAGTGCAGAACGTAACTGAAATTTGGGCCCAAAGCAAAGGATCTCGTAAACTACGCCCATTTATAGTCTTGGAAGTTAGGTGGCTGTCTGTTTCCAAGATCTGGAGACATGCAGGTCACAGAAACATAAAAGCCCGAATAATAAATAATAGTGTGAAGAGAGAAGCAGCAAACATCAATAGATCACAGAGTAGTTGCCGATTTCAGGTATCGCATAGTCTTTGACATAAAAAATCCTACCCATTGCATGCTTTATGCAGGGAGACTTCTTTACAGCCGTGGTCACAAAATGTTCAGGAAGGAAAAACACCAAAACGAACTGTTGTTTCTTATACAATTTATGGTATACTACGCTAAGGTATTAGCAGTACTCACTCTCTCCCCCCCCCCCCCCCCCAAATAAAAAACACAAAAACCATCCCTTTTTGCATAACATGTGTTCTTCCGGTTCTTTGTCTCATCTCTTTTCTCAGTCTATCTTTATTTCTTTCTTCATTTATCTTTTTCACCGACAATTTTTCTGTTTAATAGAACTTCCGATCTTCTGTATCTAAACCAGCAGCTATATTCTCCTTATTTTATATAAGATAATTGGAAAACTGTGGCAACATTAGCAAACGTTGCAATAAAGAAAGTAAAATACAAATTTACATCCCTGATTCAGATCCCTACATTTACGGATTAAATACGTATTATTTATCACAGGCATCAAAATCTTATTATTTGTTTGAGATCTAGATCTAGTCCATTTATATGTGTAAAAAAAAAAAATATATATTTTTATATATAAATAAAGTTTCCTTTAAGAAAATATGTTATTGTGTCTTGGCCATGGCCGGTCGCACTGCCACGGAACTTGACTTGCTGAGTGAAATATTTTGTTGATCGTGAGCTAGACGTCTAGTCCAAACGCATTAAAAAGGAAAAAAAAAAAAGTCTTGTAATATATATTTCATCGGAAAGTCAGATCTATATTTTTCAGCCACCTTAGTTTCCGTATATTCACAGATGCCAGCGATATTTGGCGCATACTAGAAAAAGAAATTATTAAAGTGATATGACTGAATTAGGCCAAAGCTTCTCTATTTCTCAAAAGCTAAACGCTGTTTATATTGTAATGTGCAGTTAATGGATGGATGCTTGACACGTCGGCAGGTTTGGCAGAGCCGTGAAGTCAGAGAAAAGATCAATCAGATCAGTAGTATTTACGATAAATGATTTTACAAATATGGACAAGTGCAGTAAGCACAAGGTAAACAGTACGGCCAAAGTTCAGTGGTTCATTGCGAAATCTAAGACGTGACATGTTTACTTGCCGAAAGGAAGCAAGGAAATTGTAACGCAGCGGTTCCGAGGGATGTATATAATCAGGATGCATTTGTTTTCCATCTACAATCACATGTTTTTCCCGTGAACGTCATTCCAAGATAGTGATTTGTACTTTTCTGCTCTGACATAATTCCATTTGTTCGGGCGTGAAAGTATTTATTTGTCCATGATGTTGGTATATGTTCTGGAACGAAATGCACGCTTCTAACCAGTCCATATGGAGGTTGCATGTGTGTACCGAGTTACATCGATGCTTACACTTGGATAATACCATCGGTGTGAGTGATTTTATCAGTGTTCACTTAGTCAACACCCGGCTGGAAAACTTGAGTGCGGGATTGGGCTGTGTGGTCCATTCTCAAGTTTTAGTTCAAAGCATGTAGCCGGGCTTCTTCCCCATGATTGTTATGGAGCATTGTCGATCTTCCTGAAAAAATTATATTAAGTAAACACAGCTTAAGTTGATAACAGTGTAAAAACAAACATACAAGCAGGTTTCATGTAACTTGACACTAATCTTTTGGCAGAGACATAATTTATCCTTATTGTTCTAACGCATTCAGGCGTTTAAACTTTCACGCACATTTTTTTTTATTTGTTCACCAAATTACTACCAAATCAAACGTACGCATCTAATTTTCCTTTTTAAGCTTTCCATTTGCCGGTACGTACTCTGTCCTGGCCAGTTTTTGTCGCACTTTCCAAGAGCGGGTTGTTTTGCAGGACGCACTGTCCAGCGAAATTTGCGATGTCGAAAACCTGAGTCAGTGTCTTATAACAAAAGGGGTAAATTTTCAGTAACGGTCAGAGCAGAAAAGAAAAAAAATCTCGATTCATCAAATCGCCAATTTTTTATTTTTTTTTATACTAACGTGTAGACCATGGAATTAAGAAAAAAACAACAACAAAATATTCGATTGGTTAGTGGAATAAAGTCTTGTGTATTTGTAACAAATACCATACTTAATGTAGGACCTGAGTGAATACTTAATATAGGACTTGAGTGAAGATTTGTTGTAAAAATAGACGGATCTCTATGGAGCTCGCTGACACATCTGCTGGGTGAAAAGTTTTGCCCAAAGCTCGCGGTTTGACAGGAAGTACAGTGAAGGGCGGTACCTAGCGCTGTTTCTGTGGAAAGCGTGCAGGAAGATTGATCTCAGGTGGACGCAGGAGAAAGCCACCAACATTTTATTATTTTGTTTCAAATTCAAAGGTCAAAAGTCATTCATTGCCACTGTCTTATGGGACTGTAATTACTGCATATGGCGTGCCTCTTCATATGGGGGATACACCTTTTATGCGTAAGAAAAAAATGACGCAGAGGTTGTAGACGGCACATGTTTTGCCTCCACCCGTTTTGCGAAACCCATCATGGCGAAATCTGATTTATCGCAATTGCATTGCATTAAGAAATACACATTGGAACTCCAGCAGTGAAGACAGAAGACAGAAATATTGAATTGTAACTAATGTGGCTGTATCTGTACATACAGTGTATTCATATATATGGTAGAGAGGCCCGCTGACTCTTGATTTGAGGACCGTCGTTGATCCTGTGTTTTGAATCTACACTTGCACCAACTTGTACATCTACCCATAGCATGGTTGATCATTCTTTTGTGTTTTCAAGACGAAGAACACATTGCGGCATTTTCTTTGTCCTGAACACCCGCGTGCTTATGACAAGTGGCGTAAATGAGAGATACATTCAGACAGCCGCTGAACTGGGAGAAGGGCCGAAGGAAACCGAAGGCTTCAGAAAATCTCTTTGATTCGCCAGCACTGCGGGCATTGTCATGTGTACACACTCAGAGTGGTTGTTGCAGCGATCCAACAGAACAGCGCCAGAGAAATATCACTGCCTAGTGGGATGCTGCCGCCTCAGCCTTTCAAAGCATTGCTTACATACATGATTAGACAGATACTGGAAGAAAGAGACTTATATTCGCCTTCCCGTTTCACAATGCGATGTGATATACAGGGTGTGGAAAAGTATCGCATTTCAACTGGCCAGTTTTCTGGAAAAAATACATTTTCTGCCCTTTTCCTTCTCTAGTGCTTTTTTTTTTTTTTTAGTTAAAGTAAGATATCGGAAGCATTTGTCTGTTTTCTGTTTTTAAGCGGAGATACTTTAAGTCATACGCATAAAAATCGTATCTCGATGAGACCCAGAGGTCTGGTCTTTGTATTCCTAAGAAAGGCACAGCACTTTGCCAGAACAAAATTGTGAGTGGTAGCCACCTGAAGAGGAGGAAGTTTTCGAAAGGAAGAATTGGCCCGTATTTCCAAATTGCTATCCTCAGACATATAACATACTATTTATTGGGATCCTTAAGGAGTCCAAGATATTTTCAATGTGGGAGGTCCGCCGGATGACTGCATTGTTCTTTCTTCTGCCGCATCGCCGGTTCGAACAATATGATGTTTTGTGTCCCTGTACAAATATTCTTCCCTGCACCTCTCTTTTTGTTTTTAAAATTTCCCCGTGGCAAAACGTATGCTTGGAGCATGATATGTATTTGTGTCCCAAAATTCCCTCTTTAAAACTTGAACAGTTATTTTTTCTAACCTGTAACTGACCATGCTGCATTCAACGAGAGTGGAATAAATATGTAATTGACCAGTTCCACGTATTTCCTGTAACATACAAATACAGGAAAAGTGTAAATAGTATTTGTTCCAATGAAAATTTCATTCCAAAAGACCCCAGCATGTTTGCTCTGGCATACACGCCGCATGTGTTTATTTTGCACTGCAGGACAAATGCCATAGCCTTCTGTCCACCCTTTATCCTCACATCAACTGCAATAGCCATGAGCCAGTGATAGTTATAAAATTATTTAGGCAAATTTGTTTGTTACATATCCAGCTGTTGCACCACAGTTAAAGTCCATACGGAGTTTTTCTAATGGTATTGAGATAAAACATGGAGAGAGAATAATTACCGGCAAGGCGAAGACGTTTTTAAAATGAAATATTAATAAATCAAAGAAACAGTGATTATATTTTTTGGCGATGGAAGTCTATTCTGTGTCCATTTTTTCATAACATATAAAGATAATCGAATTTCTCATAGGCTTCCTAACATATATATGCAAAACCGAGGACGTGTAGAGTTACTGAAATCCATTTCTCTTTTTTTTTTTTTCAGAAGAGGACCACTTGCAGTATACCTGACCAATCTGGTAAGTCTTCACTTCATCTTTACTTCATCAGGCAAAACCTTTAGATTTTCCTGTTTATAGAGCTAAGTCGGTTTTGACTTCACCATCATGAGATTCGGTAGCTTTCATTGATATATATAATTGTATATGTATATGGTTTTTGTCGTCAAGTTTTTAGAAGTTTTAAAAGTTTAATAGTGAAGACGCATTGAAGACCAAGTGAAACGATGGTGTAGTCCGAAAAGCAAGTCATCGCTGATTTTTTACGTGAACAGGTGTTCATTGTTACCACTTATACCAGTTTGTTATGGTAGGTTACGGGCTTTCAGTGGTTATTCTGATGCGAGGAAAGAAATTATAACGCTGGATTGATGAACGTTTTCCCGAGTTTGTGAATTTGGTGTTGGATTTTGATTGACATGAAGATGAAGTGCTCATGACGTTACATTATTTAAGTGGAAAGTTAAGAAAATAACGAGCTGGGAATTTAGTGCGGAAATCCTTCATGCACGAACGTTTGGTCCGGAAGATGGAAGAGTAGGTTAGGTGGATATAATATGTTACCTGGAAGATGTCTTGGTTGGAATTCTGGGTGTGTTATTAATTCTTAAAGCATAAAATTATGTTATTTTCCTATCTGGCTGAGCTTAAACCATTTTTCCATGGAATATTTCTGGTTTTTGTTATTTAACTCTGTTGGTATTATTTTTATATTTTTATATTTATTATGAAGCCCTTGCATATCTGAAAGCTTTTGACTTTCAGAAGTCATTAAAATTATCAGGCTGGGTTGCTGGGGGGAGAAACTAGAACTACGAGTCCTATTACCATGTGGAATCGCAGAATGCTGTGTGAGTATAATTTAAAACAAATTCCTTTTCAAACGAGGAGAGAACTTCGGGCTGTCAAGCTCTGCCATTTATCAATTGGAAACAACTACATTTTAACCCTGGAGCGTTCGGATTTGTTTTGGTGGTGATGGGGGAAGGAACAGGGAGGGTGTCATGCTGACAGTTTATGGTTCATTTGACTTAACTACAGTGAAATTTCGCCCCAGCCGGAGCACCCGCCCCGCCCTCGCTACCGCCAACATGTGACCTCAGAAATACCAGGTCAGGTCGTTGGAACACCCCCTTGCCCACCTGAAAGGTCCAGGTTTACTCGAACGGCCCTCGGGCAGGAGACCGCACATTCTCCACCAGGGAAGCTGTGAACACAAGATAGAGGTGCGAGAAGCAACGCCAGCGAAATCCGATCCGTGTCCTTTTGATGTCCCATTGTTTTTTCATTTGTTCCTGCGAGCACCTGAGTGTATTTGAAAGCTTTCCCTGCCTAGTTCTGACTGCGGAGGTCTGTTGTGTGTCCACTCCTCGGGGCTACAGATGTGTAGTGTATGTGGGAGGGAAAAGAATGCGATCGCTAAGAGGACATGATTTAAGAATAGAATTGACCGGGGGGGGGGGGGGAGGGTGAGAGAGAGAAAAAGGGGGGGGGGATATAGGAGAGGAGTGGAAAAAAAGGGGCAAATAGAAGACTGAAATAACTGGAAAAAAAGTCCAAAAAGTGGAATTCTTTAGCTGTTTTTCAAGTTTAAGTACAAAAACAGCACGTGATTCAGTGATGTCTGGCATGTTTATGAACAGATTTAAACCGAGTTTAAGGATTCAACTGTTGTGCACAGCTGTTCATGAGTTGCAAAGTGGTGGCAGGATTACCCGGGCAACACAGCCAGAACTTCTTTCCTGGGGAACGCTATCTCTTCAGTTTGATTGATGGAGAGGGCATTGTTCAAGTCCAGTCGTTGTCTTTAGACTTGATGCATGGCTTAAAATTTCACCATACACATAAAATAAAACTGGTACTGTTTCATAATTAGTCTTTTTGTTACGACATTAATTTTGTCATCAGTGAAAAGTATTTCAACGTTATCTTATGTGAACCTTTTTTCCTCGTCCTGTTCCTCTTCTTTTTAGCCTTACTATTCTTCACTGGGATGGCTGGAAATAGTTTGCCGTACAACTGTATAAACCCGTTCTCAAACCCGCAAAAAAGTAAATTTGCTGATCCGGGACTAAAGGTAATGCATTCCACTCAAAGTTTCCTCCTGGGACATCCAATCGTCTTGTTTAAAACGCGAAAATTGAATTGTCACATTATGAATGCGTGAGATCTTTGAAGTTCACTCCCTCAACCAATTGGTGCGGCTATACGTGCTGTGCCTGGAACCGAGAGACCTCTCTTTTAATTTGTTTGTTTATTTGTTCAGGCTGCCCCTCTGTTTTCCGTTTCCGTTTGCCGCAGGAGCAGAGCCCAAAGCAAGTTTCTCACCTATGTTCAATATCCTTGCACCAACCAGAGCATTCTTCTGGGCGAGCGTTGGTCACAGGTACTTCTTGGCGATTACTTCTAGAGTATCGAAACTTTTAGGAGGGAGGACTGATGGTTGTTTTAAGGGGTGGCTGTGCTTATGTCAGCACCTGGAAAGCAGAGAATAATTTTCTTCATGTTGCATAAACGAGTCCAGATACTTGTGGTATATGTTTTAATTGTTAGTTGGACGGTCCACCTCTGGACGTGTGTGTTTATCCCCTTCCCCACATGGCAAAGAAGTCGCGGTTAAAACGTTGGATGTGAGAGGTCCTTTTCGAAGTTGTTAGCTAATTTATTACACTGTTTTTAAGGCATTCACTCTTTGTCAGCCCTTGTCGCGAGTGGAGGGGAGCACGCTTTGTCTGTCGCGCTGGAAAGAGTCTGAAGACTCCTTACAGACCAAAATAATCCAACTTCCTTATGAGAAATGTTGTTGATTGATGGGATTATTGTGAGGATTTAAACGCCAAAAATTAATCACGAAAGAATTCAAAGTACCCAACGTAGTAATTCAGGTTTTGCATTATTTATCTGGCCAGTTAGAATGCAGTGGGAGTGCGAGTCAATGAGAAGCTAAATTATGGCAGTGCTCATGATGTACTTAAAACCCCACCCTTATCTTAGTACCGCGATGTAGTGGAACTTTGGCTTGAAAAATATTATGTTCCTGTTCGCTTTCCTACATGTATTTTGATATCTGGTAGACCGTAATGCATGTAAAACCTAGTATTTTTTCTGTTCAGTGAGATGGGATTTAAAAAACAACAACAACCCAAAAGAGTAACATAAGGATTTCTTACGGATGTATATAATAAGCAATACTATAGCCCTGCCGTTACTTTTTAAAATCATTCTTCATGGTGAGATTCATCGTTTCGCACATTGTACTAATTATTCTTGTTATGCTGTAAGATTGTGCAGGTATGGTTAGACCTGCTTGGCAGGCCAAATACTTGTATGTTTGAAAACTACATCGATACTGCAATGCTAAGATTGAGTCAACCCACGCGAGACAACAGGCGTGAGCATTGGGTGAAACAACTTAGAGACAGACACCGAAAGCTTCCTCATGGGAAATGACCTTTAAGTCCAACGTGTGGCCTTTTGTTTCCAACCAAGCACTCAGAGACCTCTTGTATCTTCATTGTTCTTCCTATCACAACAGTTGTAGGCAGGACCAGCACCTGCTTTTGTTCCAGCTTGCACCAAACCAACCAAGGGGCGGCTGTTCTCTCCGCTGATGCTAATAAATTAAGAAGCTTCTAGTTTGCTTTGCTTTCTAAACACTTGTCCTTTTGGACATGCCCACTATACCATTCATGATACATTCCTAGAGACAAGAAATTTAAGTAAAATACAATGCTTTGATGGTGAAAGCTGCGGTATCAAGATGACAAAACAGTCGGAGAAAATAATTATGATGTCATATTAAATTGTTGGGAAATGGAGAATGTTAGCCGTAACAGAGGCAGTTGGTAACGTTTCTCTTGTGTCAGCTTTGCCATACAGTGTCATGATTCTGTTCCAGTTGTCACGAGTGGAGTGAGCGATAGTTAATAATTACGGGGGGAAAGGAGGAGAGTAAAATTAACGCACGTAGACAAGTAAGAAAAGCGTGCATGTTATGAGTGGTGGGGGTCTGAAGGAGGCGAGAGCGCTGTATTACTATCACTGCAAGTTAGAACGTCCTAAAGAGCGGACGCAAGAGAAAGCCCAGTGGGCGAACATAAGGGGAGCAGTCGGAAGACTAGTGAGAGAGTTTTTTCCAGTGATGACTGGTAGGTGAAACGATGATTGATAATTATGATTGATGTATTATATTCGTCTATTACCATGATGTAAATAAGTATATGTGAGGAATGTGGAAGTCCTTGATATTGGATATAGCAATATGCGCCATGAGCGATAGATGAAAGTTGAGTTCATGGATTTGTAGCACGAGTGAGTATTGTGTACTACGATGGAGGTGTGTTACCGTAAGATGTTTGGTGAGTGAAATGTGAACTATTGTGTGTACGCTTCATGGGTTGTAAGGAGAGGTGGAGTGAATAGAAGTGGTATGGTATTATACCAATGTAATGTTATTCTTGTAGGTGTCGGGGACGGGCCAAAGAGCCACCTCGGTGAGCACAGGGGATAGGCCAGCATAGGGCCGGAGGCCACACATAGGCCAAGAGTGAGGCTGTCGGTGCAGGACAGTAGAGGCACATAAAGTCGTGGCAGTCTGGCCACGGACAGGGACGTAGATATGAGCGTGAATGTGCTAATTGAAATGATAATGTACTATTGCCATGTTGATGGGCTATTGAAATGATAATGTACTATTGCCATGTTGATGGGCTATTGAAATGATAATGTGCTATTGCCCTGCTGAGGTGCTAGTGGAATGCTAAGGTGTTATGGCAATAGGAAGGTGATATTGAGAGACTGCGGTGCCAGTGAATTATTAATGTGCTATTAAGACCCTGAGGGGAGAGGCTGAGGCCGAAGTGTCTTTAGGAAGTAACTACCGGGTTGTGGATCCGAGGAAGAGTGCATGTGAGAATAAGGCCGTTGTACGGCAGTTAAATTCAATAATATAATGTATGTAATTGCGCTATTATCTGTATAATTATGTTTAATAAATGTGTGAGTCTGATGGGTTGTTCTGTTAAGTGTTAAACTTGTTCGTTCGTGATTGTTGTCCTGTCATAACTTATTACATCTCCCAGTCTGGGATTTGTGACACCAGTCTTGTCCTTCTTGTCCGCCTGCTGGAAACTCTGAAATCTCCTAATAGTGCTGCTGGCCGCCTCATATTCAATTTGCAAGGACGCGCAAGAAATCATTAACGTCAAAACGTTCATCATTTTTTTACCACTGTATTCTTGGAATTTCACTTCCATGTTTTTAACTTTTTTTTTTTATCCCACTGTATGCAAATTCCAGTCCACTGTTGTATGTAGCTGCGGTATCTCACGGTGATTGAAATCCAAAGAAAAAGGACCATTTGTTTTGGTGTTAAATGCACAAGGTGACACAATCCCTTTGTGTGACACTTCGTTGACTGTACATTTGGTACTTACAATGTAATATAAAATGTAAATTTGAAACTCTTTCACTTTTGGTAGCCAGCTGTCTGAAAGAGCAATGGGAGCTGAAGCGAGTCCTGAATCTATTGGTGTATACAGACACGTTACGTCTATAGTGCTCGATACTATAGATATTTCTAATAATGTTTTCTAATGGCTACTCACAACAAAAGATGTGATAGAAAATCTGAAACATTTTAAGTGGGACAGTTTGTCTAATTCATCATGGGAAAGAATGGCGGAGTTATCTGTACGCAAAAGAGGCGTGCACTGTTTAAAAAAGATAATAGCTTTAATCTGTGAACGGCCCGAAGTTTTTTTTTTTTTTTTTGAGAGACGAATACCGTTATTTTCTTCTGCCACCAGCAGTGTAATCAAAAAAAAAAATAAAGTGTCCCTGACATAGGCTGCATGCTGGGTTTTTTTTTTTTTTGGAGAGTCAAGCGTTTGTATGTGTATCAGAAGTTTCCATTTTTAGTGCTACCAAAACTTATGACTGGTGTTTGTTCAGGGCGAAGAAAAACTGAAAAAGATCGAGACGATATAGAAGAAACATAATCTCATTAATGCCATTAATGAAATGCAAATCTACATGACAGTGTAAGAAAATCTATTATGTCAAACTGCTGTGCAAATTCGACTAGTTCTTTTAGGGTGTTTTGAAGAGGACTTCTCCGTTTCATTGTTGTTAAGTTTAAGATTTAAAATGCATTTATATGTTTCACTTAGTGACCCAGCGAGCACTGTTTTTATTTGATCAAATTCTTTTGCAGTAGAGGTTCGTAGGCCATGTTGGGTCTGAGTCCCGTGTGTTGTTGTCTGAGTTGAATTTACAACTTCTCTGTCTGACGACATACGTATACTTAGACAAGTTGTTGGCAAATCCACCATCAAGTGAGCAGCTGTGGAATTTGCAGTGAGGTTTGAGTCTTATTACGCGCAGGTTGATTTTTGAAGTTCCTGTATCTTTAAAGTGTTGGGGACAAAAAGCCAATGATTTTTATTCAGGGTGAACCAATGAGAGTACCTACGACTTTTGGGGTTTGGCCTGGATTTCCAACCTGATATTGATCATTTCACCAGACATTTTGATCTCTTTCTTTCTTATTTCTCTTATTCACCCCCCCCCCCCACACACACACATACACACACATACCCCACCCCCACCGACTTTTCGCGAAACAAAACAAAAATAATTATGTGGTTGTGTCTTTGGTCTTAACTATGAGAGCCAAAAGCATTCACATTGTTATCGGACCCAAATTGCTTCGTCGGAGTGCACAGCCCTATCAGCTGTAACAGACGTGCCATGGGAATTGTATGCTTCATGCTCGAATTGAAAAAGTTGTTATTTGGGATTTTTGTTGCCTACAGAAATAGTAGATAAATGGACAGACATTGGTATGAGTTACTGGAGCGGATTCAATTATTTTGTCATTGGACATTTTGGTGGCTTCCTCATTGTGGCATTTTTGTTTTCCCTGACATTTACCAGTGGCGGGCAATCAGTTGTGGATATAATCCAGTATTGTGGCTAACATGGAGGGGTTCTCTCTCACCGGCGGAGCCCATATCCCGCCGGTCGTCAACATGTCTGGGTCATATTCCCACAGGATATATGCCAAATGTCTCTGGCCATGCAGTATGCTCGTAATTCTCAGGGCCATAATGTGACATGTTTAATGAAATGAAGAGAACAGCAGAGCACGGTATTTCCGGAGACGAAACACGCGTTTTTACTTTTGCCGGACTTATTGTTACATGGCGTGCTGAGATATCAACCCAGTCCGTATTCAAAACGTGATTTGTTGAAATTCGTTGGGCAAGTAGCACTTAGCTGCAATGAAGCGCTTCTGTCTCCCCCCCCCCCCCCCCCAAAAAAAACAAAAAAACTATGATGTTTTGCAGGGCGATAATCTCTCAGAATGTGAAAACTTCTGTCCAGTTTGCACAACTGTTATGTAATAATTATTGAAATTGACCTGTATTTAGAAAAAGAGAATTTTCGGTCACAATTGATATTTTAAAAAAGGAAACATTTCATTTATTGTATCGAGAGGAATACTTTTCTCTCTCTCGCTCACTCATCGAAGGATCACGCCCCAGGTTGCCGCTTGTTTGCGATAAAGTGCAATTTCTTTTTAAATGCTTATTATTATAATATCGGCACGGCTGGAACCATTCGCAGACATTTTATTGTGTTTTGTAAAATGATCATCTCTCCAGCCTAGTTCGGAATCTTTCGAACCAGTCTGAACCAGAGTTGGAAAGCAAACTCTTTGAGACAACAGGCTAATGCTGAAAGTTACAATAATATTTATAGTTTAGGGAATAGTACAGCGAGGTTAACAGACACCAATATTCATTGTGCCGAATGAAACCTTATCTGTTGATTCTTATTGAGGAGTGGTACCTTTTCTCCATCCAACACCCCACGAAGCCATATTGGCCTACATATAATACTAAACAAATGGGGCATTTGATGATTACCAACAAGGGGTCGTAATTTACGTTTATTTTGCACTCGTGTGTATTCTAGGACATGCTTTTTGGTGGATTCTGCAACAAGATAATACATGTATGTATTACAACTGGTCAGAGGAGCCATGTCTGATGTCGCCATAAACAATGAATGAATGCTCTAAAAGTCTAATGCCCATGGACGTGAAGCGCACATCTCATGGATATCAAGGAATATAAATTGATATTCATATGAAAGGGGGAGGAGGGGCGGTAATGTCAGTTTCATGAAAACTTAATGTCACTCATTCGTTGATATCCTGCGAGTTGATACACGGGACTACAAAAATGTATGAGTATTGTTATCATGAGAACTGCCATTTTTGTTGTACCAATTTTGTGTGTGTGTGTGTGTAAGCTGCGTTTTAGCGCCTGAGTTTTGCAGGAAAAACTGGTCAGTTTTGTATTGCTGGAGTATCGAGTGTGTGTAACAAATAATAATATTATATTGCGTATTGAAATGTCACAACAGCCATGACGAATCTTTGTCTTTTTATGTTTGCTTTCCTCCTCACGTCTATGTTTTCTTTTAGTTTGAGAAATGTTGGTGAAACATGTTTTTCAACTTTATGAAAATGTGTATCTGTGCGGTTGATGAACGTGCCCGGCAGAGACTTTTCAATTGTTACAGGCCCCCTCCCCCCCCCCCCCCCCCGCCTTTCCCTTTTTTTGACCTTCAATAATTAAAATAATAAAGAAAATCCTTCTTTTGCCGATTTTCTCGACACAGTGCCGGTACGCGGTTTTGAAATCTATAGCTGAAATTCTATTCCATTTGGCCGCCTCCGAAATGCTGCAACAGTGCAGGACTCGGACAAAACTTTGGTCCCACCATTACTGTGCGAAATAGGAAGAACTTATCACATCCCACACCAGTTCCCATGGCGATACATTGTCGTGTCTGTCTGTCAGCCCAGTCGTAAATTTAGTGTGACGGGAAAAAAAGGTTTGGTTGTGGGGCGGGGGGGGGGGGGGGGTGTCAGGAGCTCCGAGAACATGTCCTCATTATCGATAAATTATGCAAAAAATATGGTGTGCAGCCCTGTATTTTAATGTGAGATAAGTGAGGGTGTTATATGCCATGCTTGTCAAGTTAATCTGGTAATGTGCATGCAGTTGCAGCAGTGGCGTCGTGCGTGGTGAGAATGTGACATCCGTGGGAACCGCTGCACTGTTTTCAAAATACCTTCTCAGCAGGGAGCGGTTTCAGTCAGCATTGTAACGTCTATTATTCATTCAGTTGTAATTGTCTGGATAACGATGCTGTAATGATAATCATAATTCTTACGTCACTTTTACTGATCGTAACATACTTGGAAAAGGACCCCCTCCCCGGGTAAAATAAAACATTGATTACTTGAATATTTTCATTTGATCTATTCCCATCTGTTGCCACATTTACCAGGTTTCAGTAAACAGTTTCCACTTCAATCCTTCTGTCTGCTTTCATCATAAGTAAGCCACTTCAAAGCCTACTGTTCAAGATGAAATAACCCAGTGTTCAAGAAAAACCAAAAAAGAATAACGAGTGAAAGTGTTTTAATGATAGTAGAGCGCTTTGATTCCGTGAGATTGGCGGATAAACATGTTTATTCTTCACTATAGTGGGTCTTTTTTAGAATTAGTGGGATCAACAAGTCAGGCTACAATTTAGCAAATAAAAGAACCAGTGCTGTTAGGTTCAGTACAAAATACGAGCCCATTCAAAATTTGAAATCAGTCCAATAGACACTTTCGAGAAAATCATTGTAAAAGACCTTTTATTGTTATTAGAAACGTCCTAGACGACGCTGTTTAATTAAGGGTTGAGCTCTGGCTTTCCAGGCTGTCGACAGCATCATGATGAAATGACGCCCAGTACAATAAAATTACAGTTGAAGTTGTGATTTGCTAAATAGGAAATGTTACATGACAGTGTATTATTTTACAGACGGAAGTGAAGCTATGACCAAATACAGGGGAAGACCAGCTTTCTCCCTTCCTCTCCCATTCGGACCATCCGACACAAGTATAATATTCGCAGTGTACATGTATATTGCACGAATTGAACAGAAGCAATAGAATGTTCCAGAGACTGTAACTGTATTTCCAGTTTTCAGTAGGATATAGTGTAGCGACGAATCCGTGATGTGCAAATAATAATAAACAGATATCTGAGTTTGCAATAATTCAGAAAGTGACCAATGGTGTAGCAACACTAAATCATTCGTGCCTCCCAAGCTATTAATCGTTCTCTCCGCCGGCTTCTACTGAGTGTCACACTTACAACTCACGCACATTTTTAATACACATGAGAATAGTCGTCTAAATTTGTATTCACAAGTTGCAATGTCGTAACATAATCAGAGACAAAGGCTTAGCTTTGCGGCCAACTGTATGTATCATGTGTAAATCTAGCCATGGAATGAATAACGTCCCAACATCTGCATAATTATATTTTAAACATGATACGTGATATGTTATACCCCCTGATTTGATTGCAGTATCTGTGAACACATGAGATTATTAATGTATACAGCTCTAGTATAGGACCTTTCGGGTTCAGTATACATGTGCAAAATCTAGATCTCGCGAGTGAATAATTTATGGTGTCTGCGCGTGTCGATGTAAACCGTGTGGGGAAGAGTCTTTTTTTTTTTTTAATAATTATTTAGCATTCTCCGTTTTACCTCGCTGCCGATTAAGCGAAATTCTAAATCCTTTACTCAGTAACTGTGTGGTATCGTTTATATTAGCATCTTGCTGTCACATTTTCTCGGGTTAGATTTTACCACGCATGAGAGTTTAGGCATTACCTGCGCCTATATTTCAAATATTTAACCTCTGAACATTGTGCAGGATACCGTACGTATGGCGGAATTGTACGTAAAATTTGACTGTGTTGGCTACATCTTTGAGAGATTTAGATTTCCATGGGCATGGTAAGACCACCGACAGTGCTGACAGGACCAAATAAGGAGAGAATGATATTTTATACAGTGTACGTTTCCTTTGCATTAATACATTTAGTATCTTAATTGGGCAGGTTTGATAATATTCTAGAGTAGAGAAATGCATTGAATGTGATCATTTGACAGAGAGAGAGAGAAAAACCCGGTACATGTAAATCGTGGGTGGAGGAAGTGATAATTGCAGTCCGCCCTGAGGTGTGATTGATGTCGCATAACACTGCAGAGACCAACTTAGATCTGTATAGGTCGAGAAAGATAACGGTGGCTAGTTTGAAGTCCTGACGCACTCACTGATTGGTGTCTCATATTTAAGTTTTGTTACCTCAAAGACAATGGTGTACCATAGAGAATGAGTGCGTGGAATCAACTTTTTATTACTAGATCTATTATTCTGAAACTTGATCGCACAATTCTGTGGCTTACGACAAAACAGGTTCTTTCGCATGTAAGTGATGAAGTGAGAATTTGTGTAAGCAAGGATGAGATGTGTGAAAGGGGGAGGGGGATTGGGGTGGGGTGAGGGATGCCTTATGTGAGTACACCGAGGTTGAATTTGGTTTGGAAGTAATGCCACGCATAGGGATGGGAGGTGAGAAAGAACTGGCAGTGACAGCCAGAAAGGCGAGTGAATGGAACAACTTTGTTATTTCGTTCAGCATCCGTCCGCTTCCTTTTTCTTTTTTTGTTTCATGACAGGATCATTTCAGCGCTAGTGACATTGAGGACGCAATCAGTGACAAGAAAATGAACTGTAACCTGAGACGATGTTATACAAGAATCGCCGTGTTTTTCATTTTGTTTCCTTTGTAGTTAACCCTGTGTGCCCAGACTGTGTGGCTGAGCGGTTAGCGCCATGTCAAATTTTCTCTGGTCCCGACCGGTAATTAGGCTCAGGGCACCACAGTGCGGACCAGTTTCAGCGGCTGCAGCGCCAGATCGCTTCACAAATAACACTAGTTCCGGTGTGATCTTTACATTCACACCAGGAAATGACAAGTAATTGTAACTTGGGAAAGGTTAAAGTTGAAAGCCCAACAAAAGCCGACTCTGTTGTTGTTTAGTGTTTTTGTTTTCCGCTTGGCTTTCGTCCGCTTTCTTGCAGGGGCGATATTTTTGTGTGAAACGTCAGGGTATCCGATTCTGCCAATTATTCTGAAGCACAGATATGAGATCAGTTTCAGTCCCTTTGGAGCATGGAATTTTAGAGGACAGGTGCGTTATAACGATTCTGAGTACGGAACTTCACAAACCGGTGCAAAAACACTTCGAAACGGTTTTAGTCGTAACTGTTTGTACAGAAATGGATTGATGGGCTCCCAAAAAGCCGACTTGTATGTAATGAGTTGCAATGGAAAGTCAGTGGATAGCCTGTCCAAAGGTTGGTAACTGGAACTTAATTATTGACATTAAATTTCACAGATGTTGACAGGAATATTCTTCAAGACTGGGCTTACGTTTCTTGATAAAGGCATTGTTGAAACTATACCTCTCATCAGTGCAATGTCATTCCATTGTTCACATGTCATCGTAGATTTGTTTTCATTTCAGATATATGTCAGTTACCAATACTGGCTTTTAAAGAATCGAATATTCTCATAGACCGTCTTCAGGCGCCGATTTGTAGCATTTGCATGTAAAATAATGCAGTAGAATCAGATAGCATGGAACCGGGGATCGTTCTGGACGTTGTGTCGATCTTCTGACAGCTCCACTGTTGTTTCATTTTGTTTGCTTCGATTTTCCTTTAAACAACCTGATTGTGAATTCCACGAAACTTGTGAAGTGGAGAGGAAGTCGTTGAAGGGCGGGTGTTTCACCTGTTCTGTCGTAATAAAAGCCCCTTTTTAGTGTCGAGATGGCTTGATTGCTGAAAGACATGCAAATGCCAATACCTGTTTGGGTGGTTGGTCATAGAGTGCAGAGTGATTGAGAAGTTTAGTACTCTTTTTGTGTCAGCCCTCAGCATGAACAGTGGAAATCTAGCTACGTGTTCCACAACACTTTTCTCCCACTGTGTCCCCGGGCGGAATACAGACCATTCAGGAGAATAGGTTTCAAAGTGCTTTACATTTTTTCTAGGGCTGACAATTAGAGAGCTTTGCATTTGAGTTGAGTAATCATTTGTTCCACGCTGAGGGCTGCTTTGACACCGACATGGGTGGTACATTAGTGTGACTCGCTTAGGAATCACAGAAGAAGAAAAACGTAAATCAGTAATCCGATAAATCGCTCGTAGTTTACTCGTCCAGGTGGGGGATTTCACATTAACGGGAAGTGACTCACTTCGTAGCTCCATAGCAATGTGTGGACCTGTAAATTTCCTTGCACTTCATGCAGAGGGAAATTACCGCTCTTCTTCCTTCCATTGCCCCCCCCCCCTATTTTTTTCTTTTAACACTAACATTGTCAGAGTATTTTAACATTGTTTAACTGCAATAAGCCGTTAATCACCACATGTTCGTTCAGGTGAGCCAAACAACCATATTCCCCCCTGCAGGCACTTCACCCTGTAGCCATCTAAAACATAATTAATCTGAGCTCCAGCTACTCGTACCTGCTCAGGTCGCCACGTATGATTAATGAACTTAGAAACGGGGAATACGTAACGCATGCAGACAGTAGGAAATGTTTCTTTATTTCCCAACTTCTTGGGATTTTTATCAGGCCTAGTGGAGGAACGCAAAGTACCTTTTCCACCCGCTGAAGAAAAATTTATTGTGAATTTACAGAAATTAAGTTTGTGAGCTTATGTTTTTGCAGGTGAAAGAAGCTCAGCCAGGGTGGATTTGGAAAGATCCATAGTGTCTATCTCACGGGCAGTTTTGTTATTATGAGATAAATTGCCGGATAGTGTAGATTAATATCTGTTAAACAAAAGAGGCACTTCCACGCAAGATTAGTCAGTCCGTCCAATGCAAGGTCAGACATCATTATTGACAATCACTGTAGTAGAATGTCCTTAAGCTGTTGTTTCTGTATGGACGCAGCATCAGATCATGAGATGTGTTCGTCCATAAACTTTCATTATCCCTGCCTTTTGTTCGAACATTGGCAGCAGGGGCAGAAACATTTGTTTTGTTGTCGTGCCTTAAGTATTTCAGTTTAAAGTATACAGCAGAAAAAGTTCAGAGCTCGCCCTGACCAACTTGTTTTTATTTTGCAGGCAATCGAGACGGGATATCGCATGCTTGTGGAGAGAAAGTTGGTCACTCCAGTGCCAAATGGGGAGGTATGTGCACTCAACTGTGTTTTTGTTTCATTTCGTCACCATAATTATAGCATCTTCTTCACTCTGCCATGTCATGAGCATCTTTTTTTTTTTTTTTGCGTTGGGTTTTCATAATTTTTCTTTTCAGATGAACGTTCCCCCCTGTCCTTGTATTTCACATCTTACCCCATGATTCCACTCCCAGAGGGTGAGGTTGGTGAACAGCCAAGGGCCATGTTATGAGTTATCATGTTTCATATATGGCAAATTTGAGTATGGTAGACCTTCTACCCGAGGGACACCAGTATGTAAAAAAGAAATTTACACATAACAACCTTACCCCCTCCCCCCCTCTTTTTTCCCCCTGAGAGAAATAAGATGTAAAACACATGCACAAACAAAGGAGAGAGAGGGAGAGAGAGAGAGACAGAGAGGAGAGAGAGAACCATTTCTGCTTGCCACAAGTAGTCCGCACGGGCATAATGCAGTTGTGAGTGTGCACACATACACATGTAAACACATATGCTCATGCGCACATGAATGCACACAGAATCGAGATTCCAAAAGACAAAACAGTACGACAGATTATAAATGACACATGTCATAATGGTTTACATTTGCCAGCTGGCATTTTTTTTCTTTTGGTGCTGCGTAACATTTGGCCAAATGTAACCAAAATAAGTGTGTTTTTGTTATTTTTATAACTAGTCAAATATTTCCAAACTGTAGGTATACTTTCATTTACCAGTGTTTGTTACGTGGGAAATAGTTGTCTGTACTTGGGAAAACCTTCAATATTGGAGCATGTATTAACAACCAGCCGTTTCTGTTAAAAAATGTTGAAACTTCTAACATTCTTTATAGAAAGAAATGTCCACGTGATATTTATGTTAATGCAGTAGCGCAGCATTTTTATGGGTGCTGGGGAAATGCTGTAAGGGTCTTGCGTTAAAGTGCGTTGGTGGGAGCGCATCACATTAGAAGATACGGTAAAAGGACGTGTAAAATTTTTTGTCATTGTTGAGACAACAACAGGGATGGAGCTCAGCACAGCGACAAAAGTTAATTGAATGTGCTCTGGGCTACAAGACTCCTAAAATGAAAACCTTCTGTGCTGTGTATGACGTCAGTTGTGTTGGTGATAATCTGGATTTTCATTCATGGCGCAGCATGTCGGTTAGGGGTGTTTGTTTTAGCCTGTTGACATATTTATGACATGTGGCATCCACCTGTACCTTGTCCCGGTCATAAGATATATTGTGAACAAAACCAAGGTAGAACAAAACTAAAGCAGCTGATGAGTTTTAGCCTGCAAACTCCAAACAACGGACATGTCCTGCCACCCAGGAGCAGCAATAAACAGCGTACCGACCCCTGGTTCTTTTGTCAGAACACCGAGTGGCATGCTATGCTTGAAGGTCAAATCTGTGTAGGTTTGCAGTCCGGAGCTGACCTATATTAGAGAATGTGACCCTTTCCGTTGTTGACAAGACACTGTGTATGGAGTTGGTATGGTAAAAAGAACGATATCTCCTTTTCCTCCGGTCGCTGAGATTACACCTTTTACTTAAGGGGTATCCTTTTTGGGTGTGAAGTAACATATGAAGGAGGGCATCATCCTACTATGTGTATGGATGGTTGGCAGTGTCATAGATTTCGATAGGTTGGCAAGACATTGAAATGTGCAATGCCCCAGTCCGTCAGCAAACAGCTTACCTTCGGTTCTGACTTTATGATAGCCACCAGTTGAAAATGCGTGGAGAGACCCATTTTGGGAATTGGGCCTTCAATTAGGTGCGTTGGAGCCCTTTAGAAAAATTACGTATTATCTATCTGATGCGTGAAGGAGGTCTTCATCTAGTGTAAGGCATTGTTGGGCTAGAATAGCGATGCGCAATGCACATGCTACTGTCTTAGTACAGACATGGAAGTGGAAGTCAAATTTGAAAATGATAAGGCGGTATCGCCTCAGGTATTCCAATTATTTGTTTGTTTATTTCTCATATTCTTTTGAACAAAATCGAACTGCAGCAGAATTCAATTTAGGATATATATGCCCACCATTATTGGACTGCCTAAATTTACTCCCGTACTTTTCAGTAAGCCAGTCACAAAGTTATTCTTCACAGGTCTCCCTGTAGCAGTCTTCAAACCACACCAAAAAATAAAAAAAACACCCCGAAATACCTGTGCGTTAGTACTTCATACGGGGCGTCCCATCTGAGCTCTGAAAATCAGCGAGGGGAGAGGGAGAGGGAGAATCACTATAGCAGTTTATCGCAGTAAAGGGATGTCAATCGTTAGCCTGTATGAAAAGCCAGTTATCCACCCATCAGCCCTCAATGATATTCGAGACTCAGGGAAATTACTGATGGCTAAACAGGAAAATCTCCGCGATTAAAATGCAATAATTTCCAGGCTGGGAAAGCTACCATCTGTGGTACCGATCAAATCCTGATAAAGCCGTGTCTGCTAATTATTTATGACTTAACTGGAAGATTATGGGCCAAATGCCAGAAGCCTCGGCGTCCCCCCGGCAGCCGGTGGCGGTTTTAAGCAGATTGGAGAAACCGCTAGTCTTGCTGTAGTCGGAGAAACGTTTAACTTGACTTTACGACCTTAATGCCAGCCCAAGCTGACTTTACCTAGCGAGCCAATGAACTTGTAGTTTATCATCCTCCTAAACATGCGAGTTAAATGGCTCCCCAGCTTGCGCTGTTGCGGCTTGAAAATCACAGATGATTAAGAAGCCACGTAATCTATTGTGTTCTTGTCTTGCTCCGCTCTTTTCTTGTCTTTTATCTTTATCTCCTCCGGCAGACAATTGGAGTGTTATTCCTTCTATTTACATTAGCTGTCGGGAGGGGCTGGGTTAGGGATTTATCTTTCAAGACTTGGAGTGCTGAAGACAAATTGCCGATCTGGATCAAGAATGTTTGAAACTGTGTTGCCTGTACAGTTCTACCTGGCCAGCTCTATCAGCTAAAACTTTATTCAGCGCAGACCGAGAGCTGTTTCGAAAAGAAAGCCTTATTTCACATATATCTGAAATGGGCGGAGAAGAGATAATTTCAAATGTACTTCGATCTCTACACCACTTCAAGCCTGGGAGAGAGTATTTGTTGTATTATAAAATTCGAATTACGAGCATTTAAAAAAATGAATATGCGCTATATAAATGCCATCCATTATTATTATTATTATTATTATTACAAAAAGACCTTTCTGTCATACCGTGCAGTTTTGTCTGTGAAGTGATTAGCCATTTTTGAAGAAGACAAAGAGGTCAGTTCCACCTATCATGCGGGTTCTGCATGTTTACATACAAGTGTCAAAATGAAAAGGAATTGAAATTTCCCTTTCGCCATCTTTCTTCCTTCGTGATCTCACTTTTGGGTGCCCCCCCCCCCCCCCATTTTCCCTCCCCTAAAAGCTCTTTTTTGTGTGTGGATTATCTCATGGAATGATTGTGTTCCTTCTCTGTCCTAACTCTAACCCCCCCCCCCCCACACACACACACACGCGTACACTTTTTCCTTATGTTCCCTAGTTCTCATTCTTATCCACACCCGCCTCGCCCAAAAATGAAAGAATTCTTTGGGATAAAGAGGAAAGCAGGGAAACAGAGAGAGAGAGAGAGAGAGAGAGAGAGAGAGAGAGAGAGAGAGAGAGAGAGACAGACAGAGGGAGCCGTTGAAGGAAAGAAAGGTAACCATTGTTATCTGTAATAGCTGCCCCCTCTTCCACTCCACCCCCCCCCCCCGCCCCCCGAACCGTCCAACAAGGCGACCGTGATAATAATGGCAGCAATAAAATTATGTCCCCTGCCACATAGAACCCGACAGCTTGTAAATTTTCTCCGTGTCACACCGGGTCAACACGGGCTGCTGCAAGTTGGCCTGGCTATGGCACTAATCTACTGTCTTTCTTACAAATTATACCATCATTTTCCTGTTCTCCTACTCATTTCTCATACATTTCTACCCCCCCCCCCCCGCCTACTCCTCCTCCCCCCCTTCCCCCCACTCTTTCCGCCTTCTTGATGAAGATTTATCCCATGGGCAAACCATTGAAAACGGCCAGTCACTGGCTTCTCATACTTGTCTTTTTGTGGATCAACCTGACGATTTTCAACAGAGAGAAAAGCTTTTAACAATATTTAATTTTGCTTTTTCTTCTCTGTTTATTCTTTAATTCCTTCGCCATTGTTTCCTTCTTTCTTTCGTTCTTTCCGATAACTTTTTTAATAAAACTTATGCGTTACCTTGCATGTAAATGACAGGTAATAATATATTCATGCAGGTGCTCTTGGTGAAAAGTTCATTTAAAAAATCCTGGTCAGATGTGCCTACACTGATGATAAATGATTGTCCCGCGCACTTACGGTTACAGATTTTCTCTGATGCATTTGTTTATGTTTAAACTTGTTTTAGGTTTACCTCCTTCATTCACATTACTGATTCATCTTGAATTTATTTCTGTGCCCAGGATGGTCAAATTGTGAAACCTTGTGAACGATTAGAACTAAAGTTAGCACAGATACGTTCTTAGGCTTGGCGGATTGATGGATAGTCCAGTGGAAGGATCTGAGCTTCCCAGCTTCCCATGGGGACTGAATTTTCTGTAGAAGTCAGCAGCACGTCAAACCATACTAAGTACGAGATTATTAAATTTTTTTGGCCCATGAATGCAACGTTGATAAAATTAAGTTGAGACTCTGGAAGGGCTAGCTCTGGCTCTGCTTAGGTTGTTGTTTTGGGTGAAGGGGGAAGGGGGGCATGCGAGCAGCTAGGTATGCTTTGTTCACCCGTGCATGGAATATGGGCTCAGTGATACTGAGGGGGTGTGTTCCAATTTAAGGGGTGGGGACAGGTGTCCCCAGGGGTCTAAGTTTAGTTTTTGTGGGCCCAGGGATGTAGAAGGTCATCCTATAGTGCCAGTGTAACGTAAAATCACCAACTCGTATTGTAAGGCAACTTATTGGATTTCAGCTAGAATAGAATGCGTGATATTGTTTTCATTTTTAGTTATTATGAGAATGTATTTTTACTATCTTCACAAGCTAATATACTTGATAGATCCTGGTTTTGGGAAGCTTTACTGCTGCTAATAGATTTGATTTTCTTGAGGTTCGTTTTCAAAATAGGAGAGTTGCCCCGGGGGGGGGGGGGGGAGGCTGGGGAGAGGTTAATAAAAAAAAAACCGATGAGAGCGCGATTTATGCGTGTATTTAATTTCAGATATTTGACAGGAGACATGCGATGCTTACAAAGCGAATGAAGAGAGAGAGAATGAGGGAGAAAGAGGGGGGGGGGGGGTTGAGAAAGATATTTATTTGCCTTTTATTTGGAGGTATTTGACAAGGAGTATGCGCTGAGTTGCATTGGCTGTGACAGCTGGAAGATAAACACATGTCGGTTCACTGGTTTGTTATACATTGGTGGCATTCCTTGCTTGTTGCTGTTAAGTTTATATGTACAGTCTGGCTGTGCTGTACAGGGGATGGAGGGTGGGAAAAAATCAAATGCAAGCTGGGAGGAGGTGTGGGGGTGGAGGTAAGGAAAGGCTGGGGGATGTGACATCCTGCACTTACGGGAAAGTTCGTTACAGAGGCGAGTCTTGTCTGTGTCTGTTTTCAGCTCATCTTTCTGCTTTAAATGCTATGTATTTATTTATTTATGGGTGGCCTTATAATAATATAGGCTACATAATATAGACTAAATAATAAAGTTAAACTATATATGTTTATTGGGGCTACATGTAGCCTACATAACCAAACCCCACCCCTGATACATTATTTGGGCTACCCGTTTCTCGCTACAATAATATTGATCATGTAGCCCAACCCTAACCCCAACCCTAATATTAAATCGCTAAGGTAATATTCATCATGTAGCCCCTATAAACGGGCGACCTTATAATTATAGGCTACATAATAGCCCCAATAAACACTCCCTTTATTTATTTATTTTAGAGCTGGTACTACCAGAGTTGGATAGAAAATACGTGGTTTTTCCCAGTACACACGAATCTATTGATTGTTTGTAGAACTCCCCAGTTTGAAATCCAAAAAGGTCACATTGTCATCATGTAGGTAACAAATACAGCTATAGCACTGGATGAAGATTCTCTGTTGTGATGATGTGATGATGCCTGCCCGGTGATGACTTGTGGAATATATTATCCAAACTAAACCAATTACAAGTAACAACACAAGTGACCCTCTGCAAGAGGTCTTGCATATTTCTCCATGTACCCATTAGCCTATCCAGACCATACCATGTCTTATCCGTACCATTTACTGGTCCCATTCAAATGTAGCCCCTTTACTCAAGACGTCCGGTATACATTGTATTTTCTTAAATATCCCACTCTGTCCAGCCCCAGCAGTGCATTTTGTACACACTCACACCTCGCAACGAAACGAAGGGATGTTGAACAGGCATACAGCTAGTTCCATTTGTTGTTGTTGTTGTTGTAATTTAGTAAAAACTAAAGTGATCTTATTTGAATAAGACAAATGAGCGGTTTCGTTCGGACAGCACTATTGTCTCTAAAAGCCACTCAGTTGTAATGTCCTTTCTGGGAACTAGGAATAAGTCCCCTCCTCTGTCATTAGCTTCGTAGTATGAGGTAATAGAGTTTGCATGACATTGTTCTTTTTTTTTTGTGTGTGTGTTTGTTTTTCTCATGTGGGTTAATAAATGTTGATGTTTTCAAAATTATTGGGCTAATCTTTGAGCCAATGGTAGACAATGTATGCCATTTGTTTGGTGCAAGCAAAAACTTCTTCCTTCTAACGAAGGAAAAAAAAATCCCCGCCCCTTTTTGGGTGTTTTTCTCAGACGTCTTTTTTGTATGTAGCATGTGAACTTGTCTTTAATGAAAGGAGATTTATCTTTTCTGTCACGATTGTGGCTCTCGTGACCGGTAAGTAAAGCGGAACTCGAGCCAGGCATGCAGAAGCGAAATCAAAAGGTCGGTCGCCAGCTAGCGATGCTGTGAATCAAGGGAAGTAACACAGAAATTACCTCCTCCATCTGACTGCCAACTGTGCAAATTACTGCAATCAATCTGCGCCATAGAGGACTCGGCGTTTGCCCGAATGTAACTTGTAGATTGAATTCTAACCTAGAGAAGAATAAAGAAGAACCTGTGTAATGTAAGTGCAATGAACTGAGATTTACAGAAAATACTGTGTATACCAACGGAAAAGTAATAGGAAAACTGTGACGTGATGGAGAAACAAAAGAAAGCTATAGACTAGGTTTACCGATTTTACTTGTTTACATATTGGTTGTGATTGATTGATTCACAGTATGGTATTGGTACCGGTGTCTGACAGAAAGAAATAGCAAGATCCATGTCAAAGTATCATTTTGCTGCTTCAAAACGTACGTAACCGAGAAGTTGTAATGGGGAAAGAGTCGATTATTATTATTAATAATAATAATAATAATATATTGCATTTATATAGCGCCCAACCCCGTCGATGACAAGCTCTGGGCGCTTTAACAAACTCTTACACACACACACACACACGCATACACAAAAGAAATTCAAAAATATTTACTATTGTTGCTGCCGAAAAACACCTAGCCTAGTTTGTCTGAAAGAAATGGGTCTTCAGATGGCGTTTGAAAGAACCAATGTCATTAATTTCCCTGGTTGTCTTTGGAAGAGTGTTCCAGATGGTAGGGCCAAGAAATGAAAAGGACTTTTCTCCTACAGTGGACAGATTCATTTATAGACTGATTACGAGAGCATGAGCAAACGTGTTGGTTCCTTTGTAATCCAGGTGATGCCAAAACTCTGTAACATGCACAGTAATGTTATGGACTATGCGAACTGTTTGTTACACAGTTCAGACTTTTCTTGGTGAGATGACCTGGTATGAACAGGGGCAATTTAGCACGTGAAACCCAGATCTGGACAAGATGATGACACCGACTGTGCGTTGACACACATTTTCGCCGACAGCCACAAGTTGGATCGTGGAAGGAAAAATTATTATCCACACGGGAGCCCCTGATGACATTTTCACAAGTTAACGTTTAAACGTAAGCATTATTATGCTGGACCAGCCAGACCAACCAGTGTAGCTAGAGCCTCCTCAGTCTCGGGCATAAATCGGCGAACATTGACCTTTTATTCAGTTTCTGTTGTATGTATGTATAAATATATCTTACCATAGATTGTAATAGAAACAGAATTTAAGAAAAACGTGATCAAACTATCAGTTAACTCTGTCCAGTACCTTGAAACCTGTAACACTAAGGGTATAGAACAGATTAGGAGATGAGTCCTTGACAGTTGATACAGTCTGTTGTATCAAGACCATATCGCACAGGTCAGTGCAGGCAATGAGCGTGGCGGGGGGGGGGGGGACATACCTGCAGGACTAATTGGGCACTCCCTTTCTTTGTACCTGTCAATCAAGACCATCGTTACCTGCAGCGGGCCACACGGGCCCTCGTCACTCATTTCATTCTGGCCATGATCAGAGCGCTCTCCCCCCTCCAACACGGCGCTAACGAACAGCAACAGTGGTAGCTGCCGTCCTGGTTGTCAAGTTTAACGGTTATTTTCGGAGCCCTGACGTGCCTTTACCAATGGTGCCCTTTGATGTCTGATGTTGTCTGCACCGGAAACCAACCACCTTACATTCAAAAAAAGAAAAGCCCACCTGCTTACAGCATCACTTTTTTTTTTTTAATAGAAATTGTCTTATTTAACAAGATAGGCCGTCCTGTGGTCCAGCGCGGTATGTCGTAATTACTCAAATAGTAAATACTTAAGGTGTGAACAATTAAACTTTGAAAGGTGAACAGGGTTCACACAGGTCCTTAAAAGTCCTTAAAGTCCTTAATTTTCATAAAAGAAAAAATAAGTACTCAAAAAGTCCTTAAATTCTGAAAATGATGCCAAAGTCCTTAAAAAGTCCTTAAAATTTGTGGTTCAGTTGAAACATTTGAGATTCAAATCTTCCAATTGCACACTGGATAATTGGTACTTTGAAATAACTGAACTTTTCAGAGTGAATAAAATTTACTGTTTGAACTCTGGATACAGAAACATTCCGTTTTGATGAGTGCTGCACACTGTAACAAATTCCAGACTGGAACATGTACTTATTATGACAGGACAACAATCACAAACGACCAAGTATAACACTTAACAAAACAACCAAACAGGCTCACACATTTATTATAACATTAATATATATACGTTCAATTAAATACGGTACATTATTCAATTCAACTACAATTCAAGGGTCATTCTTCCATACAGTCACCCTATCTCCGGTTCCACAACCGTACAGCCCGTGCTTTACAACATAATTTTCCAGGCCCTTACTCGACCTAACATCAACCCCTGTATAAGTCGTACTACCGAACTCTCATGTACATAATTTAACATCAACACCTGTACACTTCGTATTACAATAATATCATGTACATAACTTAGGAATATAGCTAGCCCAATTCCCCGAACCAGACTGCCACTGCTGCTGGGCTGCCTGTCGGCCTTACGCCCTTGTCTGCACGGCTCCACAGCCTGTGTCCGTCCACCGCGGGTGGCCTCACTGCCCGACCCCGGCACCTATAAGAATAACATTACATCTCTATAACATCATACACTTACTATCCACTTCACCATCACGCGTACATACACATTCCACAGTTCACTCACCACACAACTGCGCCTCTCTTCTGTAACACACCTCCACCGTATTACACAGTACTCAGGCTAGGCTAGGAATCCACACTCCTAACGTACAGATCTCGCTCTAAGTTCACATCTATTAATACAGTAGCACATGACTTGCACACTCCTCGCATATAACTTATTTACATCATGGTCATCAGAAGAATATAGTACATCAATTATCAATCATAGTTCAACCTACCAGTCATCACTGGAAAAAACACTCTCACTAGTCTTCCGACTGCTCCCCTTATGTTCGCCCTCTGGGCTCTCTCTTGCGTCCGTTCCCTTAGGACTCTCTGTGTGCAGTGACTGGTAAGTACACTGATCTCGCCTCGTCCAATCCCCAACTCACAACATTCCACGCTTTCCATTAATTGTCTGCCGTGAGTTAATCTTACTATACCCCCTTCTCCCCGTAATTATTGATCCTCGCTCACTCGCTCGCGACATCATCCCCCACCCCAAAAAAATTAATGCTATTAATTTCAAAATCGCATCAAGATAAATGGTGCGACATTTACGCAAAAAATGACCTACTCCTGCCTATAGCACGTATGGTACCGAAATCAGGGGAAAACATGGCGATTCATTTGCCCTGCACTATGCATATAATATATATCACATCATCTATACCTAACTAAAACATAATATCTAATACAGAATCAAAATCAGTCAACCTATCAACCATTCTTCATATAATATTTATAATGTCAATATTTTAAGATCGACGAATCGTTCCCACAGATCACTGTCAATGTTCATATGTTTCCCAATTTTCAATGACATCACGTTTTCAATCGTGCACAATTTGCTACTCCTCGTTGTTCCATCTGTGCGTCGAACGTTCCTCTCCTCCGATGGGCAAGCGCCTGAAACTTCCACCTAGGCTCGACTAAGGTAGTCGGCGATATGGTTACTGGTTCCTGGAATCGGTTGGATGACGAACGTATACGGCTGTAAAGCCAACGCCCACCTCGATAAGCGAGGGCTCGACGAACGATTCCTAGATAAAAACGTTAGTGGTTTGTGGTCTGTCTGGATGCAGAATTCTCGTCCCATCATATAACGTCCTAATTTCTGGACGGACCACACAATGGCAAGACACTCCCGCTCTATTACAGAATATTTCCTTTCTCTCTGTAATAATTTACGACTGACATAGCATACAGGATGTAAATATTCATTCTTCTCCTGTAGAAGACAAGCGCCGACACCAGAGTCCGATGCATCTGTTCTGAGGATAAATTTAGATCGAAAATCTGGCAATATCAGAATAGGTGACGATGACAATGCCGTCACTAATTTATTAAATGCTGTCTGACATTCAGACGTCCACTGAACCTTATCGGGCTGTCCCTTCTTAGTAAGGTCAGTAAGAGGAGATGACGGGTGCGAGAGGTCTCGGGTTCAAATCCCGGACGAGCCCCCACTGTAACAAATTCCAGACTGGAATATGTACTTATTATGACAGGACAACAATCACAAACGACCAAGTATAACACTTAACAAAACAACCAAACAGGCTCACACATTTATTATAACATTAATATATATACGTTCAATTACATACGGTACATTATTCAATTCAACTACAATTCAACACTTGTATAGTTGTAATATTTCTTGGCCACAGGCACACAGGTCCTTTATTTGTTCACTGTGAGTCCTTAGGAAGTCCTTAAAAAGTCCTTAAAATTCGTTTTCAAGACTTTGTATGAACCCTGGGTGAATGGCACGAGCTATTTTTCACAACCTGTTCACTAAGTCAGTGCGGATTGAACTGATTTGAAGATGTTTTCTTTCAGAAAACAACCACAAAACAAACACGTCCGCACTGTGGTATTTCTGCAGACTTGAACACCATTGTATTTCGGCATTTTCCCCAATAAATTGTTTATTTCACTGAGAGATATTTAAGTTTAACATAAGAAATTATCTGGCTACTCAGGTATGGATAATGAATTTGGATTATAAAACTATAATAGAGAATTAGTTGCACATCACTAACAACCTGCCTTCAGACAGTCTGTCATAATAATATATAATGTCATCATGACAGTGTAGTAATCATATCATCATGGAGCTGTGGGGACGCTTTCTCAGATTGTCACCTTGATCTCGAAAATTGGGTTGTTTTCGTTTTTCTCTGTGCCAATTTCCACGGTTGGTGCGGTTTTTAAGTTTAAAAAGCTTTCATCCAAACAGCAACAAATACAAAATAATGATAGATTGCTATCATGTGCTATAACAAAAGAAAATCAGTTTTGTCCTGACCCAAACAAAACTCACTTGCTCTGCGAAACAACAAGTAACCCAATGTCATTTATCAAAGTTACCTGTCGCCTGTGCATTCTGATATTGCTTTGGCTCGAGAAATAACAGGTTATAGCCAACGTAATGGAACTTTGTTAGAATGTTATTTGGCGTCCCTTTACATAAGATCATATTCTGTCAGCACTAAGGCCTGTATCCACCAAGAACTGTATGAAATGATAGGGAAAGCAACATGGGCTATGCCATTGGCGGGCACGCGGATACAGATGGTCCTGAAGTACAAGTAATTGTTTTTAGGAGTGAAAGTGTGTCGGCTGTCCAAAGATGGCAGGCTGTAGTTTGTGAAACAAAGCTGATGTGTGGCGCCAAAAATACAACCTGAGACACATTTGCATGTTGTGGTAGGAAACGGCCGCTTCCACCAGCGACATTAACCGTGTGTTGGTGTAACCAGGATACCACAGTGATGACGACCATCACCACAACCACAGGGAAAAGATACACCACATCAAAGACATCCAGCAACAGCGGCATCAAACAAATGATCCATGATGAGAAGAAGGACGAGTAACACGATAGCTTTTTAGCAACAGTCCGCTTAACTGGGCGTTTGATGAGATGGCCAATCTGATGAATGTGTCAATAAATATATACAAACAGGGATCTCATTAGTTGATAGAGGCAATATGGACAAATAGTGGACGGTGAAAATTGCAAAAAACAAGAGCAAAAAAAACCCCAAAAACTTGAACTTTTGCAGCGTGAGATTTTGGTATTCAGACTAATTATTTCCTGAATCAATAAAAAATTCAAAAGTTTATCTTTTTCACCAATAATATATTGAAATCAAGAGGGACCCCCCCCCCCTTTTTTTTTTTCCCCTCTCCACAAGCAAAAGAAAAAAACAAACTTTGAAGACTCACACTTTTTTTTTTTTTTTAAGTTAGGAAAGGTGTTTCCACGTCATCGGTTAATTTCAAAGTTGAAGTTGAAAACTAGGAAGAGAAAAGATTGGTTGATTGTGGCTGGTGGGGGGAGTTTGGTGATTTGTGACTTTTTTCACAAAATCAGCAGTGATTATGAAAGCATGTGCAGCATTATTTTTTCTTTGGACGAGAATGTCTATAAGAAATTATCAATGAAATTTCCCACTCGCTACCTTTGTCTCGCGTAGTTTGGCCGGTCAAATGATGGTCACTGGTCATTGATAGTCTAAGTTGCTGGCATGTTGACCCAGGTGGCAGAAAACTGATCTCGCACGGCATAATGCATATGCCTTGACCGGGGCTGTTTGGTCAGAGGATAATCACAGAATTAGATGTCGGCACCGGACATTGATACAGTTGCCAAACGGTCGCCTCCCCAGATCAGGGGACCGCCAGGAGATTCTGAAAGATCTACATGACATGATATCGATGGTCACACGCACAAAGCCCTTGGGTCTGGAAATGTCAACTTTACAGAAGGAGGAGGGAAGAAAGGATTAAATTGTGGAGACTGGTTATTAGGATCGGCTGTTTGAAGACAAAATTTTTCAGAAATAGTTCTATTGTGTTCTATGGTGAGATGTCATTACGCATGATGCCTAATGAGGTCGCCTTCTAAAAAAAAAAAAAAACAGTTTGTGCCCGAACCATCCATACAACCGTCTTAAAGCTTGCTGTAGATACAGAATCTGCCATTTTGCCCTTTGGCATTTAGTTCGTCATGATTACCTAACTCGCAGGCAGACAGCTGCCTGAGTAAAACTAAATTTTACTACTACACAGATCACCCACCTTACACCTTACACTAATGTAACCCACAGTGGAAATGATAATAAATAATCTTGTGTATGCTTGAGCTTGTTCAGTTCAATTCCCTTGTTCGACAAGACTCGGATGAAAGTGCTCCCACCGATATTTATGAAGTAGTCACCCCCGTGGTGCTGTGTGAGTGTGTGAGCAAATACCGCAGGCAGGCACTCGCGAATTGTTCACGGCAAGATGGCCACAAAGGAAGGTCTGTCATCTGTGAATCAGACTCTAATTTAGCACACAGGAAGCTGGAGTTCTAAGCAGACCAATCAGAGACGCATTGGGCAGGATTTCCCTCTGATCTGAGAAGGAAGCGACCTAGTGGGCGATGGGCTTTGATCTATATGGCTCCCCCCTGAAGGTTTTGGCATGGCCAGATTTCTTGGGTATTGTCTTGTCTGGGGCTACCAGATTTATGATGTAGATCATAATCTTCGAGCGCACACAATTTTGTCATTGGAGATTGTTTCATCGAAAAGCCATCTTTGTTGTCGCGCTCTAATCCGCTATGTGGAAGTTGATGGGGATTTACTAGAGGGAACAAAGAATAATAAATATAAAGAAGAAGTTAAACAACGAAAAAAGAAGCTAAACAACGAAGGATAGTTTATGTTTGGGCAGGAAAGGAAAAAAATAGTTCAACCTAGAAATGCAACAAAAAGCGTCTTTTCAAATATGGTTCTTTTGAGCCAATCCGGCAATCTTGTCAAAGTCAGTCACGTTTTGCCTGTGCGGCAGCGGCAGTAATAAGCTTTTCATTTCACCGTAATAACTTGTCATCTCTGATTCGGACATCAAACCTGGCAGCTCTCAGAACAGTGTTCGCTCCACTTGCTCCCCTAACTGGCAGGCTCGCCCTCCGGACATAATGTTGTTGGGTTTTAGCTCATCGATCCATTTCTTTTGTCTTTGTGCCTCTATTCACTTCTCTCTCAGCATCAGGTCCACTCATCCCTTTATTCATTATCTCTCAGTATCATTCTTTTCTCCCTGTCAGCTGTCCTTTGATTTGTTCTAAAGTGAGGCTGTCTCGTTATGAGCGTTCGGTCCAGTCAGAATTTACTTGAAATCAGGTATTTTGGTTTGGTATAACATGACGTAGTATGCGAGGTGCTATTCTGACAGTTGGTTTGTTTTTTTTGTATCAGGGACTTCATGATCTCCCCAATATATCACCGGTATGAGCCGTTGGTGCTGTGAGTGTGAAGGTTTTGTCTCTTAAAATTTTTAATCATTCCCCTCCGCTACTCAGCTTCAACTTTCCTCGTATGATTTTTAACTTCATTTTGTTTGATACTATTTACAGGAACGCGAGGGCTGTAAGCTAGCCCAAAGTAAGGAAACGGAAAAAACAAAAAACGTGAAAGGCGCAAAGTGGCCGTTTTCGTGCCCACGCGCCATTAAACTCAAAGTCAAAGTCTACTTAACTTCAATATGACGGGTTTTAACGAGCTGAGCATTTTCTCTGTGTACTGAAAAGGACCATTAAAGATAAACCTATGGCAAATAGCCACCAGAGCTAAAGATCGGACATAAAGCATCGGTCTTTTCAAGTTACCAAAAATCACAGGAGGACGACAAAATTGATGAACAATTTTTGTTTGCTGGCCTCAAAAGCTGAAAGTAGTTATTTCGCAAAGCACTTAATCCTTTTACCTGTGTCCTCCCAGATTAAAAAAAACAACAACAAAAAAAAAACAACGTATAATTTGACTTACAAATTTAACAACTTCAGCGGCATAATTTTATATACCGTTATGTAGTTTTCATCAAAATTGAGAACAAGATCAAAGTGAAAGCGGCGTGCTTCCATTGTCCCAACACTCATCACATCTTGTGCTTTAATCATATCTCTGAAATGACTTAATTTCTGTAGAATATGACGTTTTTCTATGAATTGGGCGTTTATCAAAAGCTGCTGGATAGACCCGGTGCAAATAGGATGCTTAGAAGAAAGCGAAGATACAAGGAGCATTCAAAGGAGGCTCTTTCAACTTGATAGAAGTCTTTGGTGCCTTCGATTATGGGCTTTTCTTTTTTAAATCTTGCCTTTTGATGGCACTTGGTAGTGATGTAATTATGCGGGCATTTTATTGTCACCAGTTCATAACTATTGATTGTCGCCCCTTTCATCTTGTCTTGGACTCTGTAGTAAGAATTTTATTAGCCCTGGACGGAAGAAAAGATCATCTTCATGAAGCTTTGTAACCCCAACGTTCAGTAACATTCTTTACAATTTCAGTTTCTGAAGTCTTTGTAATAATAATGATCCTTATGTAAAGGGTATTAATTCATTAACTCTGCTTTGGGGATTTAACTCTTTGAAGACGGTTTTGGAATTATGCTGATGTTTTTTGTTGTTGTTGTTGTTTTACATTTATTTTTATGTTCTGGAGTTTACAGATCACATGCAATCTTGAAAACAACACAGAACATTCGTGCCGATAGCAAATTACAGAAGGCAAAACATATTTTCTCTCCTAACATCCGAGAAGTATTTTCATCTTCTTCAGGCACTACATCTGCCTTACGTCTTCCATCCTTACTAGATTGAGCAACATCTCGGATTAAAAACAACTACAACAACAACAACCGCGGAATGAAAAGACGAATTAGTGGGGGGAAAAATAATTAAAAACATACACATACACAGTCACAACTAAGAAAAATTAATCATGGTAAAGAGCATTCAAAGAGCACAGCGCTATAGCAGTCGGGTGGCGGTAGGGAAAGGAAATACGTTAGTTAATTAGCTGGCGACAACATTTTCCATTACGCAAGTGAATTCTGATACCCCTCCACGGTTAAGGCACCGGGGATTGAACATTGATAAATCAGTGTTATGATGTTTCAAGATCTCTGGGGCATACAGATCCATAGATTACATTGGGCCATCGCCTAATATGTCTGTCTGTTTTGTGTGAGATTTCCTCTGGCAGCAGAAACTCATTCGTTTTGGTGTTTTCTTCTTTTTCTTTTAAATGGAATGCATGGATGAGTCACGTACGACGGCGCCAGACAATGAGACTGGACAGACATGATTCGCAACAAAGAGCAGACAGATAGATAATTGCAACGTACCAAATTATGAAAGTATCGGCAGTCTGGCAGCTAATCATGACCATCGTTACTTTACCCTTTTTCCTTCTTTCCTATTTCGAAGGCGTCCATTTCCTGAAGATGTAGTGGTATTTATGAACATTGCCTGTTCTCTGTGCGCTTAATACAAGTTCCGTGACATAAACTTTTTTTTTTTTTTTTTTGCATACATAGTATAATAATCTTACTGTGCATCAGAATATATCGTGGGAATTCGAAATGATTTTTTATGCCGCACTACCATTTTTTAATAATAGAAGGATAGATTTTGAACAGTACCCATATAAATACGTTGTAAATATGTGGGAAGTAGGGAAGAGAGATCTTGAAACGAGCACTGGCCACTCTCGCTCACAGCCATTTTGCTTGAAAGAAAGTGATATGCGGCATGTTTGTTGTCATAGTTCCCGACCTGGCTGGTCGCTTGTCATGGATGAGTCTCTACCAAGAAACAGTGCAGTGATGGTGTACTGAGTGCTTAGCAGCGCCCCCCCCCCTCATCACACCCACATCCACTCCACCCCCAATGTTTATGAACAAGTGATGAGCTGGTCTCACAAAAGAACATCGATGATACATACCTCGGCGAAGAAATGTAATCACGCCATTATTATTTTCATGGAAAAAAGCAGTTCTAAGTGGTTGAAAGCATGACACTGGCATTATCCAAGCTCAGACTTTTGACACCAAGACGTGGATATTATGCATCTCGGATACGACTTTCTTACCGCCCATACGAGGATGCCAAGCGTGGACGTTCTTTCAAATGTGTGTTACAGAGACGAATGCATTAGGCCAGTTGTAAACTCTGGCTAAATTATAAATAAGCATTTACTTGAAGTCAGTAGTGGACATAAAGCAGCACATTACCGGCAATAGTAACTTGATACATGTTGGATATGTGGATATCCTTTCCATGTTCATATTATTATTTAGAATTAATCGGTCGAAAAACATCTGCGAAACGGAAGGACCATTAATATCTTTACTCTGCAAGAGATATCATTGTCTCTAAAAACGCAGCTGGAAAGTTATGGGAAATGCATCACACACATTAAAGCCATTTGCCAGATTTCCCTCAACAATTTCAAGATTCGCTTTGTGCAGCTATGGATCCCAGAATGTGTCGGCTCATACTGCAATTTCAAAATGAAATAACTAGATCTAACTATATTTAATTCCGTATAATTGCTGTTTAATCAGAGTTCGGCGTCTGACCCGTAGTGACTCTAACGTCAGGTTGATTTTCATATGAAACATTTATAAATGTTTTTGGTGGAAAATAGTTTGGCAAGGAGACAATACAGGACGTTGAGTTTAGTTTTTTGTTATTGATACTTGCGAGGAAAGTGTTTTCAAATTCGTAAACAGAGAGAAGGGTGCGAATGTGTTTCTGTGTATGTGTGAGAAAGAGAGAGATTGTTTAGTTTCCCAAATTGTTCCGGCTCTTGCCAGTATTAAAGTAATCTAAGAGTTGTTATAGTAAACTGGCGAATGCCCCTTGCTAACCAACTTCCGGATAGGCATGTCTGTCGGGTTCACATTTTATGATGTTGGTATCACTGATAGTGTCATCTCTGATGTTGATAATTGCCGCGTTCCGTTGATACTCCATACGTCACCTATCGTGATTTACTTCTGTTTCAAATGGTGAGCTGTTCTAGCTGCAGTAGTGGAGATCTCTGGCAGCTGTAGTGTGGTTTACAATTCTGCAGTTTGTGGCCTTTGCCTTGGGATGCCATCTTGTTTTTCTCCCTGGTTGTCTTGATGACGCAAGCCATGGAGAGGCAGGTTGAACCCCATGAGGGGGTAATCTTGAAATAATTTACTTTAAACAGCATAATTTTGATAGCTAACCCTGATAGCTAGCTACACTCAGGTTAATGATCTGAAGGATCCGTTCAGATAAAGCGGCCAATTAGGTAAGAGGCCGCACCAAATGGGAGACAAAGTCTTGAAGTTTAGTATGTGTGAAACTTGATTTGCGGGGACGTTTATGTGGTGGCTGGAGCAGTGATAGAAGACAACTGTGGTGTTTTTTTTTTTTTTTTTCCTGAGTCTTCAAACTCACAAATTCCCTAGGCCATATCAGTGTGGTAATCTGTGTGGGCGTGAGTGTACCTATGTAAATGTGTGTTACTGTATTTCAGTAAAAAAAAAAAGTGTATGTGTATTTGGTGTAAGTGTCTTCTTCCACTGTGCATAAACAGGGGAAAAAGAGAATGTATTGTGCGAGTTTGGGAATATGATATTTTATTTAACTTGTTTTTTTGGCATGGAATGTATATGAACATCAAAGGAAGCTAAATCGACGTTATCACCTCATATATTTCTTCTAACTTAAATTTCTGATGTTTATCAACCCAGTCAAAAAGTACTGTATCCTCCCTCTGATAAAAGTGTCTACGTTCAGAGAGTTGAGGGGAAAAATTTAACATCAGTGTAGGAGGGGTCCACAGATTATGGTCTCCAACATTTGTCGTAGATCTGGGACCAGAATCCAGTTTTTACGCTGGACACCATGTAGTTTCTTCTGCTGGTGTTGTAATTGGGAGGAGATTATTAACAACATATCCAACATTCTCAGAGATAATAATTATCGTTTTCTGCGAAAATTTGCTGCTGCGTTGATTGAAAATGTTCACTCCCTAACCATTTTACGTTTCAGAGAGAGAGAGAGCGGGAGAGAGAGAGAGAGATGGGGAAAGTGTGTGTTTGAGAGAGAGAGAGTGAGAGAGAGAGTGTGTGTGTGTGTGTGTGTGTGTGTGTTTGAGAGAGAGAGAGAGAGAGAGAGAGGGGGGGGGGTATGTGTGTGTCAGAGGACTGTTGAGTGGGTTAGCGAGAGAGATAGAGAATGAGTGGAGCAGAGAACGGGAAGGAATGAAAGACTTACCAAGAGAGGGAGAAAGAGAGATAAGCATTTTGAAAGGAATGGGAAGTCATGGCCCGGCCAACATTCATCATGACAACTCTGATAAAATTCAGCTGGCAAGGGAAAGGCCCAAGCGCTTTAAGCTATGCAGATAACGGTTGCTGGGCTGAGTGAATGACTTGATAAATTGATTTGTGATGATGGCTTTAGGGTTCCAGAAAGAATAATAAATGCACAGTAATCCAAGGAAGATCTGACACAGTTGAAGTTGAGGGTAATCTTTGCTTTGATTAATGTGGTAAGCTTTCGACCCCGTCTTTATGAAATAAATGTGAAAGGAAATACGGAAAAACATTAGCATGTTGGAGAGAGTTCTTACCGTACCTGTTAATTTCGCTCACTGTCCTGCAAATCCTTCCTTATCTCCCTCCCTCCTTTCTGTCTTTCTTTCTTGATGGAACTGGACACCTTTTTGTCTTTTTATGAAAGGATGAAAGAGATTATTACAGTATTGGAAAAGTCGGCGGAAAACAGGAGAACGGAGGTAGGGTAAAAAAGAAAAAAAAAGCAGACAGACGGAAAGAAGTCTCACATGACGAGCACAGGAAAATATTAATTATGTCTTTTATCTCAGCTTATCTGTGGAGGCAGAAACTTTTTGACATCCGACCAGCGCTGTCACAAGAAACTTTCAAATTTCACTTCAAGCAGGAAACATTACCTTTCTAAGCTTGTGGTGGAGGGGGGAGGGGCAACCTTTCAGGTTTCCTGGAAAACAACCAACATAAAGCACAGTTGAGCCAACTCGCCTTAAATCTGTAAAAAAAAAAAATCTTATCTCCTTGACATTTCATACCTAACGACACCGGCGGCTTTGATAAACCAGGAGTTGGAGCCCGACAATGGGCTGAGCTAACGAGATACCTTTGTGAAATGGCCAGCCCGAGATCCACTTATCCGGGGTTATCGTGAGTTTTATGGCTGTGATGCATTAGCCTAATACGCACATCTACTAGTTCAGAGAAGCTGGTCTCGGATGAAGCATCAGATTCCTCTCGGCTTTATCGCCCTGGGACTTGATGGGTTTTGAGCAGACCAATTTAGTCAGCTCTAATTTGGCCAAGTGGATGAAAAACTGTAGTGGGGAGAAAAACTTAGAGGCATTTTTGGATGTGGATCTCAGTTTTCTAAGAGCATAGTTTCTTGGCTGACATAATCGGCTCTAATGTGCGTGTCAGGGCCGTACACAAAAATACACTTATGAAAATTATATGGCCTTAGATAGACTACACTGTCTGCAAGTTCTCCCTCAATTTTGAATTCGAGTATTGCCCACGAACCTGCAAGACGGCGGCTATATTTTATCATAAACTCATCACGCCAATGAAATTTATCATCCCATGTGAAGCTCAAACGTTACGTGGATGTAAGTTTCCACCGCCACACAGCGCTTAGCAGGAATTGTTGTCGTGCCAGGTTGTTGCAGCTAAAGTTCTGAGAAGACATAAAGTTTCATTGACAAGTTAAATTGTTAAATCATTTTGTCCATTGCTACTGCAATGCACTGGTCATGTGTTGGGGTGCCAGTTTTGAAAGTTGTGAACTGGATGTGTTGAGAAAGAAAAGGGTCCGTTCTGAACGTATACCTGCAGGGGCCGAGTCCAGTATTATGGTACTTGAAAACAGTTGTTTTTTCTTCCCCCAGCAGCTTCTGTCTGATCATGTATTTATACAGTTCATTCTTCACAGTGGCCCTCTTTATTGCAAAACTTAGGGTTTTACTCGTGACAGTAAAAAAAAAAAAAAGTTCTCTCTCAAAGAAAACGGTATTGTGTGTCTCCAAGTCAAATAGAAATGCACGTAAGGAACAAAATTACTCCAAAACTTAAGACCACACAAAGAAACCTAAGTCACTCTCGCTACTGTGACTGCTACCGCGCCAATATTTCCGCGGACGTTGTCAGTCTCTCCAAACACAGCATGATAATGGAAGTAAATTGGAAATAATCTCTTAATCACGGTTTACCCTCATTTACACTCACGGTCCGGGGACGTCAAACATCGAAATGTTCAAAGAGTTAGTGGTAATTATGTAATAGCATATAATTTGAGAAACTAGTTCTAATAAAATCAGATGGATCTTGAAGTTAATGGTAAGTTGCCTCTAACAGCGCATTTAATCATTTTGATTAAAGGAAAGCCTTTCCATCCACAAACATGGTCTTAACCATCAACAAGATGATGATGATAAATAAGTTCCAAAAACTTGAACTGGCTGGTGAAAAAAATTAAAGTGAAATACAGCATAGGTGCTGCTGACATGAAAATAATCCTTTAATTTGTATAAGACTGATCACACATACCAAGCAAAAGTAAAACGTTAATAGGATTATAGCCTGGGACCATTAAAACAGCTCGAGTGCGTTCAGCAGGATTCAGTTGGGTTGGATATTAAGGCCTCTTATGCTTATATCAAATTTCACTTTCACCTACATTAAACTTTCTCCTCCCCTCCCCTTCCCCCTTTAACGTTAAAAAATCCCTCTCGCCCCCCCCCCTCCCTTTTCTTAATATAAAAATGTAATTTCATCTTTGTCTCACTGCATCCTCATTTATTATAATCTCCTTTTGGTACAGTCTTGTACAGTCAGGTCCTCGCCGTTAGTCGACTCCAGTCCTTATTTTCATCTGTCTGAGCAGGGCTGAACATTGAGAAAAAATTGAAATCGCTTTAAATGTTTAAAAACGTTATTATTATTATATACCAAGTCCATCTTCGGCTGTTATAATAATATACAGTTTGACAGTCGTTGGTCCCCTGCCTGCACATGGCAATTAATTGAACACGATATGGTCCCAATGATACCAGTGGAGTAATTTCAGTACCGGCAAGTAAAAGATCCCAGACACCAGCTGTGATACACTGGGAATCTGATCATCTATTGCTCTATTGCCATGCACAGGAAATGCCGTTTCAATTCACGTCACTGTAAGCTCAATTAGGCTCTTTTATGCAAAATTTAGTATTGTTTTGCAAGAATGACCGTTTTTATCTTTTTTTTTTTTTGCTATTTTGTAATAAAGCATATTCTATTCAGGATGCAAGCGTATGGCGTCATTATCATTATGAACTATAAAAGTGGGAAAGTTGACAGATTTGTGCGTAAAACAATGTGAATATTGGCATTATAAAGACATGATTCATTCCTTACGCGGGAAGAATGCTTAAAAAGTATAGAAATAGAAGCATTGCAGGTGTGCAGCCTAAGGGCCAATTTGACATGGAAAAAAGGAATGCAGTAAAATATAAATTATATGCCTATGCGTCCATGTGAATTTTTTTCCACAGAAAATACTGGAGATGACCCTACAAGTACAAAATGAACCACACTGGAAGAATATTATGCATGTTAAATTATCTCTGAAATTCAGCGCCACGCAAATGTTCTGTAGCTCAGAGCTAGTATCTCTTAATTTTAAGTCATTTCGAAAGTTTTTGGTGTTGTTGTTCGGGGAGGAGTTGTATGTGGATAAATGACTTGTATTCCGTCGACTGGCAGTGTTGTCAACTGTTGAGTGCAACTCCTAAAACGAAGCAAGGGGTTTGGTAGCGCTCTTGTTTGAGTTTCGGTCGAATTCTGTCGTCTGAAAAAGAACCCAAACAGTCGTGTCATCGTATTTTTGTTGTTGTTTTTTTTGTCAGTATGTCCAATACGCTGATTGTAGCTGGCCCATTGGGCAAGCATTCAAAAGGCCTGTTCACAGTATTACTTTGGTATTACTTTGGTGTAGAACCAGCCTCCTCGCACTCGGGACACACCCATACGTGCTCAGCTCTCCGCGGCATCATGTCGGACAAGGTCTTCTCACTAACAACTCCAGTAAGATGTTGATTGAACAGTCTGTTGGCACAGTTGTTTTTTTGTTTTTGTTTTTGCTTTAGAGTGTCAAATTGTAATGCTTCAGAGAATTTAATTGTTTGGCCCTGTGGAGGCGATTCTTATGTGATATCTTATCAGTGTAACCCTCTTTTGTCGTGTCTGGCCACTATCTCGGTAGCAGTAAACGGAAGCACCATGTTTATGTAACTGATGGCATCTCTGAAACAGGTGCCATATTACCAAGAGGGCCAACTTCGTCTAAGCCAATCACACGGCTTTGTTATGGCTGACGGTGTGTTAGTGAGTAAAGGAAATATCGTGTTTGTGTAACTTGGACACGTGCTGCGAAAGGAAGCAAATTCTATAACCAAAACAGCACTTCAGTGGACACCGGAGGGACGGCGCAAGCGAGGCAGACCCAAGGCAACCTGGCGGAGAACAATCGAGGCAGAGATGAAATCCTTCAATCACTCATGGGGAACTCTCGCAAAGATGGCCCAGGACAGACAGGGCTGGAGATCCTTTGTTGCTGCCCTAAGCACCAGTGGGTGCAACAGGAAATAGTAGTAGTAGTAGTAACTGATACTGATAGCGTAGCTCATCTCTGAGCCATTTGTTGTTTTCAGTCGGCCACTTTCCCCCCTATGTTTTTTTCTTCTTAATTTATACACTGGTTAATTTGTTACTTTTTATTTGTACCTTTGAAACACACTAAACAGTGTTTAAACATTCAAAAATATTCACCAGACTCGCTATGTTACTGTCATTCTTTCTCCGTGGTTCATGTGAAGTGCAAGATTGCTTATAAGAAAGAATATTACAGATACATATACATGTAATGTGTATGTCGTAAATAATACGGGTGTAGGCTCCGGTATTTCTTGTGTTCGATCTGGATTTGAATGTGTGCCATATGAGTTGAGCATTTTTTCTGTAATAAAATAATTATTTATCTGAAATGCAGTATACAGGCTAGAAAGATGTTTTTTTTAAATCAGGTGTGTGGGTGGGTTCATTAGTATCCTAGAAAAGTCAGTGATATCTACGGTTTAAACAGACAGATTAGTATAATAATATGAACAAATTTCAGTGACTTTTTTTTTTCTCTCTCTCTCTCTGTGTGTGTGTGTGTGTGTCTCTCTCTGAAGTGTTCAGGACATGTCCCTTGCTATGTCTTAGCCCTTAGCTGTTAGTTGTCCAAACAGTTCTGTCCATCTATGGCAATGCGAATTTATATCTGAACTTTAGAGTCGTCCAGTTACAAGTCGTTCATGTGCGCACGCATCACCCTGTCTGTCACAGCAACCTATTGATTGCCAAGATGATGCTGGTACAGAGTAAACAAGACCCGCATTTCAGAGTTACAGACTTGCCAGTGTTAACTTGACTTTATCACGGTATAGAATGAAATGGAGATTTCAAGCAAAGACGGAAGGACTGAAGCAATAAAACTTCATTTGGATGTCGTTGGCCAGTGGTTCTCAGATCCTGATTGCCACTTGCACCCGGGGCCATTAGATGATACCGGAAAATAAATAAATTGATGTTTATTTTTGCTTCTTTCTGTTTCTCCTCCTTACCATCTTCATACTTGTATTTCAGGTGGTAGAGATAGTTTGAATAGGGGTGAAAAAGACTTTCATTGAAGATTCTAGGGCAACAACATGAACATCTTTTAAAAACAACAATGTCCGATATCTTGATGCAATAATACATTGGCAAATATAACTCCCAGTTCCAAACTTTGGTGTCTCTAGGCCAGCATTGGGCCACATTTTAAGGTCACTTTCAGTATGGGTTGGGAACGCTGATGCAGAATGAAATCCATAAACCCAGAAATGACGAAGAAGGTCACAAATGTGGTAGCGATTGGAAGAAATGCCGTGTTTATGTTGTGGATGGCATCTCTAAGACAGCTGCCACATACAGTAGGCCATCGTCTCTTTAACTAACACTTTCCTTCTGTTTTGTTTCGTTTCCCCATCTCTCATAGCTTGGCATTTTTAGTTTATTTTGGGACAGAGTTGTTGTTGAAAAAAAAAAGTGAATGCAAACAGAGTCAGATGAATAGAGGTGTAGATTTGAATCTCAGGGGGAGTGTGCGAAAATGTTCTATGGCATTTTCATAGTGTTTGTAAGTTTTCATCTGCTTTAGAAACGCCTACTGTAAATGTACAAGTTTGAAAGGTTAAAAGTCTAGGCATTAATTTATTGAAAAATTTACTTTTTTTTTTATCTGCAAACCTGGCATGAGGGAGGTAGGCCTAGAGAAAGGGTTGGCAAAGTGGTCGATTTCGACCCCTGGGGATCGATGTGGCTGTCAAAGGGGTCGATAGGAGTCAAACGGGGGTAAATAAAATGTAAAGTAAATTGTTTATCTTCTATATCAGTTTCTTTAAGTATTTTCTTTAAATTTCTTTAAGGTATTTCTTATCCTGAAGTACGAATGAAGTAAATCGGCGAAGGAATTATTATCTTTAAATTGAGAAATTTATTATTGATAACATCAACCGTATCCATTTACTTTACATGATGGCGGTCAATGAGGGGGGGTCATGAATTCCATGTAGGGGTCACTGATCTAAAACGTTTGCCGTTTCCTGGCCTAAAGAAATGAAAACAGACGAGACAAAGTCGGAGGGATTTAGGATTTGAAAATTCCTAGAAAGCCGAATAGAAAGAGGAATACACAGAAAGAGACTGATATAACATACAGGTAGAGACAGAAACTGACATAGTCGCAGTATCAAGACTCAAGAATATGGACGAAAAATCATTAGCTTGACTTGGCATTGGAAGGAAAATTTTCCTTCGTACATACAGTTGACTCCTACCTCCCCATCTTCTCCAGAGATCCTATGAACTTGAAAACCTAACAGAAGATCCTAATACAAGTACGTCACATGTACAAAAGATAATGCTTATAGTGTTGTACCCTATCGTCACCTGTGGTAAAGTTATTTAGGATGAATGCCTACGCCCACCTTTCCCGTCCCTTATCCTCCCTCCCCATGATATTAATCACCACAACGCAGTGTTGCTCGGTGTTAACGAGGAATATAATAATTTCCAAATAATGAGCGGCGCAGTAAACCCGTCATTGAACGTGAAAGGCACAAAAAAAAAAATAATAAAAATATCTCCAGTAGTAATTAGCCCTCCAGTTTGCCCTGCACTAACGATGAGATTCATGAGTTTTGCATTCCTTGCCTGACACGGAAGGTTCCACGTGTATCCCTGTAATGTGTTTATGTTATGCATATAATAAATTTATCAGCAGCACAACTGGCGACCTGGCCTGTATTTATCTAAAAGGTCATTGTGGCGTTTTATAGCAGGAAGCTTCCTGTAAACTGTTTTTCTTTACGTTCTCTCTCTCTCTCCCTCTCTCTCTCTCTCTCTCTCTCTCTCTCTCTCTCTCTCTCTCTCTCTCTCTCTCTCTCTTTTTCTTCTCCTTTTTATTTTTTTTAAAGAGAGGACGAGTTTGTTAAATGTTTTGTAGTTGTTATTGTTGTAGTATTCGGTATTTGGTTACATTTGATTGGAGTTCGTGGCTTAGGGAGGGGTGGATAGGGTACGGATAAAATTTCAGATTAGATGGTGGATTATTGAAAATTGCGGATCATTAATAATTGTCCAGGAGCAAACTCCTCCAGTGCCGCCAGTTCCCTTCCCCCACATATGTCACACTGGTTGACACTTTGGCCAACCAGCCAAAGCTAATCTTAACCATAGCCGTTAAAAGCCCCCAGAAATTCTCTTTGGAAGTAAAATTCAGATTGGCCGTATTGCCCAAAAACAACTACTTCGAAAACATGTTCTACTTCAGAACAGAAACTGGGGGAGACAAGGCATCTTCCTGTTTTAGCTAACCAGTCTAGTCAAAACTTTATTTCCTGAGTCGCTTTTCTGAATGTGTGATGCATGTAGCCTACATATTGGCAAAAGATAAAACAAAACAGTAGAGGCGTTTTTCTGTGTGCCTAATTTCACGTGACAACATCCAATTAATAAGAATGAATAATTTTAATAAAAATTGTACCAATTCATTTGCATTGTCTAATCTTCTTTCTCATATAACCTGTTTTCTCTGAAATAGACAGTGGTCTATGGTAGTGGAAGATGTAAGATGACAACAGGGCAATTCTAAACAAATGTATTTGCGGAGCCCTACGGAAATGGACGGATAGGAGCACGAGAAAATTTGAGTTCATTTGAAGGTTCAGCGTTTTTCGTACCCGTCGTCTAATCCAGCATAGCACCCAAACTTGAACCCAAGTGCAATTCCAGAGTTATGAAATTTGAAGCCGCAAGATGTTTGATGAGTAGCAATTAGTGATCAAGATACAAGACTCATCAGTTCACACATGACAGGAAACAATCAACATCAACAGCTGCCGTGCGCTCACCACGTAACAACATATAAACCCAGCACTGACAGCTTCTAAATATTTAGACAGGATGTCAGTATCTGGGACATCTCACTGGTCACTCTATAAGAACACATAGATCTACCGTACCTGAATGCAAATATTAGACATATATAGCTGTGGCGCCAGTGGGTAGGATGTTTATGAACGAACCAGTGCTTAAAACAAACCAAAAATGTACCCCATGGAACAGTTCATCCCCATGTAATCATCTTCTCCTGTCTTTCCCGATGTTGTTGTTGTTGTTGTTTTCATACCGCCATCGTCAGATTCAATGCTTGATCTAGTTTGGAATATATTTCCGCCAAGGATTTTTTAATGACTCAATAACTGTAAGCTAACACATGTGTTCATTATGCATCAGTTCTGCAACATCTGTTTTTCTTATAAGAAGTTCTGAATATAATTATTACATGTAGTCTGAACAAACAGGGCAGAGGAAGACTGAACCTGCCAGCCGTATTATCGAAAAAAAAAAAAAAAAGACTCTTGAGTGCCGGCATCATTTAAATTCGCATTACTTACGATGTTATAATTCAGATACTGCACAAATTAAATTTGCCCTATCACGATCATGGTCATTTAACTTTAAGAAATAATTTTCAGAAATGAAATCTGCCACCAAAAACATCGTGTAAGCACTGCATACGAAGACGAGTGAAAGTAACCGTGTAGTTGGCGAAACAGCAAAAGTCATAAATATTGTCCGAAATTGACCTCAGATTTCCCCTCTCTCTCTCTCTCTCTCTCTCTCTCTTTCTCTCTCTCTCTCTTTCTCTCTCTCTCTCTCTCTTTCTTTCTCTCTCTCTCTCTCTCTCTCTCTCACTCTCTTTCTCTCTCTCTCTCTCTCTCTCTCTCTCTCTCTCTCTCTCTCTCTCTCTCTCTCTCTCCCCTCTCTCTCTCTCTCTCTCTAAATCTAAATCTAAATCTAAATCCCCAACTTGATTGGCTATATTTTTTTAACGTGAGGCCCTAATCTTTTGTCTTGGCCACATGACCGCATTCATGAGTACCAGGTGAGTACATCATAACCATGTCTCTAATAATCCCGGCTTGATCCTCCAGGTAATTAGCCCGGGCGTGACAGATCTGGCAGACAGCGAGGACAGAGCTACAAGATTGTTCCTGTACTTGCTTGCATTAATTAGGCGTAGTCAGTGATGGGCGATTCCGAGATTATAACGTATTCGAATAATTAAACTCCAGAGGTGATTTGACGGCAGTGTTAAAATGTTTACTGACTCAGTTTAACACGAGTACTAATGGTAAACAATGGACAAAATGTCGGCTCCTGTTGTAGCTTCCTCGAGGTTTTTGGTTGGGTTTTTTTTTTTGTCCACGGCTGCAGTTTCAAGGCAGTCATGAATGTGTTGCAAAATACGTATGTATATCATCTGTTGAGCAGCACGCTAAACTTTTAGTTCCTGTCCGACTGAAAAATGTGTCAACGTTTTTTTGTTTTTTTTTAACGGAACTTCTTGGATCTCGATCACCTGAAATGTCTGTTTTACTTCAGCAGGTCAGTGGAACTTGTAGTAGTCCGACGCTGAAGATATTAAAATTTGATTAAATTTTTCTCTACAACGTTCTGGAAACATCAACGATTAAGTCATCATTGGAAGTAATTGGAACCCTTTTCCAGATCTTAATAATTGTTCATGAGGTCTCCTCTACAGTATAAAAATGCTTTTTGCTAGGATCGTTTTGTAAATTTTTAACTGTAGTCTTACGCTTTTGTTTCTCTTATGTTTGTATGTGTTTGTTGGGCTCGATACGTCATTATAAGAGCCTTGGTCCTAGTACTTGATGTGGTCCATCTCCGTCGGCCGTTTTCTGACTAGGTTTAGAGACCTTAATGATGTTGTATCTGCGGTCTGTCTTGTTCACTCCCCCTGCCCCAGACATAGTTTTGTCTCTGTCAATGTCTGTACCTGTCTGAGGTGTAAATGACCAATTCAGTAGCTTTGATTGTGGTACGTGAGTAGATGTCAGCTTCTCAGAATTCAGTGGCAGTCTTCTCTTCACTTGGGTTAATAAAATATGAGTAGATCGGTCTGAAGTCTCTGTGCCAGGTGATTTTTGCAGATTACTAGTGACCACCGTGCTGGGAATGATATTCTAATGCATGTAAAATCGCCATAATTATGTCCTGTGGAGATTCGTCTCCCATGCATGTTCGTGAGCATTTGTGAAACAAGAACCCAGCAGAATTTGTAAAGGCACTCTTGTCAAGGTTGTAATTTTGCAGTGGTGCACACGTCCGACCACGGCCGCTATCATAGTGCTGCAGAAGTGCGTATTCTGACAATTTCGTATTGTCGCACAGACTGGCGAAAGTACTATGGGGCTGTGTTTGTTGTATATCCGAGATTGCCCGCAGAACACGATTGTCCTCTACGTGTCGTGGCTGGGCTGCTTGAACTCCAGTCTGTTACACGACACTTCTGCTGCGACAGTTTTGCAATTAAGAGAACAGAGGCTCGGGGTTATGGTATTGATAATAGTGTGTATGCATGCATGCATTGTTGACTTTGCCAGTTCTGTATGTATTAAAATACTTTCATTTCAAGCAACAGCATTAGGTGCCGCCAAACCAGAACGTTATATCAATAAACAAGGTGGACAAGGTGGTCTAGAGGCAAGGTGCTCGCCTCTCATGCCAAGGGTCCCGGGTTCTAAACCCGGCCGGTGCAGGCATGTTGGAAGTTTGGGATTTTTCTCATATTTTCATGTCCCTGATCCTATTGAGGGGTAGGATCGAGTACCTAGTCTTCTCGGATAAGGACGAAAAAATTCGGAGGGCCCGTGTGCACGTTGCGCACGTTAAAGATACCTTGGCAGTTGGAAATCGTAAAGAGCAGGCCGAACAGGCCGCTGCCCGGGCAAAATAAATGAAAATCCATCCCTACCACCCACTCCCCCTCATCCCCCCACCACCAAAAAAAAAAAAAACCGCCGACCGGCGCTGCACTGTGGCGACGACGTGCCTGCTCCAGTTGTAACTGGGGTGCAATGGCACAAAGGCAAAATTTCCCAAATGGGATTAAAGAGTTATACAAATACAAATACAAATACAAATAAACTATGGAATGAGCAGCATATTGTAAGTTGAATCACAGTATAAGAATTCCATGGTATAGTGCCTGCAAAGCAACCCGACGAAGCAAGAGTTATCATTTAAGACAGATGTTTTCAAGTGGAATGAACCTCACATCTTTCTACCATCAATGATTTATTCTCAGTTTGAAGTGACACACCTCACAGAAAAGATTTTTAAAAAACAACAACAAACTGGAATCATTGCCAAAGAACCAGAAGCGAAAAAGGAGACAGAGTTGTGGGGTGGGAAATAAAGAAGAAACATGTCTTTAGATCAGGAAAGAAACAGTCGTGTCACTGCACAGCCAAATTCACGACATATAGAAGACAGGACATTTTATTTTCCAAGAACAGGATAAAAGTACATGGTACACATTCGCTGTTGACATTAGTTCGTAGCATGATTGCTGGTTGAAGTGGACAGCGGTATGCGTGTTTTCTTTTGAAAATGGGGCGGAGGATGAAAAGCAAAACAGAAGTCTTTCTTTGGTTTTTTTTTTTTTTTCTCAGCGTGTCACCCGGCAATGTCGCTGTTACCTGTAGGGCGGTTTGCCGCGGATGGTCACTACTTGTCCCACCTCAGCGTGGACAGTTTGCCGTGAGGAAACCAAAACATCTTTTCGTAGCGCATGAGTTTTTGTTTTTTTGTTCTGTGCTTCTTTCACTGATGTTCAGAAATTCCTGAGATGTTTCTGGTGTCAGTAAGAACTGAGATCTTTCGTTATCAGTCCGCGGATGGCACTACTTTGTGCATGCACTGAAGAGAGCCAAAAGCAGAAGATTTTAATTGAAAATCCCACTTTTTATACCCCATATATATATTGGCCATACTGGTTAACTTGACTGTTTGAATTGTGGTCCACATTGACCACAGCCATTTATCACCCATCTTTGATACAGCCACTGGTACTAGTGGTAGTAATAAATCCATTCAAAATAGTATTTGTCAAGTATTGGGAAGTTCTGTCTTTGTGCGCAGGGTTCTTAAACTGAATAACGCAAACACAGCGATCGGACTTTCCTGTCGTCCAGTACCAAATGTCTCTTCCTCCTCTCCCCCTGTTCAAACGGTCGCAAACATCGCCTTTAAATGGTAAAGTCTTTTATTTACGCAATTATTTGCCAGGTTTTTCACTTTAAGGTTTTGATTGCGACCAAGACAAGGCACTAACATGTCCCTATGAATGGACACGAAGCGAAACCATTGTGCGTTCGCAAAGACTGTCTTACTGGCAAATACGATATGGTTCAAAGATGACTGCTCAACTTTTCGTAACTGTAAAGTTACCCGGGGGGGGGGGGGGGGTTTGGCATGTTACTGGTTTAGTATTAGACGTTTCAAGGCAGATAAAATGAAAGGGGGCCTGTTCTGGATCGAATAAGCGGACGCTACTTAGACTAAAGGAACCAGGGGGGGGGGGGGGTTCTTATGATTTGAATTCTGCAAGTCAACTTCGCGAAATTGCAAAGAATTTGCACTCAAATTGCGGCAGAATAGGGTCCTATATTAGCAGTATCCGATTGTCCTGGCCTGGAGGAGAACGGAAGGCCCAGTCAGTTTGACGTTCAAGAAAGTAGCCAAGTAAATTTTAATACTCTGTGTGGCAATAGAAGAATTGACGGCGATGAATGGGAAAAGGGAGCAACTTAAATAGAACAAGTGAATCTGAGCGTACTCTCCTGATGTCCATGCCCTATGCTGAAGAACTCCAGCGCACCTGGCGCCTGGCTCCCATTACGCCCCGGCCAGTCTAGATTGATAATAAACTGCTTATATTGCACTGGATATCTATAGGCCTGTCATTCTGTCGCCGATAGATTTTTTTTTCCTCTTCCAGGACGTGAGATTGTGGCATTTTCAAGCCAAGTAGCCCGGACGGGGCAGGCGGAGGTTGGGCGTAAGGTTTCCGTACCTCTGTTTGCCCAGATGAAAGTTATCAGCGTGTCTTTCCCAAGTGCGAGGGCTCTCACATGTGCTTTTACTCACGTGGACACCTCCGCGAAAAAGAAACAAAAAGAGGAAAAAGAAAAAAAAACGTGTGGGGGGGGGGGGGGTGCGGGGAAGGAGAAAGAAAGAGCAAGATTATTAGAGCATGGTCTTTCTCTCCCTCCCCGTCTCCTCTTCAACTTGTGTGAAACTGTCAAAATAACGAAATTGGAAGACGGAAGTGAATTAGACTTCAGGAAATAGAAAAAAAAAAAGGTGGAGAAAACGAAGATTTTGTCAGATAAAACAGATACGATTCTACAGTTGCAACAGACAGGGAAAAGGTCCTGGAGATCAATGGAAAAGATGTGTTTTGCAATGAGCAGAGCGGCGAGTTTACATTATACAGTTGTCTTGAAGTATCTTTGACACAAGAACGAATTGGGTGTTTCCCGGTGAAATTAGCAATCCTCATACCCCCACCCCTTCCACTTTTGTTTCGAAATTGCTTCCTTTAGCTTTGTCTTGGCCACTGCTGCTATGCTGTTCTTTGAGAGAAAAAAAAATTCATACTGCTTTTAAGTATGCCCATGAAAATGTAACGCTGACAATAGTATTAAAACTGCTTTGTTCATATTTTATGTCCACTACAACAACACTTGTGCGTATATAACTGGTTGCAATAATGATGATGGTAGTGTTGCATTAGTAACGAAAGCGATCTGGCTTCAAGAACTGTATACTTAGTCAGCTAAAACAGTTAGTGACCATGAGACAGTGTTTATGCGACACCGCTTCACGCATAACTTACCAGTGCTAAGTTCAGATTCAGCAGTCAAGTTCAGCATGTGACTCGTACATTCTGGTGCCAGGACTACAACAGATTTCATACAAAACCGTGATTGATTATGTTTTAACCATCGGTATGGTGAGACTTGGCGCAGGGTTGTAAGGAGTGGACAAAAATGTAAAGATACTTAGAGATCAAACTGATAAATACGAAAAAACCAAAACACAGCATATTTTTGGCCAATTCTTTCTCAAGTTTCAAATGTTTGATTGTGATGTTATGGACCTGCCTTGGCACTAGATCTGATGATTCAGCCAACTGGTAGGCGGACCTCAATGTGGTAGATATATAATTTACCGTGACTCTGTCAGATCCCACCTTTTAATCTCAGATTTGATTTCAGGATCTTCGTCATGGCTTCATTTAAAAGGAAAAGATACACTCGCTGTAAGGATATCTGTGGTGTTTCCTGTCGAAATCCAAAATCTCTTTCTCTTTCTGTCTCTCTCCCTCTCTCTCTCTCTCTCACTCACTCTCTCTCTTTCTCTCTCTCTCTCTCTCTCTCTTTCTCTTTCTCTCTCTCTCTCTCTCTCTCTCTCTCTCTCTCTCTCTCTCTCTCCCCCCTTTCTCTCCCCTGGCACCTGTCTGTCTGTTTGTCTGTCTCTCGTTTTTTCCTAAATAAGGGAAGTGCAAAATGAAACCGAACCGATACCCGGAAATTTGGGGCAAGTGTTTACCTTATACTTATAGATTTGCACCAAATTCTACCGGCAAAGTTTGAGACCTTTCTGCACAAATATTAGTGATAAAAATATTCCTTATGTTATCTACGATGCCAAGATTGTATACCAGAGAGTGATGTAGCGGATGAGGATTGTGTGAAAAATATTTTTTTAAATGTTAAATAGGCTGACAGTGTATGCGATTACAGATGCAATGTAGCGGATGCATGTAAGATTTCGTTTTTGACACTTAGGAATAAAGACAGGACACACATACGCTGATGCATCCACTGATGTGCATGTTTTTGTTCCTTTCTTCTAACGCTGTTGAGGACTTTTGTTTGTTTGTTGTTGTTGTTGTGTTAAAGACAACACAAACACAATGAATATTTAGAAGGTGCCACAATTCTCCGCGTGTGGAGTTCGAGATAATCAGCGGACGCTACCGGGTCATATGGTAAGGAGCAGTGACGCCGAAGCAAGAAAAAGCTTATATTTATGGGCTTATTTATTTGTTGGCTTACATACGTATTTATTGAAATATTTCCATATTTAATGTGCAGTCTGTGAAACTGTCGGTTTTTTTTCTTTTAAGTCGTATTAATTTACTTTAAGATGAGATGTTAAAAAAAAAAAATGCAGCAAGGCAACAGGCAACTTGCATTATTTGTAATATTTGTCCGTAGTTCTGTGCAGTGTCTGCGTGACTGGTTGAACTGGTTTTATAGTTGTTCTTGTTATTTCTCTTTCTTTGTGCGTCGTTTTATCATGTCTTGCTCAATCCCTGCCCGTCACCAGAGCTGTGTCGCCTGTACTGTTAGATGCACGTGCTTGTAACATTCGTAACGCATTGTTGTATTGGCTGACGGGCGCCTGCCAGTGTCAGGCCATAAACCACTCCCTCTTCCCATTGGTGGATCTGACAGCTAAAGCCCGTGTCACATGGTAGCCAATGGAACGAAGATGCCTGGACAGTTTTTCCTCCCTTTGCTGCCTTTTGCTCCGATCGGCCAGGTTTATCGATTTTTTGAGGTTGGCAGTGGGACAAGATGGTTACACTGTCACTCATCCGGGCTTACTGGACTTGCGACGATGTGTGCGGTCGTCACGTGTGACATTCTCTTTCTGTACAGGGCTGTGACAATGTCACCCCATGGCCAATTAGTTGATAGCTGTTTCAATTGTTGTAAAGGGTAGCAATTTGCAGTCCCAAGGTGTTGTTATGCTTTTCTTCAAACTGAACATTTGATTCAAATATTATGTGCACCATAATTATGACAGCATCGGACTTGTTCATCTATCCAGACACAGCGTAGACTGGCATACATGAACTCATCTGCTCCCCCTACAATAAATCTCTTCTTCAGTTCTTCCCTCTTCCTCCTCCGTCGCCTCCCTATGTGCCACTCTCACTTTTGACACTATTCGTCCTCCTCCCCCCCTCCCTCCTCCCCACACACACACAGACACCACCAAGAAGAAACAGGAAAATATTCTTAAGAATCTTAGAGTTTTGACATAATGACGGATGGATGGCAGATCTTACATTTAACATCATTTCATGTGTTTATCTCCGGTAGCGAGGTATAATATGTGTGTGTGTGCGTGTGTGTGTGTGTGTGTGTGCGCGCGCGTGCGTGCGTGCGTGCCAGCCACCTCTGGAGGCCTTATCAGCTGCATTATTGTTTGTGTTATGAGTCACATATATGTACGATAGTGAAGACTTCGTAAATATCTTTTCTGCATGCCAGAATAAAAATAAACAAAATGGACATCGGCATATATATTTCCCCTCCGTTGATAACATTCATGTCGAGGTAGCTTCTATACCTCTATCTGCCCCAAGCTGGAGAAAAGCCAGTTAGCTTTGAAATTGGTTGAATCGGCACGTACAACTGTATAAAAGGTTCCATGAGAATAATTTCTGTTAAATGGGCACTTGATTCATAACTTACATTGTTATACATTGGTAATTCCTGTGCACCGGCAGGACATATCTACATGGCCTGTTGCATATCGATGCGATATGAATCGCATTTGGTGTGAATATGGCTGAGTATGGCATACATCCAATTTTGAAGTGGGAATGATGGAAGAAGGGAGAAGCTGAGAGCATGCAATGCAATGAGATCTGTGGGTTCACAGTACATGTTACGAAGCTGAACGTTAATTAGTTCAGGGGAATGTGTCTGTATATTTTTACAGGCTCTTCTAGGCATATTTGAAAATGGTTTTGAGTTTGTGGATTTTGTTCAGATTTTTGGTTTCCATGTCCTGTAAGGTTTTAGAAATACCTTTTGGCAGTGTTTACCAATTTTGGTTTATTTATTTTGTCATTGTTTTTTAGAAGTGAGTGAAAGATTGGAAGAGTTGGTGTTTTGAAATTCATTTGTACGCTTGAGGTGAAGTTTGCTTGTTTCAACTTCGCTGACAGTTAATGAAGCATGGCGCAAATTCCGGAAACCGGAGCTGTGTTTTGTCTGCAGATTCACATGTTTCCTCAAGCTCTTGGCCGATAGTGTTACAAATAGAATTCACCTGTGAATTACACGCTAGGAGTAGAAAAGATGGATTACTGTAAAATTATTACCCACAAGACAACCGAATTGTGAGACAGTGATAGATTATCATCGTCTCAAACGATATGGCCAATAAACCATACGCATGCCTTGGCGAAAATCTGCATTTTTTTGGTTTGTTTTGTTTAAGCAACAAAATGATTTGTTACATTGCGATTCTATAACCGGGAATAATTTATTGAAGTTATCAGACTTCACATGCCATGCAATATTGTATAGCTGGGTTCTCATGTTTACGGAAACGGAAACGGCAAAAAAATCCATCATATAGTAAAAAGAAAGAGTGTTTCCATGTGTACGGAAACGGCGTGCGGAAACATTCTTTCAATTTCACTACTTAAAAGGTTTTTGACGTTTCCGTTTCCGTACACATGAGAACCCAGCTTATCTCTTACACATAATAAATACTATTCCCAGTCACAAAATATGAAAACCGTGTCACACTCGGTACCTGAACGTTCAACACTCTCCAGACTTCACAAATTATGGAACATTAATTGATTAGTTTTCAAGCAGAATGACTGTGGAGTGTATCTCATCGTAGAAAGTGCAAACTATTTGATGTTAGTGTAAACCATTTCAGTTCTTCCGTTGTCGAAAACCTGCCATTGCGTCATCATTACTGTAGGACCATACCTGTAAATAAAACGAAGACCAGGAGATGAGACAATAGAGTATGTTTTTCACAGTTGAGCCTAGGAAATGATTTACTAAAGTAGAAAATGTAATGTGAATATCAAAGATCATCGTGCTTGAATTTGAAATTTGATCTGTTCTGCATGGACATTGACGCATCCACATTGGCGCGCACGCAGCTCTCCCCTTCCCCGTGCGCGCGCGTGCTTGCGTGTGTGTGTGTGTGTGTGGGTGGGGGTAGGGTGATTGCTTCTCTCTCCACCTCTCCCCATCACCATTCTGCATTTTGTGTTCTATACGAATAAAAGAGACACTGAACAGTACAGTTTAAATAGTGGTGTTCCAACAGATTATTCGTCTCATCACCATCATGACCATTATCTTCATCACCACATCATCGCCATCATGAACATCATCATCACCGTCGCCACTGTCATCATCGCCATCATAACTATGTCAACTGTCATCATCATCATAAATATTATCGTCGTCATCTTCACCACCGTGCACCATCACTACCACCACTATCATTGTGATCATTATCACCATCACCACCCCCATAACAATCAAAGTTACCATTACCACTCCTGTTGTCGTTGTCGTCATCATTGCTGCCATTATCGACATCATCATCATAGTTACGCACCAGTTTGAATATGTAGTAAAGTGAAGAACAAGTTACCATAATGTTCACCAGCATGTGGCGCAGCACGTATACGTCATGTTTTTTTAAAAACAGAAAAAAATCTTTCCAGAATATTTTCTTTTCAACTTGTCAAGTGCTGCGATCTCACTTTATTATGCACATTATACTTTTTTAAACATGCCTTTCAGTTTATTAAGTAAGCATTTGTTCTTAGCCAGGGTTATAGAAGAAGTCAATGATCGTAATCGGATCTTAAATATGAAGGAATCCCCCCCCCCCCCCCCCACCCCATTTCCCTTATAGGTCTTTTTATGTGGTGGGTGACTTTTTAACCCTTTGAAAACTGACGCAGTGAAAGCTAGGTTTTCCCAAGTCCAGTTTATATCAAGATTCACGCATTTCAGTTAGTTTCAATGGTGAATATGAATCTTAATCAGGCTATTGAACCATACTTAAAAGCTAGTAATGGAGAAACATAACCTATAATTGATGCAGCAGTAAAGAGTTAACAGCAATGTTGTTTCAGTACTGAAAGGGTTAAAGTGTCTTATATGTATTGCTTTGTGATAATTGTCTCGTTATTCACGTTATCATTAGCTGCTCTGGAAATGCTTGAGATCACAGGATATGATTTAATGACAACGTTACCCGTCTGGAAATTAATATATTTAGCCTGGGCTGGGTCAGGGAAAGTATCTTGTTTTCTTTGAAGAATTCAGGTAGGCCTGGAGAGCCTTCACTTTCTCTGATACGAAGAATGGCCGGCCATAATTAGCTATGTTCGGTTAGACGTTGGCTCGCTGCTGTTGATGTTAGTTAGTGAGGATGCTGATGTTGTTGTTGTAGTTTACCTGTATCTGTAGCGGCAGCGCGGCATCTTTGCTCATTTGTTGACTAATTGTTGGTAACTTGATCCATTTTCAGGTGTACTTGTTTAGCGCTGTCTCAGCAGTCTACCTGTACCTTTTCCGGTAAGTTCAGGGCAAATTTGTTCCATCTGTGGTGGCTCTCGTTCACAGCAGCCTTTACTATGCTCGTTTGTTTTAATGTTTTGTCTAATTTGTCAGTGTATGTGAACGTTCCTTCCTATTTATTTGTCTGTGAGCATTTTGGGCTATATGTCTGTGTGTGAACATTTCGGTTGTACTTGTCTGTGTGGACGTTTAGGCCCTTTTTGTCTATTCTTGAAGATGAACGAGTTGTGGTGTGGCTGGGTTTGAGTGTTTTTATAGAATGGCCAGCGAGAGAGAGAGAGAGAGAGAGAGAGAGAGAGAGAGAGAGAGAGAGAGAGAGAGAGAGAGAGAGAGAGAGAGAGAGAGAGAGAGAGAAAGAGAAAGAAAGAGAGAGAACACACACACACACACAATAATTTTATAAATAAGGAAAGCACGCACTAGGACACCGACTTTCTACCCAGATAAAGTTACTCTGGAGCGTGGTTTCATTTATTAATTTATTGTAATTTTTAAAATTTCTGCTGTTTACTTTCATTGACCTGAATTTTTATTTTTTGACGGCATCTTCATTTATTTTATTTTTCATCATTATTTGTAAACATCTCTTTCTTTTATTAACCCCCCCCCCCCCTCAACTTCCCTTCCTGCCGTGCAACCTCTGATCACTGATCCCCACTGACTCTCTCTGTTTTGTATTCCCTTTTCACTGTCTCTTTCTTCCGTTTCCTCATCATTCTTCTCTTCATTTATTATTTCCCGCATTCCCCCCACCCATCATCTCGCTATTTTTGTGATAATCCGTTGGCCGACATTTATACCTTTATTCCTTGTCTATTCCTATTGGTGGATTGGTGAAACAAGAACTTACCGTGTCCGGTGTTCTTGGTTTATGACATCTATGAAAACTCGTCAGGATTTTTACCAGTCTGTCATACGCTTCGCCCTAGTGGGCTTTACGAGGTCTTAATGGCTGACAGGCCATGAAAAAAAACAAGCTGTTTATGAGGGAAATCACTAAACGTCCGCCGCACGCCGGTATGTCTTTCCCAACCCGTGCCTCTTTACCCCATGTCATGGTCAGTATTTATGGTCAGCGCACCTAATGTATTCCATGCATTGACAAGCTTTGTTGGGAAACATGAAAATGTCAACAATAACATTCTAAGTGGTATACGGATAAAAAGTTGAATATTTGGAAGATATCACTTTAAAATGTGATAAATTCTGCTATATTGTTGTCAGTTAATTAAATGTGACGGATTTTGTGAATTTGAAATGCAGTGTTGCTTGCATTGCAGTGAAAACGAAACTAATCATTATTTCGACACGGTTCCCTAAAATCATTGTTACATGTGCTACTTTCCGGGGGAAGCACAACAGGTCTAATTACGATGAATTTTTGAGTTTGCTTTTCGATTATTTTTCGGCATAGGAATCTATTGCCAAGACCATTCGGGCGCGGCTTTGAATGTGGTTGAATGTACAATATAACAATCGATTTGTCGAATTTTAAAGTTAGGACAGTATCGGGGCACGGTGACGACAGTACTAGCAGTCCTGCAAGATTGAGAAAGCCAGGGTGCATTAGCCTTTTGTCTACATTCGTTATGAAGTTATTTCTTGTAGGCAAAACTGGAAACCCTGTTTGGGCTGAGGAATTTGTCGATTCTTTTTTTTTTTTTCTCCCCCAGTTAGAAACTTCAGTACATTACAGATTTTGCTTTTTCGTCGTATATGCTACTTTCCAGGGGAAGCACAACAGGTCTAGCTACGATGACTATTTGACTCAGTTTTAAGACGTGCACAGTAAAAATGAAAATGAAATTCATCGAACTATACAGTGCCTAGTGATGTTCTAGTAATGTTAACTTCATACACACAGAAATTCGTCTCGTTGTATATTGCTATGTACCTCAGTAAGTAATCAGTCAGTATGAACTGAACGGTTAGCTACCGAGATAAGTTTTGTTCTGAAACTAGTATCAATGTTGGATTATCTGCTCTGGTACCGCGGGCAGGTGATGTGTTTTGAAAGGACACGCGCATCAAATCCACTCCTCCACCCTCTTTCTTCTGTCTGTGTTATTCAATTGGTTGATGCTATTGTGAATGCCCGAGCACGTGTGATGTTGAGTCTACAAATGCGCCAGTGCAAATGCATGCTAATTAAAACCGATTGAAATCGGAAATGGAAAAACTTTGCCAGCCTTTTCACGTGGAAAGAGCAGGGAAGGAAAGCTTTGAATACTTTATAAAAGCACTGAGAGGGGCCATGGAGGATTAGACAAACGAATAATTAGATGAATGATTCATTATAATAATATTTGCAATTGATGAGTCTGAGCTTGAATGTTAAACACTTTCCGCTGACAGTGGCCTTACATGTGCCCAGCACAGTTCATAAACCAAGTCTGGCTGCTAAATATGAAGGTGTATAAAAATATTTATACTTGAGTTTCCAGTCATTAATTAAAATAGCAAAACGTTTGTGTCCGTAAAAAAAACAACAACCAAAAATGAGTAAATATCAAGGGGGGGGGGGGGGAGTAAAGTTTTATGTTCTCATGATGACACCTATAAACGTTGATATATCCGATGGATATCATTTTCCGGATTCAAAATTTACTATGGAAGTGAATTTCTTGTAACAATGATACAATGACGCCGTTCCACATCGTGCAAAGACATTTCCTCCCCCTCCCCCCCCCCCCCCTTTCCCTGTTCATGGGCATTGATTGTGAACCTCTACTTTTCCAGTGCAATCCGGCTTTATTTTTTATAACATGATTTTAACTGATACAATGAGAAAAGTACTCCTGTATTCTGCAGTGTTGCTTGCATAGATTTTGAGCCTATAGTCTTGCATAACATAATCCCACCTACTATTTTTGGTTGCCTTCCTCTTATTTGTATCCGTTCAGGTATTCAATTTTCCACCTTTCACCACGCTCTGCCTGTCTGTCTTTTTCTCAACACATTTATCACACTTTCCAAAAATAACAGCTAAAAAAGGCCTCAGCTAATCAACCATACAGTCCATAATTCTCCAACGGTATTGGAATTTGTTTCCCTTTGGCCGGAGCCCACCCATTAGGGGCTTGCACATGCCAGAATGTTCTAGAGTTTCTCAGGTGAGATGGGATTCTGACTTGTGTTTATACTCATTAACAAAATCAACATAGGTGAGATTACAGCGTCAATACCGAGGGGCTTTGGGGGCACCTTGGAAGGGTTCTGGAAAAGATTCCATCCAGGGGGGGGGGGGGGGGGAGGAAACTTAATGAGGCCAGTGCCCCAGACACACAGATAATAAATAGGTGGATGGATTAGGACTGTGATTGGGGCCGGTGATAGATAGACAGACGAAAACTTCATTTTTTCGGGACAGCCAAATAGACAGATATATAGATGGTTAAGTGAAATCATGGGTGTATAGATGAAATTCCAGACTAAGGGGATCTTACAAATTACATGCTGTTCTAATGAATGAATGAATGAATGAGTAAATAAATAAATAAATAAATAAATAAATAAATAAATATACTCGCTCGATGTTTATTATGACCTAGCTCCACTCGTGCGGCTCAGTTTTGCCTAAAAGTTTTAGGGATCCTTCCTTTCGCCCTGCAGAAGATTCTTTTTGTACATTTAAGGACTTAAAACGATAGAGAAGTATCTTTTGATTTAGCTTTGTGTCGCTGATTTGGCATCTGATCCTTTTTTTTTCACGAGCTCATGAGCTTTTGAGGACTGCATTAATCCATGTCGTAATTACTCCAGTTGATGCACACTGCTCAGGACGCAGATTACTGCCATTCCATGATAATCTTCGCCTTGAACGCTGACAAGGTGTGTAGATGATTAAGGCGCATAGGGAAAGCATAGAAGACTTACCCAAAAACATAATAGAAGACTTACCCAAAAACATACAAACAAACAAGTAACGACTATCTAAATCTAAAGGAAGGGGCAAGGTGAAGCAAATCCACCATAATCACCCAGAACTAATTAACAGATTTATCCTCTGCAACGGCGGGTAACAGCTCGAAAGTAAATAAATAAACAGAAATGAGAGTATCCAACATTTACAATTCAGTATTAACAAGGTTCAAGTTTGCTTCCTGAAGTTGAATCAATACCATCCTGGGTTAAGTTTTCACAAGCTGAATCTTCTGGAAATGGTGGAAATGTGTGCATAAAGACAAACTTTAGTGCTCATTGTGTTAGGTATCCAGTTCCATAGAGGGGAGAAAGTCAGGTCTTTCCTTGTTATTTTTGTTGGCATGTTGGGGTTTAAGCGCTTATGTGTGGAGAGGAGAAGTAGAAAGCGGGAGGTCTCATTGTTTAATTCTTGCATTTCAATAGTCCAGCTGGCATGCTGAAAATAGATCTTTTCTCGCCACAAAATCGATTCGAATTAAACGGATGACATATTGCTGAGCGGTGAAATCGATTCTTTCTCATTTAATCTTCATTTAATCGATTCGATAATCACAGTTGCCAGTGCAGATTTTACCACATTTTTTTTTGTGTGTGTATGTGAAACCTTGGGATGAGAATGATGGTGGTGATGAAAACAGAAATCCCGTGTGTTATGAGAAATACCCGTTCTCTCCTTCTCGCTCGCCCTTCTCCGAAATAAGTGTCATCACGCAAAGGCTGGTCAAACTGTTTCAACACTACGTAAAATAGTTACTATGGTAATTCTAAGTGGCATCAGCTCGTGATACAGTTCAATTATCTGAGTTGGATTGCTGAAATACACAGCGTATCAGTGTATTAAACTGGTAAATAGAAACCAATAAATTTGTCAGTAATGAAACGTAGGCTTGAATTAGGACGTCGGGGCATGTCATAAAATGATACCGTATTAAAGTAGTGTTCGGTTGTAGGAAATGGGCACATGCCTTTTAATTTACTGGCAACAAACAAAAGCATTTCTAAAAGACAAGTCTGGTTTAGGAGAGACAGTGCAGCTAAATCATTGTTCTGTCGTTATGTTTGAGTGGTGTTAAGTTGTGCTGCCTTTCCTACACATCTATGTGTGTGAAAGGGAAAGAGAGATTTGCTTACGTAATAGACATAGAACATATTCTCGTCTCCCAATTTCTTCAGAGTAAGGTATATTGTATTCTATGCCAACTACAAATTAACTTAAAACCAACACATCTGCACGGCACCTTTCGGGGCGGAAATAAAGATTTACCCACACAAATGGAGATAATTATCTGGTGTGGCATTGATTGAACTAGTGTCCACAGTTGAAATGTTTTTTAGAACGTCTTGAACTGATTTTCTGATGATTTTCTCCCCCTCCGAATGTCTCCTTCGGCATTTGCTCAGAAAACTTAAACATGACATGACTTGGCATGACTTGAAATTCTGTCTGTAGAGCTTGGCATGTTGATCAGAAAAACAATTGCAGACAATTTGTCTGGGTCGTGAAACAGACAAGTCGGAGCGACAGTTACACACTTTTTTTTTTTTGAAAGGGTGGGGGGGGGGGGGTTAGGAGGACTTGGAAGTGTGAAGGATATGATGGGAACGGAGGAGCAAAGAATTCTTCTCCGGCCCATTAAATTTCATCAGCTGCACGTCCCTCAAGCAACAATGTATTGCAATTTTTATACTCTTGTTTCCATGTCCGCGTTTGTTGTTTTTTTTCCAAGCAAATTCATGAAAACAATACATAGAGAGAATGGTACGCTGGTTCTGCAGGAAAATAATCAGGAAGACGATCAATTTAGGAGAACGAGTTTAAGCACGGATAAATTGATTAATAAATAGAAATAAAATTAATATGTAGAGTGTTTCGTCAGATGGATGGACATTTCAGGGACATGTTTATTCTTGGACACATGTTCGAGCAGTTTAGCATTGTTGAGGGGCATAATATTGTTTTTCAGAATCTTCCAAATAACATGCGAGGTTTTGCACTTATTTAAAAAATCTGTAACCAAGATGTGCCCGTCGCTTCCATACTATTTGCCCTAAAAGATAGTCATCGGATTGGGCTATTCCATGTTGTGAGTACTTAAATCAAGGTTAAATGAGTTGCACAGGACAAAGTAAGATGCTCTCCCGGAAGCGATATAGACATAATGGGAAGAGAAAGGAAACGATTTGTTTTTTGTTGTTTTTTTTTCAAGTGAATCAACAGTGCAGCATTTATTGGGAAAGAAGAGAAAACAAAGCTCAAATATCAAATTTTGCCGGCAGTTGTTTTGATTGGTCTTTTACGTGTTTGTTTTGGCGTCAGATTGTGAGTTTCTTACAGGCTCAAATAAACAGAAACTCGATCAAACGCATGGTTTATATTCAAGTTCATTGTATATCTTCGAGTTCAAAATTTCACTTGTATGTCCATTCATTTTCCTTTCAGCTTTTTTTCCCACTATTTTCTTAGGCAGCGTTGTCAGATTTGGGGAGTTGAATGGGAGAACGGTTCGATGCGGAAGGATTGGACTGTTCACCTGAAACCTGCCTAACGGCAACATTGGCAGATTCCATTTTTACCTCTAGTTGGCATGCTTTGTGCCAGATAGACAGACATATTCATTTATAGGCAGCAACTTTGCCTCCAGTACTATCCAACTATTTTGTTGTGGAGTGAGGGCAAGAAACATGGCATTGTCCAAGGCTCACACACTTCTCATGCATGGTTCATTTCATTGGCAACAATGGCCACCTAACTGTTTAACTAGATATTATGTGTATGGGACACATTGTGCTACCAAGCCGCGCCCCCCCCCCCCCCATGTAAACCAAAAGTTTGTTTTCTTAGAATTCTTATGCCATCCCACCTTCCTTGCTCTTATTCTGCATTTTATTATGAGCATCGTCAGCATTGCCTTTTTTGTCTATGAATAATGCACATGGGCTTTAAATTGAGCGACTGGTTTTATAGCTAATGTCAATACAGGTGTTACGCACCACCCTCATTATCTATGCGTCCTTAGAAAAACTCTGTAACAATCAGCTTTATGACTGCTTGGCCTGAAGCCTGACACAAGTGTTTTCTGCCGAGTTCCAGCCGGATCGGTGCAGAGCCCAGTGTTAAGGGTGCCTTCGCTGGTTCGAAACACGATTGCGTTAAGAGGCGCTGCGGTTTAAATCAATAGAGCCAACGTTTAATGGTCTCTCCTTTCACATCGTGGCTCTTAGGCTGAACTCTTTTTATGAAGTGTAGAAGATAATAGCACTGGTTTATAACTTATTTTTCCTAGGGTATAAATGCTTGGGCCTTTCAGAAAAGACCCTCATTACGTACAGTATAGAGAAATAGTTACGCTGCTGTGCGGGCAACGATTTGTTCCGCAGGCGAAATTCTGCATAAAACGAGAGTAATTATCTTTTTCATTTGGGAGCCAAAACGAGCTTTATCTTAGCACAATAGCGAAAACAGCTAGGGACGTGAACGTGCTACTGAGATAGGGAGTTTATGCAAGATGTGAGATACCAAGTGGGCTGACAATACCTTTACACCAGCTCCTGTACAACTACTGAAGTGCGGCTATTTATGCATAATCACTGAACGTTTTTTACACTCCGCCCAGGGGCATGCTAGAAAACGTTTTATTTGTAAACAGATCTCCTGCAATTACCAGCCTCTTCACACAAGAATGATTGAAATAAGACTAAATTAAACGCTTGACAAACCATACAAATGACAGACAAAATTTATTCACAGAAAAATAGACGGATTGAGGGGTGTCGATTGTAAGGGCATGACGTATGGAGGGTGGGCCATATTCGAGATGTTAGTATTGAAGTCGAGTTTTTTATGGGGTCGTTTTGACATTTACAGCATTTGCATGATGAGTGCCGTTTTGATACTATTAGCGCTCGGAACTTAATGATCGAGATAAAATACAAAAGCCATACTGTTAATTGACACGAGTACTTCCCACCTCATTAAAAGTCCAGGTTTTGTCTGTTGTTCATGAATTCAACCACCGGGTACTATGTGTGAAAACTAAAGCGCCCATACTGGAACTGAATCAGCAAAGAAAAGAAGGGGGGAAAGACACTATCTTCCAAAGTTTGCTCAGCGGTGGCAACGATGACAGACAAGACTCAAATAATTATCAGACTCTGGGCATTAGTGTCTTTGTCACTTAATTGTCTGTATCTCCGAGACTGACTTTCAGCATTAATCTCTAGGAATCGTTTTGAAACCGAGGCATGGTAGGTTTCGTAAAATATGTTACAGTGACTGTAAATACGACCTGCCTCATCAAATGCAAAATGGAAGAGAAACTGATAACGATCTAATCGGAAGATTTTTTGTTTGATTGTTCGTGAAATGAAATCGACTCCAGGAATGACATTTCTTCAAGAAGCTGAACGAGATATCGAAAGCACGTTTTCACGGGCATGTAATCGTTAAATCACGACACCTCTCTTGTTTGGGACACGCCTACCGATTAAGCATTGTTTCCTGTGCCAACAAAATGAGTGTAAGTGTTAATCGTCATTGTAATGTCTTGTATAATTAAAAACTTGAGACGTTTTAGGAACTGGTGAAGTGGTTTGAACCGCAAGGATGCTCTTTACCTCATGACCAGTTTGGATTCAAAACACCGCCGCTTTTTATTTGGACGCCACACCTTGTCCTACTTGATGTCAGGAGTAATTATATTTTGAATATGGGCGGAAATGCCTGATGGAAAATTGAAATATTGAAGGAACTCCTGTTTACCTGTGGAAAATGTCTCGGCGAAGAAAATGGTGGGGGGCAGAAGATGGAGGATATTAAGAATATGAAAGAAAAAAAAGACAACTGTTGAAAATTGGACAAAAAGATGGATGGATGGAAGAATAGTAGAGCTAACTGAAGAATCGAGGCTGTGATTTTGAAACATGGACGATATAAATTGGAGGAGGATATTTCAGAAAGTAATTATGCTGCCTAAAGGAAGGACCGAGGCTGTAACTGTGAAGTGTGGACGATATGATTTGGATGAACGGGTGAATGGGAAGAGAAACGGGAGGAGATTTCAAAAAGTAACGAAAGGATCGAAGTTGTGATTTTGAAACATGAACCATAATATTTGAGCGGATGGAATGAGACACGGGAGGACAGGCCTATTTGAACAGAAAAATGATTAACTGAGCTCAGGACAGCATCAATTTGAAAGGCAGGGAAAATGCTTAGTTAGATAAAACAACATAATTGGGAGGAGTGTGTGAAAGAAAGCACTTTGTGGATAAACATTTAAACCGGATGTGTGTCCTTTTTGAGGTGGAGGATGACTGTCGTTGGATGTGCAGGGCGTTCGTCCGTGGTCGAAGAGAATGAATGACAAATTAATAGGAAGGTGTCACCTCAGAAAAGGAGGGTGTGCTTCTCGGATTCTGGGAATGTTTGTCCTTCCATCAGGGGAGTATGTGTTCGAGTAGAAGGGGAAAGTGCTGCTGAACAAGGAAGATGTGTAGAAGTATGTATAGAAAAACAAAGTTGAACAATAAAGACAGACATCGGTATATCAAGAACAGAAAAGACACCAGGGAAGGATTGATATGAAAGCTAGAAAGAGAGGGAAGAAAATGAGTTTTCGTTATACGCATTCATTGTCCAATAATAAAAGGTGTGAACAATGGATGATACTTGAAATCCTTGTAGATTCTCTCAGCCACCGTTGTCCTACCCTCAGTATCAGTACTGTAGAGGATTCGAGGACACTTCATGTCACTCTTTGCCAGTCGCATGCTGTGACGTGACATTTGGAGGGCGCTGACATTCAAAGAATATCAAACTCGCATATTATTTGACAATGCAGATACTTTTTTTTTTTTTTGCAGAGAACACTTGATATTTGTCTTGGAGGCGTCGAAGACAAAAGAAATGCAAAGTAGAAGGAAAATGTAATATGTTGTACAATAGTAAAGACACTGAAATCTGCGATGAATTTAGTGTTTTGAATATCGAAGATTACGCATTATTTCAATTTACTGCATATAACATCCATTGTCTTGCTGTCTCGACACTTAATGCTGGACGAATTTGCTTTGAAAAACTATCTTACTGTGGATGTAACAATGAGGGCCGAGGGGAAATAACCCATATTTGAAGCGAATGTGTGCTAAATGTCGTATTTATGATTGTGTTATATTGTATGCCAAAAACTTATGTTTGGGATTGGAAAAAAAGTGTAGATGAAAGAGAACACACTAATGGCCCTGTTACACGTTCAGATGGACCGGATCAGGTTAGCCTTCGGCTGTGCTTACGACTAATCGTAGTCCGCTAGGTTTATTACACGTTACGATTGGCCGGACGATGGACCAGATGGAAACAAGGGATGCTGCTGTGATACACAACACACAACCCCGCCCCTTTTGAAAAATTCAATGGCTATAAAGATACATTTTTAAAATTATTTTTTATAAAGCAATAAAACGAAGCACTGGCGACCAGTTTTACTGTTTGACACGCTGATTCCGAATTTGATATCAAATTCATGCTAGCATGTCGTTTTCAACAAGTTTGTAAAACGACATGCCGTCCCCGGCGAGGAAAAACTTCAAAGGCAAGCGGCGGCACCAACCATTCACTCAAACCGTTGGACAAAATATCAGGAGACACCGGAAATTGACGGGCGAGAGGTCGACCGGCCGGCATACCATACCATTTCAGCTATTTTCCTTCTTACACAATACGATAGGCACAGCCGAAGGCCAAATTTCGTCCGGCCAGCGTCCGGTCCATCTGAACGTGTAATAGGGCTTTAAGAACAGCGGAGCCCGAAACAACACTCACTTGGGTGAAATTTAAACATTTGCTTTGCTTACACAGAAACCTACAGACAAAGTGATGTTTTTTGTTTTTTTCAAACCCAGTTGTTGATTTTTTTTTGTTGTTGTTTTTTTCCCAGTATCCCAAATTCTTGGTATACATAATGTCGGGCTTGCTGGACGTAAACTTTGAATCGTGTATTTAAATGGTGATTAGTTTGTTGTTAACACCACTTGCAGGATGCAAGCCTGGCGACCTGTGGAGTCGTGTGTTGTCAAACTAACGACGGTAAATCGCTTCCACCGAGCTGTTACTTTACCTTTGAACAGGAAAACAGCTGAAGATTCAGATGGAAGAACGACCATAATCCAATTTCAAATATTCTGTGGTTATTTAAAAAAAAATTATAATAATAATACAATGCCCTTTTTGCCCTAAAGTCCAATTGTTTTTACAATGTACATAAGTAAAGCCTCCCTCCTATCATGCAACAGGTTGCTTTTCATTTTCTCCATTAACAATGCACCTGGGCACTTTCAAACTTTAAAAACTCGTTATTTTTTTTTTTTCAGTTTCACAGATATGTGACTACGGTTGTTTTTTCCATCTGGGTCTTCACTTGAGACTTACGGTATGAACGGAATGAGATTCTTTTCTATTGTATTTAACTCCCACCCACGTAGCAAGGGGGCGCCAATGTGACTACTGGGGACAAGGTGGTCTAGAGGCAAGGTGCTCGCCTCTCATGCCAAGGGTCCCGGGTTCTAAACCCGGGCAGTGCAGGCATGTTGGAAAGTGGATTTTTCTCATATTTTCAAGTCCCTGGTCCTATTGGGGGGTAGGATCGAGTAGTTCTTGGAAATTGGATTTTTCTCATATTTTCAAGTCCCTGGTCCTATTGGGGGGTAGGATCGAGTACCTAGTCTTCTCGGATAAGGACGAAAAAATTCGGAGGGCCCGTGTGCACGTTGCGCACGTTAAAGATACCTTGGCAGTTGGAAATCGTAAAGAGCAGGCCGAAAGGCCGCTGCCCGGGCAAAAATTGAAATTAATAGATTAAAATTTATCTATATCATCTTCCCCCCCCCCCCCCCCCCCCCGCCAGAACAAGAAATAATAAAACAAGTAAAGTGAGGTGTAAATGCCAAGGGCAGCGAACCTCCTAAAATAAAGACCTCAAATCGATCAAGGGGGCGCCACATCTTGACAGAATGAACTAAACTAAATGTGTCACTGTCGCGCCACTGCAGTGTTGACACAGTATGTTTGATATCTATTTATCTCAGCGTTTTGGAAGGCGGGCCAACGAAGTTACTTGTGGTGGCAAAAGGAAATAACCGCCATGTTATAAGTTAATCGCAGTCTTGCGATACCGCTTTGAACCCAGGAATTTGTTCAATAAAGTCTCTGTCCAAGAAGTCGACAAAGATCCAAATAAGTGAGGGTTTTATTGTAGCCTATCTTAAGTCAACTCCACGGACGTTCAGTTTGCTTATCTTGGTGGGTCTAAGGTTCTTAACAGCTTTCTGTCTGTGTGTCGCATACGTCTTCAATTGATAGTTCGTTTATGGTCGCCCTGACGCCGGATTAGGTACCCTCTCTCTGACTCTGTGTGTGTGTGTGTGTGTGTGTGTGTATGTGTGCGTGTGCATGCTCACATGCGTACAAATGTACATATTTTATGTGCGTGTACCTAGATGAAAGATGATGTTAAGAATGAGATGAGACAGATAGGCATAAACAAGAAAAGAACTGTTGGGGGGGGGGGGGGGGGAAGGAGGACCTACAGACAGAGCAAGTAATCAAAAAGAGAAAAATGGTGGGAAAATCTTCATGGCCACCTCACTATGATATGAACTGTCAACAAAAATGATGCAATAAAAATCATCCCATTATAATATATCGTGCATAAATTTGCTTTTTGGTCAAGAAAGGGGGAGTCAGTGAAGGCGCGTTGGTTTAAGAGCGTTCGAAGTGACGAGATATACCGTACTAACTTGCTTTTACAAGTTTAGAAATGAAGAGCCACCATGTTGTTGTTGTTCTGTTTTCAGATTGATGGTATGAAATATTAGTCGTCACAGCTCTGTCGCCTACCGGTGCTGCAACATTCATGAGGAATTTTTGTTCTTTAGTTTGCGGGGTGAAAATCAAGTGAAATGACAGAAGTGCTGTCTGAAATACTTATCAATCACAATTACTGTTACATTCGTTGAGGGTGAAACACTGATACAGTTGGGAGTCTCATCTAATTATGGATTTATGTAAAACAAATCAGGTAATTTTTTTTGTTGTTGTTTGTTTTAGATCATGCATGACAAAGGGGGGGGGGGGGGGGGCAGAAAAAGTTATTTTAAAATGCGGGTGTTTTGTTTGTGTGTGTGTATTTGTGTGTGTGTGTGTGTGTGTGCACCACTACCTTTTGAAGTATAAAAAAATGAATTTGATGGTGGTGTCAACTATTATAAGTGAAAGCCTGGCGTAGAGATACACATCTGTGTATCTGTCTGTCACCCAATTCGTTTACATTATGCTGGCAGAGATAGACATTATCACAATTCCTGCCTTCGGTTGTGCAGATGGCAAGCTGTGTTTGCAGTGACGTAAACTGTTAGAACCAATTTTCATTAGTCTGACCTTACTTCATGCATTTCATAAAGTGAAACATTGTGTGCAGTATAAAATGATCTTGTGCATTTTCTCACGGTTTGGAAATTTCGAAGACATGTGACCATTTACAGAGTTCATATGTTAGGCATCTATTGAGAGTATTATATTCAGTGCGCGTGAAAAGTGTTGAAAGAACACCTGAGGTGTAGATTGTTATATAAACGGAGAGAATTGACCAGTGGAATGGGGCGCTGTGCATGATAAAGATCAGCCATTGAATAAGGAACAATATCTTCCCCTCCCTCCTCTTGTCGCATGTCACTGTTTTCTTTGTGAATCTCTCCAGATTTGTTGAATGCCCATTATATCTCTTCTTTGTGCATTCAAGACCAACATTTCCTGACATTTGATAAAAGCGTTTCACGAACATGTAAAAAAAAAAAAACATTCTCACAAGCTTTATCTTTGTCCTACAGATAACTTTATTTTTCTTCTTTACTCCTTGAGGAAATATTCTTTTGGGGAGCCTTCAGCGGAAATTTGATACGGTTTTAACTTGTATTATAATATAATGTGTCCGCCCCAAAGAAGAAGACGGGGTGTTACATACAGGAACTATGTATAAGATTGTGATTACGAAGCTATCAATGGACGCCGGTGGATGAATCAGTGTCAAACCTTGAAAGCTACAGCTGGTATTTGCAGGGCTTCTGCCACCTCTCAAATTGAATTGGACAGAATTACACATTCTGTAAGCGAACTTGAAGAGGGGCAAGATCATCCTGCCCTATGTGTGACATGTATCCTGTTGAAGGAGCCAAGATCATCATACGAAATAGTGATCCTCATCACAGCAAACAGGCCATTTTATGTAATCAATATTTCCCTAGGGCAGTCTGATTATCCTGAATTCCCAGCGAATAAAAATGAATCCCCTAACAAACAATGGGATATTCAAGGATAATTGGAAATGATACCCAATACTGGCGCAAAGCATGTCATCCACCTAGGGGTCTTACAGCCGCAAATAATGCACGCATCAAGCATGGAATGGAACATTTAAATTCTCAATGTTGGCTATTGTTATAGTAATGGAGGTCTTAGAAAATGTTCTGTAGCCAGTAGAAAAGAACAGAATTTAACACCATAACTTTGTTAAATTATTTTATTTATTTTTCTTAGACCTCGCTGGGATCGTGTTCTTCTTCCCACCGTTTGGAGATCTCTGTGTACAGGGCGGAATACCAGAATCGTTGTAGATATTATGTCCTGTGGTCGTGGACTGATCATTTTAGATTACTGGAGTATGAGTACATGAGGGGCCATCGGCAGAACTGTTTGAGTTTTTATCTGAAAGTGTTGAAATGCGAGCATGAATTATTGCCACAAATTTGAGAATTAGGAGACCTTCAGAAAAAGATCTCTCACTGTCATGATACGCCCGCGAAATGTCCTGGTTGACATTCCCTAGCTTCAACTTTATACCACTGCATTTGCCCTCTTATAGTAAATCTGTGACATGGAGCTGCCAAGAACTTGAGAATTATTTATTTGCCAGGGAAATACCAGCAAGCAGCAGAATTGGGGCTTTCATGCATGAACTTCATCCAGTGCCAACATTTAGAAACAACAACAACAAAAGCATTTCAATGCCACAGATTCATGACTGCGCCAGCCACATACCAGTCTGTTGGAGTTTTGAAGGGTGGCATTGTCACAGTAGATCAGAAAGTATTTTGTTAGCCGCCAGCTTTCCCTTATGTAAAATTCCTTATCCCAGATACCATTAGTCTTGCTGAACAGGCCGCCCAACTGGTTAATTCTCCCACTTTCTCAACCTCCTTCTTTTGCTACTGTAATATGATACTGACTTTAGGTATGCAGATCGGTATTCACAGCTGTCACCTGTCGTATGTCTTTTTGTAAATACTTATTCATAGTTATAAGCATAAGCACTCTCTGATAGAAATGAACGTTCACACAGAAACGAACAAGTGCCTTGAACATTGCTGCACCTGGTCCTTGGCACTTGATGTACGGAAAAAATAAAATGGTATTAGTGATTCAACCTCAGCAGCGACGACGCCGCATTAGGTCAAGTGAAAATTTAGCTACTTGTCATTATGGGAGCTAGTGATGTTTTAACGGGACATTCATTTTCTTCTGTATTACGAGAGTAGTAATTCCAACATCATTTTCATTCGTTTCTTTTATACTCTATACTCGTGCTGTCTATGTCCTAGCCTATGTCCTAGGGCAGAATGTGCTTTCATGAAGGGTATTTGCTACTTCCTAGTCAGGAGATTGGTCATTTTGTCGTAGGACAGCGCCTTTCTTATTACAAAAAATGGACTAGACATCACCGTTGACTGAAGCATTTTGTGTCCTTACATAAACCTATACACAAGTAATGATTCGCACTATACTGCTGTTTTCAGGAGTACCAACAGTAAGGGAAGTGCCTGGGCTCTAATTTGTTCTCACATTATTCCTTCATATAGTTTAGAGTATATTGTTAGATGTAAGCAAAACAGCACCAAAATTCAGATTGATTTCATAACCTTTCTTTTTTCTTAGGACTATTGGAAAACTGTGGGCTCGTCACTTCACACAATGTCCGTTACATAATTATTATGATGATGATACTCTTTCTCCTTGTCTCTTGGGAGATGGATCTTTAGAGATACAGCCAGGTTACACTCGAGGATTTATGCTGTCGAGGATGTACGCTGAATTGATAGGAATAGTTAATTATACAATCTGAGGTTAAGTAATTCTTGTCAAATTAAGAGTTTGTTGATATAGTGATTTTTATTTGCTTTGTCATGACTTGTACAGTTAGAACATAATGGACACGTCTGTCGATGGACACCACGTTTTGGCCCTTTTCTGGACATAACCATATCTAGCAAAGTTTGTTAGCGCGACTACTGTGTCCATCAAGCTCGTATTATGAGTCACACTCATGCTGATGATGAACTGCATACAAAGTTTGAGAGAGAGAGAGAGAGATAGCCTTGAAACTTGGAAGTTTGACAGCTCTGTCTTCTGTGTCCAAATCATCGGCACGTCTTTACCTTCACCCTTCTGACCGTTTTCTTTGGGATTCCATCATTATGTTTAGGCAGTGGGTGGTAGAAACGTCTCACCCATGGTCTGTGGGCGCGGGATGAAGTAGTTGTTGTCATTATGTAGCTGGTCTAGGTCTGTGATACCGAGCTGCGGGGTATCATTGTACATTGTGACAGCCGGGTTTGACGAGAGGATTTTTCAGCGCTTTGGTTGGGGGATTGAGTGTTTATTTGTATTTAATATTCTGCTTCGTTTCGGGGCCCACGGGGAAAAAAACTGGAAGTAACAATAGCCCATTCTCCAGTGAGGGGAAGTACAAAAAACAGCTGCCTAGTTTTATGTGAAAGCTGTAGTGTGGGGAAGGAGGAGGGGGTGAACTAGAAGAAAATAAAAAGGGGACATCCATGACGACCGGAGAGACCATTGAACCAAAGCCTCCTTGTTGTGGATTGGAAACTCACAACAATAGAGGAAAATTGCACCCAAAATCCGCTGCATGACAGAAAAGCCCCGGCAAGACGAATAGCGGTTCAATGAAGGACAAAAGTCTTACCGGGGCTATGAATGAGAAAGAGGTGCAGATAAAGACAAGGTGGGAAGAAAACACAATCTCAAAACAGTTGTATTGGAACGTACGCGTTTAGGCGAGAAAGTTTCAATATCCTTAAGAAAACCAACTGTAAATAGCAGTTTTGTTAGAGCAAACGAGTGTTTTCTCGGTTCTACTGTCAAAGTGAAAACCCATAGAATGGATGCTAAGTCTGGCAAATTGTCCTTACGTCAACGGAGATTTAGAAATGTGAAGAGCCTGTCAAGATCGCGTCTAATATTGCAACTACTTTGAAATTTGCTCATGCGAAATGAGATTTGGACGCAGGCAAGATTTTTATCCATTGGATGAAAACTAAAATGTTATGCGAGAAATTATCCTGGGAGCTGACACTTGAATATTGTATTTGATAAAGATACATTTGAATAGCTTAGGATCTTGTTCGTGTCTGTCATACTCCCATGCCCCGTCGCCCTCTCTCTCTCTCTCTCTCTCTCTCTCTCTCTCTGTCTCTGTGTCTGTCTTGCTCTTTTTGGTCTTTCTCAGACTATATGCCCGTGTTTCTTTGGAATATTCGTTAGTCTCTTCCAGAATCGAGGATTTTTACCGGATAAAAAACGCCAAACTAGAAGATTTTAGAAGCTTTTTGTGCCAAAATATGAATACTGTGTCCATGATATGGAAGTGTGAGTTGAAAGAACACCCAATGTTTCTTGTCTGTATTGTGGTCAGTTGAGGTTGGTTGTACATGAATATGTAGTCATTCTCAATAAACTGTCGTTATGTTGTTTTTTGTTTTGTTTTTGTGTGTGTATGTACAATACTGTTATAATATACCTTATGTTAGGAAGGCGAAACGTCAGACAGTATAGTGACACTTCGTTATTAAAGCTCCAAGCTGCAAGCTCCACACCCCACAGCTGCAATTGTTGGAGCCTGTGGGTCAGACAGTTGCAGGCTGGGGCGGTAAGGGGTAAAGAAAAACAGAACAGAGCGCATGAATGAATAAAAATTGTGAATGATTGATTTGAATTTTGTAGGTGAAATGCATGGTAGCTTCAACAATGTAAGGTGGCTACAAAAGCCAAGCTCCGTCATGTGGAATTACATCACACTGAGCAAAGAGAGTTATTTGTATTCACTAGAATCTTTTTGTTTTAGTTTGACGTTCATAGCGTTTATCTTTGAAAAATACAGATTATAATAATCAATCATCTGTTGGGTTATATCTCAAAAGCAAACACTTTTAGCGATATTTCTGTTTGGTCTTAATTTCTTCATGCCTGTTTAATTGTGGCAGTGTTCGTCGACTGGAGACTGCAAAAAAAAAATGCGCAGAAAACATTAGGCTCCCCGACTCTCTCATCACATCACATCCCAAAATAGGTCAGTTATAGTAAACCATGCACTATCGTTGTTAGGATAAAAGTATGTGATTAATTCTCTTCTTTCCAACCTGATTGGCTTGAAGTTTTATTGAATAGTAGAAGTTCGAAGAGGCGATTTTTAGAGGGGGAGGAAAAGAAAGAGAGAGCAGAAAGATGAGATTTGGGAGAATGAGATGAGGGAGGACTTAGGTCAGTGATGCAGATCTGGTTTCCGCCGGGCTGCTGAAGCTGTGAAGGTTTGCGGGAAGAAAGGAACGAGGAGAAAAGAATGAAAACATGCCACAGCCGGGTCATCAATCATCGTTTTTTCTTCTTTTTTCTGCGGGATGTCTGAGCATTGGCATGGAAAGAAAAAGAAAAGAAATTGAAAAGGAAGAAAAAGGGGCGGGCATTTCTCTCCCCTGTCCAAATCTGTGAAAGCAGAGTTACCCCCCTGCCTGTCAGATGGCGTGGCTTGCATGGCTGGGAAGACGTGTGGACTCAGTGGCTTTTCACTTTCGGGGCCGCCACCTGAAGACATGGCGTGGTGAAATACTCAATGGCCTAGTGTGGAGATGTCAGTCCAAAACTCATTATTTTCCCATAACTGTTGAGTTCGGGCGCTTTTTTTTTTTGGTAGTCTTTTAATTTTTCTCCACAAATCGCGGGGAGAGATTGTGGCACGATTTTTTCTTATATTATTCATGCTTGAAAATGAAGTTCGATGTATTGGAAATTCGATATTTTTTGAGATGGTGGCTGAACATTGTCGAATTAGAATAGTGTTGGATGAGGATAAACAATAAAAACGCGTGACTCTCTCTCTCTCTTTTTCTCTCTCTCTCTCTCTGTCTCTCTCCTCTCTCACTCTTCTCTCTCTCTCTCTCCTCTCTCTCTGTCCTCTCTCTCTCTCTCCTCTCGCTCTGTCTCACTCTCTCTGGTTTAATTCAAAAGAAAATATGAGGTGAATTAAAGTTGTCGTGCCTCAGTAGTGCTCAGAAAAGCAAAGCGGGAGTGAAAGAAGGAAGAAAGAGAAATGATCAGGGTGGGATTAGAACCTGTGACCTCTCCTACGGCACCCGTGGCCTTGCCAAGAAGAAAACAGATCGCTTAATTCGCCTCATATTTTCTCTCCATTATTATCTTAGTGCTCTGTCTCCCCCCCCCCCCCCCAAGCTTCTGCTTACTTCTATTAACTTTTATTTCAAAAGGCAGACCTGACAAAATTATAAAACTCCTAGTTTATATTTGGTGTCATTAATGCCTCCCTTCCTCCCCACATCTTTCTCAGCCCCCATCTTCCAGCCCCATCTGCATGTGAGATAAATGTGTTACATAGCCTTTGGTCTTCCTACAATAGGAAATCTCTCCCCCCCCCCCCCCCCCCCGCCATTTTCTGTGTGTGTTGTTAAATATTATTGTAATGTTATGGTTACAGTGTGTGGGCGGGGCGCGATACACCTAACTAGGTATTCAAAAGTGGGAGTACAATGCATCACTAAACTCAGTATAAAAGAGTTGAGACCCAGTCTCGTAGCCATGCTGGCCACGGATGTCTGCCCAGTTAGTTTCATGGTCAACTGTTGGCTGTTATTAAAGTGAAACAGGGCAGGCACCAGAGTGGTGGCTCGCCGCCCACACTATTACACTGGACGAGCCACCAGTCTGGCACCTACACCAGCCTTAGCCTGTTTCACCCCTTAGTCGTTCTGACATGTAACATCCGAGAGAAGTCAGTGAGGCGAGGAAGTTAGATAATAATAATGTATTTAAATACATGACTGTGAACACTTTGAACATTGCTTGCGTTGTTTATATGTGTATGTTTACTTATGATGATTTTTCAGGGAGTGGTGTTATGTGCTCACCCTCGCACTCGTTCGACTTTGGTCATATTGTCACATTGATGGTAATACATTTTGATGGGATTCACAAGTCCAGTGCCTACAGATTCTCAAAAGACACTGGGTCACAATTTTGCACCAGAAATGTTCAGTGCTGTGCCTGAAAAGATAGGAAAGGCCGTGAAGTTGAAATGGTTTTACATCTTGATTAAGTATTAGTACTATATTTACTTTCAAGTACGGATACAGCGATATCTCTTTTCGTCCCTCTTCCAGACTTGTATTTCTGCCAGTTGTACGTTTTCACTTTAGCATATCGGAAAACGAAGTCCTTCTGAAACACACCATTGCTGGTTTGTTTAACACTCCTCTTCTCCTCTCACCCCCCCCTCCGATTTTATTAATAACAAAGTAATAGACACGTGCGGATGATTCTGCACGCTACTTTTTGTCTCAGTTTCCAAATGCCATGAAATAAGTCAGCATGCAAGAAAACATGTTTTTTTTTTTACCATTACTATTAGGAGAAGACAGTTGCAGTTCATGGGACACCTGAATCGACACAAAGGTCTTGAACACTTTGCTCTGGCTGGGAAAATAGAGGGCAAAAAAAAGCAGAGGTAGACAAAGAATAACATAATTATCTAGAGAGTTTGAACAGATGGGCGACAGGGAAAAACCAGGACAATATGGGCTTTTTGAGAGCATCCGAGCGGAGGGATGAGTGGCGAACCGTGATCGTCGATATCTGTTCCAGATCCGGCACTTCAAGAGAGAGAGAGAGAGAGTTCTGTCAGTTTTTTACATAGATTCGAAAGGGCTGCGATTAAAGCATGGGAGTTTAACTCACTAATTGGGTCAGTGTAGATTACAACTTAAAAGACTCGTTTATGAACTTCCCTCCTAGTAATTATACTAAAGAAAACCAAGAACACAGTCTTTTGGAGACTTCGGCGAGGGAGTAAATTATCTTAATCCCTTAATATTTTGTCATTTTACGAAAGAGTTATCGGGAAACTGACCAGGTTTAAGAAGGGGATGGAGGAATCAGCCTTCATTCTCTGACCTTTTTCATATGGGCAACGTTCTACTTGTCACGGAGGGGATCATTTTCCAATTGTGAACCTTGAAGGATAGATGCGGTCTTTGTCAACCAGAGAAATCCATCTACAACAGAGATCAGGGCTCATTTCAGCTCGACAGACGAAATAGTCCATGACGAGTGGTAAAGTTTGGATCACGAGATTATTTTTTATTTACATGGTGGGAAGTGTGAAAGAAAGACAAGGAGTTGGCAAATGGCCTTTGCAACGTTACAGGAGGAATGAGAAACATTACAAGCCACTACATTTTGTTCAGATTGCGATTTTGTCCATTCTGAACAATAATTGAACAGTTTTGAGCAAACAGTAAATAAAGAAACCTTTTTATCTTTCGTTGATGAGATTTTCTCCGGACGATTCCAAGATAATGTACAGTGTTTTGCCAAGTCCTTGAACAAAGGCAGCGAGTTACACTACAGGCATACGTGGTTGATTAGCAGAGATGGTGAGATGTGTTATTGTACATGTATCCCTGATGTTGGGACCGGTGATAAGGCGGTTTATAGAGGGATACTTAAAGGTGAAACGCAGCATGTCTACAAGTGGTCTGTACGGCCAATCTTACAGGGTTTGGGTTGGTTGGTCAGAAAGGAAAGAAAAAAAAAGTTATTGAAGAGAAATGGAGAGCAGGCAGGGTGATGGGGACGGGGCGGAGGGAAAGAGCTTGTTTGCCATGGCGTCTTCCACACAACGCTATGGAACGTATGATGGAATCTCCTGGCGGAGGGAAAGAGCTTGTTTGCCATGGCGTCTTCCACACAACGCTATGGAACCTATGATGGAATCTCCTGGTGGAGGGAAAGAGCTTGTTTGCCATGGCGTCTTCCACACAACGCTATGGAACCTATGATGGAATCTCCTGGCGGAGGGCAAGAACTTGTTTGCCATGGCGTCTTCCACACAACGCTATGGAACCTATGATGGAATCTCCTGGTGGAGGGAAAGAACTTGTTTGCCATGGCGTCTTCCACACAACGCTATGGAACGTATGATGGAATCTCCTGGCGGAGGGAAAGAGCTTGTTTGCCATGGCGTCTTCCACACAACGCTATGGAACGTATGATGGAATCTCCTGGCGGAGGGAAAGAACTTGTTTGCCATGGCGTCTTCCACACAACGCTATGGAACCTATGATGGAATCTCCTGGCGGAGGGAAAGAGCTTGTTTGCCATGGCGTCTTCCACACAACGCTATGGAACCTATGATGGAATCTTCTGGCGAAGGGAAAGAGCTTGTTTGCCATGGCGTCTTCCACACAACGCTATGGAACCTATGATGGAATCTCCTGGCGGAGGGAAAGAGCTTGTTTGCCATGGCGTCTTCCACACAACGCTATGGAACCTATGATGGAATCTCCTGGCGGAGGGAAAGAGCTTGTTTGCCATGGCGTCTTCCACACAACGCTATGGAACCTATGATGGAATCTCCTGGCGGAGGGAAAGAGCTTGTTTGCCATGGCGTCTTCCACACAACGCTATGGAACCTATGATGGAATCTCCTGGCGGAGGGAAAGAGCTTGTTTGCCATGGCGTCTTCCACACAACGCTATGGAACCTATGATGGAATCTCCTGGTGGAGGGAAAGAGCTTGTTTGCCATGGCGTCTTCCACACAACGCTATGGAACCTATGATGGAATCTCCTGGTGGAGGGAAAGAACTTGTTTGCCATGGCGTCTTCCACACAACGCTATGGAACCTATGATGGAATCTCCTGGCGGAGGGAAAGAGCTTGTTTGCCATGGCGTCTTCCACACAACGCTATGGAACCTATGATGGAATCTCCTGGCGGAGGGCAAGAACTTGTTTGCCATGGCGTCTTCCACACAACGCTATGGAACCTATGATGGAATCTCCTGGCGGAGGGAAAGAACTTGTTTGCCATGGCGTCTTCCACACAACGCTATGGAACCTATGATGGAATCTCCTGGCGGAGGGAAAGAACTTGTTTGCCATGGCGTCTTCCACACAACGCTATGGAACCTATGATGGAATCTCCTGGCGGAGGGAAAGAGCTTGTTTGCCATGGCGTCTTCCACACAACGCTATGGAACCTATGATGGAATCTCCTGGCGGAGGGAAAGAGCTTGTTTGCCATGGCGTCTTCCACACAACGCTATGGAACCTATGATGGAATCTCCTGGCGGAGGGAAAGAGCTTGTTTGGAATGGCGTCTTCCACACAACGCTATGGAACCTATGATGGAATCTCCTGGCGGAGGGAAAGAGCTTGTTTGCCATGGCGTCTTCCACACAACGCTATGGAACGTATGATGGAATCTCCTGGCGGAGGGAAAGAGCTTGTTTGCCATGGCGTCTTCCACACAACGCTATGGAACCTATGATGGAATCTCCTGGCGGAGGGAAAGAGCTTGTTTGCCATGGCGTCTTCCACACAACGCTATGGAACCTATGATGGAATCTCCTGGCGGAGGGAAAGGACTTGTTTGACATGGCGTCTTCCACACAACGCTATGGAACCTATGATGGAATCTCCTGGCGGAGGGAAAGAGCTTGTTTGCCATGGCGTCTTCCACACAACGCTATGGAACGTATGATGGAATCTCCTGGTGGAGGGAAAGAGCTTGTTTGCCATGGTGTCTTCCACACAACGCTATGGAACCTATGATGGAATCTCCTGGCGGAGGGAAAGAGCTTGTTTGCCATGGCGTCTTCCACACAACGCTATGGAACGTATGATGGAATCTCCTGGCGGAGGGAAAGAACTTGTTTGCCATGGCGTCTTCCACACAACGCTATGGAACCTATGATGGAATCTCCTGGCGGAGGGAAAGAGCTTGTTTGCCATGGCGTCTTCCACACAACGCTATGGAACGTATGATGGAATCTCCTGGCGGAGGGAAAGAGCTTGTTTGCCATGGCGTCTTCCACACAACGCTATGGAACCTATGATGGAATCTCCTGGCGGAGGGAAAGAGCTTGTTTGCCATGGCGTCTTCCACACAACGCTATGGAACGTATGATGGAATCTCCTGGCGGAGGGAAAGAGCTTGTTTGCCATGGCGTCTTCCACACAACGCTATAGAACCTATGATGGAATCTCCTGGCGGAGGGAAAGAACTTGTTTGCCATGGCGTCTTCCACACAACGCTATGGAACCTATGATGGAATCTCCTGGCGGAGGGAAAGAGCTTGTTTGCCATATCGTCTTCCACACAACGCTATGGAACCTATGATGGAATCTCCTGGCGGAGGGAAAGAGCTTGTTTGCCATGGCGTCTTCCACACAACGCTATGGAACCTATGATGGAATCTCCTGGCGGAGGGAAAGAGCTTGTTTGCCATGGCGTCTTCCACACAACGCTATGGAACGTATGATGGAATCTCCTGGCGGAGGGAAAGAGCTTGTTTGCCATGGCGTCTTCCACACAACGCTATGGAACCTATGATGGAATCTCCTGGCGGAGGGAAAGAGCTTGTTTGCCATGGCGTCTTCCACACAACGCTATGGAACCTATGATGGAATCTCCTGGTGGAGGGAAAGAGCTTGTTTGCCATGGCGTCTTCCACACAACGCTATGGAACGTATGATGGAATCTCCTGGCGGAGGGAAAGAGCTTGTTTGCCATGGCGTCTTCCACACAACGCTATGGAACGTATGATGGAATCTCCTGGCGGAGGGAAAGAGCTTGTTTGCCATGGCGTCTTCCACACAACGCTATGGAACCTATGATGGAATCTCCTGGCGGAGGGAAAGAGCTTGTTTGCCATGGCGTCTTCCACACAACGCTATGGAACGTATGATGGAATCTCCTGGTGGAGGGAAAGAGCTTGTTTGCCATGGCGTCTTCCACACAACGCTATGGAACCTATGATGGAATCTCCTGGCGGAGGGAAAGAGCTTGTTTGCCATGGCGTCTCCCACACAACGCTATGGAACGTATGATGGAATCTCCTGGCGGAGGGAAAGAGCTTGTTTGCCATGGCGTCTTCCACACAACGCTATGGAAAATATGATGGAATCTCCTGGCGGAGGGAAAGAGCTTGTTTGCCATGGCGTCTTCCACACAACGCTATGGAACGTATGATGGAATCTCCTGGCGGAGGGAAAGAGCTTGTTTGCCATGGCGTCTTCCACACAACGCTATGGAACCTATGATGGAATCTCCTGGCGGAGGGAAAGAGCTTGTTTGCCATGGCGTCTTCCACACAACGCTATGGAACGTATGATGGAATCTCCTGGCGGAGGGAAAGAGCTTGTTTGCCATGGCGTCTTCCACACAACGCTATGGAACCTATGATGGAATCTCCTGGCGGAGGGAAAGAGCTTGTTTGCCATGGCGTCTTCCACACAACGCTATGGAACCTATGATGGAATCTCCTGGCGGAGGGAAAGAGCTTGTTTGCCATGGCGTCTTCCACACAACGCTATGGAACGTATGATGGAATCTCCTGGTTCACATAGGATGTGTTTATAAGTTTACTCAGGTTGGTCGCCTGATTGCTGTGTGTTTACTGACACATGGCCATTTATCATAAATTATTTAATCCTTGGACAGGACGGCGTTTAAGATACTCCAAACTTGTGCAAACATCTACACGCCGCACTGGCTTATATCCTGCCCATGTCTTCAGATCGGTTTGTATGTGTACTGGGGGTGGGTGGGGGTGTTACAATTGTACTTGAATGACCGATTGATTTGCTTGGGGTTTTTGCAGGCTTTTTGTGTAGAATGCTATTGTGGGGGCCACAGATTATTTATTATTGATTAAGATGATGTAAGCAATGAGACCCAGAAAGGGAGGGCTAATAACATTCACCTTTGAACACTTAATCGATGTGTATGATTTGTCAAGAAGCCTTGGTTTAAAGATTCGCCCTGATTGCCAGAGTTTTGTTTGCAAGTTATCTTCCTCACACCCCTGTCTGTGGTCCAACAGACAGAAATTAGAATAGGTTAGTGTTTCCCAACCTAGTTTGTGCCACCTCCCACTCCAGTTTTCTAAAAAAAAAAAAATGAAAACGTGTGCCCCAGTACGATGGGACAAAGTTAGTATGCGGTGTGCACAAATGAATTTTAAAAATACATGTGTGCCATCATTGATAGCGTGTCTCAACGCTTGTATCGAGCCACCAACAACAATATAACCGGCTAGGTTGCTCAGTCACAGCCATTCAAGTTGTGCATCAATTAAGTTCAGTGTTTTAATGCGAGCTAAACAAGGAAACCATCCACACGACATAAGCAAACGACAGTTTGTCTGTACAGTTAAGTTAAAAATAATACACTATCAAAGTAAGATTTCTATGCCCCCCCCTCCCCCCACGTGCCATTTTGCAGTCTCATACCCCACCAGAATATTATCCAGGCCCCACGGTCCCACTGGGGCCTGCGCCTCACCTTGAGAAACACTGGAGCAGATCATTGAATTTCCCAGTAGTTCCGCGTGGCTTTTTTTGGTTGTTTTGTTTTTGTTGGTCAGGCCTCACTATTCCTACTAGGTCGTCCAGGCGCTACCTGTGGGTACCCTTCCATTGCATTGGTATGTTTAAATCTCAGCCACAGGGCTCTCACAGAAGAGTTGAAAGGTCCCTTGATCATTCGTATTGCTGTGAAATAGATACATTAAGTCATTCATATCTGTGTGGAGATCAGTAGTGGTATTGTCTTGCATTTTGCTCCAAACACCACTCTTTTAACGCTGACTTTGATTTGGTTTTTGATTAGTCTGGAACATTCCAACATTCGTGAAATTGCTCCTATGCCACAGGGCTGATTATGTTTGGTTCGAGACAAGACAATGCCTTCTGGGCTAATCTGTATTGGAATGTCCACAAATAATTAATTTTTATCTCGTATCTAAACAGACAAATTATTTCTAGTACAGCACGTATATTTTGCAGAGTAAATTTGCCAGAGCCAGACAGTGAACGTTATCTTTGTTTATTTATTTTGTGTGTTGAAAAAAAAAATCGCACGGTTACCAGTAATGTGGATAATTAATCGGGACCACGTAATCGCAGCATTTTCACATTATTTCATTAGTTTTATGACCTATCAATTAACCGGCAGAACATGTCGCGTGTAAGCTGCTGTACGGACCCCCAAGCCAGCCTGCAAATTTCGAGCTTCCGATAGTGTTTACATGAGTTGTTTAGACAGAGAGTACACAATTTACGGGTTTGCACAAACATGGCAATGCTTAATTTCCACCTAGACAGGATCTCATATTCTACACGCCGTCCCTGGGCTGGGTGGAGAACCAGATGCCTGGCTGAGGATTTGACCTCCATCACCATCATCTTGGCCGTGAAAGTGCACCATCTGACGTCTACTTTTGCAAAGCCCCGCCCCCCTCCCACACACACCAAAAAAAATAATATTCCTTTGTTATTATTTCGCCAGCAAGTATGGGTTAATTAAGTCCAACCCCAGCTGATGTTGATGTAGACTTTTGTCTGAGCTTTGCATTTTCTCATATTTTCTCATCCCCTCTCTCTCTCTCTTTTCTCCCTTTCTCCAATTTTATCTCTTACCTTCTCTCTCTCTCTCTTTTTCTCTCTCTCTCTTTCTCTCCATATTTCTCTCTTTCTCTCACTCTCACCTCTGCCAACCCACGTCCCAGCCCATTGATACGTAACATCGGATCCCCCTTAGTCAAATTGTCTTGAAGTATTTCCCTTGGCGAATCTACAAGTTGTTCCAGGTCTCTGAAATCTCTGTACGTTTTCATATTAAAATTAACCTCCAAGAACTTTCTTTTCAGTGTAGCGTGCATTATTACCCACGTTAATGAATCATTATGAAGTGAACAATCATGACACATCACCATGCCATGCAGACATTTATCACGAAGACTTTAAAAATTGTCGACAGATTGAATCATAATAGAGATTCTACAGGTGTCAGTCAGCAAAAGTAGTGGCTGCGAGGATGATGTAAGCGTTGACAAGAGTGTCGGAGTCAGTCCGAAGTTGTAAGACATAACGAGGAACTTACTGACTAACGCAGGTTACTCACAATCAGGTAAGTGGCAGCAGAAACTCATCATGATGGCATAGAAACAAACTTTTTTTTTTCTGATCCAGTCACGGTAAATTCTGTTCTCTTGGGACAAAGCACAAAGTATTGTCTGCCAGCAAAATCGTCAGTTGTAGGTTGGTTGTGAATGTTGATGACAGCTGCAGCTGACGTGTTCAGCTTTACCTTCAGCTCACAGTAAGATGACAAATTGTTATGGAATGCTTTTGTGAACTTCGTGGCATTTGGTTGTATCATACGTCCACGATCACTTCTCAGGACGACAGCGGGATTAAAGAAACAACATCAAGCTGGCAACAACTAAGTACTAGCAAACAGGACAATAGTTACGACAAAGACTTGGACAGATCCGCAGTTGACAATATGAAAGACAAAATCTTTGGCACAGCTGAGAATGGCATCGAACATACCAGGTGCATTACAAATAACAGTGCTGGAGCATACTGTAAGCCTTTACTCTTCATATGTCAAGTCCTCTTCCTAATCCCTATCCACATTTTTGTGAATAAATGAAATGAACATTCTGATTAAGAAGTGTCTTTAAAAAGCATAAGACTCACCATGGATAGTTATGAACTGCTGAATTCTCTCTGCTTCCATTCTCTTGTACCCCGGCCCATACGTTTATAAATCTTTCAAGCTCGCTGTTATAAGTGTCATTGATGATGAATATTTACTAAGGCAAGAGCGCCGTTAATGTCGAATGAAGAGTTTGTAATTTGTCCTTGCAAATACTAAGTGGAAGACAGCATCGGTAGGAATAATAATGGCAGTAATACATGATTGTATTAATGAAAACTTTGTGGTAACTGGTAAGCAATCATACAGCATAATTAATTCTGTGTCTTTTTCACTGAACGCATTCCAAGTACAAAGTAGTGGTGTTAAAAGTATAACTTAAAATTTCACTGGCGTCACAGCCGCCTTGGCGACGTAGCTGTCAGGTAATCTCGTGCAAAGTTGAACCACATTAATTTAATTGTATTGTTTTGAGGGGTGGGTAATGGTTATTCTTGGAATTTCCATTGGACACGTATGTATTGGTTTCTATTAATCGCGCCTGTTTTCTAATTTGTGTGTAACTTTTGTCACCGTTTTATGACACGCAAGCGAAATATACTGTAACAGTATTGAGATCGTGTAACGGTATCTAACTAGTAGGACAAACATCGATGGATTGTTTTATATAATGAGTTATTTCGCGATGGTTCAGTTGTGCACTGGCGCTGGTAGTCGGGGTTATCAAATATCCAGAACAGATGAAATAGACTCACTTTGACCTGCAGTTCCCCTGTGGGTGGGCTCGAACTGGGGATCTTCAGCTCCGGAGGCAGGGTGATTTTTACCTTTACCCGGGTACATTGTTCCCCGGGGGCACGTCCCTTGCCATTAAGACACAGTTGATGCAGCAGGATGATAAAACAGCCTGGTTTTTGCCAGACGCCCTAGACCGGGTTTGTACTGCTGTCGGAGAAATTCGTTTCCACTGTCTTGGGCAGAGAAAGAGAACAAGTAAATAAATGTTTGGAAATTAAAGACAGGGAAAGAGAGGAAGGCGTGCAGGTGTGTTCGTGGCTTTCAGAACGGGCAAAGGGAGAGAAGAAGGAAGGGAAGATGCACACATCATTGAATAACTCAAGATGCCAACATATGTAATGAGCTTTTATTGCCAACAATAACAAACAGAGCCCAATGGAAAGAAAATAAACAGGAATCTTTACTTAGGAAATTCATCCATCTTAGTCAACAAACAGACAAATTTTAAAATACGCTATCGGTTTCGGTTCTGTCGCCACTTGACTCGCTGTTTAGCATTCTGTGGATGTATTTTTGTCCAGTTCAAACGTGAACACTCGCTGCGAGTTGTATTCAGACTTGGTGTAGTTCGTGGATATTTGTCTGCTTTTTGCCCCTTCTGTTTTGGATGTTTAAAAGAAGAAGGAAAAGAAAACATGGCCTGAAGTTTGCTCTGCTCCCATCTGTTTCAAAGCTGTGCCTTGCTTGTTTTGTTTCTGTCTAAAGTATGGCAAGTCTTTGGGAGACTTCCTGTAAATTCAGACGTTTTCTTCACGCCCCGTTTGTTGTATTTTGTTTTGTCATAGATGGAACATGACGGGGGGAAGGGGGGGGGGGGAGGGGGAGGGGGGAGAAAGCAAGACGAACGGGGGGAATTGTTTTGCATGGTTCTATGATTAGTACCTGTTCTGAAAAAGGTTTCAAATTTAGTTTACATAATAATTATACAACAGCGTTGTGTCTACTTTTTTTTTTTTTCCCAGACAAAATCTTTTATAAACTCCATAATTATAAGTGATACTCGGTCAGGAGATTGAGAAAATGTTGTGCTGTGTTGTCAAGACAAAATCAAGTTAGGTGTCCAACGTCGTTCTCTGAAAACGTGAATACCTCTTCCAGAGATATCAGTAAGTCAATCCTCAAAATAAAGCAGTCGATTTGTTCCTCTGGGTGTTTCGCTTTCAGAATCGTTTGATTGAAAATAGAAAAACAAGTTGTGAATAGTTTAGTAACCACTCAGCGTAATCTACGGGCTGCAGTTTGTGCCGTGCTTAGGCACGACCATATCAGCTCTGGGCGCGACATAGTGATAGTAGCTTTTTAAGGCGTGAAACAGACTGGTGTGGGTATGAGACTGGTAGCTCGCCGCCTAATTATTATGTATCACATTAATACACTAGGCACTTCCCATCTGGCGCCTGCACCAGCCTTGGTCGGTTTCACCCCTGAGTTGGAGGAAAATAAAGAGAAGCCTTTGTACAAGAGGAAGATAACGGAAAACCTGAATAGGTATGGAGCTGGGCAAATGGAAAGAATTTGGAAATTTGGAAACTGCTTTCTTGCAGTAGTGAGCTGCACTGGTTTAAACATTCCACGTCTTGGTCATCATCAGGTAGTCTGAATCACGTGCTCGGCCTTGAGATCCCGGAGCAGCTAAACCAGTGGGGTGCACCTACGTAATCGTCAGCCACTGAGACTACGTTGTCCGTGGCCATAGTGTGCATTGAGTATTCCTAAAACCGGGTTCCATTGTCGGGTAGGAGTGAGTGAGTTGACTTTGCTACTTGACGTCTACATCCCTACAGGTTACCTTCATTCACAGAGTATGGTATTTTCACGAGCATTTATATTGTACTTCAAGAGAGCACGTTTTCTGCCACGAGTCTTTGACGCAGTTTTGCATTGACCTTTGCCTGGATTATTGAGAACATGGCCTAAGCTTCCATTTCGTCTCTTTTGGTGCATGTCATCTTTGTCCTCTGCATTCCATTCCATGCCATTGCAAGAAACTCTTGACTATATCATTTTTGTGTCAGCCTTTCAGTATGAAATAGTCAAGATTACGACACACTGAGAAAATGGTGACCTTTCCATCTAACGAATAGAAATTTGTGGCAAACAGTCAAGCTGACAGCCGAGGAATTGCTTTATCTTGTCTTGCCAGATTCTTAAGTACTCTCAAGAGCAGATTTTGACCCAGTGTGATGTCTTATCCCCTTTGATCAGCTGGGCTTGTTTTCTCTGCGGTTACTTGAACAATGCTGGAAGCGACATTGGTATGATTGACCTGTCGATTTTGCCTTGCGACCACTTCCCTTGTGATAGTTGATGTTAGTTTTGTTAACTGCATTAAGAGTTTAGGAATTGGCGTGGGGCTTTTCCCCAGCTTATTATGGTATTGTGTACTCGCGTCGACTCAAGGTAATTGAAAAGCTGCATAGATCGTATGTCAGACCTTCAAGCGAGATTGGAAATGCCGAAGGAGACAAGCTGTCTTCTCTGAAATATGAAAGCTGTCAGAACAGTTCTTAGGTGTACCTGTTTTAGGCGATCTTGGTTTTGTTTTCATTTATCATTTTTTTAAAATGTTATCATACATGAACTGAATGAAATATCGCAATCTCCATAGGATTGTTGGTGTTGTACTTACTGGTAGTGTAATCGTGATTGTTTTTTTTTTAATTTCTATCTGGGTATGCTTGAGTCATAAAACATCTTGTGCGTTGTTTGGCAGTATTGACTTGTTGTCATTGGTAGTATCGGCGCTTTTGCGTTTTTGTTTTTTATACTTCTGGCCCTCCACATCTAGGCATGCATGGGTTATAAAACAGCCCTGGCAGGGTTTGGTTTGCGAGCTGTTGTACCAGATAAGAAGAAGAGGGCAGTATATCTGAATGGCTTGTAGGAAACATGACAGGTAGGGCTCATATATCTCTTAAGCTTTCAGATCATTAAACTGTTTCCAAGAGAGCACTTGAAGAACATTCACTGGTTCTATGGCAAGAAGAAAAACATGATGTCGGGGGCCACCAAATTTGGGGCTCATAACTTATCGTAACACGTCTTAACTGTTGATTCACAGACAGCCAGAAGTCTTCAGGGCCAGCACACACAGTCGCTGTGGAGTAGTGTACATTGTGTGCACAGACATAAAACTTCTCAATTGGATGTCCCACCACCACCACCACCACCATCCATGAGTTACTCGCTTTCTTTACTGTGCTTTGTCGCTTTTCCAGACCACCTTATTTGTAAACCAACTTGAGCCACCGGTAATGGCATTTGGAAAACCCCCGAGGTAATAATATCATTCACCCGTTTTATAGTTTGCAAGTCTTCTCAATGCTGGTAATGGAAACATACCCTCCCCCCCCCCCCCACACGTACACACTTCCTTTCGTGTGTGTGTATGTGTGTGTGTGTGTGTGTGTGTGTGTGTGTGTTTCTAGCCCACATTGGCAAACGAATGGGACTGTGGCATAGTTTACCATGCTGAGGCACGTTGTTGCCAGGTACCACCTGAAAACTGCGTAAAAAAGTACTGTTCCAGGCGTGTTACCAGAGACGCTCGTAAATAACAATTACAGACTGTTTCGAAAGATGATACCCGTTAGGAAAATAATACATGTACTTATATATTTACATGATTGTAGATATAGCTCATTCTCGATTTTTTTTTTCTCATAATAATATATGTAACTCATTTTAAGCAAGTCTTTCAGCAGTTGAAATCACTCTGAACATTAGGAGCTTTCTCGTGAAGCGTTAAGTGGGCATGTTTGTTGTCGTTGTTAATACCATTATGCAATGTCCCCAGCACGAAAAACACTTAAGTATTCTTTTGCATGTCAGTTTTCCCTGATAATTATTGTGGAATCAAATAGTATTGTTAATGAATGAAGCAAACGGTTATCAGACTATTTGCCGGAGGGCGCTGTGTCATGGACAACTTAGGAAGAGATTATGGAAGGGAGAAAAAAGGTTTTCACCTCCACCAAAACTTTTGTTTGTTCACTGCTTGTAAAATAATATGCGTGAATCGCCTATAAATTCAGATCGCGAGAAGACTGTTTCGTGCGGTTTTTATTTCTGTCCTAAGTTAGGGGAAAAAATTATCATGCACGTGGTGGTTGTTGCGTATAAATATCGCAAGAAAAAACACAACAACAACAAACTGGGATTCATTTGCCACTTCAGTGTCATTTTTCAATTTCGTAATTTAAAAAGAAAGAAAACCTTGTTATTGCAATAATAAAGGTATTTTTAGAGGGGGAGAGAGAGAGAAAGAGAGAGGAGCTTGGTTGGGAAATGTTGAGGGAAATTGCAGATACATTTTCCAGTTTACAGGAAATTGTAGTCCCCAAACTTCCATAACTTTATGTGGAGCTCACCTGGTGCTGTGCGTTACCCGATCTGTCCTCGTGCAGGTCTCAATATGCCAGGGCTGCCGAAACTGTTGGAGTGTTCAGTTATGATAAAATCCCAGAGGAGATAACGGCGCCACAGTTCGGCCATGTGATTGACAGCCCAGACTAGAAAAGGATTTTGGTTGTCTCATAACTGGCGGTCGGCCGTGGCGGAATAGAAATGATCAAATTCGGACACTTGACTAATCATGAGAAGTGGATCACAATTTTGTAATGTGCATTTGTATTGTCCCATGAGACTACCTTAACAAGTGTGCTGTTGTTAGAGTTTTTAAATTGTTAGGTTAAAAATGCCATTCCTAAAATTTAATACGCAGGAGCTTTCAAATGACACTGTAATAAATATCCTTTGATGTATTCCGTAAAAATAAGCACAGGTTATGATTGATGTGAAAACTCTCAGTGGACGAAACTCCATTTGCGCCATTTTCGGTGTTATTGATACATTTATCTTGGGTATACACAGCAGTGTGGCCAGGCACCACGTCAGAGTCTGTAGTCGGAAAGTAAAACTGAACTAATAAAGCAACTGCATGCGTGGCCCAGTGAGTGAGAGCACAATGCGTGTCTTCACAACTAGAGGGTGGAAGGTCGTTGGTGGTAGAGCATTAAAAAAAAGAAAAAAATTAGATATTAATTTTTTTGTGCAAACATAATATGAATATGGTTTCGGAAACTGTAAATTTATGAAAATTTTAAACATTCAGAAATTGATTGGAGAGGAAGAGAATACATATTGCAAATAGATTTCACACAGACTTAAAGACTGCTACAATTTAAATGATCTTTATAATTATACTGCGCGTGTTACCAGAAAAGGCTTTTGGAGAGGGTAACAGCATTCCACCTGTCGATTGGTATCATGAGTATTCATTTTCCACACCGGTAAACAATACTAGAGTCACTGAAGATCTTACCCGCTGCATGTCAGTAACAGTAAGTCAATTTGACAATGATAATAAATGTAAGAAGATATTGCGTTTACACGAGATAGCCAAGTAGTGCTGAGACTGAAAGTCCTGGGCCTTCTTCAGAACTATGTTACATTGTTTGTAGACTATATCACTGAACTGTGTTGTTCGATCTACACCAGCAAGGCGTTGACTGCAGCTCCATATTACAGTCCTAGCTGCAGCGTAACAAACCCACCGAAACACCACCCTGGCCGGAGCAACAGAATGACTTGTGCTGTGGAAGAGCGGAGGGGGGAGGGGCATTGTGTTGTTGATTCCTGTTTTCTAGCATGTCAGCCAGTTCCTCCTATGCCATTCCAGTGGGAGAGAAATTGCATAGATTAGATTACTGCATTTCTCGTTATTAAGTTTGTATCTGGCGTTGTAGGCCGGAGACGTTGCACATGGCGCTAGCGTCATTAGTGGGGCTTGTTAATGGCGCTCTGATATGCTCATCCGTATGGGGCACGGGGGATTTTCAACTCTGTTAATTGTTGGCGTTTTTTGAATGCGCTGGTTATTACTGTCTTATTTCTGGAATGAATCGTGCCCACTGAAGAAAAAATTGGAATAGATGGTCTGTGCATTGCTGACTCATCGGGCTGGGCACATTTGGTCCTGTTTCTGTGCAGTTGATGCTGAAACAGAACATTTATTTTATTTATGCTGTTTATTTACTCTTTTATTTATTCGTTTTATTTTTAAATTATTTGTTGCTGTTGTTGGTTTATTTATCCCATATGGTGTCCAATGTTCAAATTGTCGAATCCTTGGACGTATTTTTACCCTTCCCCCTATACGTGTGGACGATGTGGGCGAAGGAACAAGTTCTTCAACAAGACCTTTCTCCCAGAGGTGTTAAACCGGGGGCTTTTTCTCATAATCATTTTATGTTTCATGGCCATGTGGCAGTGCTGTGGTGTTTTGCGCTGGACACCCCAGGCCAATTATGTGCGGACAAGTTAATGTGATCTGCGCTGGTACGAGAACTATCTGTTGTCTTGCTGAAATGCTGACAGCAATATTCTGCGCAGAAGCTGTTCGTTTCTCGCTTTTTGACACACCTGGCTTACAGATCCAGTGAGGAAAGCACATTTAACGGGGCGATGCACGCACTATTTCTCCCAGTTATAAATTAATCCAGTGAGCACCCACTGGACGGTGCAAATAGCCCTTAATGTTGTGGGTTTTCCCGTAAGTGATATCTGTTAGGGAAATTTGTCCAAATGATTTTAGTTCTCTCATCTAGAGAAGTATACATTTCTGTCACGTGTATTGACCATGACAGTCTTCTGAAGGTGTCGGAGAACTTCACCTATCTTGGCAGTACACTGTCTTCCGCGGCTCGTGTTGATACTGAAATTCTCTCAAGAATCAGCAAAGCCAGCTCTGTATTTGGCAGGCTTCGAAAGAGAGTATGGGATGTTGCCGGCATTCGCACAGACACTAAGCTGAAAGTGTACAATGCTGTGGTCCTTCCCACCCTACTCTATGGGGCTGAAACCTGGACAGTGTACCAATCGCATGCCAGAAAGCCAAATCACTTTCATCTGGCCTGCCTTAGAAAGATCCTAAGGATCAAATGGCAGGATAAAATTCCAGACACTGAGGTCCTCAATCGTGCCAAGGAATTGAGCATCTTCTGCCACCTGCAAAAAATTCAGCTACGTTGGGCAGGACATGTTGTCAGAATGCCCGACTCCAGACTCCCTAAGCAAATCTTCTTCTCTGAGCTCTCCAATGGAACGAGGAATGTTGGGGCCCCAAAGAGACGTTACAAAGACACTCTCAAGCAAGCACTGAAGGCCTTTGCCATTGATGTGAGTGAGTGGGAAAAGCTCTCGCTTGATCGTGCAAATTGGAGGGCGGCCCTTACCAGAGGCAGCAAAGCATGGGAAGCTGACAGAGTCCAGCAGGCTATCAAAAAAAGAGAACGGCGCAAGAAAAGGCCCAGTGGTACTGAACCAACGGAGCACTCTTGTCATTTATGCGGAAGGGTCTGCAGGGCAAAAATAGGACTTATCAGTCACATGAGAAGCCATAAGTCATGAAAGAACAGTCTTTCCATTCTGTCCTCTGTGTCCTTTAGTTCTCTTTATTGTCCATGTGTTGAAATTCTCAACAATTTCTGTTCTTTATTCCTCTGGTGTTGTTAAGGTCATCATCATACCTGATGGACGAACTATTATTATTATTGACCGGGTCAGTTACTAACGAATTGTTTACTGTTTTAAAATTATGTTATTACTGATTCGGAAGGTAAAAAGAAAAAAGTGAATGCTAAAAGCTGGATATCGGATCTGCAAGTGTCCAGGAGATTCACGGATGGGATTTCTTTTACATTCCCCATCACCATCCAGAGAAATCATTGGACAGATCTCATATTTCTTTGGGGAGATATTTGCATTCCTTGAAATATTTTAGATGTTTATGCATATGGAATGTAATGGGCTGTGTGTATGTGTGTGGGGGGGGGGTGCCTTGGCTTTGGGAGAAGAAAACCAAGCGAGAGAGAGATAGATAGGTAGAAAAGTTGAAGGGACAGAAATGAAGATTAAAGGACGTTTTTACAAGCATGGAAAGCAGCTTACTCAAGAACTAGGGAGAAAGACTGTAGCATCAGAGTAAAGGCAGGCATGAGGTTGAGAAAGGGGACTTTTTTTTTATTCCCTGAGACTGACAAGAAAATGGATGGGGAAATCAATGATGCTCAAGTTTTAAGTCTTCAGATCTCCGTTCTCCGTCCGATTCAAGACGGTGATAGTAACTTCCTGTGATGTTCAGGGCGTGTTGATCGAGCGACCCCAGTGTGCCCTCACCGCGTACAAGTCTCAAGTCTCATTAGAATTGATTCCAGACCAGGGCCACCTAGAAATGATAGACCACTTTGAAGTCGTATGCAAATGCAGGGGGAGCCGGGTCGAGTCTTGGCCAGGCTGATTACAAGCTGGGTATGAATAATGATCGCCAGCGTCTTGCCTGTAATTATACCGGGATGGCAGAGAAGAGTAAATAGCCCGCGTTTTGAATTTGAATAAATGATATAGACGGAGAATGGTTAAGGGAAAAGAAAAAGCAGATCAAGAGACAAAGATTTTTTTAATGATTAAAGAGCTGTTTCAGAGGGAGAAAATGCCGTTTTCTTGATGTTTTGTGCGTTCTGTGCGACTCTGCACTGGTTGATACTCACATCAATGAAATCATGTCCAATCACCCGCCCTTCTCCTCTTCCCTGTCCTCCCTTACACACACTAGCCATTTTATCCATTTATCTGTCTTTCAATTCCACAAAGAGCACTGGCAAACTACTCAGACTAATTTTTTTTTGGTTTATAACGGATAGCCAAAAAAGAAGGACGTTCTTTTTTTTTTTTTCGTAAAGTGTTTAGAAGTGGTGTGCCCAGCAATCTTTGCCTGACATAAATAAAATCAATGTTTGCGATTCCATGTGGCGCATGCCTTTTCTGCGTCAGCTGACGCAACTGTAATGAAGGGGTGGAAAATGTCAGTTTGTTGTAAACTAAATGTCTGTTTATATAAAATCAGACAACGGACAATTATAGTAGTTTGAAACGGGTCTTCTTTGGAAACAGACAACTTTCTATGTTTCCGCCATAATTTGAAATGGAAAGTTGTCTCGCATCCAAACTGTTATAGCCATTAACATCCTGAATTGAGCGCACCCAATGCAAGTCGTCTTTCAACAAGTTTCAGATAATGGAGGAAAAATGCCACCAGTTTAATTGAATTTCTAATTGAGTTTATTCCTGTCTAATCCACTGGCATGTTGAGGGTTAAAAGTTGCGCGTTACTCCATGAAATTGCCTTAATGGCAGGGAGGCAATGGGTTGAAGTGTGTACTGAAGTCTGGCGTTTGAGAGTTTGTACACTGTTACCGTATGGGGTTTTGGTTAGAAACTGAATGAAACAGACATGTCTGGCAGAGCATTTCCTGCGGTTTGGGATTGTATTTGACAAATTGAAGACATAGTGTGGTTGAACATTTGTCTCGGCTGTTGTTACAGTGGTTGAACGTATTGTCCTGTCTGTGAATTCTAGGCTTGCTCCTGTGGGCATGCAACGCCTTCTGTCTATAATTTCAAGCCATGTAGGTTGCAGGAGATATTAATGGGCGAAAAAAGTCATGGCCAGTAGTTTGCTTGCAGGAGGTCAATAATTCCTTTGCAACTATACTGTTTGAGTTCAGGTTTTACAGCATGCCGACGTATTACAAGTTGTATTGCACCGCCAAATTGCGAAAATGAGAAAATGTGAATTTTACACAATAAAATCATTTTGGCATTCTCAAAGAAGTCACAGATATCCAACAGGGGGAGGGGGGGGGGGGGGGAGAAGAGAATGTCATTTTGCACTGTGTCTTTCGTTTTGTAAAGTTTAATCTGTCCACCCCAAGCCTCAGGTCTCGCACCATTGCAGTCTTTTTATTCTAATTCACATGTTCTTTAACTTATCTATGTTTCTGGTACTCCGCTCCTTCTCATTCAATTTGTCCTGACCTGTCTCTCTTGTTCTGCTTTACAGAATCTTGGGTCTTTTGTCGCTTTTCATTTTGTTTTACCCCGTCATGGATGTTGCAAAAGCGCCATCGCCATCGCATTTTGTGGTCGTATTCTATGTGAAACTCGTAATACAGAGAGAGAGGGGAGGGGGTGGGGAGAGAAAAAATGAATGTATCACCTTTTAACGTGATCTCACTTGCTTACAACGTTCCGCCAGTGAAATCCGTCCCTTAATCTTAATACTGGCATTAACTAGGTCCGACCAAGTACTGATGACTTGCCAGTGTGTCCTGATGGTAATTTCACGGATTGCTAGACAAGTTTGTCCTCAGATACCCCAGGCACCCGGCGGCATGAAACAAACTTTTAAGTGTTGATTACTATACACGTACACGACTTCAGTCTTAGAAGATCTGGGCGCCTGCTTTAAACATGAGCACTCACGATATCCAGTCTTCTGTAAGAAAGCATTAGAAAGCTTCATTCAAAATGCCGTCATTGTGTTCGTCAGCACGTCGAGTCTTTGTAAAGGACAATGTCAGGACAGTGTTGAAGGGATTAACACCAACTCAGCCAGCACCAGATGGAGGGGAAAGTGGGTATAGCTGGGGCCTCTTTAATACCCTTGCTTTTACTTTTAAAATTATCTGGCTCGGACGAAATATGAAAAGACTCTCTCAGTAATACTTTTGAGGTCACTTTAACACTCTCCTCCTCCATGTCTTGTCGAGATTAGTACATGTATGGTGTTCTGTTCTGTCAGTGGAACGACCCGAGCTGTTATCTCCAGTCTCTTATTGTCGGAAAATCACTTTGTTGTGAGATCAAAACTGTTTGCTTTTCATCCATGTTGGTATCCACAATTGGTCGTTTTAACTTGCTTAAAAACTGGGAATTCTCATTTTCTCCCTGCATGTAATCCACTTGGATGTGTTTGGTTATACTCAGTTTATATTACACAATGTACAGTGTAGTATGTTTCTCTTGAGCCTCTCGACTGAGCCCTATGTAAGGGAGATCACGCAAGACACAGGCGTTTTTTTTTTTAATTTTCGTTTTTGTCATATAACTGCCATATAAACTTCCCTGAGACAAGAAACATTTTTATTGCGATTGCACTGAAACGTTTGGCGAACGTCAGTGTTTCTTTACAATTTCGTACATAAGTTAGTGTGTGTATCATACAACATCTTGTAGATCTGAACACAAACTTGCGATTATTGTGGCCATGGCCACTCAGTGATCTCTTTCATGTCACACTGACAATAGGCTAAGACTTGCGGACTGAGAACCTTTGATATGAACGAATTTTGCTGAGTGGCTACCCTGACCTTGACCTGGGATCGTCTTTGGTCATGGGATGGTGAAGTTGTCGACAATTTGAAATCATCCGTGAACGGTTTTTTGTCTGTTCGAGGAGATTGGCCGGCCATGCTTCGGTTTTGCGTGGGGAATGTGAAAAACCAAAACATTGGAGGAGGGTGGGTCAGTCTGGTTTTCCAAGAGAGCCAGTGGTTCAGGTTAATGTAACAACAATCTCTGCACAGGTGTGTTTGAGTTGGGGTTGGGGTTGGGGGGGGGGGGGTGTTTGTGAGGGGAATGGAGGAAGAAGAAGAAGCTATCCTTAGCTCATATGAATGTTCAGTATCTGCTCTCCGGCTCGTCACGAATTCCATGAACCCAGTCCAGAATGACGCTTTTTTTTTCCCCTCACATTATGTCGGAATGATTTAAAATAGTGTGAAAATAATAATGTTCTCTTCTCCTCTTTCTGTCTCTCTCTCTTTCTCTTCTGTTCCCCCTCCCCTCCACTTCAAGAAAAAAAATTATTGTGTAGTTTTTACACTCTTTACCTGCATAAGACATTGGAGGTGACGGCAGTTGAATTTTATGTTTCCCTCACACATGGACAGACGATCGTGACAACGATCACAACAAAAGTTCTTACGCGGGAATAGTTGGCGCAAACATGAGTCAGTTTTTGCACATGATGTATTGGCTGTAAACCATGCCGGACGGCCTGTAAACAAGTAAAGGGTGAAGTGAGTTAGTGCGTTTTCGGCCCTCGCGTACCCAATGCTCCATTTATTTGAAATAGAACACCTTGGTCTGTAATGTGTATTTGGAACACATTTTGATCTATTAACAAATAAATTTTCATGAGAAGTATTGAAAATTGTGCATTCTTTTGTCTGTTTGAAATCAGTTTTGTAAGTTTCACACATTTTTGGATAGGGTCGATTATGCCCGGGCACTAGAGGGTCACGTGAAAAAGTAAATGGTTTTCATTTGCGTATGATAATTGGCCAAAACACGTGACCGAAGCATTAACCTACTTTGTCCCCAGGGTCACAGTCAAAACATCCGCGGCACCAGATGTTACAGATAGATTACACATTTAAATTTGTGCTTAACGGCAGTTAATGAGTAGTTTTGCTTACCTGAATGTCACTAAGCGATAAGATACAATGAGATAATTCATTCCTGGCACTGACCTAGGACAATTTACGAGGCAATGGCAGATGCTTGGGGGAGTTTAATAATGTGCTAGAGACGATACTCAGTGCTGATGTATGACAATCTTGACGTTTTATATAAACTGTTGGGTAATTTCGACCGTGGAAATGATAAGATTCAGAAATATTTGTAACAATTTGGATTTGAAATAGTTTGTCTTAGTTGTTGTTTTGTCTGAATGTTCGCGAATATTTATCTACTTTCTGTTTCCTCGCAGACTTCTTTCAAGATGTAAACACATGTAAAGGAGAATAATAAAGCAGCAAAAATGATAGTTATTATCCGTTATTTTTGTATTAATTTGTATTTTGTTTGCTTCTTTAATCCCATTTGGGAAATTTGCCTAAGCGTCATTGCGGTCCAGTTACAACTGGACACGTCGTCGCTTATTGTTAAAAGATCATTTCCTGTTACCGTAGTTATGTCAGACATCCCAGGAAAAAGTGTGGATCAACTAAGACCTGCTACAAAATCAGAAATGTCTAAAAACAGAGCAAAAGTTAATTAACTGATACATGTGTTAATGTATGAGACTTCTTACAAAGTAGCTTTCCATGAATGGTCCAGCACAGAATGGAAATAGAATATTGGTCGGGCCTTTATGAAATCTGATGAAAAATGCCTCACGTCCCACAGATTGTCAGATCTATACCACCATACTTTGTCATGTGCTCCTTATATTCAGTGGTGCATCCTGTCCCTCATTCTAGGAGCAAACTCGGTTGATACTTCCAGCAGCCAGTGTTGTAGAGGGGAAAGACAAGCGCAGTGTGAAGCCGAGTTTTCATGTGTACGGAAACGGAAACGTCAAAAACCCTTCAAGTAGTGAAATAGAATGTTTTCATGTGTACGGAAACACTCTTTCTTTGTACTACTTGGTGGATTTTTAACGTTTCCATACACATGAAAACACAGCTTTACCTGTGTACTTTTCTGGTAGAGAAAAATAGGATTGTTAGTAAAGTGTCGTAGAAATGCCAACCCTAACGTGGAGAAAGACGCACCATACCGTAGACAGGGGTTTTCATACTTCTCCGGTGATTACGAGATCCCACTAGGGGTCCACTACTATAATGGTTTGGTCGCCCAATAAATTTTGTCAGCGCTGACACTTGTAGTCTCGAGACTGTCGGCCCAAATGAACAGCGGATAGAGCTAAGCAGCGGACCATTAACCTTTCACACTACAGATAAACCCGTGCCGACGTGGAGCTTTACCTAAAATGTTTTCACGTGAAAATCAGAAACTGACAGGTTCAATCCTACGGCTTTCTGTACAGTAATGTGCTTCATTGCATAACCATCAACAGTGCCACAACACCGAAGGAGGTAGACAGCTTTATTGTTTCTGGCGGGAGGGCTGACAGGAGTGGGGAAAGAGTTCCCTACCTCTGTCTGTCTGTCTGTCTCTCTCTCTCTCTCTCTCTTTCTCTCTCTCCCTCTCTCTCTGCCCCCCCCCCCCCCCACACACATATATTGTTTTAGAAAATAGCCCTCTCGCGTAGTAACTCTGAAAGAATGCAAACGTTTATAATTAACAGGAGTTTTCCCCATTAATAAGAAAACCTGCTTCTGGAATTATAGTTTAATTTACATCCTTAGTGAAATAATATCGGAGGTTAGTCCACACTGAGACCACACAGACAAAATGAAACCAAGTGACAATTCCAAGATTGTATACAACATGACAGTAATCCAATGAATGCCGCCTCTTTCATTCTTGTTCTTGTACTTGTAGCTGCTTTCTCATGTCTCAAGTCCTTAAGCCCAATTGTCTAGGGCTTCACAATCCCACAGTGCTTGCATGGATGAGAGATGGGTGTGTTTTTTTAAATATTTGTTTGGTTTTGTTTTGTTCAAATCTGATAACATTACGCATATAATGTTCATTGAAGCAAGTTGTTAAAATCGTACATATTTTGTCTGTGTCTATTTAATTTACACTTCTGTTCAGCGCGTGTTGATAACTTACGCACGTTCCTTATTTCACTTCACTTTATGTGCGGTTCTTAACAGTTGTTTTTGGGGGGGGGGGGGGGGGGACAGAAATAACTGACTCCGTTGTCTGCATGTTAAAGATAGCAGAATGTACGATTTGCTGAAGAAATGTATGAGCAGTTACTGGCAAGAAATGTTATAGCTTTTCTTCTTTCTTTCTTCATGTTTTGGCCCAAAGCATATGCATTCATTTTCATAAGTTGTCAATCGGCAGTTTTGTGGCATCTCCGTATTCTGATCAGGTTTAACTGCTGTCTTTATCTAGAATCATTATTGTCATCATTGGGCCACCCATACTGATCTGCTATATGTAAAACTGATCTGTTTCCGAAACTGAACAAGACCCACTTTGTTTCTACTACTTGTGGACTCCAGCAAATTATCCGCTAACTGGACCGTAACTGGAAGGTCATCGAGGCAGTGTGCTCGTTCGCGGTTACAAGTGTTTTCTATCATAATGGCATTAGCAGCAGCTGGACATAGTCAGCTGGGATCAGCACAAATTAATTGGATGTTCAGCACAGTTTGGGGGAGAAAATTACTGTGAAACACGTTCCAAAACTTAATTAGCCAGCGGAAGCTCGCGCAAATGAAGCCGTTGATGGCTTGTTTTGATAGTTATTTGAATAGCTGTCAGTATTTTTAAGGACAGGACGTATGGAGTAAATTATGCCAAGGGAAGTATTTGTCCAGAACTACCAGCTCTGTGGAAGTCATTCCCAATGTGTGGGAGGGCGGTAATATGAGTAGGAGCCAGAACTTTGAATTATAGGAAGGGGTATGGCGTCTGATAGGGCTAAAGGAAGAGTTTATGCACAGAATTGCAAAATTGTAAAGTTGTCATATTCTTCTTAAGAGCATGGACTAGAACGCAACAAGTAAAGGGAAAACTTGGCACGACTGCATGGTGATCCAACGAAAATCAGGGGAAATCTTTGAAGCTGGGGAAACAAACTGTTTGATAATATCTGAGATGCAAGATTTCAGTTGTTGTATTTCTTGTTTTCCAGCGGGTATAGTTTTTGTTGTAAGGTACGTTCATTTTGTTTTAATCTCTTTTTTGCTCCATGTCATTGTCAAATCCTTACGATCTGCTTACATTGTCTGTCATCAACAGTTGAACCTTTCCGTCATGGAATCTTCCAGGTTGTATGGCACAGTTCAATGTTGAAAGTTAACTTTTGAGTTTCAGTAGCTCAGCTTTCAATAACAACACAGAAATGGCTTGTCTTTGAAACAGTATTAAACGGAAATAGGTTGTCTTAAGAACTTGAAAGAGAAAGGAACTTGAAGAGTGAATGTGGAAGGTATACAACAATAAACACAGTTCTCCAACTCATTTGAGAAAGTAGTAATATTTCTCTCTCTCTCTCTTCTCTCCCCCCCCCCCCTTCCCAAAACCGTATCGACGACTGCAAAATCAGTAGCAATGGTAGTACATGGAGTTGAAACAGTAACTGCACGCCAGAGATATCTCTGCTGCACGCCCATGCCTGCCACATAGCGACTCACGGAAGTGACTGATTTTCCTGTTTGAGCTCGCATGTGAACTCGGCACTGATCTTGGCAGTTTCCCCAGAATCCAGAGCGCGTGGAACCCCTATCAATCACCACCACCTTTAGTGATGTGACGGCTACCTGGCTGGCTACCTGTCCAGATACAATCACAGTCTTACCCGCCTGTGTTTTCTATTTGTGTCATGCTTTGAAGTCCGTCCGAACAGCCTCTCCCCACGTTTCCCCCTCTCCCTTCAGATTTTGCTGTCCTCCTCATTTACTCACTCTCTCATTCTCCCATAACCATGCACTCATCTACTCTGTCCATACAAACCCTAGTTTGCTGTATTCTTCCATTCCAGACTCCTGTTTTACTCTGTCACTCATTTTTACCGGCATGTTTCACTGACCGCCAGTCAGCATGTATTTTTTTTTTCCCTGTCCATTTTGTTTCTTTCAGTTTCCTGTCAATTACGATCATTAGAAAACAAAATTTGCCTTTCTCATCAGTGATTATTTCTTTGGCACCGCCAGAACTCAGCCTCCTGTATCTGCAGAAGTTCCTGAAAGAGAGTTCAACATTTATTATTCTCTAAGATAACAATAACAGGAAACTGAATTCGAAATAATTTTATGGAGGTTGGTTACTCTGACATATTGAAATTAAAGTAAGTGTTACTTTAACCGGACTAGACTCTCTTGGCAAGACAGTAAAGTTGCAATATTCCACTTCAAGAACTGGAGCGGAGAATTACTCTGTACACCTGTACCGGTGCTCTCTTGGTTTGGTCTGTTCATATCATTGAGGCGGAATTCCCTTGAGATCAGAGGGAAACTCGTGGTAGTAGCTGATCTGGGAGATCTTCCACATTCTCACCAACTTCAGTGGTTTGTACTGGACAACCCTTACTACATTCACTACTTTCACTAGTCAAGCTAGTATAGTCTCACTGTGATCTCACTCTAGGTCTCATTCAGGGATCTGGAGAGCTGTAGACCTTTGCTAAGTGTTAAACCGAGTTGCTGATCACCTGTCTGGATTTGGATGGTTGCAGAAAAAAGACCAAGGCCCAGAGCTCACTAATCCTGCACTTGCGCCACATAAAATTAATGTGGGGATGTCATTATGTATTGGCCACGGGTGGGTGAACGTTTGCTTTTCGTCGAGATTCCAGTAGTCAAGGCTGAAGTGAGTTTTGGGACTAAGGTGGATATTCACGAATATAATATATGGCATAGATTTAAGTTGAAGATGATTAAAACGGAAGTGGTAAACGAGCGGAAAGTGCAGTTTTCTGATATGTGGTATGATCAGACTCAATAAAAAAAAGATTGAAACCCCATATTAAGTGCGTGCCTTGTCGTTTTCATTTCGTCTTTTGATAATATTTTGTGATAGCTTTCCAAAATCGTTACTAATATTCTCTTGATTAATTCATCTGTTTCCTGGACTTGATATACAATACATCTACGAAATACACAAAAGCCTCCGGCATTTTATCAGTTTGGGTGGCTGATATCCCAGATAGAGGTGTTCGCAAATTTATTGTTAAATTACCACAAGCTGCACGAAGAATAACATTGCGGCTTGATGTTGTCCGTACAGGAACAATGAAGTCGATTTAACCCAGGCACATTAAGAGTAGCCAATGTTTCAGCAAGTTTCAGTCAATATTCCCTCACGAAACTGGTGTTAACTCTGAACTTGTCCGCACCCTGTTTGTTGATTTCTCAGACTGCCTGGTCCCTTCATTTTTGCTGTTCAGACGTTTGCGAGCTCACGTCTGCTTCCCTCGTTTTCGCGCCCCAAGCTGTCACCACATCGTTTCCTATTATATAGTGCAGACGTTTGGGAGCTTAGCCGTGAAAATAATATATAGTATGGGAGCAGCAAGGAGGAGAAATACAGGAAGGGGGAGGGGGGTGGAGGAAGGAAAGAAAAGTGAAGAAATCGGTACAGGATGCGGACGGCGCGGAGAAGGCAGGAAAATGTGTAATGGAGATACAGAATGTAGAATTATAAAACGATTTGTTGCTTGACATCGGCATTCCAGGGTGGCAGCCACTAAAACATACAGAAAAATACCTGAAGATTTTATCAGAGTGAATAGAATAGATGGAGGAAGGGAGGGTGCTGAGAGGCGAGCTAGGCGATGTGGTCGGTATAGACAAAGAAAATATTGGTGAAGAAAGAGGAGCTAATGGCGGCATAATTCGGCAGAGAATATCTTCATCAGAAAATATCGGCAGCGAATGTGAACAGAGAGTTTACCCGCGCCATCACAAAATTTGCTGTGATTCTTGCACAATTGCCGCCTTGACTGGGGGACGTATGTCATAATTTAGTATAATCATTGCGTGTGGTCGACATTCTGGGAACATACCCGAGATTTCTGTTTATAGCTAATTATAGAACTCAGCGGTACATAATATTGTTATAGCACCCAGCGGACAGGTGTGCTTGAGTAAAAGGTGAAAGTACTTCCCGCCAGATGAAATAAAATTCTCAGTAGAGTACAGCAGTATTCCTACTGTCCTCTTCTGAATCCAGTCTTTTCCGACTATGAACTATGTTGCGGACAGCAGGTCTTACTCACAAAGATCAGCACACAGCCTCACAGACAGCCCCCAAGCACATTTTAGCCATTGGTGTAGCGTGACACTTGCTCTTTACACCATGTCTGTTACAAGGACCATCTCCTGGGGGAAAAATGCGGGTCTTCGTGATGTGGTCCAAGGTGCATAACCCAGCAAATTACCACCGTAGCCCAGTGACTCCAGAGTGGAATAAAGGCCCCTTGTTTTCATTTCCTCCATTGTCAGACAGAAAGTGCTCAAATTGTCTGCATACAGGTTTTTTTTATGCAAACCGGCCTAATAACGCTTCTAGTAGCTTCGTATGGTTAGATACGACGACGTAGGATTTTTATATACACGGATCTCAGATTCGGTAGTTTACGCAGCTGATAATAATGTTCCAGTTTGAAATTCAAGGCTCAAAGTGAATTTAGTGTTAAAACAAAATAGAGGTGAAATCGAATTGCAAAAACAGAGACTTGCGATAAATCTTCACAATCGTATCCTCTATCAAGACCCTATGTTTGCATAAACAATACGTGAGAGATTTCTTGCATGCTGTGTGAAAAATAAACTTTTTATCCAACCAGTAATGTCTGTTGTTGTTGTCGTTGTTGTTCATATTGCTGTGTGAATTTCCCCCTGCGCTGGCTGGCTAGCCTAGTCAACATCCACGTTTTTATCTAGTGCAGGAGAAAGAAGAAAAAAGAAGTGCATTCTGTGGCAGTCGTACTGAGGCTGAGGTTTGGAAACTCGCCGTGGTATATCCATCATCGCGGCGCGGGACTGTCATGGCACAAGGCTGGGAAACTGGTTGATGCTTGAGTCTTGCTTGGCAGCCACACGTCTTTCTCTGGCACTCTGGCAAGCGGTGGGGGGTGGGGGGGGGGGTACAACCAGGGTGAAAGTGGAACTGAGCTTTTCAGGGGTGTTTGAGGAAGGAGAGAAGGATGCATTTCTTTTTTTTTTTCGTTCGCGAAGAAACAGACAATGCCAGCTGCCTGGTTGTCTCTCACAGATTGTATGATGAAAAGTGGGCGATCCAGTTGTAGATATCGCAGTGTCAATATTTTCAACCGTAGTTTCAATCTTTAGGACAAGCTTGTACGATTGGAAAAATAAAGGACTCGAATGCCGAATACGAGTGTGGTTTTACAAGAGGGAGCATGGCCCATCCTCCTGGGTTGTGTTACTGTTGGCTTTTTGGCATCATCGTGTAGACCGCCTACAATGCTGTATGTTTTCATGAGTCAAACTACACGCGCATGAACTTGTTTCTTTCTTCTTAGTTTTCCATTGTCGTTGTTTTTTTTCTCTTCGGACAGAGCACAGCCAGGTCAGCTATTCTTGGTGCTGTTTGATTTTCTCCATGAGTGTTTACATTTAGATCAGAGGAAATTGATCGGTGATTATATTTTTAGTCTAAAACTTTGCTACTGAAGTGCAAATATTCTCACTCCATGATTTCTGCCTGTGTGTGTCTGGCTGTTCTTTATTCTCCCATTGACACTTTGGGACCCCTTTAGTATTAATCATTCCACCAGCACCATCACCCCTGTCACCAACCACAACATCACTATCAACCGTCACCGTACAATTATTAACTCCACCACCAATAACGGTGACAAATCTGTCTGGTATAGAACAAAGTGATTCTCAAACAGGGGGCACTTGGCCTCCAGGGCAGGGATTTCAAATCTAAGAGGAGGGGGGCATGTTGGTCTAAAAGCAAGGTGCTCGTCTCCCATGCCGAAGGTACCAGGTTCGATTCCCGGTCTGTGCAGGCATGTTGGAATTTTTTGGGGGAAATTTCCTGATCCTATGGTAGGTATGATCGAGCACCTAGTCTTCTCTGATAAGGACGAAAACTCCGGGGGGGAGGTGGGAGCGTGTGCACGTTGCGCATGTTAAAAATACCTTGCATTTGGAAATCGAGAAGGGCAGGCCTAACAAGACCACTCCTAGGGGAAAATTTTTAAAAATATACCACAAAAACACATACAAATTAACAAGAAATATAAGAACAAGAAAGTGAGGCGTAAATGCCGAGAGCAATCTCCTAAAACAAAGTCGAAAAGCTAAATCGGGAGGGGGGGGGGTGTGAGATCAGTAATTTCCTGTGTATATAAATATGGTGGAACAATTATAAACCAGGTGACAGTTCAAAATATGGGAGCAATTGAGGAAAGCTTGGGTCACTAGCAGGACATGGATGGCCCGGGACTCTGACTGAGAACCACTTGGTATAGAAGAACCAAAGATAAAAATAGTGAAAGCGTCAGCATTGTTAATCAGCCATTTTATGGGTGAAGAAGTAATGATCTTCTTCAGCAGTGACTGCAGACAACACTGGTCACATGTAGAACAATTTACTGTTTACCTACGTTTCTTTACGTCCCAAATGCTTGGATTTCACTCACAAAATTGTAATTACTGTCTTTTACTCCATTTTCATACGTGCTTTCTTCCCCAATTGCCATTTAATTTTTTTTTATTTTGAGAAAAAGGAAAATGAGGAGAAGAACAAAAATCCCTCCAGTTCTTGTCTTGACGTTTTTTGCTTCATTTTGTTGTTGTTTTTGCATTTATGTTTCATTCTCGCTTTTCTACCTTTTTCTTCTTTTTTTTTTTAAAAATGCGTTCGTTTGTAGACAAAATTATTTCCCCTGTCCTTCGTCGTCATTATCATCATTATCACCAACACCCTCACCGTCGTCGTCAGCTTCCAGTTCATCATTTATAAGCCCTTTCAAAAATAACAACTCTTATCTCACAAAGTCGATTGATTTCCTGACACTGAAGATGGCAGATTACTCAACACTTCACTGGGAAAGACGCCTGAATAAATAAACCGTAAATCAAATTTCAAAATAGCTCCGCCCTGAGTTAGTTTGTTAAACACAAGCTGGAAGAACATTTATCTCCCAGACAAATTAAAAAAACAAAAAGGAAACAATTTCAAGAGGGGGGGGGGGGGAACAAAAAAAGTAATAATGATGTGTAGAAACAGCCAGCCTTTAATGAAAACAATTTTTTTTAAAAATCGGTATTCAGCTCTGGCTTCTGGGGTACTGTTTCTGACATCTCATAAATTACCTGGCAATTTGCTGTTTCATTTCTCCACTTCCCTCCTTGTTTTTCTCCGGATTTCCCTCTCACCTGGAAGAGCTGGCTCTAATGTGATGTGGTATATTTAGAAAACAACTATGTTTGTGGCCACCAAAGTTGTTTTGATGAGCATGCATGCGAAACCAATTTGTTTTTAATCGCCCGGTAATGCATTTTGCTTACAATCTGGATTTTTTAATTTGGTCTTAGTTTGTGGCATTTTTTATTGTCATTTGGCGCGCATGAGCTGTTTCCTGGCCAGCAGCCAATCTCACTACCTGTGTTGATATTAATTATCTCCATTTCTGGGTTAAAAAGAAACATTTAGGAGGTTATCACCCATATCTGTCAATTATAAATACAATGATTTGCTGCTTAAAACAAACGCTGCATCTCTTGGGAAAAGACAGGTAGAACTGGCGTTAGAATGAAATTTGCCAGATAACACTTAATGAATAGTCCTTAAGGGAAAGGCGAGAAATTGCTGTGTAGATGTATACACATCAACAGCATTGACGTCCAATATTATTTTCAACGTCTCGTGATCTTCAAAGTGCAGGTTTCAAAATCATTTTCTATTTTGTGCATATCTGAAAAGATGTCAGGGCAGCTATAAACTGACACAAGTTTGTGTGTACGGAATTCACGATGGCAACTGATTGGGTTGCTTTGTCATACTTTAGGCTGGCGCAGCTGCTATAGCCTATCATGAAATAGCGATTGAATAGGGAAACTTCTGACACTTGCAAACCGATTTGAAACAGTCAATAAATGCAAATTAATAGATATCATGAAAAAAACATTGTTGTTTTGCAAGTAGAGGACTGGACACAAGGTAGCTTATTTTAAATAGCGAATACCGGGTGATAGAGGATTACGTTTATATCGAGTGTATTTCCTGATAAGATTCTTTGATCGGTTTATTTTATTTCGAGTTCGGTGGAAAGTAAAAACATGTTTGATTGCTTGAGTAGAACTAGATGGAAATCAAACAGGTTGTTTTTCACGTCCGTGAAAGTTGTTCTTCTTAGCTGATCGTTGGGCAACCTTTTCTGTGGCCTGGATGAATCAGCTCATTTAGTCTGAAGAGTTGGGCTGGGCACACTCGGGGTTTGAATGAACTGGAGAGGAAAAGGACATCCAACGATTTGTTGATGATATTTTTTAATAAGGACAATGAAAATGATCAGCTATAAAGGAACAGCCGTTTTGCATTTTGGAATCTGTGCATGAGTGGAACAGTGCAGGGAAATTAAAAACCACAAACATTTGATGCATGTGTATAAATAATTATGTGACATGAATTTTTTTCCCCGTCATATTTATAGCAGATCACAGTTTGTTGAATATTCCTTTCATTCACCCGGTTTGTCCACTCCCCCATCCACCCTCTCTGCTCATTTACGTCTATGCTAGGCAGTTCTAGTGCATCAGATTAGCCTGTTCAAATTATGTCTCATTAGTTTCACAGTAAATTGATGTTTTCCTGTCTTTGTCTTCCCAGGAAACAGAATGGACTGTCTCAGGCGTCGGCATCCCTTTTCAGGTAGGAAGTATAAGTGTATGTAGTCATTAGTGGTGAACGAACTAGTGTGGAGGAGGGGGGGGGGGCGAAAGAGCGAGAGGGGGCGGGGGCAGACACATACAGACAGGCAAGCGGGGGGTGGGGGGGGGGGGAGTTGGAGAAATGGAAACGAGAATTTCATGCCTATAATAAAAAAAAAATGAAAGAGAACTATGTTGTGTGTTCAGAGACACTTAAAATGCAAAAAGGAAGATATTGTAATCATAATCCAGCATTAAGTGGCGGACAATCATCGGGGAAACTTTTGTGTAACATTTCAGCATCAAGCAGAAAACATTACGGTAATGCCTTTGATCGAAACCCCAAGATTTGCCGTGAGTTCTGTAGGACCTCTTGTTTCCTACTTCAGTTTTCATGTCTTCATGGCTGTGTTTTATGCTTTTGTGCATTTACCTCCCTGTTTGTTTGTTGTTGTTGATTTTTATCACCTCTCGTCCCGTGCCCACACTTTACTGCATGCTTGTGCATACCCGCATAATCATTTTCTTCAGATTCTTTGTTGGAAGCGACGAAAGTCCTTCACGGCCCTCAGCAGCAGCGTCGTCTCAGAGAAGTGTCCGAGGCAGTCAGGGAGAGTTTTCCGTCCACCATGAAAGCGACCACAATAGCCAAACTCTTTCACAGTCCACCAGCTCCACACCAAGCTCCTCAAGTGAGAGAACATCCGATAGCGAGGAGCAAACACTCTCGTCTCAGGGAACATCCGACACGTCATCCAGCACAGAGCATACTAATGGAGAGAGTCAGGCCACAACATCAGCAGGACTACCGTCATCATCATCGTCATCGCCTACATCATCATCAACTTCATCAGCATCTCCATCCTCTGCCAGAACCCAGTCTAAGGGCAGCATACTGACAGCAACAAAAGTTTTAGCTCAACAAATCCTGCAGAGAGTGCCGATTCTAGCTCACTGCCTTCACGATGCTCAGGGAGTCTACAGAACACTGCTGAAGTCTTTAGAAGGACTGGCTCGTCACAAGTGCTGTCCGCATAACCACAGTTGTCTTTCATATGTCTTAAAGGTTGGTTACTGTATTTCTATGTGTTGTCTGTCTTTCTGTCACTAGTGTCTGAGCTTTTCTTTGAAAAAAAAAAAAGGGAAAAAAGGGGGGGGGGGGCAATCAGTTAACTATGTACTGTCCTACAAACTTCGGCCAGAAAGGACAGAGGTGGGCAAAAATGTAATATTTACACCATGTACCATTTTGAATGCTTACCAGTCAGTTAGAAAATTGGAATAATATTGCTTAATATAATTGTTTTTCTACATGCACTTACTTCAATACGTCTCTGACGGTGCATAATACTACAAATGCATGACATTTCGACGGCGAAAACAATATAAATGTAATTACATATGTGTATGGGTGTCTTAAACTCGCATTCCAAAAGTAATGCGCACCAGATTCTTTGGCCTGACTTGGGGTGGAAGCATGACATAAAACTTGTGAATGAAAAGATATGTAAGATGACATAGCCCAAAATTTTCTTTGCTAGAGGTAAGTGAGAAGAGGAAATAGAGTACACTATACAGGAAATTAATTATTAGTTATTGCAGTTTGCGACTCGGTCAAAGTGCTGGAAGCAGTAGTACTAGCATAACTTCTGTCGGTATCCCAAAAGTGAGACATCGTTTCCGCACAACAGCGTAGAATTACTTTACGTTCAGCACAGGGTGTGTGTGTGTGTGTGTGATGCCGAACGCAATAATTTAAAATCCTAACAACAATGTCTGTTTCTGTATTTGGAGTGTCTGTTTCCGCCAGCCTGGGCCAAGATTGAAAGTAAACTGACACTTTTTTTCCATCACTAGCCACAGCCGAAACCTCGAAAATCTGGAGGAAAAAAGAAAGCTGTGGAACTGGCAATCCTGCCAGCGCGCGAGATGCACAAGATCATCTTGAAAAACTAAACTGTGTTTGTCGCGGAGAGCCACTAGGCACTGTTCATCACGGAAAGCGCGTACTCCAGGCAATAATGATTAGGATACAAGTGTGTCCAGTCGATCATTTTCATGAAAAACGTTAGATGTACGATCTTATTTTTAATATTTATGTTGTGGGCGTAGACTCTCGAAAGTTTTGTTCCATCTTTAAACTTACGCAACGCACAGTGCATTACATACACGTGTGCACACAGCACAGATGCTTTTAAGATGAATTTGACATTCTAATGCATGATTGGCTAGAAAATTTGAATTTACTGTTTTTCCTTCTAAGGTCAGAAGAAAGTGAGGGAGAGAAAGAAATTGTACTAAATTCATCCCCAGCGTTTTTTGTTGTTGTTTTTATTCGAGTGCCTTGTTTTTTCTATTTGTCGGTGCCTTGTTTTTTCTATTTGTCGGTGCCTTGTTTTTTCTATTTGTCGGTGCCTTGTTTTTTCTATTTGTCGGTGCCTTGTTTTTTCTATTTGTCGGTGCCTTGTTTTTTCTATTTGTCGGTGCCTTGTTTTTTCTATTTGTCGGTGCCTTGTTTTTTCTATTTGTCGGTGCCTTGTTTTTTCTATTTGTCGGTGCCTTGTTTTTTCTATTTGTCGGTGCCTTGTTTTTTCTATTTGTCGGTGCCTTGTTTTTTCTATTTGTCGGTGCCTTGTTTTTTCTATTTGTCGGTGCCTATTTTTTTTTTTAACTATAAAACGAGAACAAAACACTTTTTCCTGAAGCGACAACGTTTTGAATGATAGAAACTGTCGTATGCTTTTTTTTTTTTTTTAAATTTTACCTAAAGTGGCTGGAAACAGATTTCATGTGGAACGGGAAAGATCTCATTCTAAGGGCGCTTTGAACGATCTCAAACTTGTTTTGGGGAGTTGGTGAATGGAGGGACGAGAGCTAGAGTTGAAAATCCAGGGAGAAATTGTCCGGGTCGGAGATTGCTTGGAAAATCTGGATAGAGAAAACTTCAGGAAGGGCGATGGCGTAACTTTACAAGCTGACAAACAAACAGTTTACAAACATCTGGTGCTGAACCCGGAATGATTTTCAGGTAGTTGCGTGTCAGTTTCAGAATCCGGCGGTTTTAAGTTTTTTCTTTATATTTTTTGTAATGTTTCCCCAAGTCACTTGAGCTTAGCGGTTGATTATGGGCTGGATAAAATACTAATGTATGCCATACAGACATCCTTATAATGTAGAATGTTCAGATGAGAAATTTTAGCTGTTTCTCACTCTTTTTTTTTTTAATGTAAATTATTTACAAATTGCGAATAATATTCAATTACAACTTGTAAGAAGTCAAATCTGAATGTACAATTACTTAATTTTGCAGTTGCGGCATCACTTGGGAATCCTCAGATATCTGCAAGAGTGCTTTAACAAGCACTTAGAGGAAATCAGGAATTTGCCGTATTTTTTTTTTTTTAAACGTCTATTGGAAAGAAACGTTTTCATTTTCTGGTTCCACCCTATTTTCACGTGATTTTCAGCGTGTGAGCGGCTCGACAGCCTGGTCTCTCTTGCGTATTTTATGTAGGCTCTTTCTGTGAGCCGAAACACACATCTACTTCCATCTATCTCCACCCATCACCTGCTGTCTTCTCTTCACTTCCTCTCCTACCGACACCCGCTTCAGATGTGGCCGCCCCTGACACCACCACCCTCTGAGCCCACATTTCTCCCATCAATCAGGACTTGACAAGCTTGGCGCTGGTTCGCCCCCCCCCCCCACCCCCAACCTCTGGAAAAACGAAACCAATTTTTTGTGCAGTTCTGTTTACTGCGCATTATTTTTGGTTTTCAATTGCAAAGTGGCAAAAACTATAACTGGGACTGGAAATATAGCTGGAGATTTGACCAGAGAACTTGGAAATGTAGTCTAAAGTTAAGAGTTGTCAATTGCCAGAATTTATTCGGTGGCTTTACTGGGGAAGGGGGGGGGGGGTGGAAAGAGGGTCATAGGACTCAACTGAACAATATTGGTTGCAACGTAGGAGATTTGTGCCGCAGTACAGCGCTGGGGGCAGGCAGTGAGAGACCATCATTCCTATCTGTAAACACCCCCCGTCCAGAGATATCACAACTTCAGTCCGTATCCCAGAACTTGGACATCGGTTTTCGCGCAGCAAGTGAAATTGAAATTACTTTGAGCACGAATCTCGCAACAGATGGTCGAAGGTGAAAATACTTAAATTTATGCCATGCAGTTAAGCTCCGGTCGATCAACATCGAGATTTCAGTGAGGCAACCGTGAAGCAATCTCTTTAATTTGCGATAGATGGTTGAGGTCAAGGGTTGTGAAGTTTACAGTCATTTTATGTGGGCTGGCACAGTAACTGTTGTATTCTTGCTTCTCACACTGGGACAGGCGGGGAAAGGGTAGAGTCATCAAGTCTTTTGTACACACAGCCTGTTTTTCTCGTTACTTTGCTAATACAGCAGGAAAACACACTGTTTTTTCACCTTGTGTACCTCAGTTTGCCATGCCAGTGGTTTTCAGATCTACAGACGGGGAAATATATCCCCATTACAGAGATACAGGTGCAGATTGCTGCGTTTACCTTGTACCATAGCCAGTTGTACCACTGCTGTTGCTGATATACCAACTGTTCGTACACAACCATGGACTTCACAGTCCCTTCAAAATCTACCTTGGAATGCAGGGTCATGGGAGCATCTGTTACTATTTCAGTTTCTTTTGTCAATGAAACTTCGAAATGCTGGCTGTCCGGCTTCCTGCTTTCTAATTATTTTCTGTTCGCAGCAAAGACTGGCAGAGGTAAATCCACGAAAACCTTTGTGTTAAGCTGGATCTTTTTCCACTTTTTTTGCCCTGCAAAATCATAATTTCTCGCAGATGTGCCAGCCTTTGTTGAATCATGATCTAACATGAAAAATACAGGTTTGCCAAGCACTTGTATTTACACCAAACTATCATTTTTTTAAAATTGATTTTGAGCTGTGCCATGGCAGTGTCGAAACAGTAGGTGGCAATCAGTGATCGAGAACATGTCATTCCGTGTTTAAACAGCAGCAATATTATTTGTTGCTTTTTTTTTTTTTTTAGTATCATCGTTCTTTAAGGGGGGGGGGGGGGGAGAGAAGAGAATCCTTATTCATGAATATGCAGAGTTGCAAATTGTAAATTTTGCATGTCTATATTTTCCACGTACCGTGAGTGAACTGGGTGGCACTTTGCATTGCAGAGGAAGCCATTTCCGGCCCAAGAGAGCCAGATGGCTTTTCCTTCTGCAGGCTGGAGAATGCACAATACTAATTTGTCTGGTCCGGTGCCGCTTTCTCTCCCCCTCTCTTCTCCCCCCTCCCCCTCCTCTCCCCTACCCACCCCACCCCCGGCCTCTCTTCTCGCCGTTTCTCCAACCTTCTCCATTATGAGAAACCTGCAGCAGTCCAGGCATAAATGAGAGCCACTTTTCCACTGAGAGTACTGAGTACTTGAAAGATATCCCAGGGAAGGTGAGCATTAACGAGGAATTAGACCCACTCACCTACGAAATGAAAACCGTCCTAAGCAGCAGTTTGTCTCCTGTCTATATTGCCTGGCGTTCATGTTTTATGATCCCAGATTGGCCATAAGGGTCTGACTTAATGATGTAATTGACTTGAAGAATTCCACTGGTGGCGCGATAGCTTGTTAAGATGTGAATTCCGATTTATTTACTGACGGGTATATTATATCGTATGCGTCATTATGTTTGTTTTATACTCTAGTTTTCTGTTGTTGCTCAGTCGTAGGACTTTTTGTAATGATTATTTTCTGTGGGAGGGGTTGAACTGCAATCAGGATTGGACAGAGGGATATGTTTGTGTGTGTGTGGGGGGGGGGGGGGGGAGAGAGAATTTAGAAGGATTTTGCATGCCTTAGTGTGAGTGTGTGGTTTATAGTTGAACTCCGTCGTTGAGATAAAATGCATGTATAAGAAAAGCAGGTTTGATCGCATGACCAGAAAATGTTGTGGACGTTCGTTAGACTACTGAGGACACGTACACGCTCACGCATGCGTGTGTACAAACACACCAGGAAATGGAAATATAAGTCGGGCTGAGGAAGGGGTGGGGGTGTGGGTGTTGAACAGGCCATCATGAGATATAATGGGGATTTTTCGAAGACGCTGGGGAAATGGAGGTGTTTAGTTCATCTGTAGAATTTTATGGTGGTTTGTCTTTTAAGTTTTCTTGACATAATTATATCACTCATTATTTCCTTGAATAAATTCTACTTATGTGAATATATAATAGCCACTTTCTGATAAGTTAATATTAATGCATATGTATATAATGTGTATATAAATATGAATATGTTATCCTGGGACGGTAGTGCAAAGGCAGATGTTGGATTTAAATTAAATATTTTTCTGTACTAATGTTGCATAAAGTGTATTATCTCAATGGGAATTTACAATGTGAACAGTAGATGTAGTTTTTCTTAAAAAGCTGCCATATATCAAGATGGAATGCTTGAAAACAAATTGGAATGAGACGGGTTGGGGGCGGGAGGGGAACACTAGCTGCAATTACAAGCCAATTTTGAGCGGCTGTTTGCCTTAATTTTGGCAATAATGGCGGGTGCCACTGAAGCAGCTCTGTACAGCAGACAAGCAGAGCATTTTTCCCTCCGCGGTTGTTGTGTTTTCTGTTGCAGGGATTAAGGTAGGAGGAACGCCAGGAGTGAGCCTAGGCCTTGAGAAAGATAAATAAAACTGTAGCGTACACCAGGCATGGTTTACACACCGCTTTGCTGGAACACTGGCGAGAGCAGGAGAAATTTTGTTGGCTATCCATGTGGCGGGTTAAAACCGAAATACAGAAATTGTATTATCATTTGACGGATGATGATATGATATAGAGTTAGTTATCTGTCTGTCTGTCTGTCTGTCTGTCTGTCCGTCCGTCCGTCCGTCCGTCCGTAGGTCGGCCTGCCTGCCCGCCTGTCCATTACATACATGTATGTATAATCTGCGCGGTTTCTCTGTCAGCCCTTCTATCTGTTTGTCAGTTGGGTGTGAGGGCGAACTAAAGGGCAAAAGGAGGGGGGGGGGGGACAAGCGCGGCAGGCCAGTGTAAAGAGAACGAAATGTCTGGCTATTTTGGATAAGAACTTTTAGCAGGTATTAAGAACGCCATTAAAAGACATAATTAATATGTCCAAAGAAAGGCGGAAAATGGTTATTAGACAGTGATGAATTGTGTGAACAGTATGGTTTTGCATGCCTGGCTACAGAACAGAAAATACATCTAGTGTCTGTCACTTAGTCCATTGGTCAGCTCAAATATTTTTGCACAGCTGGTGTAAGTGATTGTGACCAGCTGGTAATTGCTTCAGTGTGCCCGTGGCCACCTAATTCCTCAACATAATCTCTTTCCGAGGCTGCACTGCGCATTCTTTTCCTTACACAAATATTCGCAATTACCATCATTTCTTGTTATTATTGTTGTTACTTTTTATTGTTTCATAAATGGAAAGAAAGCGTGCAGGGCTTCTAGGCATGTCTACAATAGATGAACTTGCAGCTGGGGCTGCCACTCACACAGTGAAGAGTGTGGCTTGCTCACACACACTGCATAAAAAGACGAAGACGATTAACGAAACACGCACGACGATGTTTCTTCAAGTCGGTGATGAATTCACGACAGTCGTGCTAATTACTGAATGTGCATTTTTAACATATTAATCAGTCGTTGACGTATAGCATGGTTTTTATTTATTTATTTATTCATAAAATTTATTTATTCGTGCATTTGTGAGAAAATATGCAGACTATCAGATTTTTATAACCTCATCAGAGACTCCTTCCGAATTTGTATTTTCTTTCCTTTCATACGCGCCACATCCAATTAGCTCAACTGTTTTATTGGTTCAAGTTCCCAGCCAGTTACGTTGTCGTTTTTTTCCTGATGAAGGTTAATATACCGTAAGCATGATTTGTGTCGGTTCTGTATTACTTCTTACGCCAGGCTTTGCTATATAATATACATCTTTTTCTTTTTGCCTTATTTTGTTTTCGCTGAATGCCAGCATCGATCAGGATATGATTTGTTTAATTTTTGATAACTTTATATATTTGTTCGCCGATACTGAGTTATTAGCCGTCATCATGACTCCACGTCACTTTTCCTTCTCACTTTTCATCCTTCCATCTCCGGACATTCCAGTTACAAATACATGTATCATACGCTGGGAGATGCGACTGGCTGCTTCAGATTTTTTTGTGAAAATTTGAAACAAAAAAAACCCAAAAACTTCAGGACGCCAGATATAGGCTACATATGCAGCTGTGCATTTCTTTTAACAGATTTTTCTTATAAACCGGTTTGTCACTGGCTGAAATCAGCAATATCTCACACCGCGTACGCTTCAGTTTTGGTGGAACGGTTTAAAAAAAACAAATGTTGAGAAAAAGAAAAGAACATGAGAGAAGAAACAGGCTAGAGGTTGCCGAGGTCTGTCGGAGTCTCCGACAAGGTGATAAGCAGTTTTATTCATGAGGGCCAGCTGGTGCTTCCCATTGGCTGGCTCCAGCGGTTTGATTGACAGGGAAGTAGATACCGGGTGACAGCTACTGTTTACTACCCCGCCGCTTCCTAATTTACACGGTTTTGAAATCAGGCTGGGAGGTGAGGTGGAAAGGGCGTTTGGGGGGGGGGGGGGGGGGAGAAGAGACCGAGTTAAAAAAGAAAAAGGAGGGGGCGATGTCGGTGGTTTTTGTCAGGAAGGAAGAGCAGGGGATGATAAACGAGAAGAGATAGAAATAACATTATCTCATTGACGTTAATGTTGGAGGAGGGGGAGGATGTTTTAGAACAGCCCCAAGTATGTGTACATTTATATCGATTTGTCTAGTGAAGCCGACATAATCTTTTCAGTGCTTCAAGCACAGCTGTGCTGTATAAGGTTTCTTTCCTCTGTGTGGTAAACTGAACGTTGATTCTGATCGCCTCCCTCCAAATTGGAGACACCAAGAATAAAAACAAGTTGTAAAGTAAACATTTTGCTGGGCTAGAAGAGATTCTGACTGAGTGATAAATAACACAAAAAACTGCAGGGTAAAAATTTACCTTCTTCCAGAATGGGATGTTTTCCAATTGTGCTATAAAATCATCGTAGAAATGAAAAGAAACGATGATTTTCTCCCTCCCTTTCTCCTTTTTTCTCTGGCTCTCTCTCTTGATCTCTCTCTCTCACTCTCAGCTCTGTGTCTCTTTAGCCCTCTTCTCTGCCTCTTTTTCTCACTCCATCTCTCTCCTCTTGTCTCTCCCCCTTTCCTTTGTGCCTGTCTGCCTTTCTGTCTGTCAGTATCACTCTTAAGTTCTTTTTATTGTTCTTCCTCCTCTTTGTCCTTTCAGACTCACTAAGATTTTACCATAGAGAAAGCAGGTTTGGCTCACACTTGGCCGTTTCTGTAGAAGGTTAAGCCGGTGGTGCCAAAATTTCATAGCCACGAGAATCAGACTGCTTTCTGTTAACATGGCTTCTGGGGCATATTGGGCGGCTAAGATTGTAAGAAAGATTGTGGAATGAGCTTTGAAGAAATGAGACGAATGGTTAGAATTTTAGGCTCGGGTAAGGGTGATTGGTTCAGATCGAGCCTTTCAACACAGCCTTTCTTCTCCTATTCACCGAATTTTTTTCATGGTTCCACATTTATTATTTACTGAAGTAAAACAGAGGTAACTAATGCTGCCTTTTGTTGTATTAAAACGACTGTATTTCGACGAACATTCTGTAGTTGGCTACAAGCTGCTTGCTACTGCTTCAGTCGTTGGATTTTTGAATTATAACCAGGGATGGAGCAGACAGTGGTAATAGCACAATTCACTTGGTGAAACTTCAGTAATGGAGGTAGTGGTACAGAAAATGTACATGAATGACTGTCTTGGGAAATAGAAATTTTTCTGATTAATTATACTCTTTATTCAAAATTAAAATCGACAGTGTGCGTCATCAGTGCATTTAAAAGTTTTTTTAAAGTTTACGACCCACCTGTAATGGAATTATCTCTTTAAAATTTACCAAAAAACATAAGCGCAGTTGTCAGTATAAGATATCCATACTTCATGTCATTATCGGGTATTTATGATTGTGTTGCTTCATGTTGAAATTAAATTTTTGTAATACAAGACGGAAAGGAGTTAGGTCACAGTGTTCCAAGCCACATATGTGTAGCTTACATTATTCTGCCGTTTTTCTTTCATGACGAATTGATGTCATTTGCCGGCATACAGGGGCTGTTGTGCAGGACACCTTGTGGTTTATTTCCTTTGCTTGTTTACTTCTCTGTCTGTCTTCGTCCTTTCCGTGATACCAGAGTGTTTGTCCGCGAGTCTGTGTAGGGGGGCCTACTCTATGATGATAAACAAACATATGAACCGACACATTGACGGTACTTCGTGATTTAGACAGGTGACAGAGAGAGTGTATTTCTATGAAATATGAATAAGAGAATGAAGATCTAGAACTAGAAGTAAAACTCACTGCGCCGCCAATCTTTCAGACCGCTTATTTCAGACCTTTTTTTGTGGATGTGAAAGAATGAGTGGACGGGCCAGAGAGTAAAATATTCAGCCATTTCAGAAACAATGGACCAAGTTAATTCTTTAGTATTAGTGTATAACTAGATGAGCTACCGGGCATTGCCCAGAATAAACAATCATGTGATCCCCCCCCCCCTCTAGTTTTTTAAAAGTAATTAACTACAGTCTTCCTTCAAAACCCATGCGCACCAGAACACTACGCACCAAACTGAACGCTTGATATGGTTACTTTTTATGATATGTACGGTACTATATAATATTACGAAACAAACCTGCAAAAATACAGATGTTACATAGCAATAAACATTGCTAATTTAAAAAAATACATGCTCGAAGTGAACAACTTCTAATTATAGCCATCATCTTCCTTATCTCAATTTCCACCTTCCTGCCAAATTTAAGGCCTGAAGAGTGTATAGTTTGGTCAGTTAGTCGTGCCAAAGGTTGCAAGTTACTGAAATATATAATAGATATTGAGAACCTTTCAATTCAAGGATTGCGCAATGTCGAGAGCTCTTGCTCATCGTTGACCTTAGTGAGGGGAAATAATACGCATTTTGGATCAGGCGCTCCCACTGCGAAATAAGATCGCATCCCTTTTTTTAAGAATGGTTTTAGTGTACAGCCACTTCAAATTTCAGAAGATTCGATAAGTAATGGAACCAATCAGCTTTTTTTTTTTCTTTAATTTTGATTATCGTGAATTTGATAAAAATCTGCTTCACTAGTTCAGATCTGATACACGAGCATTCAGTGATAACAAATTATTGATTGTTATCAGAGAAGTACATGGCACTTTTCCAAACTGTACATGTTGAAAGGACCACATCAGTTTAACGTGGACCCAGTCATCTTTCTGTGGTATCTTTCAGGGCGGCGCCAGAATGTTTACCTTTGGCTATATGGTACAAGCAGCCATCAGTACCGCCACGGTGTTGACCTCCATCCTTAAAAAGCCATCCTTGCTGAAGAGCACTTTGTTCAGCAGGATTAACCTAAAGCTGGCAGCCTTTCTGGGTGGATATTCAGCCATCTTCAGGGTAAGTTCATACTGGATTCAGCTAGGCACCTAACTTTCTCAGCTCTCTCACTTTAATACACGTACGTGTAGTTATAGAAGTGCTTTTTCTCTCTTTGTGTTTTCAGGCACCACAAGTTTTTTGGTGTTGAGCCCTCGTATCACATTAGTGGCATCTCTATCAAGAACTTAATTTTCCCACTGAAATTAAACAGTAATATTTATCGTCTTTTTATGGTGCCTGTATACCTTCTTACAGCGAACAATAATAATGTAAATAATTTAATTTGACATTATGCGGGTTGACTGCAGGGAACTGCATGTATCTCTGTTTTTGATTTGATAACCAGAATCGGCATCTGGGCAATTACTCTCTTGTCTCACTTCTAGGCAGCACAACATACTCAATTTCATTCCATTTTGGTGACAGGCAGAGATAATGTTCAATCTCTCAGCCTGTCAATATTTGTAGGTAGTCCAAACTGAATTTTACTTTTTATCACAACTCACCAGTTATTGTCTAATCTGATGGGGCTTTCTTTTCTAAGAATTTTGATACCAAGTTTGTCATTCTGGCTTAAAGGGCATTTTCAAAAGTGAAAAACCTCGAATTTGCTACCTTTTGCAGATTGCAGAATAGTCCAACTTTGACCGCCCATAAAATAACTGTTTATTGAGTCACAGCATTAAAAATTATCTGTTTCCAAGTCAAGGGGGTGTACATTACGCTCAATTTTTTTCGATTGGTACAAATATGGTACAAGCATCTCATTTTACTTTTCTTAATCATCAAACGTCATCCGACGTCAATTTTGTGTGAACTCTTACAACGGAGACAAAATAATGTTTTTATTCTTTTTTTTAATTGAAAATTAGGTCAACCGCGTCGCCATTGACTTAGCACTGGGTGTTAGAAAAAGGTGATGAAATTAAGCATTGGGTGGGTCTATAAAAACAGTCGGCGCTTTGCGCCGAAACATGCCATAAGTCTAATTTTGGTACACCCTGAAAATACAAAGGCTGAGGTTCATTTGCGTATAATTTTGATCCTGATCTATTAAAGTTTTTGCCAGTTTCCTGATCAACAAACTTTTCAACAAATGATTTTTAAAGGAATTTCAACTTAAAACAGGATGAAAAATACATTGAATGAAACCTCATTTATCTGGCTTTCTGTGTGAGTTATTTTCAAACGCGTGCGCTACATCGGCGTGCCGCGCCGCGGTCTTTTGTTATGAGGGGGTCAAGTCGGTATGTGCGGCTCAGGGCGAAAATGGCAAGACTGTTTCTTGTTCAAGCAATAAAAAGACATGGCTACATACATTAAACAATACAAAAGATAATATACTTTGACAGACTTGAACTTTATTTTGATGTAGGATACACGCCGTTTTACATAAACTCACAGCAGTAGTATCCTTGTAATGCTGGTCTAAAATTATGCCAAAACGGGATTTCGCCCCTTCAGCGGGGCAGTTTGGATTACCTAATATTTGCCAGCTGAAGACACATTTTGCAAAAGATGGTCAGGAGAGTCAATTGTGGATAATACATGTAATGATTACGTTTTCTTTTAAAAAAAGAAAAAAAATGCCATTTGCAGAAAATGGAAATTCATAATCATGTCTTTTACATCGTATTTACTTACAAATTATCTTTTATTTGCAGGCAGTCAACTGTTTACTGAGATGGATCAGAAACAAAGACTCAGAGTTTCATGGTTGTGTGGCAGGGGCTCTGGCTGGCCTCTCCCTTAGGTTTTATAGGAGTATTACTATAACTTTGTATGCAGCCACAAAACTGGTGGAGGTAAGCACCGTAAGCCTTTGAAACTGTTGGGCACAGAAACTGAGGCAGATGAATGAATGATGGGTGTTTTTTTTTTTAATTTAAAAAACTTTAACACTGCTCTCTTGAATGTTGGGCTCTGGGTCATACAACTTTCTTTTACGTAAGTTGTCATGGACTAAAGCAATTCTCATGCATCACAAATGTTCCAGAGTCTGAGGTGTGAATAACAGCAGCATGGTCAAAGTTTCAGTGAAGAATGAGAAAAGAAATATGTACAAAAACAAACATGAAGGAGAAATCGCAACTCATTGTGGTCTTGAAAAGGTTGCAAGTCTTTTTTTTTTTCACCATCAGAGAAGAGAATAATCAGCTGACTAGTAAATGTTTCATATTCTTTTGTTTTGTCCACAGATACTATACTTCAAAGGCATTGAGTCCTACGGTTTTCCATATATCAAATGTGCAGATATTTTCATCTATGCATTTTCCACTGCCTTCATCTTCCATGCGGTAAGTACATGTATTGCAGTGACAAAACTGTTTATGCCTAATTTCCCTATTTGGAATTGCCAGTCAGGTAACCATCATGTTCCAGATAATGAGTTGAAATGTTAATAATAATATGTTGCATGCTTTTTTTCTTGTTTTTGGATTATCTTCATATGGTGCTTTCAGGCCTTGTACAACTTTTGTCATACAAAGGAACTATCCTGTCCTATATTTGACTTGTTTCCATTCTGACAAAACCAGTGTTTTCTTTATATGTTGTCATGCTCTTTCCTCTAATTCCTCATCCAATTTCAACCACTAATTTTATGTGTGGAAATGTTCAAAGTAATCCAGAGTTTGGAAGTGATATGCATGTAGTACCATCTGATTTGTACAACAGGGTACATATATTTGTTGACACTTACCTTGGTATTTTTGTTTTCAGGCTGTGATGGAGCCGCATACACTGAGACCAGGTTATTGGAAATTCTTGCTGAGGGTCACAAATAACAAGTATGACATCATCAATTGTAGTCCGTTTTATCATCACAGTTTTGGAGAAATAATCAATATATCCCTATCATTACCTTCTGTTTCAGTGGCACCTGATCAAAAAGTCAGCATTCAGTTCTTGAAATATGGCTAATTCAAGAAATGACAATTATTGCATTATATTGTGTGGTAATAAAACCTGCTTAGTTCTGTTAGAAGTGCTAATGTTCACATTCCAGCCTCTCAGCATTTATAATTGTCCTATCCTGTTTTTAGAGTACATTTACTGTAAAGGTCTTAGAGAACGAAAAGTGATTCTGATTTGCTTGAAAAGTATATAATAATTTTATTGCCTTGGAATTGTATGAAGACAGACTAAAGAGGATGCTGTTGTCTGTAAATTATTTAGTGTATCTGTCTTTAAAGATGGGATAGAACGCATAGTTTATGGACAAGACAGTTTGTTATTGAGTTTTCAAATGTGAGTGGATAATCTCGACGAATTCTCTGAAGAAACTTTTCCATCTCATATTATCACATTCTGAATAAAGTTTGGTAGAGCCGTTGGATGTTAAAGTATATATACACATGTGTGTTGTTTATTCTAAAATATTGTATTTTCTGCAGCTTTATTTATCATGATTTGGAATGATCTTGCTGTTGTTTGGAAAATGAAAGATTCTTGTTTTTCCCTCTATGTAGCCTGAAAGCATGTTAGCTAGGACATAGGACCAGCGAGATGAAAGAAACAGAACAGAAAATTCTTGAAATTCTCAAGCAGTTTTTCTTGGGAAGGAGGGATACTCTATAAAGAGCATTTATTTTTTCCCCCGGCATTGTACATGTAATTAGTATTTTATGTGAAGAGAGAAAGAAGTGTAGGGCACAATTGGCATTCATATCACACTTGTCACAGTTTGTACAAAACACAGATTCATTTCATCTTTTTTCTTTACAACGCAGATTTGCCATGATGAATCGACATCTGCTGGATGTATTTGGGGTCAACTCTTCCAAAATCCAGCCAAATTATTGGCCTGACTATGATCCAGCATTCACATCCCTGGCCAGACCAAGAAGTTGAAAGTGGACCAAAATAGATTATAAATCAGTATTCTGTGATCTCAGTTGATTTATTTTTAGAGATTTCCTAGAGCCTGGGCAAAATCAGCAGGCCTTGATTACTTAGCTCAGACACAAGTGAGTCAAATCTTCAACATGATTTCACCAAACTATACTGAAAGATAGCCTGAAACAGGGTTTTTTTACGTCCTCTTTTATAAGCATCTTAATTCTTTAATAATTCTGAAGTCATACTAGATATTTTACACATCGCCACTGTTTTCCTTTTTCATGAAACAATGCTCAGATATTTGTCAGTTGTCACAGCTCCAAATATGAAAGCTGTCATTTGCTTTTGTTTAATAAATTTTTCTCCCACAAGAGGGGATTTGACTTTCTCTTCTTTTCATCACCAGTATCATGCATGATGAGTCAAAAACATTAAGAAATACATTTTGTCTTTATTGAAATTGATGAAACCATAAAATCCTAACCACCGATGGCACTGTTTTGTAGTTTGAGCCCAACTTTTACAATACTGAAGAGACATTAGTTTAAATGTGAAATATATATTACATGTATATATGTGTACTTATGTGAAGCTATGCAATCTACCATCTTAAATCATCAACAGAAATTGTCTGTCAGATGATGGCCAAATTTTACACGAGAATAGAACAAGGACATTTATGAAGTCAGTCTTCAACAATAACTTTGGAAAGATGATCATTGCAATAATACATGTTATATTTCATTGTGATTATGTGTTTTGTGCAGCCACTCAACCAACCCTTGTAATGGTAGTGTAAGTGTTGCGGTATTGAACAGAGAAATAACATTATTTTAAAGGGAAGATTGTGAACAATGAGTTACTTTTTAGCAGGGTATAAACCTCTTGCCTCTTAAATCCAGCTAGACCAGTTAATCATTAACTGCGATCCAGTGTCAAGATATGAAAGGTAAGTCTATGTGTTTCCATAGGATGGCGCATTACCTGCCATTGTCAAGAATTAGGAGCAGGTAAATGCTATTCCCACCTCATTAAGCGAAGATAAAACCTAGTACAACCATAAATTACATCAAAGATGGTGATTACTTTGTGGAGAACAAAACTGACAGGAGAATTCAGATATCTTGTAAGAGCTTTCTGTGTGAGCGACACAAACAGGAAAATGGAATTTAAGGATAAGCTGCCAATCACAGTTTCGAGACCTCTGCAAAATTGTTTGTTTGTGGGAGTGCTCTCATTGCTTTACACTAACTACAAGTGTTCTCCAACAGTTTTCATCATATAATATTCATGATGGGATGGTATAGCATAGTAAAGTTTTGACAAATAGCATAAACATTGGTAGAAACGTGTAGTGACTATACCTGAGTTGTTCAAGTGTGGCAGCCTTGTCCTTTTCCAGCTTGAAGACTTTTCCTCTGCCTCAGATGAAATTGCTTGTTGGGTTTCTTCAAAATGATGCATGACTTGAACCCTGTGTGGGGCATAGGTCATCCACCAAGGTCCTCCACCCTGCTCTGTTTTAGGCTGTGGCCTCAGTCTGTCCCCATACGAGTCCCAGCATTTTTGTTTCATTTAAAATGATGCATAATACATGTATTATAGTACATGTATACATATACAGTGTACATGTATTTGGAAACCATTGGAGACACATAATAATGTATTTGGAAACCATTGGAGACACATAATAATCATCACTCTAGGCTTTTCATTATAGTAGAATATTGATGGAAACTGCTATAAAACAATTGTTCCAGTTTTTGCCTTGGTGAAAGAAAGGATTTGGCCATTTCATTTGATGCATTGAGATACGAGATATGATATTGAGTAAACAGATGTGATTGTCATTGTGGAAAATATTCTGAGTACATTTATTATTGTAAAGCCCCTTGTTTAACAAATGACAAAATCTTTAAGTTAATGATTGCATTTGAACTCTTCATTTTGTAAGAATTAGAATACTGAAGAATATTGAAATAAATAATGACCTCATTTGGTAGTCAACTAAATCTTTCCTAGTAGAATTTACTGTTTTCGGTATGTGATTGATACTGATCTTTTTGGATGTCACTTCTTTTGTAAACAGTAGCAGTTTTACTGAGGTGATAAGGTTTGACAGGTATTATTTGGTGTCTTTATACATGGACAAGGTATCACATGTTTCATAGCACAGGTATTGGAAATCCAATTACATGTATTCTAGTGGATTAGTACACCATAGGGGGGCCTACTTTTTTCACTGGCACAAGTGAAGTCACCACAATGACATGAGCAATTTCTGTCAGCAGGATTGATATAACTCATGCCACAGCTTTTGATAAGGAAAGTAATGCTTTCTGTGAAAGATTTTCTATATAAGTTCAATCTGTCCCAGAATGATGCTTTTTGAAAATGTGCTTTCTAAAAAATGTGCTCAAGGCCTCAAGAGTGGTCGATGTGAACTTTTTGATTTGGCTTACAATAAAAAAAAAAATTCAATATTTTGTAAAATTGTTTTTGTTGTATGCAACTTTTTTCTCTTGTTTGTTACATTTAATTTATGACAGTTACAATTTTATTAACATTCTTGTTGAAACTGAAAATAAGGTGAAATGGTACAACTTTTCAGATATTGTCTAAGTATAATACATGTACATGTATGATGCTGTAACATGTGCTCTGAAATAAGCCACATGTAGCACTTCCCAATCCCAGGTTTTGAAGTTATGAGTTCTATTGAAGTGACCATCTTGAGTGATAAATAACTGTTTAACAACAGATTTGTATGTAATCTACAATGGTTTCAGGTAGCTGTAGTTGTAAGAATGCTCAGACGAATCTGCTTCATGATTGAAATAAGTTTATTACATGTATATATATAGTAAAGATTAACACATAAGATGCAGTTGTGTAAAGGTGCAGTATGCAGGGCAGCATATTTATACATCAGGTCAGGTCAAGTGGGCCTAGTCAAATACAGGTTGTTGCAGTCAGCATTAACTTTTTGTGTGTTGTACATGAACCATGTGACATGTTTTTAAAATGTGGGGAGAATGCTGTAGTGATGTACCATTGTCAGCAGCTTGCTGGAGGAGATGGTAAAAAATAGTAAAATGATACATAGAGGCCAGGTTTCAAGGATCTCAAGCCAAAATATGACTCCATAAACTTCAAATACCGGAGATCTTGGCCTGTTTTAGACCCTACTGAGTAGTATTCCCTATTCAAAGTGACATGAAAATGAGTTCTGCTTTGTTGAAATAAAAACATTAAATTATTTAATGTGCATGCTGCTACTGCTAATGCTTGTTTCATAATGATCAATAAAGAATATTACATGTTTATGTATTCAAGTTCTCAGTTTTGTGCATTTAATATCCAGAACCACCCATTCCTTTTAATTTTATTTTCGTGATTCCTGTGCTGACTGGCAGTTTCTCTTCTTTTTGTTCAACGTTCAACATAAATTATTTCATTTTATGCACTTTCAATTGTGACACTGGAGTGTCATTTTTTTCTCTTGTGACTTGTGTGGTTTGGGTGCCATCATAATATGTACATGTAAATAGTTTATGAGAAACATGTGAAACAGAGCATTATATAAGAAATTATTTACATTCTGTGCTTCTTTGTTTTCAGAAACCACGAATCAAAACCAGGAGGGTAAATCACCACTGAATTTTTATTAAAATTGAAATTTGATTTGTTGTTGTAGATGTCTGTTAGTCTGTTTCTTCCAGATGCCTGTGATACAGTAATTTCTGTTCCTTGTGAAGCTGATCCTGAACTAGCCACATTTATAAAGGATTATGAATGGTGTTCTGTACACCATAGTCTTGGAGAGAGATGACCTTGCATGACTGTTTTTAACCTATTTACTCGTGTAAGTGTAATGAGTCCCCCCACTTCAAATTCAGCCTACTCCGCTGTATTTTATTTATACATGTGTGCACTGTACTTAACAGCAGAATTCAGAATTAATAGGCAGTGCAAGGGTATCAAACATAAAAGTGGTCCTAGAAAAACAAAGTGCATACATGCAGTAACTGAATTAAGGTAAACAGCAATATCATAGCATTGATTATGATTCTTTATACATAATAATAATATACATGTAGGCCTATGTGCTGTACTTATTAGTGATCTTGGAAGTTTTGCTCCTCATGGGGTTCTGTGACATGATGTTAACTTTGCATTTGGATACATGCATGTACAGTACATGGTATCTTCATGTGTAACATTATGTTATACATGGGTTTTAGCATTGTCTGTTTACTGACTGTGTAAATATTTACTTGTGCAGGCTTATAATATATTTACATGACTGTGTTCTTGTTTCACAGGTGATACTGCTATGTTATGCATACATGTACCAGCGAGTGAATTTGTTGGCCTTCTAATTACATACAATGTACACTGAACTGTGGAATGGAATCGGAGCTAAATTTCCATTAGCTTACTACTCTGTGATGCAACCTTGTTTGAGTGTGCTTGACGGCTTAAATCACCATAAACTTGTGTTTGAACTTCAGTGTCACATCTAGAATAATACTGCATGCATGGGTATACATGTACAGACTGCAATGCATAAACTTACTAGAGAAACTTTGACAACACTATTTCATACCCTTCAGGCTAAATTCCACATGCTATACATGTATTATTTTATGGTCTGTATTAAAAACATTCTTGGACATGTTGAAAGTAGCAGTGTTGTCATCCAATACATGTAATTTTATATGTATGTATCTTCTTTTAGAAACATTGAAGATGCATTGTAGGTGGTTATTGTACTGAAAATAGTTCAGAAAACATGTAGTAAGCATCAGATCAAAACCATCATGTGCTCAAAAGTTGGATGAAATCTTGGGTTAGATGCTGATGAAGTCATTAGATTTTATTTCATGATTTAGTTACATAATGGGTAGAGAGCTGTGCCAAAATGCTTCTGGGATGTTATGTACCTGTATGTGCCTCGATGTAATGCAGTTTTTCTCCCAGACTTTACAGTGGAGAATCTGTATCTGTTTGTGAAAATCCTTACACTATCTTTCAAAACTTCTGTGCTCAATTTACAATTGACCATAACTTAATCTCTACTATTACTAATACTTTGATACTGAGAGCCAACAGCCTTTGTTTACTACAGTTTTGATGTTAGCAGGTATCTAAGGGCATCATGTTCATCTGTTTGCTCGCTTTACATGTGCACGAATGTCAAATTTTTCATTTTGTGCAAGTTACAATTTTGTTCCAAACTTGGGGTATAAAATCATGGCTATTGGTATAAGTACGTACTGTCCCCAAGCGTTTTGCGTTGCGCATACGTATAGGATTATCCCTAACCCTGCCCCCTACCCTTTCAATCACAAAACAGGAGGAAAACAAAAAGAAAATGTAAGTAATTTCGGGAGGAGCTCTCTAGCTGTGGAGTCACAAAAGGCTTTAAATTAAATATCTACCTACATACCCCTGGCGCAAAAAACTTGGGGAACGTATGTACAGTGCACTCTCCCGATTACGACATCTCCGAATAACGACATTCTCCCGATAACGACATTGACCCCCGGTCCCGATTTTTTTACTATATGTTATTAGTAATAAAACTCTCTAAATAGCGACATGCTTTTTAGACCACTCTCCGGATAACGACATTGAGTTAGCAATAATCGGCTGTGACTTTGCTAGATACAAAAATAAAAATAGCTAAAATATTGTTTCCGGTCAGTTTCATTTCATTCTCTGAGCCAATAAAAACACTTCTTTTCCGACCAATGAAATGTCCTACCAGAGGCACCTCATAGCCAATGAGATCGCTTTGTTATCGGCCAATGAGATCGCTTTGTTATCGGCCAATGAAAACACACCTGTGTCTATTGTCGTCGGAACAAAAAGGGTGACGCGCATTAAATGAGTCAGTCATCACATCGCTGACCGCTGAATCGATTGTATTCACCCATGTGTTCAGTTGTATTATTAAATACAGCTGCACTCATGCCAGTCCCAAGCCCGGATAAACAACAGAGGGAAAATGACACACAAAAAACAACAACAAAAAAAACAAACAAACAAAAAAAACTAAACAACACACACACACACTTCGTGTATTTTACATGTTTGGAAAGTCCGATCACTGATCACCCACTATGGTTGATACGTTACATTCTAAGGGTCTAACCACACCCCTTTTTCCGCCATCTTGAAAATCTCCGAATAACGACATGTTCCCGATAACGACATGCACCTCTGGTCCCGAGCCATGTCGTTATCGGGAGAGTGCACTGTAGTTGTAACAGCATATTATCTGAATTCTTGTAACAATTCTAATTCTGTATCCACAGTGTCATTTAGGCTAATAATTTTGTCATCATGTGACAGTTTGCAACTGAATTGTCAGAATCAGGGTTTTATAAAAACAGGAGTGTGCAGGAATGAAGTCTGACAGATTAATTAATAGTGATGTATGTGAACAAATAGCATGCTTTTATGTTCATACTACCGGACCATCTTCAAGCTGCACGTGTTTTTTGGTGTATGGTTTCTTCGTTGTGTAATAAGATGTGTTATTGTGTTGACTGATTAAAAGTGCTGTTTATATTTTTCAGATTTTCAAACAGACCAATTAAATTTCACTGTACATGTATTTGTAGATTTCTGCTTCCATAAAAACTCAGTGTAGCGAGCGATTTTATTCTTATACAGCTCCTGAAATCATGTCTGCTCCGGTAATCCCCAGCCTTGAGTTGGCGAGCTGTAAATCACAAATGCATGTATTTGGAACAGTGACTTTGATGATTGTACACATATGAATGGTCTCGCTTACTCAGTATAGGCAGTTTACCTGAAACATTGGAAGTCTGACCCCCATAGAAAAAAAACAAAAACTGCTGGGGGAGAGATAGTATCCTGAGTTACTTATGCATTCAAACAATGTAGCAAAAAAGTTTAATATTACAATTTACAGTAGGAAACTTCCATACTGGTGTTGTCAGAATGATTACCTGTGTGTGCAAATTTAATGTTTTTAGTAAAATTCTACAATTTATTTTTTATACTTCTGAATTATGGATTTTCAGCCCTTGGATAATTTACAGTATTTGATTTTTGAAGGTTCATTTTCAATTCAAAATAAATCCAGTTTGCGAGTGCAGAGCAGGTGCATGTCATTTCCGTTACATGTTGGTGCTCAAAGATTAGATGAATGAATAGTGATTGTCTCATTTGACATAGTATAGAATAAAATGTCACAAAGCTGCTTCAATTTAAAAACTGGTAAATGAACTAGAAATGAAACAAACCCAAATCTGTTTAGATTCAATTGTACATTTTATTTTAAAACATTTTCTATTGATGAAATACATGAACTTCCACAACCTGAAATCGCTGTGCAACATATTTTTCTTTTTGCATGTTCAGCATATTATTCTCTCTCATTTTCAAGCACAAGTACCTATAATTGTAAAGAACTTAACCGCATACTTGCAACTGAAAAGCACAGATACCATCACTAAAAATTGAACACAGAAACTATGAAATGCCATAAATCCATTTTTGCTGGATTACATGGTTAAGAGAATTACAAGGTACAAAGTTCATGGTATGACAATTACATGTAGAGTGAAAGACTGATGCATCATTATTACAGTGCACTCTCCCGATTACGACATCTCCGAATAACGACATTCTCCCGATAACGACATTGACCCCCGGTCCCGATTTTTTTACTATATGTTATTAGTAATAAAACTCTCTAAATAGCGACATACTTTTTAGACCACTCTCCGGATAACGACATTGAGTTAGCAATAATCGGCTGTGACTTTGCTAGATACAAAAATAAAAATAGCTAAAATATTGTTTCCGGCCCTATGATTTGCAGCAACAAGCGACAGACCGGGATTATGGATTTCTTCCCTAAATCGAAATCCGACTGTTAGTTTAAAAAAAAAACAAACAAACAAACAAAAAAAAAACAAAAAAAAAAAACATTTTTAATGTGGCCATGTGTTCAGTTGTATTATTAAATACAGCTGCACTCATGCCGGTCCCAAGCCCGGATAAACAACAGAGGGAAAATGACACAAAAAACAACAACAACAAAAAAAACAAACAAAAAAAAACAAAACAACACACACAACACACACACACACTTCGTGTATTTTACATGTTTGGAAAGTCCGATCACTGATCACCCACTATGGTTGGTACGTTACATTCTAAGGGTCTAACCACACCCCTTTTTCCGCCATCTTGAAAATCTCCGAATAACGACATGTTCCCGATAACGACATGCACCTCTGGTCCCGAGCCATGTCGTTATCGGGAGAGTGCACTGTATGTAGGTTATCTGTCAGAAGCTGTCACCAGCTCAAACCACTGTCTCAAAGCATCACTCAGAATCTGTGGCATTGCATTAATGTCCCTCAGGATAATGTAAAACGGGAAAGGGAACATCTCCATGTAGGGCTTGATCTCTTGAATCTGTGAATACATAAAAATAAGAAAGTGAGCTGTGATTCAAGCTGTATCATATACTGACACTATGCATATCTAAAATGCGCATTTATCTTCATATAATAACACTAATTAAGCACCCCCCCCCCCCCCGAGAAATTAGATAAAAAAAAACATCAAATTAGGATATCCAGGAAAAAAAATTACATTTTAAAATTTATCAAAATCACATTTAAGATTTTATATGGGACATTTGCAGAATGAAATATGTGCAGCCGCCTGACAAAATGAGGCGCTTTGTGCATTTTTGGTGGTATAGAGATAATGGTATCACCAGATAGGTTATTCAAAGCCTTTGATTTGGTTTAAAAAATACTGCTGTAATTTAATTAGCAGAGAAGATATGGCCTCTCAAAGACAGGAACGTGACAAAACCACAGTTCTGAGAATAATGCTTTTAAAGTTTCAGCTTTTAGTCAAAATTATTGATGATGACTTGATTCAATGTCAGTTTTGAGGCAGTTCCTCTTCTCAAACAGGATTATCATTTGGAAAAGGAATAGTAAAACGCTTAAACTTTTCAAAAATACTGAAAACGCAAAATTCATAAAATTGACCCTTGATGTATTTTAACGATTTTCTCAAATCAGGTAGTGCGAGATGTGCCTTTTGTCTGGCGGCTAAACATATTATATGCCACCTTGACAACCAATGGTTTAAAAACTAAAGCAGATACAAACACTGGACATGCAAAGACTGTGTGAAGACAATTTTTTAAGGACCAAGAAACTAATTTTCCAAAATAAATTCATTAAAAAATGCAAATTCATCAAATTTTGGACATTCAGCCACATGTCCACAAATATTGACAAGACGCCAGACTGTCCAATATCTTTCATCTGCCACTACTGGATAAGGAATGTGGAGGTAGTTAGGTATATTTTCAAATGAAATGTGCTGACACATTAATAATAGACACAGGGTTGAATACTTTTACATCGATGCATAATGACGTAGCATGAGAAATTCCTATATAATAGCATTTCATTATAAATAAGCATTATTTACACTTACCTCCCCTGAGAATAGAACATTTATAGCATAAATTAATTTCAATACAATAAGTATCCTCATTCCACATTAAAGACAGCAAACACAATTTATAATGTATTACCTTTCCAGAAGGTTCCATGATTGGCACTCTAGCATCAAGGATGGAACCCTAGTAAAGGGAAAAAATGGACCATATAGTGCTGAACAAGAAAACAGTACACTTGTACATGTAGTAAGATTGTTGACATAATAAATAACCGACCACCAACATCCTTTTCATGTATCTGTACAAAAGTTAGGCCCAAGTGGAATGTCCCTGTTATGCGCACCCGCTGTCATGAGACAGAAAGTGATCGGAACATGTTTTACTGTAGCAGTCAACAAATCAACTAGCCCTCATCACCGCAGATGAAGTCCAGTTATCTTGACTGCAAAGGCAGGTATCAAGGAGTTTTTAAAAATCATCAGCAAGATAAATTTAATTGCAAGAATGCATGTCACTTTTCTGTCTTTAATTCAGTTTAAGGCACCATGCTATATTAAATGTATGTTTCATACCAGACAAAAGTATCTAAGTCATTCTTTCACTTCCTTTGCTGTGCTTTTTCTTTGCACTGTTTCATTAATGTTTTTTGTGCAAATATATAAATCATTCGTTTCCCTTTGTTATATGTGAGGCAATCTAAGAAAACCCGTTGGGTTGCGAAAATCCTTGTATTGAGTAATCAGCTTCCAAAGGTTGTTTGGGTTACCCTAGGTCTAAATTTAGCTAAGGTCAGAAACTGAGGCGTTCTCACTACAGGCCGGTCAGCCGAATGTAGGTCAGACATGTAGTGGTCCGACCACTGGCTAGCCTCACCAGGCCTCACTCAGAAACAAAGGGCAGTTACTCCCCCTGATTTTTCAGTGACAATATCGATACTCCAAATCGATACGACATGACAAATATAAAATAGAGAGTAAAGTGAGACTCGATACCATAAATGAAATAAGTACGGCATCGACCCGGTCTGTATTTCCCGAAATTCAAAGACAGTTTACATTACACATTCGCTACTCATGCTTCAACTTGTGAACTCGTGGATTATAAAGATTTTAAGATATCTAGACAGATCAGAATATACATAGAAGTGACTCCTTCATTTATCCGTCTCTTGATTTCATTTCATCAAGTCAAGAAGAGAACGAAGGATTCTGTAAACTGTATTTTTTTGTTTTAGTTCATCACATCAACTGGGATTCTGTAACATCAGTGCATTGTAAATTGTGGTGTTTCGTGCTGTACGGTGGCTGTGAGTGAGCTGCATTATTGATTGTAGGAAACCGCCTTGACTGTAGATCTAGTCTAGATCTAGATCTAGATTCTACTTTTTACATGAACTGGACTAGGGGTCTACAAATATTCACTCAAAATGGGACGAAAGTGTTCTGTGTTTGGCTGCAAAACAGGCTATAAAACTGATGATTCCAAAGAGAAAATACCAATCTATGGATTTCCAAAGGACAAAACTAAGTGTCACGAGTGGGTTGCAAGCTTACCGAACAAACTGAATGTAGAAGATGTTATTGGAAACATGGGGATTTGCGCCCTGCATTGGCCAAAAGATGTTCCTACAACTAAGATCCAGTCCTCTCGGCATTATGTTCCAGCTGTGCCCCCATCTGTGTTTCCTAATGTTCCCTCATCTTGTGTTCCCACTTCTACCTCCACTACTCCACGCCGCAGAAAAATGTCTACACAAGAGGCCTGCGCAGTGGATATCGATGAAATGAGTGAGTTTCTCGAACTTGACTCACTAAAATCTGAGAGCTTCCATGACCTGTTAAGTCGCAAACTAAAAGACCTGGGTTTTTTGGCCAACGAGTACTAAACAACCGAACAATTACATTTTCCTTAGCCATGAGAGAACCGGTCCAATACCAGAGTTTTCTGTTCATTTCAAATTATAACTATTATAAGCAAAGTTGAGAGTGAGACGTTAATTTTAGACTATGAAGCATACTGCAGTGTGAAGAGGATTTTTCACCAGTTTATAAAGAAAATTAAGTCATGGAGTCAACTTGATGAAGTTCTTCGCTTTGTGATGGCTTATTTATGCATCGGATCAGTATGATGACAAGAAGACTGCACTCATCAAAAGATCTGTAACACTAACAAATACCCCAAAGAACAGTCGCATCTACACGCACCAGGATCTCCTTCTTGCATTCACTTGGTTATTCTTTTGAAGCGGTTCTGCCTCCAGTTGCAAAGCGAAAACATCCAAAGAGGAAGATTGCTAAACTGACGTCAAAATCACAATAAATCCCTGGAGTAATTATTATAATGCCTGCATCCACATTACAGACTACATGTATTCGTGAGTACAAAATAACATTTAGTTCATTGTTATTGTTGTCAGTGCTATTGATGTTGTACAGTTTGTCTTTTTTCTTTCTCCCATTCATGTTCATTTTTGTTTGGTATAGGGTGAAGGTGGTGGTAAAGGCAATGACTGAATGAGGATAGGGAGTTATTTAAGTGTGTGTCTGAAAGATTGCTATTAACTTCCCCTGGTATACACTGCATTATAATGACGGCTTTTATCTGGTGCCATTCTATGCAGGCTATCAGAATTAAACCACGAATACTGTTCAAATGAGGTTCTGTTTCTTAAACAACACAGAAATTTTCATTCACTCAAATTCCACATCACACTAGATCTAGAATTAAAAAATGAATCTACATCAGTACATGCACAGTTGTGTTATTGAACCATGCTTCATCGCTTGGTCAATTTGTCAGTTTTATGAATCATATGAATTTATGTAATTTTTTTTAAACTGAACCAAGCATCGTTGGTCCTGCACGTAGTATTTGGTAATGAAGGTATTTTGTGTGTTTAATTTTTTCACTTATCATAATTTTAAAAACATTTTTGTGTGTTCTAAGTAATGCCGAAAACGCGATAGTTTGTTAGAACACATTTCTCATTACTAGTATCTGAGCTAGCCCATGTGGACCTCTGTTCTAGTAATACATGTAGTACTAAACGTATTATTTAATTAATGCTAGTCAGTCTCTCTGCGGCGAGACGGCCCACTACATGTCTGACCTACATTCGGCTGACCGGCCTGTAGTGAGAACGCCTCGTCAGAAACTCATTCTACATCCAGTCCTACATCTTGTGTGTAGTAAGTCTTAGCATGGAATAAAGCTTCTAAATACTTCAATTTTGCATTTTAAATGTAGTGGACCAAATTTGTTGGTACGGTATCACGTTATTTCACCGTTTTCATGGTTTAACACCTTTGTCCTCTTTTGGACGCGCACTCATATTTTACTACCCTGTCACACCATATACCAATGGAAAAGGAAAATCCACAGCTTTTCATTCATGACTAGTATGCATAAATACAATGGCTCTGTAGTATTTTGTAAGAGTTGCGCATTTTCATAAACAAAAGATCACCGCCTGTTTACATGAGGCCAACCTTATGATAAATCGGTTTTTCAATTGATTTTAAATTGCAATTGTAGACTTAAATATTTTATCTGACAAAGCAACCTTTGCTTTGTGCAGAAAACTTTCTCCTGATGTATTCTAAGTGCAGAAGAATTTTATTTTAATTAATATATGCAAAAAAAAAAAAAGCGATTGCTATCAACAAGATGGCAGACAGAGAGACAGTGATAGAGCTAGATCCAGCATAACATGTTTTGACTTGACTTCATGAATGCGAAAAAAAAAAAAAAAAAGGCCTGGTTGCTTGAAATGTTGATCTCTGCTGAGTATTTAAAGTTTGTGATTATTATTTTGTTTTCCAGGTGAGAAAGATGCTTCAAAATGTATGAAAATGAATGTGTTGACTTTAAATGCCATTTTCTCACTTTGTAATATCCGTGTGTTTTGTACCTTTAAAATGTCATAGCTTTGGTTCTAATGAACTTATGAAGTAAATAAAAATTTAGAAAGCAAAATTCTCTGCACACCTTCTGCTACATGATGGTGCAAATAACTCCAATTGTGAAATTTTCGCATCCTGACTGGTTTTCCCAGGCTGCCCTCACATATGTCAACTGACATGGTGAAAGTACACTTTGGGAACCTCTTTACTGATCAACTGGCTGCAATCATTTTGAAATTACTCCAGCTATTGACAATACACCTACGAACAATTTTCATCCAATGTGCAGGTACATATTTCATATTTAGCAGATTTTCAAAGCATCATGTTCTTCACTCACAATTTGTTATCCTACCCTAAAAGGATATAATATCAAACGAAATTTGAATGCAAAATTTGCCATCATATAAAAATAGGCAGCGTTCTTTCTCACCGCTCTGGAGAGGTGCAAAATAACCGTCGTTCTTTCTCAGATTTTCATTTGGCTACAAATTCGATCCTCGAGTTTTCTCTTTCTGGATTTGTTTTTTCCTTCAAGCGTTTCGGAATTTGAGATTGAAAAACAAGTGTATGTTGACTCTTCAAAGTCTTTCAAAGCTCGTGAGAAGTCAAAACTTGCAAACGAACTTCCAACCTTCATAACAAAACTGGTGAAATTTCAAGTTTTAAAATTGAGTACGCTGCCGTTCGCAAATGAATCAGTGAAGATTGACGATTGACGAGATCAACTAATCAAGTGCAGATTTGTGGACTCTGTGTAAGCCTGGGCTCCTTTGTCTCATTTATAAACCAGCAAGCGGAAGTGAAGTATAGTCACAACAATGCGTTCGCGCATGCGGAAAAAGCGGTGTGAAAAAACGCTGGTTTTTATACACCGCTGAGAAGCGGTGCAAAAGGACAGTGCCATAAAAATAATCCACTTGACTTCACCGTATGCACCTATTGCCACTTTTTATCATTCAACCTGGTAATCTACTACTAGTAGTTACAGGATCAACATACAACTCATCAACAGTTGATCGTGCCCACCTTTTTGTCAGGATTATCCATGACAACAAACACAAGGAAAATTCGAGCTGAGCGAGCACGGCGCACCGCCTTCCTCACAGTGTCCATGCCTTCCCGGAATACACCATGGCCATCTGACAGGATCAGAAGGAGTTGAGCTGTGTCCGTGTTACTGGATGAAGAAGGCTGGCGGCTGCGAGCTTCTATCATGAGCGCCAGGGCTTTATCAAGGAGCTTGAGAACAGAAATATGAAAGTATACCAGTAAGCATTTATTCATACTGGCCTGTTCCTACCAACTGAAAAATACACTGACACCAATTCAACTAGCATGATGAATTCAGAGAAGAAGTGAAATCCCTTCAAGATTGATCCTGTACAAAGAATAAAAAAGGCCTGACTATGCTCAAAGGAAATGGTTTTATGACCAATTGTTTCTTCAGTCAATTTCATTACACCAGCTTAGAAGTTGCTGATATCAAGTACAAAAGGTCATGTACCACAGTTAAATTACTCAGAAAAGTGGCAAAATCTGCTGTTAACCCACTTTCACAATTTTTTAATCTACTACGGTAGGAAAACATTTGACTTGTGTACAATGCATGTTGTGCAAAAACACTTTTTTTTTCAGGGTCACATCATCCTGCAGTGATCATTTTCCTGAAAACAAAAAACAACACTGTACTAAATTTCTACTTTAAATTTTACCCACATCTTACTGCCGGAAAATTAAAACAATTGTTCTAATTCAAATGAATGTTATTGAAAGGTGAATTGTCCATGTTCTGTAGTCCCAGAACCATTGAATGAGGCAAGGGAGGATCATGACACGGTTTTATATAGCAGTTATTGCCCATTGGGTTCCACATAAAAGATGTGCCCCTAAAGGATCAACTGCAAAGGAAAAATTGAAGGTCATACAAGCAAACATAAAGAACTGACAAACCGAAGAATTCCTTCTCCAGTGAAGTCTGAACAAAAATCAAATGGGGGAAATCACATTTATCTGAACGCATCATCACCTTTTGAAACTGCAAGCCAGAAAAATCAAGAGCTAGATCTAGATCTATGCACATCTTTTTTTTAAAATATCTAGATCTATCTAGATCTAGTCAAGAGGACATTAAAAAGCCGGTGACTCCAAATAAACCAAGATCACTTTCAACAGACCTAGATCTAGTCTAGATCTTCATCTAGGCATAGGCAACTGAAATTAACTGTCGAGAAAACAAAAATCAGATAGTGCATTGAGCACTGGACCTGCCAAGGTACTGAAATAGTGAAAACCACAATATAGGCCTAGATCTAGACTAGACCTTTTTCATATTTTATGCTAAACTAGTAAAATTCACTTTTTAACATCGTTTTATAGAATGAAATGTGCTCCATCTTTCTAACTTGGTTATAATTTTGTTTGATAAATCTAGATTATTATGATCACAAAATTGGAAATGGAATAAAAATTTGAACAGAATGAAATGGTTTTTGCTTCCTGCAGCCAAAAGTTTCTTGATGGCATTTATGGTGGCGTTTTTCATGAAAAGGCAGAGATCTCTGTGGCAACATGATGGACTGACGTGATGAATTCAGTTCTGGCTGCTAGTGCTACAACAACATAGATCCAGATTCTAGACTAGATCTCTAGATCAATGTCTATCTAATCTAGGCTAGATCGGTATTTCTAATTTTATACAATCACTCCCATCTCAGATGGACCTGGGGGGCATGAGGGTCTATGGGCGGTAGTCAGGCTGACTAATCAGGTGAAAAGGGGCTGGGGTAGCTGTAATAGTGGTGCCTACTGTCGCAAAATGCGGTGGTAATTGACGCTACCAATTGGAGACGAGAGTGATTCTACAAAATTACCGGCCAGATCTAGAGTCTAGATCTATTCTAGTCTAGACTCTAGTATCCTGCATTCTAGTCTAGACTCTAGTATCTGGTCAAATGCCAAAAACTGGGACAATCACACATGCCTTTGGGATTTCTTTTTAAAATTACATGACACAGATGTCACCACTTTAGTTTCTCTTTGTTTATATTTGATAAGAAATGATAGATCTAACAGGAAACACAACATTGCAGCGAAAGATCATGTAACGGTGCAGAAAATTTAATTTGAGTCCGAAAATATGGTGAAAAATCGGCTAGTGAAAACGGACACGTCAGAGGTGGTCTACTGAAAACCTGAACATCGGATGAGTGGGTGTCTTGACCTCATGTTTTTTATGTTGTGCTTATACATGAATGGTGCATCTACAGCTGCAAACCCGAAAATTACTTGGAAAACATTAAATCTCATCGCTAAACCTAAAAGAAAATGTCCGTTATGTACGTCTTTCATCGTGTCAAAAATACGGATTCCGAATCGGAGAGCCGATTTGACTGTTACCCACTACGAATGTATCTTCGACATAGAATTTTATCGTTTACTTTCTGCTGTAACGAAATCTTAAGTTTCGTTTATAACCCCGGTTGCAGTTTTGCAAAATGAGCTTTATAAATAGCTCGTTACTCTCCAGGTCAATTTTGACGTTCGTAACATTGTGGTGGATCTCCACACAACGCGGCCCGCTTGAACAGAGCGTTTTGTCACCTGTAGCTTATGTCACCAGAAAACGAATTTACGTTAACTCACAGTGATAAGTTAATGTGTTATTATATTATTAAAACCTCTGTGCTCGTGTCAAAGTTCAAAGAGCATGTGACGTTTGTAACGTAACGGGAATGTGCTGACGTTCGTAATGTTTCTTTAAACTCACTTTTGCTCTTCAGTTGCAAGTTATGGAAACGTATTGCTCCAAACATACATCAGTGATCAAGACAAACACTGAGGCATGATTGCAGCATTAGGCCCTTGCTAAGGAATACGGAAAAAACAATTTATCTTAAAATTTGACAACTAGATCTAGATCTAGTGCTTTGAAGTCAAATGATGTACGTAAAGTTGTCTGGGTCAATTTTATGTCCGTAACGGGAGAGTGCGACAACATGTGGAAATCTAGTGCTAGTAGTAACAGTTTCTACACAAGTTTCAAGTATTGTTGAATGGAGAAAGAAATTTTATTTTTATAGATAGATCTTGTAGTGTCAAATTGTGGCAAACTTATGAGTTATAGAGGAAGAGTACATTTTGGTGTCAACAAGTGATGTACGTAACAAGAATGCTGAATCACATTTATTGGTCACTAAGTTCACTCAAAGTTGTCATTAAACCATTACTATGTTAACATCTTTTTGTTTTTGTTTCAGTCATTGCTTGCTTGCAGTTTTTTAACTGAAATTATGTTGTCAAATTCTAGTGTCAATTGAGGTCGGTTGTTATGTACGTCATTTGACCCACAACTTCAAATTCATGCATCAAGCAATTCTTTTATCTGTAAAACAGTGTCTGAATGTGTGTTTTGTCAGTGGTTTGCTTTACAAAGGTGGTTGTTGTCCCTTCATGGTGTCAAAAATGATGTAGCTTACGTAACAGGAGGGGATGACTGCAAATAAACTCTTAATTTCTCATCAACTAGACTCATTCTTGTCCCAAAACCAGTTAAATATGGTCTGTCATATATCTGACCACCCTGTCAAAGCAAAATTAACACTACTGGATCTAGCTGAAAAATTGGTTCACATGGTCATTTTGGTGCCCCACAATTTGGCAATTGACCATCTGCGCTCTTCCAATATTTGGGAAGATGGGCATCCTGCAGTAGGCCTATAGGGCCTACATGCAACAGAAACCTGCCTTCCTATCACAGAAGAATTACAGGAAGGAGTTCCGTACTCGAGCGCCAAAGACCAGAAACTAAGTAAAAGAGATGATACATAGCTACCCCGGGGGCTTTCCCTGATATGTCAATCTGACTACTGCCCAGACGAACATCGGCCTACGGCCCCATTTTGGGAGGAGTACCTTACTCGAGCGCCACTTTGTCAGATTGATAAGTAACGACGTGAGGGTCTAGTCAGTTTGTATCATCGAGGCCGTAGGCCGATGTTCGTCTGGGCAGTAGTCAGATTGACATATCAGGGAAAGCCCCCGGGGTAGCTATGTATCATCTCTTTTAGTTAGTTTCTGGTCTTTGGCGCTCGAGTACGGAACTCCTTCCCCTCGATGATACAAACTGACTAGACCCTCACGTCGTTACTTATCAATCTGACAGTCTGACAAAGTGGCGCTCGAGTAAGGTAGCCTACTCCTCCCGAATTAGGCCTACGCACCTGTTGCTAACAAATTGAGCTTAATTCACCTAGGCATACCAAAATAGTCCACCTAACTTTTTAAAAAATTATGCAGCCCACCCGTTACCACGAAACTCACCATGTGGTCAAGTTTCGTGAGGTGACATTGCCCGTTTTAACTTCGAACAAGTGCTGATGACTGTCCTCTCACATTCCTCCTTAGACCCATAGCATGCCATTACTGCTGGGTTACGTTAATTTGCCTCTTGCTTTAAAAGGGCAAGCTTGTTCTTTGGCGGTCTCCAACAACCTTCAGCCAGATCCCTGCCCCACGCTGTCAGCACCACAGACTCACTTATAGTGGTCAGCACGCCGGTGAAAATAAACCGGAAATTCCGGAAATGGAAAGTTTCTAACTAACTTTTCACCTCCTTACGGCGACTGGACAAATTTGTTCCCCAATAATAATTCCCCACTATTGCCCCATGTTGACATGTAGCATAACCCACACTGACTCTACGTCCACCATCTAACTGTAAGGGTGTGCGAGTAACGATTCCGGAATCGAGTACTCGATTCTTAACTGCGGCGATTCCGGACCCGAGTCTCCAATCAAATACTCGATTCTGGACTCGATTCCAACAAACCGATTCCGGACTCGACTCCTCGGTAAAGGACTCGAGTCCCATACACAAATTGGGCAAAAAATTACACTGAAAGCACGTCAAATCACCACGCCACCACCACAACCACACGTGCTGGGTGAGTACAGCAAGTGGAAACCGACGGCAACAGAACTGAAAGTGAAACTACTCTTAGAATTCCAAGAATTTACGGTGGTTTCGATTTCAAAAGAAACACTCAATGCTAGCCTTAGCTCACACAAGTTGTTATAGTTTACAACAACAGCAACAACATCGCCACCATCATCACCACAACCAACCAATCAACCAACCAATCAACAACAACAAACAACATTCCAGCATCCTCCGTCCCATCAGAGAGATTGTTTTCTGCTGCCGGAGAACTGGTATCCAGCAGGAGATCAAGATTGACAGCAGAAAATGTAAATATGTTGTTGTTTCTAAACAGTAATATGTTGTAAAAAAAAAAAAAAAAGAAAGAAAACAACAAAAACAAAAAAAGAAAGAAAAAAAAAACAATTAAAAAAAGAAGAAAAAAAACTTTAAAAAAGAAAAAAAAAACCAACAACTTTCAATTGCTGACTATTAAGAACCTATGATGATCCCAAGCAAACTTCATGTATGAAGTGCATTCTCTGAGGTTCACAGTTATAAATTTTAGGTATGCATTTTATTTTCAGTGTACCACCACCACCAACACCAACAACAACAACAACAGCAACAACAACAACAAATACAACAACAGCAGCAGTGGTAAAACAGCAGTGGCAACAACAACAACAACAGCAGCAGCAGCGATAACAACAGCATTAGCAGCAATAACAACAAGGTTAAAACAATAATTGCAGCAGTAGTGCATTATTATCACCACAAACCACCACTACCACCACCACCACCAACAGCTACAGCAACAACAGTACTGAAGTTAAAACAATAGCAACACCAACATTGCCATGCAAAAAAAATTGAATAACAAGTTCTCGTTAGTATAATTACTCGAGTAATTACTCGATTCCTGGCACCTTGGGAATCGAGTACTTACTCGAGTAATTATTCGACTCCTTTTGTTATTACTCGATTCCGGAATCGAGTCCGAAATTTTTGGATTCGCACACCCTAAGTGGCCCAGTTTTCTTGTCCATTTCAATTAGTAGCGATTTCAGAAATGAACTTGCCATACTGAACAAATGAAAATACGTATCACAAGTTGCCTGCTGTTTCAAAGTTCCACAAATTACTATTAAACTCATGCAAATTTAAAAAAAAAAAAAAATGTCTTTCTTGAAGCATTGAATAAAATGATTAAGGGTCCTCTCCTTGACAAATAAATCTCTCAGCCTTACTGTAATAATACTAAATCAATGTGGCGAATATCACTGAAACATTACACTCAAAACAGTGACAGCACCAATATGGAACACCCAAACACCACTGAAAATATCCATCAACATCCACTTACATGTATAAAAAAATTAGTGGCGGGAGTAATTCATTGTGGTGACTATTGTTTTGCTCAGAGCTACAGCCTGAGTGACAGTCTCAAAAATTATAACATTACTTTTCTCAAGTGTCAACTAATCTAACCTAAACACTTTTGTATCAGCTTTTTGTGTTTATTCAAGTTTCAGGCAACTGTTTAAAAAAGTTTTAAAACTAAAATACAATGATCTCTTTTTGTGCTCCCTTTGACAAGCTCACCCCACGGGAAGACTGTATTTGACAAGCGTTCAGTTACATAGTGAGTTCTGAAGCAAGACAGTGGAATATTGTGGGAAACTGTCCAGATTGGACAGCGGGAGAGAGAAGGGAGGGAACACCTGTTTATCCCAGGTAATGCTGTGTACCTCATCTAATCTTATTATAAAAAAAAAATAGTGGTGGGAGTAATTCATTGTGGTGCAATTTTGGCCCTTTTTTTGCTCAACGCTGGAGCCTAAATGACAGTTTCAACAATTATAAAGTTAATTTTCCTAAGTGTCAACGAATCCAGTCCAATCGCTTTTGTATCGACCGATTATGTTGATTCGTTTCAGGTATTTTTTAATTAAAAGTTGTAAAAATGAAAAATACAATGATCTTTGTTTTGGCTCCCTGTAGTAAGCACACCACACTAGAAAGGATGTATTATTACGCGTTCAGTTCGGTACGTGCAATTTCCCTATCATATGTGAGTGAGTAGTGCTCCGGAGCACATGGAATCTGTAGTAAGACTGTAGAATATGGGAAGCTTTGTAGACTCAAAAGAAAGAGAGAGAGAGAGAGAGAACGGTCGGTTCACAGGTTTATCCCGGATAATGCCGGGAACTTCATCTAGTATTACAAAAAATATTTTCATGAAACACAAATAAGCAGCTTTTCATTTGGATAAAATTATAAATAAAATATGCAATGAACTCACCATCCCGTATTTGGTCTGCTTCTGCTCACAAGATAACTGCTGTAAAATTTTAGCCCCTGACTGATTTGTGAATGGGTCAGAGAATGGGTGCAGAAGTCGGAGTTCCTCTCCAAAGCTAGAAAGGACAACAAACAGCAGTGCTGGTTAACTGTACTTACTATCTAAACACAGTGTCTGCAGGATCTCTTTCACTGCCTTTCTGACAACCAGTACAGTCTTATGCATGCATATATGGAAATATTCCTCTAAACCCTGGTCATCCAATAAATTATTAGAATTTACAAAAATAAGAATATTAACCCCATCACTGGCACACATTTTTCCCTATCTTAAGCTAAAAAAACATTTTAAAGTGCATGGACTTACATTTACATGATTTTAGTAGGTCATATGCTGTTTGTCAACAGTGCACTCTTACCATCGATTTTAGGACATATTGTGTACTTTCACATCACTCTCACAGTATCAATTTTAGGACATTTAAAATAATCTACAGCACAGTCAACGAGTTCATTGCAAGATATTGTTATACAATTAGGAAAAGCCAAGAGGGGAGTCCTATTTATACACATTATTATGATCTGCACATAAGATAAGAAGAAGAAGGGAAAAAAAAAAGGTAAAGGTTTCTGAAAACTTACCTGCACACTGCTAAATCTCCAGACTCAAGAAGAGTTAGAGCATTGGAAACCAGAGCTAGAGACTCAAAAGCAAGCTGTTGTGGACAGAAAATACATTTTAAAAAAACCATGAATGTTGTAAACAGCTATGCCAAACATTCCACAAAAACTCTTTCACCTGCTTTGCAAATATGAGGTGTAGAAAAACTGCTACCAAATTCTGCACTTAAAAATCATGGATAACAAACCTTCACACTCTACATCTGTCAGTTACCCCCATGTACATTTGTCGTGACATACTGTAAATTATTGGTACTGCCAATTTCTAGCCAACACTGAACTAATCATACACCTGCCAAACAAACAATAAAAAGCCTGATCCACTATAGTTTTTGACAGGAAATGCTAAATAAATGAAATTCTTAATTCTGTGTGGCAAAAACTCAAAATTTAAAAGCTGATTTTCTGACTACAACTTAGTATAATCCTGAAGTTAATTGGGTTGTCACTTTTCTATAGATGTTCTCGTCCGCTAGTGTTTTTCTTGGGCGAGCGGATCCACAACTGCTAACAGTAAAGATCCTCCTGTTGCACTTTCAAAATGTAACCTATGGATAAAGTCAGTATCCAAGCACACGTAATTCAACCTTTTCGCCACTTCAATAGCATGCCACAAAAATAAATTATTTGGTGCATTTATCACTCGTTTATCCCCAACAAACAAGAAAATCTGACCTGTTTCGTATGATTGTCTGCCATGCTTGCAGAATCATCCACTGCTATCATAATCTGATATTGTCGTTTGCTGGGTTTACTTCTCCTCAACCAGATTTTGTCCTTGCGGAACTGCGAGGCAATGTATGGAATCACCTTACGCATGTTCAGCCTCTTGCCTGTCCGATAGTCACCTCTAGAGACAAGATGGTGAGAATCAAGACCGTAGGGAAAATTTGCAAACGGAACAATCAAGCTTATGCATAAAATGAAACCAATGCAAGAAAAGAAAAGCAGTACAGAGTCTATGTCTTACAACCTACCCATGTCCAAATTTCTCTCATTTTTCTTCTCGTTATACAACTTTTTCTATAGTACCAGTGCCAGTACCAGCACTGATTTTTATTTTTAACCCATAAATTGGGATTGGACATTCACATAGTTAATTCCCAAATACTTGCTCCATTGCTTTGATGTCATTCAAATGAAATCAAAGTTAACTGAAAAGACCCATGAAAAGTTGAGCAAGTGAAGGTTCTTTCAAAATCAATGCTCCACATCTGATACTGTCATAATACAATTATCCTTACTTGCATTTTTGTTGAGCCTTATTACAATAAATTTAGTGTGTAGGGGTTGGCTAATACATGAAAATGGCTATAATGTTGTCACCAGTGGCACTAAATTGTTACAGTTAAAACCTACTCCAAGCCAATACCTAATATGGTCAGTTTTGACAAATTTGAAAACAAAGCCATACACTTACTTGAGTTTTGTAGCCTGTGATGGTTCAAGAATCAACCTCAGTTGCTCACAGAGTTCTTGGGATAATGGACCCGTGATAGTTTGATATTTCTGCCAAGCTTCTGTGGCTGCTTGAATCTGCAAAACCAAATACAAGTTTCCCATACTGTTGCTGTAAAACTTATTAAAGCCTTTCTGCTGGTTGGCATTCTGACGTCAGAGAATATTGCATAAAGATTTGTGCTAATTTACTTGGAGAGGTGAAAATCAGATTTGGGAATATCCGGACTGTCCTGTTAAAACTGACTTCACTGATTTTTCTAGAGTTCCCACACTTGAATTGTGGCACAAAGCACTCCTGAGACTTGACACTGTTCATTGCATGTGCTTTGAGCAAAACAAAATTTGAAAAATTCATTTCGAGTGAAATAAATCAAACACTAGCTGACATTGAATGAATGTTTAAAATGATCTTACCACATCCACAGGGGCTTCATCTGGGTGAGACCAAACACGGACACACTGTTCCAGTTCTGTTCTGATGTGATCAACATCCATTTCTTGAGGCTATAGAACAAACATCAACATCTTTCATTCAATATGGCTTACATTGTATGTTTACAAAAAGGCTTGGAAAAGATAATAAGGAATAAGAAAACACATGCATACATACAAAAGAATAATGTATTAATAAAATGTACTTAAATTTTCACTGCACAAATGATTGCACCCGTGCAAGCTTTCTATAAAAGATCATTTGTGTGTTTTGTATGAGTTCTTACAAAGATGTGAATAAGTATTTGCACACATCCTCCCTTTACAAGATAATTATCCTCCATTTCTATACTTTTGCAATTCAATTTGATCTTTTCAAGCACAGAACAAAAAAATTAAATAGATAATAATACAGAGACTGCTTATGTAAAAAAGAAAAAAAAATTATCAACTTTATCATTCCTGCTCTGAACTCTGCACTGATTCACCGGAATAAAACCAAGGTCTAAACAGTTTGTTTTCTTCAGTAAATTTATACAGCGTTTTATACACTGATCTTTAGTGAAATGGAAAAGGCTGTTTTCAACTGCTAAATTGTAGAACAGTCTTGCAAGCGATATATTTTATCCCAATCAAAGTAGGAGATATCTTTCTTGACAATGTTCATGGAATCTATTCTTCAGATTTCTGGCAGCACAAATACTTACCATGGCATCCAAGTGCAGATTTTCCAAGAAAGTATGGATAGTGGATTCTGGAGGTCTCTCAGCTGTCAAAGTTTGAACACGTTCTCCATCTACAACCATTTTCTCATTGTCTGTTTTACTTCCTTCTTCATCTGACTGTTCTTCCTTTACTTTCTCTTCACCATCTTTGCTTCTGGGCTTGGTGGGTCTTTTGTCCTCAGCTTTTGACGTATCCTGAGGGAACACATTGAAAATGTGAAACTGAAACAGCTTTTACACCAAAGAAATAAAAGAAGAAGAACATTTTGCAGACAAGTTATAGTGCAAGCAATGATTTTCTGATACACTGACTCGGACCAAAGCTGATTTTGCCACAAGAACATTTCCAAAACATCAACTGTTTACATTAGTTACTGATGAAAGTTAGCCCTTGGAAAAGATCAAATTATTTAAAGTGTAATATCACACTTGAAATATAAGACTGTTACAAGTCAGTATCAAATATAAGGTATTGATATTTGCACCAATACATGGGAATTACAAACCCGTATCTGCTTCAGAATCCACATAACAATATGGAAAATGAATAACTCACTGTATCTTCCATTTCTTCATCTTCTAGTTTCATATCCTCGTCCTCCCCCATCTCCTCTCCCTCCTCCTCTGGTTGAGTTGGCACTGCCTGTTTCTCAAGCATTTGTTCCTTGGTGGCTACATCAACTGTCTGGGCATCAAAATGGGATTTGGCATCTTTCACATGTTCGTATTCCTTTGATGTTTTCTTTTCATTACTGTCGTCTTCAGCTTCATTTTCCTCCTTGTCATTTCTGTCTTTATTCTGTTTTTCCTTTGTCTTCAGTCGTCTGTGTTCCTTCTCGTGAGTACCCAGAGATCTCTCACTGTCTGACTGACCTGGCTTTCTCTGTTGCTGCAAAAAGGAAATGAAATGAGTTTTAATTCTTGTTCAAATTACACATGCAACACAGAGAATAGGAAGACAATGAGACCTATTACATAAGTCTGAGTTGACTTGGAAGGCATATCCACATGATGATCAGTGATAGTAACATACAGACATAATAGAAGACAGGAGACAAGGAGCCCCCATTCAACCAGAACTCTTGAGTCTGGACTAACTAAGCAGGAAAATCACTAAATGACAATTTGCATGCCAGGATTTGAGTTTAAGTTGGGAGAAAGGACATTGACACCTTAATGGTCACATTGTGCTGGGAAAAAACATAATATTAATTATTATAAGAAAAACCACAGAAAATCTGTGGAGTTACAGCAAGGCTTGAAGCAGAGTCAAAATATAACAAAAACAAAAAGTTGTATGCAGCCAAAACTAGTGTAAAAAATAATACAGAAATGATACACTCAAATGCAAATATACCGAAAGCTTGAGTTGTCTTTCCTTTTCCTTTGTGTTTGATTGTATCATTTCTGTATTATTTCTTCCGCGAATCTTTGCTACATACAACTTTTTCTTTTTGCCACGTTGGTTGGGAACACGCAAGATGATAGACAGAATATAACAGATTGATAGGACAGAAAAAGGAAAAAAAGACAAGATACATGCGGATGTAAAGTGGGTTGGGTCCCAGCGAACGAATACTCAAGTCAGCAAGAGACACCGTGAAACAGTTCGGCCACGATCGTCTCTTTTTTAGAGACGGAGTGGCCCAACGGTTAAGCGATCTGTTTTCTTCTTGGCAAGGTGACGGGTGCCGTAGCAGAGGTCACGGGTTCTAGTCCCATCTTGATCATTTTTCTTTCTTCCTTCTTTCACTCCCGTTTTGCTTTCCTGAGCACTAACTAGGCACTACAACCTTGGTCTGCCTAATACTTATTTTCTCTTAAACTGTTATCTTAGTGCTCTGCCTCCCCCCAAGCTTCTGCTCACCTATATTGACTTCATGCGGATGTAAAGGAAGAATGCAACAGAAAGAGGCCTGACTTTACTACATGCAAGCATCAACCACTCTTACCTAACCACAAACTGGATTTGAAAATGGCTACAAAAGCTGAGACATGATGTAGATGTAGGTGGGGGAGACAGATGGACTGAAGGGAGGAATGAGAGAAAGAGTGCTGAATAAAATGAAGACAAGGTAGATAGGAAGATAAACAAAAAACAATTCTCCTTTTAAAAATAAACTGAAACCTAATGAAAGAGAACAATTAAAAATGATTATGAGAATATTTCAGTTATATATCTCAGAATATATTAACTAAAAGTTTTCATTAAAAGTTAATATTATCTGTTCTTTGCCAAAATCTGAAACCACTAAATTAAAATCCCCAAGCAACTGTATGAATTAACATTTATCACCAATTCTTACCATTTTCTGCTCCTGATGTGCTGACCCATCGCTCTTTTGACTAGATTTTTGTCCCATGTGACCTTCCTGATCTTCCGCACTGGCAGCTCCAATTCCCTCTTTCTGATTGTGCGATGAAGTTTAGACACACATATCAATAACATCAAAAGTTCTGCACATTTGGGGCAATTGTTACTTTCTATAGATTTAAATGAATGTTTGAATATTCTCAGGGATGAAATTTTGGGAGACTCAACTTCACAGGAAACAGTTCTGGTCTCCAGGTTTTGGAAAATTCTTATAAATTGCATCAAATTGAAACATGACTGATTCTGTTTCGTACATCACACATCAAACATTCCTGTAACCAAATTTCTTTCAGGAAGAATTCATTGAAGTTTCTCTTGAAATTACCAAAGATACACATTAACTAAACTTTAATTTGATAAATCAAACATCTGACACCTCCAAAAAAACAGATCTGAGAGCTGGCACCTCTACCTGCTACAAATTATTCCTGGGATAACTAGTTGGCCCGCTGCCCAGGGAATATATACATGTGATTTTTAAAGTTAAGTTTCGGTCACCGATATGTAAACTGGAGCACAAAATGAAATTTCCGGACATACTTTTTAATCCTGCTCAAAGAAAATGCGTGTTTTTTCTTTCCCGGTTCAAAATGTCAGAACACTTCCAACTCATTTGTGACTCAAACTCGATGAAATATTACAAATATGGCGAACTTCAAGACCCTTTAAAATATGCGCCTTTATAGCTTTACCTCTTTCTAAGCTTAATATGATATTTTGTAGAATTTAAGGCTCAGCAGTTAAAAAGCCTTTTATGACTACATTGGATGCCTCACTTCCTTCATAATAAGAGTATTCTTCCATGCCACAAATTAGAACAGAACTACAAGACATGCCACAATGACATTTTTCTCACAGATCAGTTTTCAGTTAAGTTCACTGACCTCTTGTTTCTCCTCATCCTGTGGGTCTCTGACCGCCTCTTCCTGTTGCTCCATACCTCGTCCCTGATCATCAGCTGTTTCTGCCTGTTGATTGGCTTCTCCAGCATCATCAGCTGTATCCACTTTGTCCTGGGCTGCATTGACCTCATCCCTGTCTCGGCTCAGCTCAGCAGTTGGTTTTTCCTCTTCCTAGAAACAGATAGTACATGGCAAAAATTAATTATCTTAACACAACAGACTGAATCCACAGCCTGCCATCCTTCTCATTGCAACCAAAACTGCCATTTCTGGTATAAATTTGAAATCAATAGTGAAAGGAATTTTTTTTAAATGGAACATCTTTGAAAATGTTTTTTACATTTTATTTTTATGCATGCGTGTTTTTCCCAATATCTTCATAGAATAGATCATGGTCTCCTATTCACGATTTTTGAATGAGCTGGGATTGACAGGGAAAAACATTTACACACTAAACTAGTTTATTTGTAAAATATGCACTTCAAGCTGTTGCACGATACAAATTTTATATACTTAAAGTTGCCCCACTAAGTTCCTGTGTGCCCCATACTTTGCATCAATCATCACACAGACAAATTCCACAATTCAATAGCTTATCTGCCATCCAGCATATCAAATCAACTCATCAAAACTCTGCAGTAAATGTCCGTGCTGTGCAAACTCCCAAAGCCACGGTGTAAAAACCAGGGAGGATCGAGACAAAATTTTAATGTTGCAGCCATTGTACACAGGTGAAAGTATGTCTGACTTTTACCTTCAGGCAATGGCTGCATAACTGATTTATTGGTCACTGCATATTGATTGTTAATTATGTTATATTAATGACAAAGCTAGGTGCAGACCAGCTTATTTTAACTGTCCGATTAATTGGATGGTGACGTCACATGATTGAGCTTCAGTGAGATACAACCAGATAATTGGTGTGCAGAGTCTCAATGAAACCCAGTATTGTGATGTCACCACCCAACTAGCTGGCTGATTGCTGGTGCGGGCACCTGGCCAAATCTTTTCTACTCCATGGAATTATTTCAACAAATTTATTATCGTTTTTAATACCAAAATATCTAAGCAGTGTATGAGAAAATCAGCACTCTGCATAACCCACAATGGGAATTGAGACCACAGGAAAACCCTGCAATAATCTGTATTTAAACATATCAGAGGTATTGGAATTTTATATTTTGGTTCTGCAAGTTGCAAGGTTTGCTCAGTTCTAAGTCACTAATATCTAGTTTAGACACTGTTTTATTTTCAGAATGAATCTGACAGTAAGATTCTGTCTGTCACAACTTCCTTCTGTGACAAAATGCTGGAGAAATTCAATGTACATAAAAATAATGCAGCCAGTTTGATCACTACTAGTGAAATTAAAAATGTTTGTCATCCCATCTCCAATAAACATATGTGCAGTACCCACTCATAATCAAATCCGTTATTATGCAGGCACACAGCACACCGATTCCAGACTGATCTATAGAAAACATTGATAGGAGTGAAGAAAAGAAAGGATTCTGCTACTGCATTTCTTCCCGGGGGAGATACTAATTAACAAACCCAAAGGCCTCTCAGTCACCCTCATAAAATGCCCAAGATACAATGAACAGCTTTCCATTGCAGGAAACACTTACATAACTCTTTAGTGCTCACGCATAGCTGGACTTGATAAAAAATTCTCAAATTTGCAAAGCTGATCTCAAATTTATGAGTGCAAAATAAATAAATATTCATCATGAAAAAATATTAACTGCTAATTAGCAAATACTGCAAGTACAACAGATTGAGCATCCTGCGTGTGACACTGTGTACTAGAAGATTAATGTACTGAAAGTATGCTTCCACAGTTTGTGGCAATCACATGGTTAAAGTGGACTTCCTCATTCACTAGTACAGTCTAACTAACTATACATACTCACTAACTATTTATGAACCAAGCCAATCAGTCTAGCTATCAATCAGTCTGTCAATCAATAAATGTTATGCATAAAATGTCCATGCTGTGCAAACTCCAAAGGCCATTCAATGAAGCCAAGGAGGATCGTGGCAAGTTTTTCTGTAGCAGCCATCGCAAGGGAGGTAAAGTTAACAAGATTTACCCCTAAAATAACGCAACTGCATAGGTTTGTTTGACGTGACACAAAATGATATTGTAGTAGGTGAAAATTTAGTGACAATGAGAGAATCATGAAGAAAGTTATCATAGAATAAGAATAGTGGGTTTATATGTAAAGAGAAAGAAAAGTGGACAGAGGGAAAATGAATACAAGAAGATTGAATATCACATTAATTTGTAACTGTGTAATTCTCTAACTGTCTACCTTCACTTTTTGTGGACCAATCTTTCTTGTTCCAAAACGAATCTACAACATGTATTACATGTCCAAACAAAAAATATCTGTCATCGTTTTGAAAATATGATTTTGCGATTAATATGGTCAAAATAATGACCCAATTCCATCCAGTGAAGGAAACAAATACAGTTTTTTTTGCTCTCTGTAAAATTTTGTAAAAGCACTTAGACGGTTAGAGAATTACACTGACAATATAAAGCAATGCCTCAATGGAGAGGAAAGAGGTGAAAGAAACAATGCTGTGTTGAAAGACAAAGATGAAACAGTTGGAGGACAAACTAATAAAAATTTGAAGAAGGTCTGATGAAAAGCAAAAGGCATGCAAAAAGACAACAACAAAAATGTAACAACAAAATACAGAAATGAGGCACAATATAAGGTTCTATCTCCACTTTTTGGCTGAAGTGAGTTATACATTACTTCTACAGGCACTTCTCCACTGCGTGTCAAAGTATTAAGCGAATACGGTGTGTCATTTGCGAGTATTACTAAAAAAAAAAAAAGTATTTCTAAAACTATGGTCGCATGCAACTTCAACCATCAATTTCTCAAAAGTTGATGGAAGGGAATTAAAAGCTTGTCATTCAAAGGGGACCATTACTTAAACAGAAAAGCCCACAGGTGTGTATGCTGTGGAGGATTCACACATCCTAAAGCTTTTCACTGACCTGGCCTGAGGTTCCATCAGCACCTTCTCCCTCATCTTCTTCTTCCTTCTCTTTCTCTGCTTTGGAATTCTGAGCATCAGCATCTTCTTCTGGTTCATTTTCTTCTACATTGCCTTGCCGATCTGGCGTTTTCTGAAAGAAAAACACAAAAGCAATTACTGACTGGCAAAATATGTCATAAGGTAAGGAAATGGTGAGATGTTAAATGGAAAAACAAGACAAAACATCCTCAGCTTAAGAGACACAGAAAGAGAGAGAGAGAGAGAAGAGGGGAGAAGGAAGAGGAGTTAGGTGAAAACAACACCCCGGTGTGCATCCGACCCGACCCGACCCCCCCCCCAAACTTAATGAGGCATGTGAGCACATGTGTAAACTGTGTACAGAGATGTGGGGAAAGCCTGATTTAGTGATCATAACTGGTAACAAACATTTTTTTTCATTTTACTTTGACTAGACCTGTGAAATAATTTGTTTTCTATAATGCAAGATAAGTGTAACATCTACACTGACTTACAGGTTCTTGTGTGGGAACATTTTCATCCTCTGCTGTATCATCCTTCTTGTCTCCTTCATCTTTCTCATTGTTTTCATCTCTGACATCTTCCTGTACCTCTTCTGACTCCATCTCCCTATCAGCCTCTGCAAGATCACATTACATCAATAACCCAAGTGGAAGAACTCAGAAATATTATCTCAAGAAGGAAACTAAATAACGTTTGTGTGCAAATGAAGGTGCACAAAATAATAATAACCTCACAGTCTTTCATGTTTTAAGAGAACTATTCTCCTGTATGACATAAGTTTTTTTTAACGATTCTCTAAATTTCTGTTACAGTTTCAAGTCATATTCAGTATCAGTTTCAGTTAACACCAGTACAGACACACTGCAGTATTAAACCTATGCATGGAGAACAATGATTTTTAACTTCATGTCTACATTTCATTCTCAACACACATTTTATGTGAGTGGATCTGGCCAAATCTAGCTTAAGGTAAAAGACCGAATACCTGAGAAAATCCATCCGAAGGGGGAAAAATTTTCTGGGGAAACTGAGATTTGCTTATAAAATGATTGATTGGCCATTTTTCTTGATTCAGTTAAAATTATTTCCTTGAATTTGTCTTAGAAATATTTTATTTTTAATATTTAAAGCATTTTATTAAAAATTCCACCAAAAGCCTGATTTTGCCAAGTCCACTCCACTTTTTCATGTACAAAATCTGTATTTTTGCTTTTTAAACTTCAGAATAGAGCAGGATACTCAAAAGAAATCTGTCTTCAATACCACAGATGGAATACATACTGATGTTTTTTATTCAACTAGATCTATAAATGCATTATGTTTCAAATCTGACATTTAGTAACTGATTTATTGTCACTGACATTCTCCTAACCATCACAGTTCACAAACTTTCGTATCATATGGAGAGAGAGAAATTATGGAGTAAAAAAATTATGCACAGACCATTGTCTTTCTTTTCTCCCTCATCCAAATTCAGATCTTCAGGCAACTCTAAATCCTCTGGCTCTTTCTCATCTTCATTCTGATTGTGAGGGTTAACCTGGTTGTCATCATAATCATCCTGGGACGGAAATAACATGAGTAAAATTTCAAATCTTTTATACAGTGAGAACAGCACATAGAACATAATCCCTTTCTTCCACTATGTCCATTAACCCTAAGGAGCCAGGGTTATTTGAATGTTACCCATCTGGGGAGGCCGGGATTCAGAGGACAAAAACCAATTTCAATGTGTTTACAACAGCAGGAACCTCTGCCTTTGCTATATACAGATCCGTAGATTTTATGGAACAAGCTTTCTGATTGACTACAGACCATGACACAACTAATCAGAACTGCTTTCTTAATGGGCTGATAATCTGCCCGCTCATCTTTTCTACAACAATACAGACGGGCCAATGATTGACCCCATTGTCTTTTTCATTTTAAAATAATTGGGCCGCTCATTGGCACTATCGTTTTCTAAGGTTAAAATGATGTCCAGTTTTTCATCAATATCTTTAATACTGTAATTCTTTCCTTGAAACTGAGTAGCATAGACATAATGTAACCCTATTCATACATCATGGGACTTTATATGCTTCTCAATTTCAAACAAAACTTTCATTTTGTAATGTCTCCAAACCATGTTCATCATCCAGTCCAAAGCTGTAAAAACTTTTCAATGTTATGTCATGAAAGCTGGTGGCACTGAGTGCGTTGCATGCCATGTTCATCCATGATCCACTAAACTCCAACTTACCTCATCATCCATGAGTTCATGTGGTTGTTCCTCACTCTTGTCATCTTTGTCTTTTTGTCTGTCATCTTCCTCATCTTCTCCCTCTCCTGCACCTTTGTTGTCATCTTTTGCCACCATCTCCTCTTTCTGTCTATCCATACCTCCTCCACCTGCATCTTCCTTCGACTCCTAGAATGTGTGACCACGAGAGAAAAAAACACCAACCCACTAAGAACAGGTGAGGAAATAACAAAACAAATCATAACAAACTTTGAAGGGGCAAATATTGAAATGTAAGCAGAAAAATAATAGCAGACATTTTGTAGATTACGACCATTTGGTTTGAATTTCTGAAACAGAACAAATATCTACTGTTTGTATAATTTAAATACCCTTAATGTTGCATCCGACAGACAGACATTCAATCAAAGTGGCAGATACAAATGTGTCTATGGATACACAAATACATTCATCATTTCTATGTTTCTGTGAAGTTGGTTATACCTACAACTTACCTTTTCCTCTTCCTCATTCTCATCCTCCTCATCACTGCCCCACATTCTTTCATCCAGACGATCACTCTGTTCTCCATCTGCATCTCCCATCTGTTTCTCCATGTCCTCTTCTTCTTTTTCCTCTTTATCATCCTCATCATCATTTTCATTCTTTTCTGTAATGAGAAAGTCACACATGAGAAGAAAGTAAATTTGAAGATTAGCATGGAAAAAAACAGTAACTGATGTAATCTTTTGGGACATTGGGTGTTAATGTGTTAATGACAGAGTTCTATGTCTAAATGACAATAACAATGTCCATATTATCATATCCTTTGCCTGGCTGTACTGGGAAAAAGCATATTGGTCGTCGCTTGGCCGGTGTTTACTAAAATAGTATCATTCCGCCAAACAAGAACAAAGCATAACCCTGTTCTGGCAGTCGTTTATGGCCGTACTGTAAGAATGCGGGATGACCTATTTTCCACTTTGAATCGCCGCACATAGTTTCTATGAAGCTTACACACCTGAATTTACACATGTATGTACACGTATTATATTCAATGCCCAGTTTTAATTTCTGGTTGAATGAAGAAAAAACATTCTCCTACAAGGCTTTGAAAGGAGAAATACATGCAACCCACCCAGCCAAACGAAGCCCACTGGCTGGACGTAAACACCAGCTGTGGCAGTGCATAACGCTTTATTTCTGGTACGGCCAAAAAAAGTTGGCATTTTTTTAAGACGCTGGACAGACAAAGGATATGACGTGAAAATAATTTACAGATGAATCTTATTAACTCCCAAAGTTTGTATATTTTTCTTAAGTTTGGTGGATACTAACAGACTACCAGAGAAAATCTGATATTTACCATCACCATCCATATTGTGAAGTTTCCCATCAAAGTCATCTGACATCTCTATAGCATTGTCTTCAGATGGGATTTCTGGCTGCTCTTTAGACTCATCAGGTTCATCTTTTTCTCCAGGCCTCTTTGCTTCCTCCAACTATGGAACAGAAGAATTTGCGCATTATAAGGCTTGAAACTGAAAAAGCAAAATCCACTTTTTCTAATAGGAAAACTAATTGATTGGATATAATTATTTGTAAATTTACTGTCACAATGTAGATGCCTGATGTGACTATGAACACTAAAGCAGAATATTATACTGTATTACCATTAAGAAACAACCGCTGACATATTTCTTAAGACACTGCACAGGAAAACTCCACCAGCTGCAAAGTGCAATCGCCATGTGACGAGTTGTCAGTATGACCATACAAAGTATGTTATCATCAGAAATGGACACCACCTATTAGTCAGGAAATAACAATAGCAGTGTCGCAGAATAGGGCCTGCAGTCGCATAAATGTGTTTTCCCTGCAAGTCTGAGGGAGAGGAAAAAAAATGTTGCTACGCTTTGTTTTCACAAACCTGATCCTCAGATTCAATCTGATCACTGACATCTTTAGCACCTTCTCCTTCACCAAGTCCTCCACCTTCTATATCTTTGAATTCTGTAGCACCTTCTCCTTCCATTTCATCACTTAACTCTGGAGGAATGCAGAATCCCTGAGGAAGATGTCGATACTTCAATTACCGATGTTTATACAAGCATTTTCTTCAAAATCTATTGTGACTAGAGCTAAAAACCCTTTATTAGTTCATGCTTCCCACAGGTCCTTAAAAAATAATAATAAAAATAAAGACTTTCTTGGGGGGCAAATATTAAGGACTTTCTATGAATACTTGACATGCTATAAGACTCATAAGACTCAGACCACATCACAGACTAATAAATTAACCAGACTGGAAACACGAGCTTCGGGCTGTGTCGTTTTTTATGGAATTTCCCGAGCGGCGATCATATAACCAACATGGTCGCCTCTCGGGACATTCCGATTCATCTGCAGTAGAAATTTCTTTTTATTTGTCAAGATTGGTTGTACATGTATTAATTTCTTGGTGCGGAACCAAACTTCCGTGTTCAGTAGGCGCGACAAAATGGTATCATTCAAAATTGTAGCTATGCTGAAGCGTCGGTCGCTACCGTAAACCTATAATGGCGGCTGGTTCATGACCTTTCGCTGTTTTGTGACGTCACACAATGGGATCATCCAGTCTGGTATTTTATTAGTCTGTGGACCACATTGATCAAACAAATAAAAGAACTCATCAAAGGCGAGCCTTAAATTTTTGTTGTTTTTTTTTTTTTTAATTGTAAAACTTGCCATACCACAATAGAACAATGAAGGTCATATTTTAAGGACTTTTTGAGGACAAATTTTTGAAAATTAGGGAATTTTGAGGCCTTAAAATCAATTTTGAAAAATTAATAAGGACTTTAAGGACATTTGTTTATTCTAAGGACCTGTGGGAGCACTGATTAGAACATTTGGCAAATATATGAGAACAGTGCTGAATCAAAGATAAAGCTTCAAAAACAGATCTAACTTGAAACGATTCTAAATTGCAAATCATTTCTACGTGTGCGACGATTAATAAATTTCAAGGTATTGTTAAACAAACTGGGCATATGTATCTTGAGCTGTAGTACATACAGTCGATCACTATTTAATGAATGGTTATACCTTCTGTGACAGTTCTGTAAATACAGCCAGCAGGACTGACAAGAGCTTGCCCATAGATCTATGGAGAGCTATAGAGTGACCCAGCTGATTCTCCACTAGTGAGCTGAATGCCACAAGCAATGGTTGGAACTGCAACATGGACTTGACACATACGGCAATGCTCTTTGCTGAAGGTGCTGCAGCAGTGGTGGTGGTGGTGGTTGTCATTGCTCCATTTGCTGAAGTTGTATCTGAAGTCAAGGCTGTTTTGTCTGACATTGCACTCAGACTGCTGAATAAAGCTTCTAGCTTGGATATGATCTGAATAAAAATATGAGAATAAGCATAAAGTTAAAAATGTGTAATAAAATGTTCAAATCCAAGCATAACTATCTGACCACGATTTGAAGAAATGAATAAATATTTGAACCCGAGATAACAGTAAAACAAAAAGGTTTTACAACTATACACTGTACCTTGTCCATGGCAGGGTTTTATCAGGCAGATGGTGGACTAATACAACAACAAATGCAAGAAACTTCAGTGTGACTCATCTTTGGAAACACTTATCAAGATACACAAGGTTATATGAAATATCACAGCACAGTGGAAGACTGTTAGAAATGCCAGTTTAGGCTATAATCGGAAAATCTGTCAAGATGGGCATAGTCAGTTCAGGTCATCAGCTGACAAATATGTCTACTAAATCCTGAGTAGCAGAAAGGAACAAATAATGTCATTTATAAAGAAATCTATGTATGATAAAATGTGTTCTACACTACAAACCTTGGAGCAGTTGAGGTTGTCAATCATACTCTTTTCTACATCCAACAAATGTTTGGTCAGGTGACTTTCTTTCAGATCTGTGTAAAAACAAGACACATGAGGTTTGAAAAAAAAAAATAGCCCTTCACCTGCAGATTTCATTCTCTTTCAAAACAGAGCAATAACTGATGAATGGAGGTGTTTTTTGCTTTGTTTTGAGTGTCAACTAACAACAAATAAATCTGATATAAATCTAGATCATGAGACACATCGCTCGTTAAAAAACTGAAATATGCTGTGTGAAAGCTTTGTAAATACTCTAATCTATTTCTGTTTTACTCTTAATGTCTCCTTAATCCACTTGAGCACAGAAAAAAAAAAACTGCTTTGTTTGAATGGGATCTCGCAAGACAGAGATCATAAAATATTCATAAAGGTTTTAACCCATACCCCGCGCGCTACCCGTAAAGCCCGCTGCATGGTCAGTGACCTTACTCACGGAGAATCTTATCTGGGGTCACTGACCCGTGCCGCTCTGCGATGACCACATACACTGTCCACGTGGTTCGGTTTTTATTGATCGGTATGAAAACATTCGCTGCTATGCCTTATCACGCTTGATAATGAATTAACCAGCAAAACCTTAGTCCGCCAGTCTCTAACCAATGATCTGACTTATGATTCCAAGCTGACAGCTGTAGTTTTCGTGAGAACGAAGTGTGATAACAAGCCACGCCCTCCCAAGCCCTACACAAATGGTTTAATCCTGATTGACACACACTAATAAACCAATGTGGGCATTTGGGGCAAAGATTATTTCAGAGCTTGTTTCTGATTGGTTCTTGGCTACAGACAACTCCAGATGGTGGTCAGCTTGTGAGAAAATGAGATAATATTGCAAATTTGTTGAGCAACAGTTCGCATGTCCATGTTACAACTTTTGAAAGTGTGGGGAGAGCCTTTGTGATTCCGACCAGTGGTTCACTGGTTAACATGTCCATGTCACATTGCCTTTGATTTAGAAGAGATACAGTGAACAATAACATGGAGGTTACGTCTCAAAAAGGTCAGTGACCCAACGCGTGAAAATAGGGCTTGCGCGTGGCGCGGTCAGCTTGACCTGGGCGACTTTTGCCGCCCGTGCGGCGTGAGCGCTTGCAAGTCAATACCGACTATTGCCGCCCCGCGCAGGGTGAGGGTTAAAACCAAATACAAAGAATGACAGAGAATGAACTTTCTCTTTAAATTTTGTAAACAAAACAAACGAAATGTTGTACCTTCATCTGAGCCATTGTTTGTATCACTAGAATTGTTCTCTTTGTCTTCCTGCCCCGTCTTCACAACATTCTGGACACTGAGTAGCAATGTCTCCACAAGGCCTTCCACTTCAACCAGAAAACCTTCAGCACTGCCTGGCCAGGTCACGGTGCCACCTGCTTCATCTCCAGTTCTGATCTCTAGTGACTGAATGGGATCTGCACCAACAGAGCTCAGCCACCGAGAAAACTGGCGATGTGTCTCAGATATTTCCCCAGACAAATACTGAAGTGTAGAGATCAGGCTGTTGGTACCTTCTCCACTCTCATCCATGAACTGGGATGACACTGAACTCAGTTGTGGCACAAATGACTCATACATTTGTAGAGCATCTGCTAGAATCTTCAAGTCAGACCTGAAATATTAGAATTTTTTTTTCTTTAATCAAAAGAAAATTAAAGACGTTTTCTTTCCCACTGAAGAGGTACAAAATACCTGGCAAATGCAACCCAACTATAATGTGGAGTATCAGATGATAATTTTTCAACTGTCAGCCTTATACATTATGCAACATTCTTCATAAAGCCAACTAAAAGTGACTTTAGACTGCAAATAAAATTGTTAGTAAAATTTGGTGAAATGTATGAGAAAAGGAGAATCTAAATAAGACAAGAAAAACTGCCCATATGGCTAAAATTGTGCAAAAAAGTTATAATACAAGTCTATGGCAAATCGAAACCGTGTGTGTATTTTCAATATATAAAATAGTTATTTTTTTTGTATGTTTTGAAATAAGGTGAAAAAGTTTTGAACAAGACCTACATAAGCAGCAAAAAGTTTTGAAATACTGGCTGTGTTATGCCATTTAAAGTCACCTAAATAAAAAAAAAATAACATCACAGATCACGAGAAGATCAGAAACAAATCTTGTCTTACCTGCCCAGTAGCACTTTGTCCAGGAGATTATCCACCTGTCCTTGTGTCTCTCTCACTGTTTTGATGAATGACTAAGAAACAGAAGACATAACCGTTCATGAATGATGAATACTTTTTAATCTTCATTGAGTGTATGTAAATGTTTTCTTCATCGTTCTTAAGAAATTGTCATTTGAAAGATGAAAACTATGACAAACAGTATTTTATAACCTGGCCCGATTTTACTGAAAATTCATGAGCACTTTCTTAGAAATCTGGCAGCACTTCTGACTATATTTTATTAGAGTGAAATGTTTTGGTTTTTAACCTGCCAATTAAGAGACAAGTGGTTTGAAAAAAGGAACAGTTTTCAGTGTAAGCTATCCAAAGCCATTTTCTTATCACTTGATGAAACTCCACAGACTCTACAAGAGCTCTTCGTCCTCAGTTTTCTTCAGTGTTGTAGAGAGATGGATCACTCATTCTGGACCATGAAGAAACTGATGCCGAAAGACAATAAACATTACCTGCAGAAGACCAAAGCACTGAGTCCAGTCAGAATTTCCTTGAGACCACAGGGCAGCTGGGGAAAGTTTACCAGCAGGGAGAGGGGAGGGATGGACAGATGACCATGCAACTTCTTGTGGTGCAGCAGGACAGGACTGTAGCAATAATGAAAACTGAGCAAAACCTTCACAGAGCTGGGTAGAGAGTTGCTTTATGTGTTGCTGAAATTAAAATAAAAACAGTTATTAAATTAAATAATTAGACAGAACCTTTGACAGTCTTTTCTTTTTTCCCTTAGTAGTAATAGCTTGAGAAATACTTTTTGCCTGCAAAATTTGAACATAAAAATACTTCAGGATTATTGCAAGGGGTCATTATCATTATTGATGTTAATTAGGTCTTTCAGATATCTTATAGTTAAGATCAGGAACTCATTTGTACATCTGCCAATTTCTCTGCTTTGGGATGAATTCAGGAGTTTGCATTTTTGGCATACTTTAAGTAATGTCTATCACATAATCAACTACTCAATAATGAATTGTTCACAATTTGTCATCTTGTATTCACAGTTCTGTGCTCCCACAAATGTTCCAGTAAGTCACACAGAAACTTTCAGTGACTCAAAAGAAAACTTACCAGCCAAGAGTGACTCTCAGATTGAGGCGGTAAGTCATGGGAGGACAGTTCTTCTAGTGTAGTCAAAGACCTCAGCAACTTTCTGAAAATGATGTTACAGGGTGACATAATGTAATACAGTGACACAATGTAGTACGATAAAATCATAAAATGCAAATTTAAAATCAACATTCGCTGAATTCTCCCAGCTCTTTCATTACATTTGTAATTATCACTCTGATTGACAGAGAAGTAAATTGTATCAATGTTTAACAGCTTGTTAAGGAAAGTTTAGCACGACTAATGCAGCATTCTGGAGACTTAGCACCAGTGTGGATCCTTCAGTTCAATTTCAAGTGAACTCCTGCAGCAGGAATCATATGCTATACAATTCTATTAAACACCAGCAGCTCACCTCAATGTCAGGAAATCAGTAGTCAGGCAGAACAGTTGTCTCCTCTGGGCTACATATAACTGAGAGAAATGTTCTGTAAACCCTCGACACCTCTCAATGTCTGCCATGCTCAACTCCTGTAACAGAAAAACTCCGTACTGTATGCATGCTGCTGGATTTTTTTTTGTTTCCTAAACTGTTATCACATTATTAGCAGAGTATCAGATGGTATGTCAACATATAATCAAATATATCAGAAATGTAATTTATAAAGAAAGTCTTTTCGATTAATGACTCTTTCTGCCACAAATTTCCTCACATTATGATCATTAACATCAGAGGCACCACACAATAACACAGCACTGTATTTATCAAAATGTGGAGTTTATTCTCATGCCTGGATGAAAGTGTCTAAATGAAAAATGCAAAAAATATAGACAAAAACTCTTGAAAAGAAACAAAAAGTTACCTTAGATGGTGACAGAATGGCTGAGGAAAACTGGGCGTGTCTGGATATACAGCGATACAGATACATTTCACAGCCAGTCCATAAGCTTGTTACAGGAAGCCTGAGAAAATCAGAAAACATTGGTAAGTTTGAAGCTTCAATATTTTATTACCTGACCCCTAAATTATATCATGCTATCTCTCTCACTTTCACTCTCATGTGCAATCCACAGCCTATCTTTCTTTCGCTCTCTCTCAAGCTGACATTCTGCGATTTCCCTGAGAAACTACATTCCTCCTGCTTAAACATTTCAGTAGTGGATTGGTTAAGCTGATGAAGCCAGTTAGTTGTTTGATTCTATCATATTTACTAGAGAAATAGTAGCAGAACATAGAGCAAGTTATTTAATTTTTGTTCTTGTCTTGCTATAACAGCAGATCATGCAGTTCAGTGCAGGTTGTTTGAAGCATATTTTACTGATCAAAGGCTTTGATGAGATAATAATCACATAAGTTTTTTGTTGTTGTTTTTCTTTACTTTTCTTTTCAAATAGATCTATTATGAATTTTTTAAAATTGATGACCTAAAAGCTTTCAGATCTAGAATGCTAAAGTGCCACTATGAGGGTTAACATGTGCACTACTTTCCTCAAAAACCTACCCAGTGTGTGCATGGAGATTTAATGGTGGTAATTCCAGTGCATCTGTCAGGCTTGGACCAGCTTTCCCTGTCACTCCTTTCCTGTAGGACAGTCCTGCAAGTAATATAGAACAACATCAGGGACCTTTTAACACACAGACATTCCTGACAATCTTAGTTGATATGAGTTACATAGACAGGTCTATCCATCATCTCTCTTGATACTTTCACACACTACTACTTGCAAACACACCAGCTAGTGAGGAACGTGTCCAGTGAAGACTCGCGCTTTCTGAACAATCTGTTCAAATAATTCATCCTTTTAGCATTCATTTCTGGTTTGAAGTCACCTGTACAATTTGCCTGCGACAGTTCATCATTAATGAATTGAAACAATCTATTAAAGAATACATCGTTGATAAACTATAAACTTTCAATATGAGAAATGTTTGTTTGATTTATCCAAATCTTAAATCCTCCAAGGATTACACCTGATGTAAAGAGCATGATAAAAAGATCTGAAAGCTTTAGAAACCTACCAACTTGAGTCAAGTACTTGAAGAGTTCAGCCAGTCCTTTTCTTTTCCTCAAATTGATGGAACGAGCTTCAGATTTTTGTTTCTCTTTCTCTGCACTCTAAAATAGGTATCAGAAGAAGAGAGGTAATGCACAATAATTCATTATAACATGATCAGCCTTGCAAACATTTAACACTTACCAAGGAAAACATGACCCAATACTTAAAAACACAAAAATGTAATATTAACCCCATGACTCTGAGTGCGACATGTGCATCGCGGCGCCTTACTTGGCTATAAACTGAGTGCACGCTCTATGTCGTTTGGGTTTTGATGTCAAAGCATACCTATGCATGTTATCACACCACTTACATGTCCTGCCTATGCATGATGTCTTTGTAAATGACCTTATGAAGAGGGTTATAGGATTTGGCTCAGGAGCCCAGGTGCAGGGTCATGTAAGGCTCAGGGGGTCAGGGTCCTTAGGGTTAATGTTATTATTTCTAAGACACTCCAGAACTTTGCTGTCTTTTCTAATGTATAATCCCTAAGGATAGTTATAAAAATGCATGCACTGAAAAAAAAATTGTGATCATTTTTCTGTCTTTCCATATCCTTCAAAATACAAGTGCATAAACAAATGTGAACCCTCTAAAACTTACCATGTCAACTTGTAGAGCTTGTAGCTCATGTATTTCTTGTATCAGTTCACCTGGAGAATACATGAAGCAATGGTATATGGAGTAAAACAATAAACAGTGAGGTACGACTTCTATTGGTATCAGAAGTAGTAACATCATTCCAGTAACAAACTAACAATTTAAATGGAATAAAGCTTCTAGATTTCTAATTTTTCCCAACTTCACTTCAGCACTGGAGACTATTGCAGGACTTAGATAACACCTTAACCCTTTCATTCCATACCTCTTATTCCCTCTGTTCATGCTGAAGAGTCATAGGCTACTTACTCTCCTCGGCTTACTTTACGACAATACAATGACTTATACAACTGTCATACCATAATTTGTGTTGTGGTAAGGAGTGATCAAGCTAGCAGAATGGAGCACCGTTGCCATAATGGGACTTGTGATTTGGAGTGAAAACATTAACAGAGAAATTACATTACAAGTGACAAGGAATCACAAACACACCTGTTTGGTGGGCAATCATATGAGTCTTAGAATTAATTACCACTCTGACTCTACTACCATTGTGAATCAGCACTGCTCAAGTTCACATATAAACCCCCCAAAAATCATGCACACAAGCAGATAGATAATATTGTCATCAACAGGAACTATATATAAATTTGAATGTAAGCACAATTACTCACCAGTAAAATCATCAAACATCTGTACTGGGTTGGAATGTTGGAAATTTGTAAGACATTTTCTGAGATGACCCTTCATCTTCTTGAAGAGAGATGGCACTCGCAGTAGTAATGGCAGATCACACTGCAAACCCTCTGGGGTGTCCTGGATAAACGGATCCTATACGAAAAGGAAACAAAACAGAACATACAAGTTTTTTTTGTTTTTTTTAAAATTTTGCCCGGGCAGTTGGTCTTGTTCGGCCTACTCCTCTTCGACTTCCAAGTGCCTAGGCATCTTTAAACTGCGCAACGTGCACATGGGCTATCCGAGTTTTTCATCCTTACCCACGAAGACAAGGTGCTTGATACTACCTACCACTGGATCAGAGACAGGAAAATATGAGAAAAATCCCAAAACTCCAACATGCCTGCACTGATCGGGAACTGAACCGGTACCTTCGGCATGAGAGGCAAACACCTTATCTCTAGACCAGCGTGCCCCGTTTTATGAACACAGCAAACTTACTTAATAATAATAATAATAATGAAGATCATTTATATAGCGCCCAATCCAAACAATTTGCTCTAGGCGCTTTACAGAAAGTCATGTTCTCCATCTGCAACTCTCTCTTTCTCTCTCTCACCCTCTCTCTCTGCTAGACATACATTGTATACATAGACATACACACATAACCAATTACAAGGCAGAAATTAAACAATAAAACAGCAAAATTAAAGTGAACTGAGAAAATAAATGGATTGGGAATGAGACTTCACAACTGAAAGTGTTTTTTAAAAAGGTGGGTTTTCAGAGCAGTTTTGAATTTTGACTCGGTAGATGCTTCTCGCAATGATTCTGGCAGTGAGTTCCAGATGTGCGGGGCACAGTGTGTAAATGCTCTGCCTTCTAGTTTCTTTGACTTGCAGTTAAAAATCTTAAGAAAGCCCCGATCGCTTGATCTTAAAGAACAAGGTGGTGAGTAGGGCTCTGCCAGGGTGGAAAGGTAAGGTGGTGCAGTTTTGTTTATACACTTGTAGCACAGAACTGCTATTTTGTACTGGATTCGCAACTTAAGTGGTAACCAGTGCAGTTTAATAAGCATAGGGGTAATGTGTTCACTCTTGGTACATAAATCACTGCATGTGTCACTCTGACTGTATAACTAGGTTACTAATACAATGGATCCTGGGAAACAACTACTTAAAATCCTGCTACCTTTCTCTGTAACACTCACCCCTGCGTGGGCTGCCTTTAAACTGTTAGTGACTTTGTGAGTAAATGTGGCCATGTGTTCCTCCAGGTTGTACCCAGTTGTTTGTGTGACTGCCTGGGCTACCAAATCATCTCCTTTGTCTCCCAGCAAAGTCTTGGATGGTTGACTCAATAGAGCCTGTACATAATGACATCAGTAAAAATGAATGACTGCAAAATCATGGACTAGGTATGACACAGAGACAGAATGTTAGTTAAGACACTGTTGCCACAAACAACCAGCTTCAGCTGACTGACAATGAAACAACTGTCGCATCCCTGTATAAGTTAATTTCTCAACTAAACAAAGACACAGTTCCGACAAACACTACAAGACATGAAAACTGGGAAAACTTCTCCATTTACAACTTTTGCCTTTCGTGATTTTATCAAAATTGTACTCGTCTGGTCATTTTCAAAAGGACTAGAATCCAAGTGCGTTCTTAAGGATAACAACAAGTGGCTAAAGAATGAAATAATTTACCTGATATTCCTTGATGTATTTGTGGACCGTTCTGTGTGTTTTCTCTGTGGATGTTTTCAGTGCCCAATAGTTCATGTCACTCCATCTTGCTATCTTCACAAAACCCTGAGGACAAAGTGAAACCAACATGAATAGATTATGAAATACTCAATGCTACAAACCATTATCAACACATGTATAATATGTGTAAAACAACATCTTATCACATTAATAAGAGCTCATGAGGAAATAATAAAAGTGATTCAGCTGTTTAACCCTGTCACTGCTTTACGCTTTCCCCTGCTGTGTGCTGATTGGCGCACTCAACACTATTGACCGTTGCACTGTCAAGCTTAGAACATTCAGTATATATCCATGGCGCTGTGAAGGGTTAAACAGTTGCCAGGTCTCTAGCAATGCTTGAAAAGAAATTACAGCTTTTTGGATACTGTATACTATTCAAGAGCTGCACATTAAGATGAAATGCAGATAATCTTTCAAGGTTCCATGTACGTCATTCAACTGCTACCAAACCTCTTCAAATGTTGACTTCAGAGCATAAATTAACACCAGCCCACAAACTCAAAATCCGCATCAAAATTCCATTGTCAGCTTGCCGAATCTGTTAAATGGGTAAAATTTCGAAGTCTACAATAAAAAAAAAAAGACTTTTGTTGACTTATGTATGGATGCAGTGTAAAAAATGTATCAATCTTCCCACCTTGAGCTGTTTATCAATTGGTGCTCTCAGTTTCTTAATCTCAGATTCAACAATAGGTCGGTACTGTTGGTAAAACTGATGGACATTCCACAACATATGCAGTAATTGTTCTGATGAAGGAAAGAAAAGGCAATAAATGATGAGTACAAAAAAGAGATGCAGGAACTACAAAGTATCAGAATGTATGTAACAATTAAGTCCATATATTCTCCTGACCTAGTTCGCAGTGGATCATTACCCAGGTTACATCCTTTGCACATATATGACATGAACAATGGTAATTAAAGATAGGACTATGTTACATCTGTAATTTTAAAAGGCTTGCACATACTTATAATACACATGTAACAGGAGAGTGTGCTGTATGAACAGGGCTGATTACAAAGCCAGAGGAAATATTAGCAAATTGGCATGATCTCAGTTTCTGTATAAGTCATTCAGCCACATCACAAAAAGACCTGAAATCCAGAGGAAAATGCAACAACAGGTGTTAAGCAATGAACAACATTCCCATCATGGGAAGATTTTATATATTTCTCTGTTTATCTGAACATGGAAATTTACTACTGACAATTATGTACAACTTACTCTGAGCTGGGCTGTCATTCATATGTAACAACTGACAATGAAAAGCAAAGAGCATCTGAAGGCGCACTGAGTATTCTCCCATTGTGGAACTCTCCATGAATTTTTTCAAGGAGGACAAAATCTCCTGTCGAGCACTCTGAAAATTAAAAACACAATAAACCTTGCCTGTGAGAAGTGTACAAATATTTGCAAAATGGCTAAACAAAACATTTTAAGTCAACCTGAATGACAAACACCAAACTGAAATTCCCAGGAATTCCCATTTAAGACTAGAAGTATATTACTCACATTCATTGACTGATCAGGATGAGTAATAAAATTAAGTATCCACAGATGTAAGGTAAATACAGTAAAAATGTTTATTACAGAATGTCACACTGACATGACGAGATTATTTATACTTACATTTATCTATAGAAAAAAACAACAAGGAAAAAAATTCACTGCTGCGAGGAAGAAATGCCCCGACCTGAAAAAATTACATGTGAAAGATAGTTCTTTTTGCTACTATGCCTATTCCTTTGACATGAAAGCAAAGTATCGTAATTTTGTAATAAATGAAAATAGGCCTAAAAATATCGAATAATGCTTTCTCCTCAACAATGATGGCCTCCCTCCTGCCTTTGTTTTGTTTCTACTTTAGTACCGTGCATGTCATAAAAAGTAACCACATCAAGCTTGGTGCGCAGTGTCCTGGCGCGCATGAGTTCTGAAGCAGGACTGCAGATTACTACTTTTATTGTAAGAGAGAGAGAGAGTACATCACAGGGTTCATACAAAGTCTTGAAAAATAATTTTAAGGACTTTTTAAGGACTTCCTAAGGACTCACGGTAAACAAATTAAGGACCTGTGTGTCTGTGACCAAGAAATATTACAACTACGTATACGAGTGCTGTGCAGCACTCATCAATACGGAATGTTTCTGTATTCAGAGTTCTGACATAGTAAATTCACTCTGAAAAGTTCAGTTCTTTCAAAGTACCAATTATCCAGTGTGCAAACTGCAATTGAAAGATTTGAATCTCAAATGATTAAATTGAAACACAAAATTCACTCTGAAAAGTTCAGTTCTTTCAAAGTACCAATTATCCAGTGTGCAAACTGCAATTGAAAGATTTGAATCTCAAATGATTAAATTGAAACCCAAAATTTAAGGACTTTTTAAGGACTTTGGCATCATTTTCAGAATTTAAGGACTTTTTGAGTACTTATTTTTTCTTTTATGAAAATTAAGGACTTTAAGGACTTTTAAGGACCTGTGTGAACCCTGACATCATCAAATAATGCTTTCTCCTCAACACTGGTTGCCTCCCTCCTGCCTTTATTTTGTTTCGACTTTAAACATCGAGTTGCGTTTCAAAGTTTGAAGGCATGAGTTTCTGTGCCGTCTGCCTTATGCACGGTACGGGCCATACGGGTGTTACTGTGCCAGTTGTGAGTTGTTTTCTTCCTAAATCTACATAATCTGTGTGCTGATTGTGCGTGTTGTTTGCAACCCGTTCTTTGAACGGGTCCTTACACTAGTGTCATAAAAAGTAACCATATCAAGCATTCAGTTTGGTGCGTAGTGTTCTGGTGCGCATGAGTTCTGAAACAAGACTGTAGCAATTTATTACTTGTATTATGTGAGGGGGGGGGGGGGGGGTGTACATGATTGTTTATTCCGGGCAATGCCCGGCAGGTCATCTAGTACTTAAAGATAGTAGAAATGCATACAAACATGTAGGAGACAACTTGCCCCTGGCAAGTTACATCATGTTCTTACCTCTTTTTCACCACTGTCTGCAGGTGACAGATTTGATGCTAGAAAACCTGAAGTCAGCTGATAGAGATGAAACCACCAATGACTGGCTTTCTCTCTACATTTTTCTTCCTCTCTGTCCAGGGCACTGTTCCAGCAACTGCACAGTTTTAATATGACAAAAATAGCAAAATAAGTAATAGAACCTCGTGATAATGACTGATAACTAGAATACAAAACATCAAATTTATGCAATTCATCCAGCAACAATGTAGTGGCATAAACCATGATTAGAATGACATTTAGGCATTCTAAGTTTCCTTCATACTCAACACATTTTTTTTTAATTTCTCCATCACAGTGTGATCATACTAAAAGAGTGTATAACAATGTTGATGATTTTTGAAACTGAAAATATAAATATCTAATTAAATGGACATACAGCATGACTGACTGAGGGAATTAATTATCAAATAATTATTCCAGTAAAAGCATTAGTAAATCAGCCAATCAGCCATCAGAATATCCAATGGTCTGCTAATTTAAGGGGAGTTTTACTGAACTGACCTGAGTTCCAACTTTCTCCACTGAACAATGACTGCTGTAATTTCTGCAAGTTGTGGTGCCATGGAAACAAATGATGCTGCATTGCTTTCCCAGTCCTGAATAGAATGGTATAGCAAGAAATCATATTAATTATACAAATGTGGAGAGCACTGTTGTACGATTCAGTAATGATTAACACAGATTTGCACTTGTAGAGTGGCATTCTAATGACGGTATTGATGCAACTATAAGGAAGAATGAATGCGTGGCAAACTCGCACATTAAGTGTTGCTATCTGAGGAATCTGTTGTTTTCTTCACCACAGTATCAAAAAACACTTTTCTGCATTAGTAGTTGTGCCATCTGGATGAAAAAAACATATTTTGCCATGCCTTGTGGATGTCAGTGGAGCTTTTAGCTGAACAGATGAGCTCACAGATTTTTTTTTTGCATTCTGGAAGACTAAATACTTTAAATCAGTCTTTTATCTTGGGAGAAGGGGGAGCATCTGCACCTGTAGATTCAATGAAGGACAATGGACAAAGCCGAAAGGACTCCACTGGCCTGACTGCTCCTTCATCAAACAAGTCACTCCGGATTGCGTCGTGGAATGTCCGCTCCATGTATGAAGCAGGAAAGAGTGCCCAGGTTACAATGGAGATGAGGCGATACAGACTGCACATACTTGGAGTTAGCGAGACCCGCTGGATACAGTCCGGACTGAAACAACTTAATTCTGGGGAAAAGATTTTGTATTCTGGAAGGGAGGACAAAAAGCATACAGAAGGAGTAGCGATCATCTTGAGCAAGCACGCCCAGAGGTCACTGAGGGGATGGGAACCCTACGGAAGGAGAATTATATTGGCATCATTTACTACAAAGAACAAGAACATCAACATGAACATTGTGCAGATATACGCCCCAACAAATGAAGCAACCGATGAGGACAAGGACGATTTCTACAACCAGCTTCAGGAAATAGTTGACACATTGCCAAGAAAAGATGTGAACATTATAATGGGAGACGCCAATGCCAAGATAGGACAGGACAATACAGGGTATGAGGACATTATGGGGTGCAATGCTTTGGGACAAATGAATGAGAATGGAGAGCGGTTTGCAAGTTTCTGCTATGTGATTGGAGGTTCAGTATTCCCACACAAGAGGATCCATAAGGCCACTTGGATTTCACCGGATGGAGTAACTGAAAACCAGATTGACCACTTTTGCATCACCCGACGATTCAGACGCTCACTGGAGGATGTCATAGTACAGAGAGGAGCTGATGTTGGATCTGACCATCACATGCTGCTGGCAAGACTCAAACTCCGCCTCAAGAAACAAGGTACCAGAGCAGGAACAAAGAGGAGAAAGTTTCAAGTGAGCCTTCTGGATGGAGACAAGAAGGAAGAGTTCCAGCTGACACTGAGGAATAGATTCAAACCCCTTGTTGACCTCGAAGAGACAGTAGATTTGGAGACTCACTGGGCTAAGGTAAAAGGAGTATTTACATCGACATGTCAGGATGTTCTTGGGGAAAAGAAAGTGGAACACAAGGAATGGATCAGTCAAAAATCACTGGACTTGATAAGGATAAGAAGAGACCTAAAAGAACAGGTAAATGCAAGTCGTACAAGAAGCTCAAGAGTTGGTAACCAGGAAGAGTACCGAGCATCAGCTAAAGAGGTCAAAAAATCAATTAAAAAAGACAAAGAGGAGTTCATAGGAATGTTAGCAGAGAAAGCAGAGAAGGCAGCAACAGGAGGACACATGAGGATCCTCTACCAGACTACAAAGACTCTTGCTGGAAAATATGGAAAACCTGAAGTTCCTGTCAAGGATTACAACAGGAAGGCTATTTTTGGAAAGGAAGCTCAGGCAAAAAGATGGATAGAACATTTTAACAGCCTCTTGAACAGACCTCCACCAAGCAACCCACCTGACATTCTACCCGCAAGAAATGATTTACCGATCAGTTGCGACCCTCCGACTAAAGCAGAGATTAATGATGCCATAAAGCAGTTAAATCGAGGCAAGGCAGCTGGACCAGATCAGATCCCACCAGAGGCGCTGAAGGCAGATGCTGCTGGGGCTGCAGAGGGTCTGCACTCACTATTCTCGAGGATTTGGATCGGAGGCAAGTTTCCAAAGGACTGGAAGGAAGGACACCTCGTGAAGCTTCCAAAAAAAGGGGACCTCAGCAATTGTAGTAACTACAGAGGAATCATACTTCTCTCCATCCCAGGAAAGGTTTTCAACCGGATTATTCTCAAGCGAATACAGAATGCAACAGACCCAAAACTTCGTGAGGAGCAAGCTGGTTTCAGGAGTAATCGATCAACCACCGACCAGATCGCCACGTTGAGAATCATAGTAGAGCAGTCGCTAGAATGGAACTCCCAACTGATAGTGAACTTCCTTGACTACGAGAAGGCCTTTGATAGCATCGATAGAGAAACACTGTGGAGAATATTGAGACATTATGGAATCCCAGAGAAGATGGTGAACCTTATCAAGAGCATGTACGAGGGGACAAGTTGCAGAGTCGTACACGATGGCGAGCTTACTGACAGCTTTGATATCAAGACTGGTGTTAGGCAGGGTTGTTTGCTGTCCCCATTTCTGTTTGTCCTGGTGATTGATTGGCTTATGAAAGAAACCACCAGTGGAGGAAGAAATGGCATACAATGGACCCCATGGACACAGCTGGACGATCTAGATTTTGCAGATGACTTGGCACTATTGTCGCACACACACGACCATATGCAAGCAAAGACTACAGCTCTAAACAAAATTTCAGAATCTATTGGATTGAGGATACATCCTGCGAAGTCGAAGGTCCTAAAAATTGTTGCACCCCCAAGCGCACAAGTCAGAGTAGGAGATCAACCACTGGAAGATGTAGAGTCCTTCTGCTATCTTGGTAGTATCATTAACAATAAGGGAGGAACAGAGGCAGAAGTCAAAGCACGAATTGGAAAGGCACAGGCATCTTTCACGTCCTTAAGCAAGATTTGGAGAACCAAGGATATATCTCTAAAAACAAAGCTGAGGATATTCAACTCGAACGTGAAGTCAGTCCTGTTGTATGGATGTGAGACTTGGAATGCGTCCCAGGCCTGCATAAAGAGAATCCAAGTTTTCATCAACAGATGTTTGAGGAAGCTACTTAAGATCAGATGGACAGACAAGGTGAGCAATGAAATTGTATGGAAAAGAACAAGACAGAGCCCAGTCAGAGAGGAAATTGGTAGGAGGCGATGGAGATGGATCGGCCACACTCTCAGGAGGCCAGGAAACAGCATCACGAAGAAGGTATTGGATTGGAATCCCCAGGGCAAGAGATCAAGAGGAAGGCCGCGCGGAACGTGGAGAAGAGCCAGAGAAAATGATGTGCAACGAAGCGGAAAGACTTGGAATAATGTAAAGAGGCTGGCCCATGATAGAGAGGGATGGAAAGTGTTTGTTGGTGGCCTATACCCTGATCCAGGGTGAGAAAGGCAATGATGATGATTCTGGAAGACTGTATTCCAGTTTGGAGATGTTTGAAGTATCTGTCATGTGATGTTTTCATATCATTGCTTCATTTCTTTGATAGAGAAGAACATCGGCTGCTTCAACTCACAGGCCCAGCACTAAAACTTCTGAAGCCTTTTTAAGATTCATGGAAACCAATTTAGTGTTGCCAAATCTGCATCCATTATTTCTGTTGATAGGTTAAGCCAGATTTTAAAATATTACCGTATTGTGTCGTGTTGTTTGTTTCGGTTAGCGTGGAAAATGGCAGACAGACTCAAATGCCAGACAAAATAATGAACCAATGAACTAAACAAAATAAAAACAAAAATACTTATTATTTGACACCATCATCGTTGCAATCTGTGGAATTGCTTCAATTCAAAAGGAATACATACCTGAGCTTTTTGTAGCAATAATTCTAGACCAGTAAGAAACTTGACCACTGGGCTGCTCACAGAGAAGGACAAAATGCGATCCATGACCTGGTTCAGCTGTTCAATAAATGGAAAATTCTGTTCAACATTCTGTTTTAAGTGTAGTTGCTTGTGCTAAATTTGGACAATTTCTCACCACATCCTTCTTAGAGTTACTGATATTTATTGTGTAATAAAACTTTGCTGTTGCCAACTTTTAACTTTTTTTTTCTTTTGCACCATTGCTATTAATGTCCCATAAGTGAGCTCAAGTTGACACAGTATGAAAATAGGCTATCTACCATATGTATCTGATCAGTATTCGGGCTGCAGGAATACTTTTGTACCTTCATAAATCTTTGTTTCACTGCCAACACTGCTTACAACTTTCTTGATAATGACATCATCCTTAAGGTACTTTTAAAAAAAATAAAATTTGTGGTGAACGTTGGGATGTCTTCAGATGATAAAATCCTCAGTTAACCTTCTTGCTACCAAGCCCCAACCCAACTACCTGAGTAATGGATTATTACACAGAAAGACAGCAGGAAGTAGTATAAAAAGTAGAATCGGCCGAGGCCCACGATAAACAAAATGACCTTCCAGTGCATGCTGGAACAATGTCGCCTGATATATCATGGCAGTTTTAGCATGAAACGGTAGGGCCAATATATCGGCCATCTTCCGCAACGTATGATGGCAGTAACAAGGCTAAACAAATAATTCAGCTCATGATTCCTTCCCATGTTTACTGTTACAGATTTTCATTCCACACTTACTAAGACAAGAGTTGGATGGTCTGGCCATTCCTGCTGTAGCTGTGACACTCGTGTCCTCAAACTGTCTATCACAGGCCTACATTTCATCACCTCAGGAACGTTGGAGTCATAGTAAATGTTGTATGTCTTTCCTGCAGGTCTTTGCCATAAATTCTGTCAATTAGAATTGAACATTTCATATCAGAATGAAACTGAAATTTTATTCCTCTACTTAACACACTGCAAAGCAAGTCTTGATATCACTGTTATAAACTGTAGCGGTTAAGAAAAAAAAAAAATCTATCTCATAAGCATCCATAGTACATTTAATTCAACCATAAATCGTCGCTTCCATGACGAACTATCTTATCGCTAAAAATAGCATTTTCGGGTTTTTGCAGAATTTTGATCCAAACATCAAGATCTATGTGTCCTGTAAAGGATTTTGTCGAATTCATGTTAGTTTTTGTAAAAATGAAAATGACCGTACTGTCCTATCGCAACGTTGGTTACCTTTGTTCCATGACGAACTGTCCTATCGAGATAAGACTCTTCGTCAGCGAGCCGCGCCCAGGTGGGCTGGTCATTCATTGTTTGACGAACCGTCTTATGATAATCGGACACTGACAATACGAGGCTAAACACTCTTAGAACTTTTTGGGATCTCGGTATCTTCGCCAGCAAAGAAACTGGGTTGCTCAGCATTCCCAGTGTGTCAGTTCTGAAGTTCACGGAGACGGAATTCCGCGAAAAAGGGAAAAAGCAATTGCTTACTTATTACCGCATGAAGGCAAGAATACTAAGGTGTGTCAGACAATGTTCCTAAACACCATTGGAGTCTCCACATCGTTTCTCAAGTTATTAAGAAAATTAATGAGTATGGTGTATTGGAAAAGGGGAAAAGAGGTGGAAGGACAGAGAGCAATAAAGTCCGAGAGAAGAATCATCGATTCCATTTGCCCAAAAAAGACATTTGCGGTTTGTGGGAAACAAAGTATAAAGACAATCCCCAAGACGAGGAATTCCTTCAGCAGTACACAAAATATATCTGAGAAAGGGATGAAGTTCGAAAAATCTTAAAAGCTTGCACAAAAGAGTCTGAAAGAAATGCTAACGTAACATGGTTACTGCTGTTTTTGATCTAGAAAAAGTCCTCAATCTGCCCATATCGCAGAGGGTTATGTTTAGCTTCTTATAGCTTCACTATATTCGAGACGTCTAACAAGCAAGGTCATTGCTATTTCTGGCAGGAGGGTCAAGCTGGGCATGGTGCCAAAGAAATTGCCAGTTGCATGGAAACGTTTTTAAGAAGTCTCGATTCACGAGGCGTGACCATTTTATGTTGTTCTCGGACGGATGTGCTAGACAAAATTAAATGGTATTCTGCCATCGATGTACAGAAACGACCTCAAGACGACAGCTTCCCTGCAACAAATATCGCATCGTTTTTTTTAAAGCAACTAAGGCCAAACCCCAGGTGGCTCAATGCATAGCGTGGTTGAAGGAGCAATGAAAAGGATTCCCGAAATTATGATGCCTGCAGAGCTAGCGAGCATCATCAGAATGTCAGCCAAAAAGTCACCCTACACAGTCACAGAACTTGCAAAAATTGAAATCTCTGACCGGAAGACTGGCTGGAAATTCAGGAATTCTGCGCACCAGGATATCAATGGGAACAGTACGAAGTGGACAAATTTTATGCAAATTGAGGTGAACCACATAAATTCCTTTTCAAAAACTCACACCTTGAACAAGATTGCGATTCCATTACCTTAAATAAAAGGTTAACAAGCAATGAGCAGGGTACCTCTAATGCCTACAAGGAACAGCCAACGCTGTCAGCAGGGAAGTATGGAGATCTAATGACTCTGTGTCAACGTAGAACCCCAATGATTTGTAACCCAGATCATCAGGCATTTTATCAAAATCGGCCGCATTAGACATTAATTATAAAACGTCCATTCTCCTATAAAGCTACAAAACGCGCGTACTTTTATAATGCTTTTCAATGAGCTACTACTTCTAGGTATTCACCTTTATGGTAAACATTGTCATTGTATGTGTGTGCCTGTGTGTGCGTGTGAGTGTGTTTTTGTGAGTAAGTGAATGAGTGCGTGAGTGAGTAAGTGAGTGTGGGAGTGGTGAGAGGACGACCAAAAAAAAAACCACAACTGAGAAGATGACAGAGACAGAGAGAGAGAGAGAAAGGGACAGAGTGATAAAGAGAGCAAGAATGAGTCAGAGAGAGAGAGAGGGAGAGAGAGAGAGGGAGAGAGATAAGAAGAGTGAGAATGAATGAGACTGAGAGACAGAGAGAAATTTTTCTTGATAAAAAGAAAGAAAATCTCTTTGATTTCTGTGTGTGTGTGTGTTTTGAAACTCTTTAATGTTCGAAGTTTTAATGTCAAATTTAAGATGAAAAATAAAAACCTTTTTCAATTAACATTATTCTTCCTGTATTTCAATTTGATCCCTCTCTTAATATCACTCTGTAAACACAACATGATTCACATGATGCAACACGACTGATGGCGAACAACCAGGCTTAGTATTTAATAAAATTAATGAAAATAGATAATAATGAGTTGTAACAAAAAGCTTGTTCAAAGTCAATTTTATCATTGGTCAACCGCCATGGGAATGTCTTAACCACTGTAGCGTGGCCACTTCTCTCCATGATGAACTGTCCTAACCCCGCACAGGTGTCTTATTGACCCAGTCCTGAGCGGTTTGTTTTATGACGAACTGTCCTGTCGGGGGGGTTGCCATGAATTGACAACATTTGAGAAAAACTGCAAACACAATAAATATCAAACTTTGTAGCATTTCGTAGGCAAGAGAACAAGCTTTACATCCATGTATATTACTGCGCATTTGTACGTTTAAATCGAGAGGTAGAGCGAGTTGAATCTTGCAGGTGACTCAACAGAAACTTTAAACCGCTCTAGCTCGAAAGTAGGTTTTGCGCGATAAGACAGTTCGTCATGGAAGCGACGAAATGATAGGCATAAGAACTGAATTTCTTACCACAGCTGCTGGTGATGAAATTTTATCTCAAAAATAAACTTTTACATACCACAGATGAAAGTTTAAGAGTTCGCTCAAAACCATGTTCTTTCCTTCTTCTGCACTTCCAATGATGTTATACAACATTTCAATTTTTCATGTGTGTGGTTAAAAAATGGAATAAATATAATCAATCTCAATACAACAAACCTGTGTCATGATGCCAGTATCATGGATGTCCAGATATTGTAGCACTGACCCTCCCACCATCAGATGTGAGCCCAAGATAGCACTGTCTGTCTCATGATCTGTACAGTAAGAAATGTTGTTTACACTGTAGTTTTATATATTCCATCCTGTCAGTAAAATGCATTTAAACAGCTTTGAAAACAACCCGTCTGTCTCACTGAGTGACTGATTTCTGCTGACCTTGTTAAAAAAAAAAGGTCTAAAATATGATTTAAATCAGTCTGACAAACTGATTGACTAATGAAAAAAACAACACTAAAATCTATCTGCCTTGTCACAATGCCTGTAAAAGTTTCCAGAAAACCTATAAATTGAAGGGTATTTGCCATCTTGTTGTATGTGCCATTTTGCTGATTTTGAGGTTTTGTCATGAAAGTGGCTCTCTCACTACAAATTTCGTTCTGTATAAGTGTCATTCCAATCGGCTAAAAACTTTTCCAGATACATGTTTATGATGTAATGTTTTATGTGTTTTACCCCATTTGCCAGCAAACTTCAATCCTCATTTTCTCAAAAAGGCAAAAATGCACATACAACAATACGGCAAATACTTGACGAAACCCTTATCAGCAGCACATAATATGTTTAACAGTAATTTGAAATGAAACATAATCCAGAGAAACTGGAGTTTTCTTCAAAATTTTCACCTCAAGAACAAAGACTATGACAATAAAAGATGTCCATACCTAAAATATCAAAAGCATTTTTGACAACTTCTGCTCCTATCTGGTAAGACATGAGACAAGGGGTCAGTACATCCACTCTGGATGATGGATCAAGGGATTTCTTCTGGAGCCAGTCAGCTTGAGACAGTGAAGTGAGAATATCATTGTGTACTGTGCACACTTGGGCCATCTCTACAGCTGAAATCCCTTCAAGTGTCACAGATGTTGAATTATCCTCTTCAGCTACAGTTTCTAGACCAACGTCTTCCAACTTGTCAGCCCCAGTCACATCCACGAAGTCCTTCAAAATGACAAAATGACAGTTAGATCAATAAAAACAGCCTAATTCAGACCATTTAAAATGATCAGGTTAGATAAATACAACATGAAGCACGTCATGAAAAACTCTCAAGAATGCTGATGGAGAAATCTAATGTCTTAATGAAGAACGGCAATATATCTAAGTGAAAACTCTTAAGCAAAACCTAGAATCTCTTTTCAAAAAGATATTTGTAAGATAAAATATAAATTGTTTCGACTTTTTGCAAACATATAACAGAACAAAACACATGGAAATTTATATAAACGTTGGAATAACTGACTCCATTTACACAGCACATGTTAACAGAAAGCTTAAAAGTATTCTGTTCAATTACTTAAAGAAAAGAAAAATACAGTATGTGTGTCAGACAGATCACTGGAATGCACACACTGCAAACATTATCACTTGTTCTAATTGTGAGGTGACACCCAATGTGCTCACTACCTTATCAAAAGAAGGATATGCTGCTTTGAAATCTGCCTCCTCTTTCTCCTTGTGTGACCTCTCATCCCCATGGGTCTGGTCCTTGTATTTAAACAAAGCTGCCTCTTCTGCCTCTTTCTGTCTCTTACGTTCCTCTTGCTCTGCCCAGGCAGAGGTGAACAGATCAAGCACATGGGTCAATGCAGATATAATGTTACTGTCCAGCTGACCTGTGGTAAAACTGTGGGCTTTCATGAGCAGCAAGGTACACAGAAGAAGCCTGCAATACAAGATGACAGTTCAAATTACTGGGCTTTTCCGTACAGCAAAATTGACTTTAGAGCCTGATAAAACTAATGTCTCTGATTTGAATGAACAGGTGAAAGTTTACCTGTCAGTTCTTACACATACAAGGAACTTCACATTGTTAATAATACTGTTACTGTTTTTCTTCAGTTTCATGGGCCTGAAGTAAAAAAGAAACATAAAATTTGAAAAGGAAAGAAAAAGAATTTTACAACACAGTTCTTCTGATGTGATAGTAACTGTCGTGATCCATATTGCACTTCCAATCCAATGCCTGAATAGCTAAATTGATAGATTAACATTTAGTAAAGAGAATTCAGATGTACTTTTCTGAAACTGAAACTTTTGGTTCATACTTTTGTACTGCACTATCAGTAAAGCCATTTTGTCACCATACAATGAATGTCCTGTACCTAACAGATAGATTCTTATCACACCAAAATTTATTGTGTTTTAAAAATTTTAAGAATTACCTTGACTTTGTTCCACGTATGTGATTTGTCACATGTTCTCCATCTGTGCAGCTGGCTTGTGAGATGTATGAAATAAGTTCTAGGGTCTGAGGTGATGACAGATGATTGGCCAGGCTCAAAAGACTGGGTGCTGATTGGTTGATTGTTGGGTAGGAACACAGATGTTTGACATCTAAGGATATGCTCTCTGTAGACTTCAGCTTTTGAATAACAGAGGGGAAAAAGTTCGTATCAAACATAGCTCAAAAAAGTCTTTCCCTGAGGACCTCACATTCACAATCTACTCAGAGAATCAGCAAACATATTTGTCACGAGCGAGTGAGCGAGAGTTAATAAGTGTGGGGAAGGGGACTTGAAGCGTGCGTGTTGTGAGTGAGTTGAGGCTTAGATGAGGCAGGATCTGAGTAGTCAGATCACTGCAAGCCGAAAAATCCAAGGGGACAGACGTGAAGAAAGCAGTCGGGAGATTGTTGTGTTTTCCAGTGATGACTGGTAGGTTGAACTATGATTGATAAGTATGATGATTGATGTACTATATTCTCCTATGACCATGATGTAAATAAGTTATATGTGAGGAATGTGAAAGTCATTGATTACTGTGTATAGAGATGTGCGTAATGAGCGATAGATGTAAGTTAGGATCATGGATTCGTAGCGAGTCTGAGTACTGTGTAATACGGTGGAGGTGTGTTACCGTAGAGAAGTGCAGATGTGTGGTGAGTGAAATGTGGACTGTAGTGTGTACGCTTGATGGTTCGTAATGAGTGGTGAAGTGGATAGTAATTGTATGGTGTTATAGAGATGTAATGTTATTCTTATAGGTGTCGGGGTCGGGCAGTGAGGCACCCGTGGTGGAGAGACTAGGGCAGGGGATAGGCCAGCAGAAGGAGATGCTTGGGTTGGGCAGAAGGCTACCCACAGGCCAGCTTGAGTGAAGCTGTCGCGCAGGACAGCGAGGGCACCTTAGTCGTGGCAGTCTGGCCACAGGCAGGGACGTATGAATTGAGATATTAGTGTGATATTGAGATATTAGTGTGATATTGAGATATTAATGGGATATTGAGATATTGAGGTTAGGTTGAGCAGGAGCCAGTAAGATAGGCCGCAAGTAGTACATACCTTGATGTGAGGCTGAGGCCGGAGCATATTTAGAAAAGTAACTATCGGGTTGTGGACCCGGAGAAAGAATGAATGTTGGGAATAATGACCATTGGATGGTATTTGATTTGAATAATGTAACCTATGCAATTGCACGTATATCTTTATCTTTATGTATAATAAATGTGTGAGCCTGTTTGGTTGTTCTGTTAAGTGTTATACTTGTCTGTTCGTGATTGTCGTCCTGTCATAATCAGTACATCTCCCAGTCTGGGATTTGTTACAATATTGTGGTTCACTTGAAACCTCTTGAAGGAAAAGTGCTAAGAATTTTATACATTCAAGTCTGTGATGTAGCAAAAAAAAAAAAAAAATTTCCTTGCATCACTTACAGGTCAGTTTTTCCATTACTATTTCGAAAAGTCTCACTCCTCTCATTTTTTTTGGTCAGCAATGCCATCCGAATATAAGGGGCACCTGGTTATTGTAATATCAGATGGGTCTAAATAATATAATGCCTTTGAAAGAAAGGCATTAGTATATTTCTCTGTATAGAGTGTAGACTTACCTTCAGTTTGTGGACTTTCAAAGTTTTGTCTACATTCTGAGCCAGTAGTCGTAGTCCCAGTTTCATCTGATGATACAAATAATTCATAATCATGTTTTTCAAGATTGGAGGTCCAAACCAACTGAAACCTTTGCCCAAAATCATTCCAAAGCCGTACATAACAGAAACAATTCCTGGAATAACATGCTCATTTTTGTGAAGATCAGAGACAATAATTTTTTCTTCATTTGCCCAAGGACTATGACAAAATGGATATGTACACAATTCCTTTGTCAGACATACTAACTCCTCATTTCATTCTTGGGCTTCTCATTTGTTTTATTTTAAATGTTTTCAGACTTTGTTTTTCCTGGAATCAAAGAAATTAGAATATTAAAGCTAAAGTCTGATTGATCCAAAGCTACAGCTAAATGTCTTTTGTTCCATATCTAAAATAATTCAACACCTTTCATGGGATTTTGAAATGGTTCATTCCAGATTGGGTTCTGTAAAAATAACTGCACTATACAAATAAGTTGTATTACCTCTTGTACAGCAACAGCAAATGGGACAGTAATATCCTGGTAACACTGAAAGTTGGCCAGTAGGCGTGTCACAAATCTCTGTGTTGTATCCTGCCATACCCTTTCCTCCTGTAAAGCTGTTGCCAGGGACAGTTCCCCTTGTTGGCTGTGGAACATCTGACTTGTCAGGTTCAGCTTGCCAATCAGATCTGACACTTTACCTACAGAACAGGTGTTTGCCACAAAGCTTGAGATAACTCCAGACAGCTGGGTGTACTGATGAAAATAAAAATTATTTGGAGAGATTTTTATTTCAGCAAGGGACATAGTCTTAACTGTGTCAATAGAAAGAAAAATAACCAAATCATAGTCTCTAATACAACACAAAAAGCAGGTCATAAGTATTTCTCGGTTGTCATGTTTAGAGTGAAGACAAAACCAGCACACTCCACCGTCCACAAATCTAACTTTTTTAACATAATGCATTCTATAAAATCTGACTGTGTACTAAATACAGGATGAAGAATGACAGAGCCTTTAAAGCCAATGCAAATGATGTAGCTGCCATGAAAAGCATGTTCTCTTACAGGAACTGTAGACATATTCCTGTATTAAACCTTTGAGAAATACGAAGACTTCTTGAAGCAACAAGACAACCATAAAACCACAGAACAGTCACTGAATATATGTCTGGCGCCAAGACTAAATGATGAAACTGTAGACCACAGCACAATTCTTAGCAGATTATAACTGAGAATGAATTTTGCCATATACGGTGTATTCAAGAATTCATTCAAACACTCCAAAATCATGTGCCAATGTTATTTTTAATGCACCCTTACAATAGGATGCCTGAAGGCCAGATAACATTAACTTTTAAATCCCTTCACATCTTAGCTCACCTGAAGTTGGTCAGGTCTATATGCCCAGCGCTGCTGTAGTTTCTCTTTGGTGACTGCCAACTTATCTTGCCGTTGTAACAATGCCACTACTCGTGGGTGAAGAAATTCTGTGGGTGTCTCACTCAAAGCCCTGCCAGTATTCATTTCCATGTACTTGCTCCATGCAGAGAGCTCTGCTTCAATGTCTTCAAGCTGTAGATGGATGATGAGCCAAAATAATCATCAACTCAGGTACGAAAAAAAAAACAACCAGTATGTCTATGCTTCAACATAAAATTGTAACTATGCTCTGGCAAATTACAATATGACACAACATTATAAAAAAAACAACACAGACAATCTGTGGGGTTGCAGCATGACTTGATGCAAAGTCAAAATGTGGCAAAAACAAAAAAAATTGTAAATAGAAAGCCTTGAGTAAGAAATTATATAGAAACAAAACAATCAAACATTAATGTACCGAAAGCTCGATTTGTCTTTCCTTCTCCTTTGCGTTTGATTGTACCGTCACTGTATTATTTAAGCTGGCTATATTATGTAAGCAAGGCGTTGCTACATACCATTCTTTCTTTCGCCACATCTTGACTAAATTATAATGTGGTTATTCCAGAATCTGGAGTTAAATAAACAAGAGAGCTTAACTGAGATCCCTTGAGAATCAAAGATTTGACCTTTTGGAGTATGAAGAAAAATGAATGTAATTTATATTGAAGCATCAAAGCCTTTACTAAGGGGCTATCAAAATGAATATTATAAATCTGACTGATCAGAACAAAAAGACAGGTGAGGACGCTGACCTCACTGGTGGCATGGCGCAGCTTTAGGCCAGCTTTCTCCACAGGATCAACAGGTCCTTTTGGTGACAACATGTGGGCCAGTAGCAACCCAACATACACCAACCCATGACCAACTGAAGTGGACATTACACTGGGATTACTCTGTGCCAGAGCATCTTCCACCACCTCAAAACATCTAGATACTACTGCCATGAGCTGTGCTGGAAGACTAGATATGCCAGTCCCCAGAAATGTCTGAAGTTGTCCAATGATAAGTTTTCTGTTCTCAGGTGTTGATAGGATGTTTTTTACTGCAGCGGCCCAATCTTCTTGATGTTCAGGCATAACCACAGATTGCATGGCTTGTAAAAGTTTGATAAATGAATGGAGGAGCAACTCTTTTTCCAAGTGTCTGGGGAAAGGAAATAAAAAAGAGAGTATTAATCATATGTAGCAGAGAAGGGGAAGAAAATTCTTTTCCATAACCCTATGAAAGCTTTTACATCAATCAAACAGCTTTGACTAATTCCTTGTGAAATATGGATGTCATGACTCCATGAGAAATCTGATGATATCTTAAATTCACATTTGTAATGCTGATCATCCTGCACTATGGTATGCCAGCTTCACTCTTATATACGTATCTTAAAATGAATAATCATTTTCATTCATCTGTCCTTTCATTTCCATTAAGTATGCATCAAATCCTTCAGTGAAACATAAGAATGTTTTGTCTTATTTATTAACCCTCTACAACACTTCAGACTCACACTAACCTGACATCAAAGGCCTGACTAGCCAGCGTACAGCTATGACACCACACATGTTTGGAAACAAGAGCAATCTGATGAGTTTGGTCCTCTAGGCCTCCAAGTGACACATGCAGTGGTAAAGACTCAGTATTTGTAACTGCTGAACTGTTGGACAAAACATGACAGGCAAACTTGGACACTGCAGCTCTCTCAAACACAGCTGGGCCCTGGAAGCAGAAAGAATAGAATTTAGTTTGCCTATCAGCATCTGTTTATATCAGAAACTTCTTTCAACAACAGTATGTTCCTGGTATGCGATTTTCAGATTCAATGATCATTTTTATATCTTACTTTGTAAAACATATATCCAATTTTATGTCTACAGTCATATTATTAAAAAAAAAAAACACATTAAAAAAACACAAAAAAAACACAGGAGTTATCTAGTACTAGGCAGTTCAATTTAGGAACCATTTATGTGGACAACTGATACTACAAATTAACCTTGCCCACAATTCAGTGTTAAATGAGCTGGTTGTTATGCAGTGAAACTTTCTCCCTTATATCGCAACAATTATAACATTTATCATGGGGGGGGGGGGGGGGGGGCAGCACTTCGATTTACAGATACAATCTGAGACCAATCTGCATATGTTCTTTTCATTCACTTCCTGATGTTGACCTTCCTTTTTAAGGAAACAACTGCATTCCCCAGCAGTTTGTGCAAATTCACCCAAAAATTTATCCCTCTGAATGACAAAATGTACTGCAAGGCCTCAGTGATTCTTGCTGCAAACAGCTCGTCAGAATTTGAGAAACTGTTCAGTATGGAATGCATGAGCTCTTAAAACTTTGACTTTTAATTTATGAGGATGTGATACTGGTATCTAAACCACTGTGCACAGGAAGACACTAAATACAGCAAAATCTTACCAGGTCATCGCACTGATGAGACAAGTTTTCCTGATCTGGGGACCATTCCAACCACTGGTTGTATCTGTAACAAGCTGAAGAGGTCCACAGTTTGCTCAGTAGATGCTGCAAGTCACTGAGACTGGTATCCTTTACAGAAAGAGGCAGGTGATCACAAACAACTGGGTAAACAAACTATGGATAAATGACGAGTAGAACTTGACATAATACATATCGCGACTTAGTTCTTGTTTGTTCCACATTAAATGTTTGCAGCTTCAGAAAGCATGATAACGAGTTTGAATAAATCAGAATTGTGAACCAGCTTGATAAGTGCCACAATGCATTTCACCCAAGTGTCAAAGTGTGCATGCGTTTTACCTTTTCTACATACTAAAAGACCTCCAGATATTTCAGAAAATGAAGATGGAACAAATTAAGGTTGCGATATGTTCATCCCAGAAAATTCGGAAAACAACCCCAATAAAAAAAATATTGTGTAAAATAATTGGAAGAATGAACGTGTATTTCTCCTATGCCCAAATGAAAAGCAAGTATTGTAATTATGTTAAGGTCTTATCTCAAACAATCATGTAAATCTACAAATCCAAACTATCTAGCTATGAAAAAAAAGATTGTAAATCAATACAAGAGCATAGAACTTACAGACTGTGATACATGATCATCACTCCAGTGTACCCTGTCAGGGGTATGTGACAGGACAAAATCTCTGATATGCTCCCAATGTGTTGTCAAACCTCTGTCAGCAGCCACCACTCTGTATGAATCTTCACCATCAAGTCTGGATTGTACATTCTGTTGCAGCTCTTTCACTGTGGCAGACATGTGAGCCAGCAGGGACATATGCTCAAACAGAGGCCATAGGCAAACAAAGTAGGAGGGTTTCTTGCTTTCCATAGAGGTCTGAACCTGAGACTGATCTCCTGGTGCTGTTGAAGAAAGCTCTTGAGTTTTCTGGTTGGACTGTATTAGGCCTGCTTTCACCAGGAAAGCTGTAAGGGACTGAGTGGCTGTGAATAAGGAATTGTTTAAAACATTAAATATAACACTGGTCCATTTTATGGTAAAATAATACAAAATGCTAGCTCTGTTCCAATTGTACATCTGAATATGGCAGATTTACTTCACATTTGTGGCCCTTGCAAATCCCCTCACCCCTTTTAGGACCAGTATTCAGACAAACAATGTGCAAGCACAGATATCATGTGATCGAGAACGACCAAACCATGAAAAGGATTATTGTTTGTTTGTTTACTACGTGAGTTCCATGGGGCCTCCCATGTCACAAATACATTCACACACCAAAGAAGTGATGATAACTATAGTAATACTTGTTATTGTTGTTATCAGCAAAATGACAACTTTCACAAATGTTACTTTTCTATCATTTTCAAGGTACCTTTTTCAGCTTCTTCCAGCTCTTTCTTGTGTAGCATTGCAGTCATTTGCCACACTTGGCCTTGCACAGATGACCGTGTCAACATCTCTATCTTCTTCTGCAAGATCGGTGTGGCGTCACTAGGGTTCAGTGTCAGGGCTGTGGCAAGACTCGTCAAGGATGAACTTAGGCTTGCTTCTTGTTCAGTGGTGAAAGGTCTTGGGTGACCAAACAATGTCCAGAACTTTACATAGGTCTTCACAGAGTTGTCTCCACCTCCCAGATGCCTCCTGAGCTCTTCCACTGCCATGGTCAGTTTGGGGTTTGAACTGGAATTGACAGATAAGGACAAATATGACTTTCCATAAATGCAAACCTGGAGAACACACATACTGGAGATGCCACTGACAATAGCTGAATAGTTCCAATTTTGTTATATAACTTTATTTCATTTGTTAGGTTAGGTATAGGCTAAATCTTTGTAAAAGAATTGAGAGGGTGAGAATTAGAAGGGCTCTACATGCCATTTGACAGCATTTGAGAAAAAGACATAATTTCAGTAGAAACCAATCAAATTTAATAAATGTTTGCTATACTGATATCAACTCTTTGAGTAAATCATTAAAATATCAAATTCCATTGGTTTATTCTGAAATGATGTTTTTTACCTTTTTCTCAAAAACAGTCAAATGGCACTCGTATCTCTTCTCATTATAACCCCATCAATTTAGTTTGCTAGGTTTACTTTCTGTATTACATAACCTACTGCTTTCACTCCACACTGAGATCAACTGTTGTTACTGTTGTTGTTGTGAAGAATTCAAAATTAGATTTGATTTTTAAGATCAGTTTTTCCTTTTTGTTCCCCAAAAATTCAGAACTATACTGGACTTTTTCGGCCATACTAAAAGTTTCAGTACCTGTGACTGCCTGCCAACAAACATCCCAGCTTGTCTTCCACCCAGTGCCAATGAAGGGCCAGGTGGGCAGTAAATACTTCCTTATGACATCTTTGCCAATTGAGAGAAATCTCTGCCAGGCGATGAAGCCACAGAAGATTATACCATGTCTGAGGGAAAAACAATCAATAGAAAACTGACAAGTATAAATTGTGGTGGAGCCTGTGGAAAACTGGGCAGGTCAGCTGTGTCAAAGAGGACCAATAACAGGAAATTCCGAAGTGCTATGAAAGACGATGGGTTAGAGAAGGGAAGAGAGATATCACGAAGATATTGTGATAAAAAAAAGAAACAGACAATCATGTAACAAAGGGTAAATCAGGACGGATGGATAGATGGTTACCGTTAGGTAGATGGGTGGATGGACGAATGGATGGTTGGTAACAGGGATGGACGGATGGTTAGTTAGGCAAATGGATGAGAGAGACAGGTAAAATTAATGGATGGATAGATGATCAGGATGATGAATAAATGATTGGGTAAATGGGTGGACGATGAGACTCAAAGCTGGACGGATAAGCAGATATATGAATGATCATACGATCATATGGTGGATGGAATGATTACATGGATAGATGAATGGCTATGCAAACGGATGTACTGACAGATGGATGCATGGATGGATGGATGGATGGAGGGATGGACAGATGGGTGATAGCATAGAATTTTGGAGCATTCCACTAAATGATCAATATGTGAACCGTAAGTTGTCCTGTATACCTGGAATAGCTGTGAAAACATGTTGTCATCCAAATCCACCACAAGTTGAGGCAAATGTTCTGTAATCTGTGACAACAGTAGTGCCACCAGTCCCAAGGCAGGGTGGGAGGACGATTTCTTCTTGCCTGTGCAATTAAATAATAGAAAAAACACCAGCTTTATGATATATCAATGTATATACATTTAAAAATACATTTAAATATACATTTTAAAAATATACATTTAAAATCCAATCCAAAGGCATGTGTCTATGTTCCTTTATTTTCAGTAGATCTGAATTTCCATCAAAGAAATGTTTGTATTATTTTTTTTCGTTCACACCTTTTTTCTCTCTATAAATATTGTTAGTCAGAAACAAACAAAGTTGGAAGGAAAGACGGAACGAATGAGCGAATAAACGAATGCACGAACGAGTGAAAGAATGAATAAATGAAGGGATGAATGACCGAATGAATGAGTGCCATGTGTCAGTAAGAGTGCAGCCCATTCTTTTTCCCACCCCCAAAGCTTAATCATATCTGGCCCCAGTAAAAGGAACAATACAAGCTAATCTGTCTCTCCACAAAAATTCTGCTCCACATTTCTATGAAATAATCACAGAAATAGATTCTTGCAGTTTTCCACATCTTTTGTATCAATCTTGCGTGGTCATTTTGCACAACATAAAACACGCGGAAATTACTTTTCCTCCTTTTTGTGCCTGTGGGTAGGTGTTTGATATGAGCGTACGTGCATGAGTATGGGTGTTCATATGCTTGCATGCAGAAATGGGGCCGGGGTGGTGGGAGAGGAGGCAAAATGGGATTGATTTCACAACAGATTTTAAGAGAACAATGGATTATGGTGAAGTCTTCAATACGTAATTTAAAAAAAATGAAGTAAGCTGGGCGACTTCGAAATGAAAGGTTCCAGACCCAATGGGTTATTCACGTCGATGAACATGAATTGAAGTGTAACAGACGTATGGTCAGAAAGTTAGTCGTGCAAAAAGGTCTTATCTACTTTGTGATAGGAAAAAGAGAGGAATCTCCGGGAAATGAAAGGCTCTTCATTTTCATAGATCGACACACACACACACACAGAGAGAGAGAGAGAGAGAGAAAGGAGATAGACAGACAGAGACACAGAGAGAGAAAGGAGACAGACAGAGACACACAGAGAGAGAGAAAGAGAGACAGAGACAAAGAAAGAGAAAGGGGGCTGACGGAGGGAGCGAAACTGACAGGGAGAGATGGAGAGAGAGTGGTGGAAGGAGGGGGGGTGAAGGAGGGAGCGAAAGAGGCAGATGGAGAGGGAGAGAGACAGTAGAGACTGGCACGAGAGGATGACAAACGCCTGGGACGGAGGAGATGGGAGAACTTGAAAAGGCGGATCACCAACCCAATGTCGGGGTGGGAACTTTTGACATTTCAAACTGGCAGTGACACAACTCTAGTATTTACCCACTGGACTCAACACACAGACATCTTGCTTATTAAAGCCCCCCCCCCCCCATTCGCATCCTCTAGTTTCCATCTCCCCCGCCTCTCACCCATTCCTTCTTTCTTTCCCGATGTGTATTTTCACTCTCTCATCCACCCTTTCTTTCACGTTATCAATATAATCTTCACCACTCTTCACGTTTCGCAGACTTCTTCCTTGTACAAACAAGTGTATGATGAGAGGTTTTTGTAAACATTTGGTGGAGGCAATTCTCATAATCAATCATCCCCCAAGCACACATGTTGCGTCCCCCCCCCCCCCCCCCACACCCTCCTTCCCGTTAAACATGAAAAAAAAACCAAATCCACAGATATGGAGGACACTGAGCAGGATAAAAAAAAGTTTGGTTCAAAATAACTTTTTCTTACCTGAAATTTCTAGGTGTGCTTTATTTTAAACATAGGAAGATTAAAAGGGGGCGGGGGGGGGGGGCGCATCTCGTGTAATGTGCAGTGTGCTTGCTATGTTACTTCAAAATCTCCCGTACACGCAAACTTAGAGAGAGATAACCAACCAACCAACCAACCAACCAACCAACCAACCAACCAGCCAACCAACCAACCAACCAACCCACCCAGCCAACCTGCCAACCAACCAACGTACCAACCAGCCAGACCACCCACCAAACAACCAGCCAGCCAGCCAAACCAACCAACCAACCCACCCCTAATCACCCAACCAACCAACCCACCAACAACCACACAACTAACACACACTCACACACACGTGTCACTATGTGCACGCGCACACACGATCATAAATAACTATTTCTACATCCTAACGCAGAAAACAGACTCTCTAATACCAAGGAGGTTGTCTAATACTCATTTTAACATCCGGGATGGTACATCAAGATAGGCGGTCAGGCAAATTAAAGATTATAAATATAATAACAAATAAAAAGCACTGTCGATGGGACCCCGTGGAGTTGCCTCAATCAATCATCTGATGCGAATTCCAAAGTGGACCCAGGCCGCGATTCTCAAGCAGACAACTGTGACTGATGACAACTCTTGGTGGTTCTTCAAAGGAACGATCATGCGGACCAACGGTCATTTATTTTCAGCTTCCGGCTGGCCATAGAAACAGCAGTTACTGACCAACACGCAAAAGCCCTTAGGCTCTTCGGAACTGGTCAGAACTGTCCTGACAAATGGTATTTGGCCACTAAGCCATGGCAATCACCATTTGTTTCAACACAACAAATCCTAGAACTCACAGGAATGTCTAAAGGCATGAACAATTAATGGAGAGAATGGGAGGCCTAGTAGCTCAATGAAATACCCTCACTGAACTAAACGCTTACTATATTAGCAGGTGGTCGTCATTATTTACCTCATCCGGTGACAGAGGACCTGGTCCTGGAAGAAGGAAAATAATATCACTTTCATATCCACTTTATGACAGACCTAAGGCTAATCTCTCTCTCTCCCCCCCCCCCCCCCTCCATAACATGGACGTCTGTTTGTCTCACCTTCTGGCCAGTTTGCGATCGCAACTGACCACAAACAGGGTTGCTAAAAGCTTTGCTTCCTTAATAATGCTGCAAAAAAAAAAAAGAAACTGAAAACACTCCCCCGCGTGTAAACTGAACGCCTCAGTTCAATACCGCGACGTCTTGATGGGAAGTTGTCCGTCCCATGGTTTGTTTCATGCCAGAAAGAATTGATTGTTGTTTCTGAGCCTCAAAATGGAACTGTCAAATAGGAAATAAACCGATGTCACGCAATGGAATTGGATTTTAATGGCGGGAAATAACCATATCTGGACTCGCTGAGACCAGAAGGTTGTGGGATGGGTGTCAACAGGAACACATTCATCCGGTTCTGGACATGGTATCCAAAGAACAATGCTTGAAAACGTGGCTGGCTTTTTAATGTTGAGTGTGGCTGTTGACAACGCCAAGAGGAAGGAGAGGGGAGAAAGGGGGAGAGAAGAGAGGAGAGGAAGAAGAAGTGAGGGGGACGAAAAGAGTGGGGAAGAGGAGAGGAGAGGAGAAGAGAGGAAGAAAGAGAGTTTGAGTTTGGAGAAAAGCACGTCCACACGATAACAGTGTTAAGCTAAGAAGAAACAAGACGAAAGACAGAATGTAATACATGTACAACGAAAAGATAGTAGACACTATCAGAGGCGCCCAACATCCATTTGATACACAGAGAAGAGAGGGAGAAAGAGAGGATAGAGAGGGTGGGATGCAGGAGCGCCATAGAAAGGTACAGATCATACAGGGCAAAACACAAAAAGTCGAAACACACGATGATAATAACAGATCGTCGATCCTCATTATTTATACACGTGTCGTTTACCGCCAGTCTTATTGGCAGAAATTCCAGAGAGTGCAGTTCTGGATCAGGAAATAAATCTACATCATCCTGGCATTCAGATGGCGTCGTGAATCTCTCGGAGAGATCAGATGGACGGGCACTTTTGGGGTTTCCCGGCTAGTCAAATAATAATCATACTACAAAGGAATTAGGCATCCAATGTAATCATGAAAGGCTTTTTAACCGCTGAGCCTTGAATTCAATAAACTATCACAATAATAACGCATAGAGAAGATATTGAGGTTAACGGAGGCATATTTTAAAAGGTCATGAAGTTCGTTTTATCTTTAATACTTTCGTTGATGTTGCACCACTACTGAGCTGAACAGAAGAGTGTAGTGACAATTTCCACGACACGTATGCAGGTTAAGCATACAAAATTTGGACCGTATCAGGACGCAATTTCCTCAGTGTAATCCAAAAAGTATGATCGGAAAGTCCATTCTTCGCCTCATTTTTCGGTGTCGGGCGCTGGGGAGAACTGATCTGTTGTTGGCCTTTCTGACCTTCTGCCGGGTCGGCCAGTAATAATTATAATGATCCGCTATACTATGAGCCATCAAGCTTCATGTAACAAAATCGTGTTTAGGAGAAAGAGATTAGAATGTTGATAACAGAGGATAAATCTTCCAGGCTGAACGGTGATTTCAGTGACACTATCCGTTATTTTCCCGGCTGACAGTACAATTGGATTACAAGTACCGGTACTGTGGTGGCCGCTGAATGCAAATACGACTGAGTCATGGAGCTGAAGCCTTTGTGACGCTACTACCAAAGACCATTCCATGGGAGACAAACTCTCCCGCTCGTGGGCGTGGCATAACAGCATTCTATGTAATTTCCTTTCATGAAATACTTTACATCGGATATTACCGCGCTGAAGAAGCCGGCATTGTGATGGCTGGTAACGAAAGTAGACCGCACTGCACACCATAAAAAGAGACGGTTAAAGCTATGGAAATAAGGACAGGATTAAAAATGCCTGGAGGTAAAATCTACTTTGCACCGGACCCCAGAAACTCTTAAGAACAGCGTTTCTGGTACGTTTGAAAGAAACTTTACCCTTCTGGTGACGAAAAACCGTGTAGCATGAGGATAATCTATTTCAAAGCTCGACCTGTAACAAATTTAATGGCCTGAGCCAATTTTGCTGGACAATTTGATTTTAGACAGTAAAAGACTAAGAACTAAAGTGATTAAAGTAATTTCATATGTCCAACAAATACCAAATGATAGCATGCTACATTCTGGATTATTCTAAGAAATCTGTAATCAGGGTAGATATAGTGTTTCTAGGCCTACGCACGGGCGGCGATTCAAATATTTGGAGGAGTTGGCGACATCTCGCCATTTCATTACTCACTTTCCCTGGCAAAAACGATTATTTTCGTTTGGTTTGGTAACCCTGACTCGGAAGAACAGACGTACTGCTGTGTCAGACAAAGCCGCTGATTTGAGAAAGTTTATTACAGAAAAAGGAACAGAGTATAGAGAGTCCGATTGGTACAGTGTCCAGGGTCAAAGGCTGGGTGGGGCAGCAGAGAGAGCAGAGACAAGCAACACACACACAAAAAAAAAGGTAATGAATTCTCTGCTCTGACAGCACACCATCTTAAGACCCTGACAGGGGATTTCTCGACTTGAAAAACTGCTATCTACAGTAAATTATGATTCATGCCCCCTCTTCACTGTGTTGGCCCGCGACAGATTTCCAATAATCATTTTACATGTAATATTACTACAGCCTTTGATTAATTGAATTAGCTAATTTTTTCAAGATTGAAGCACTTTATCCAATGACGCCGTTGGCTGTCCAGAAATATAATATTGGGATTTTCAGGCCACGGCAAGATCAAAATATCATATCATTTGTAGTTCAGAAACTCCTGGCAAAGCAAAGTAATTTTGCACCTTAGCAGTGATAGGGACTCAATAGGGATAAGACAACGAATGCTGAAGAAAAAAGGGAGGTGGGGGGTGGGGGGATATTTACCATATACATGTGACTCATACACATTTCAACGACGGAGCTGTTGAGTTTGGCGAGAACATTTGTCCAGAACTTTACACAAGTCAAGCACTCAGGAAATAGATCCGGCCCAAAGAGGCGCCTCACAGATTGATATGGACCTATGATTATGATGGAGGCAGAGGAAACAGAGAGTCTGTGGGAGGCGGGATGGTCTGGACAAACGAGGAGAAACCGCCGTGGTCACCACTCTGATATACGCGCCATCCACAACATCTCAGAAACAGAGCAACGAAGAATATGAACTCGCAGAGTTTTGATAAAGTGGTCTTAGACTACTCAGCCAGATTCTAAGATTAGAATGTTAACATGGCAGAGAAGTTGTATGCCCCAAAGTTGCGCGTCAGAAACAAACAACAAAAAAAAGTACAAATGGAGTCAAAATATTAGTAAATGAAGCTGTCTTGCAAAGGCAGAAAAATATGATTAAAATATCAACAACAAACTATAATCATTGGTTGGTTCTATTAGAATGAAAATAAAATACAATAAACACGGAGAGCTTTCGTTGATGACGGACATTCCATGGGCTTTAAAAAAAAAAAGGGGGGGGGGGGAGAGAGAGAGAGGTTAAAAGAAAAAAAATTATGAAAGTGAATAAAAGTATATGAAATGAAGTACCGAGATGTGACTGAAGTTGTGCATATTGTTTTGTTTTGTTTTTTTAAATGCCCACCTACCTAACAGTAGTTAGTCCAGCTTATGAAGAGGATGTAAAGAAAAACTGTTTTGTTCCTTAATCTATTTGCTTGTAATGATCAGAAATGTCTTTTCATGATAAGGAGGGCGAGAGGCCAAAGGGGCAAGGTATGGGGAGTTCGGACAGACAGGCAGCTGGTCTGTAGAATCTGGTAGAATCGTGCTTCTCGGGTTCCTAACAGACTGTTTGAGCAAACGGGGCCATTGGAGGTATCACGAGAAATGAACAGGAGATACAGATCGATGGGTCCAGAGAGATGTCACCCCTCCCCTAAGAAAACAAAAAACTATGCCACTCCTCCCACGCCTCTGATATTACTAAGCAAATAACTCACTGGGCACTTCTGGGGGGAATGGAAGGGAATAGACAGCCGTATGCAGGTTAACACATGTAATTAAGCAAGTCTTGGTAACACTACTTGGACAAAATACATTAAAGACAAAGCGAACGCATTAAGTATCGACCAGGATGAGGCAGAAGGTCGGGAGACTGATAGAAAGTAAACAGTCAACATCAGACACACAAAACGACTGACAATGGAGTAAAAATGTTCCCTCCTCTTGCTTCCTCCCTAGAGTTAATAGGGAGAATCACCAGAAAGAAAGAAAGAAGAAAACACGAACGAAAGAAACCTTTCAAGCGCCCTTGATTCAACCGAAGACAAATCGGACTGGCTGGCGTAGATCTCTTTGACAAAGCGGCACCAGACCAGGCAGTGATGTATCTGAACCAGGTCATTACTGATGGCGAAATCTTGTACTCGGTCCACCCTCGTCGTCTTTTTCTTCCTCCATTTCTTCAAATGTTTCACACTTCCAGCGATTCTACAGGCATTTTTTAACACCCCGACGCCAGCCACCTGATATTTTTTACGCCATCCAACCCGAAATAAGGTGGAAATAAATCATTTTGTGCGTGTATCTACATCTTTTCCTTCTTATTCTTCTCAGTAATAATTATGAAAACGTAAAATATTTCTAGAGCTCGCTTTATCATTGTCCCATTCCCAAATATCTGTGGTCCGTTCGTTCATTTCAGCTAGCACAGCATTCCGTTTTCAAATTCTCGATTTCAATATTATATGATACTTAAATCTCATTAACAACCAGTGTCCGACTTGAATTCGAATAGAACTGAACGGATTTAATAACAGCTATCAGTAATGACATGGTCTATCTCTAGTAAAAGTCCTAGCAAAATACCCAAAATACCCATTATCACAAGAAGTACAAGAATGTAACATTTCATCAATTCGGTGTCAAATGCGTGAGGATATTAGAATCACCGAACGCACGTACTGTCTAGTTACAATACATTTTATGAAACTATAAACGCCAGTCACATTCAGACGCTTTATACTTGATTAACAGATACCAAAACTACCTTCTCAGATAGTGCACGATGATTTATATGCTTTACATGAATACATCCTCTCTCTCTCTCTCTCTCTCTCTCTCTCTTTTCTTCCGCAGACAAAGTGCAAGAATTGGTGATCAGTATAGTTACCAATTATCTGTACGTGTATCTTTTCACAAAGCCGGCAGCCCTGCTTATACTAGGCTGCACACCAGATTTGCACCATACCCGATAGTTTCCCCTGTTAAAATCCTCTGGCAAAGTTACAGACTGCAATGACAATGAACCCAACCATCTCTCAGCACCACACGTGATGCCAGCTCACGCAACCGTCTTCAGATCCAGACGGACTCCGTGACTGTTCAATGGTAGCGCCCAAACAGTTTGAAATGCAGTACGGGGGGGGGGGGGGGGTCTCTACTGGACACTTGGGAGAGAAAAAAAAAGGAAGAGTCCCCGAATCCGGTTATCTCCAGAAAACAAATCCAAGGGTGAAGTTCTATTTTAAAGGTTTATTTCGTTTTCTGCACCCCCCCCCTCCACCCCCACCCGCAAAGACGCTCCTGGGGCTGCCTTGTTGAATCACCATGGGAACAACTGAATTCGGTAATCCAAAGCAGTAAGAAATTAGTATCTGACCTCAATCACCACCACCACCACCACCAACGGTGCCTCGATACAAACCAAGGTTAGCCACTGTCCTAAATTCTGCCTAGCCAATCCCCTCAGATACCTATCTCCCAGGTCAAGGCTCTTCCCCGACCCCAGACGATTCTGATCGCCAGGTATATACACAACAATAAGAAAGAAAAAAAGACAAGGGGGAATGGGGGGGGGGAGGGGGGGTCACTCGTGTCATCTAGACCAGACATCCTACAAATTGATCTCCGTCACCCCGACAGACAGGCGCACGTTTGAAAGGGGAGGGGGGGGGGTGAGAAGACGGGCGCTTAGTTCAGTATTGCTGGACACCCTAATCGAGACAAGACATCCCTCTATACATGTAAGTGTGGGATGACAAACAGAGGGGTACACGTGCAACTTTACTGCCCCGGAGGTTGCCGCGACGATTCATACTTATTATTGAGAAGAATTCTGTTTGTACGTTCCATTGTGGAGATCTCTGACCTAAATGTGATAATGGTGCTGTTTGATAATAAAGGAGTAAGATAATGACAACTCAATTGCATTTCTACAACTGATCAAACCTTTTACTTGCTCAATCAGTTTGTTTCACTTACGTCACTAAAAATTGGTGATGCATCTCCCTCCCGCTCCCTCCTCAATATCTCGGGTATTTGCAATTTTATTTTATTTTTTGGGGCACGGCGGCTGAGCATGTCCATTCGCAAAGATTAACTGTAGTCCAAACACATAAATTGAAACTCCCTGAAACTTTCGATGAAAGCCGAAATAAACTTTAAAATTTCGCAGCCGCACGATCCTGTGACGTCAAGTGAAACACACCAATTCGCCGTGGTCCGTCCAGCACGACCTGAGTTTTATCACTTTCTCTCTTTCCGGCATTTGTTCATTGCCACCATCATCGATTTTCACTAAACAGGGAGAAAACGGGGTATAATATGTAGATTGGCATGCAAATGCGGGAGGCAAGTCGAAACCTTATTGAAAGAGATGGTGAAAATGAGGTTGGTGGCTTTCATGGGGAGACAAATTCGACTGTCCTTGGTGGCCCATCATGTATGGGAAATAGTACTGAATTCATCGTTCCATACCGAGTAAATAAAAATGAATGTCATGACGCACTTCGAGGTAAAAGTATGGCAAAAAGAAAAGGCGGTGCCAATTTTGCCACATTTCTTACCTTGTTTCAAGCCTTGCTGCAACCCAATGTATTTTCTCTGGTCTTTTTATAATATTGACTACTTCAAGGTACTTCGATTCAGGCCTTCAAACGCCAAGAAAGCAAACTGGCAATACGTGAACTTAGTTCTTGTTTGTTCCAACTCCACTTTTTGCACAACTGAGAAATCCGATGTTAAACATTTGCGGCTTTAGTATTATGATAAGGAGTTAAAGTGAACCGGGACCGTGAAAAACTTGGTAAGTGTCTCAATGCATTTTAAACAATCGCCAATGTGTGCATTTGTTTTACCTCACCTACATACTAAAAGATCTCCAGTTTTTCAGAAAATGGAGATAGAACAAACAAGAATTAAGGTCGCGAATAAATGAGGTGACATTGCTAAAACTTCAAACAGGTGATAAAAGGTGATTGCTCTTCTCGTATGATCTCCCGCTATTAAGTGTCCATTTCCATTTACAGAAGATTACTTCCTAATTGCATTGCGTTTGTTTCGAACTGGAAACCTGATAACATCATCGCGAGGTCGTTCTTTTTCTGGAGGTTATGAGGCCTATAAAACCGTGTGAGGGAAAACATGGGTTATCTTTAATTAACTGTGACGTAACTGGGAACAGTTCACGGGAAGAGGAGATGGGATAGGCAAAGAAAGACATGGACGGACAACATTAATGAGTGAACTGGAAGGAGCTTTGCCCAAACCCAGGCACCAGCATACAACTTTGACAGACGGAGGTTTGTGCCGCAGAGTTCCAATTTGCAGTGCACCTACGGCCGTGAAGGGCTACGGGAACAGTGAACAGTGAAGCTGGGAATATATTAAACGAAAAACGGGCAGAAGAGTAAAACCAGAGGCCTTATGTAGCAATACAAGGTCTTTGGTCAGAAAGGAACAAAACTATCCCTAGATGGAATGCGACTGAAGAAAACATCTCCCAATTCCTGGACTCACAGTAAAAGGCTAATAAGATTTCCGATGAACATGAATGATAACGCTAGTCGATGAAACTGTACACAGTGTCACGAGATTACAGTACCTAGAGTGCATGGGATACAGAGATAATTATTCCTTCAAGCTCACACTGAAAATAGAATACTTACTTCAACAATTATTTAATAACGCTTTCATTCCGCGTGCAGGAAATGATGGTGGAATGTTTACTGACTAATTAGGCCCCTGCATTTGGATCGATGTACCCATGAGACACAAACAATTTGGGCTCCACTCAGCAACAAACAAAGCAAGCGGAAAGGGGGAGTAAATCGTTAATATTTCATCATCTTTATCTGCCCCAAGGAAAGCACCAGCAAGTCTTTGGTGTGTGTGTGTGTTTTTTTTAATACAATACACGTAATATGGGGAAAAAATTCGCACGCGGGCCCGCGGCGTTATCCTCGCTACATATAAACACTTCAATATATTGCAAATGTGTGACAAGAGTCCTCCAATAATGAAGGAAAATGATGTTTGTTCAGGACAAAAAAATGTCCAGGTCTGTTTGCATGTTCAGTTGTTTTTGTTTTTTTTACACTTCACGCCGGCCCATGGCAGGCCTGGCAGTGTTTCGCTCTTCTGAGCTCAGGAATGAATGAACTCACTCTTGCATGGTGTGTAAAAGGATGACCAGATATGTGTGCAACGGAAGGCAGCCTCTCAATTAATATGGTACTCTTAACTTTACGTACAGTATATGGTTGGAAGAACCCTGCATCAACAATCGATGTTCTGTCCACATTTCTGTTTGTCATACTGGACTAGTTGTTCTTTTTCTTGATCATGGTGATGATGATAGACTGGCCAACTGAATGAACACTTCAATAAGAGACACACCAATGTACCACGACCTTATAAAAGGCAACTAAAACTGTCAATCAGTTATGATTTCCGTACTAAGAACACAAAATACAGAATGATAACAATACACTTCTCAGGCCACATAATATATCTCTATGTATATTAGTATAATCTGCATACTGTCTTCAGTGACTTGCACTGGGCTGATGGTTATCGTAAAATCTTATAGGAATTTCTTGTTCATAAAAAAGTTTTTAAAAACACAATAACAACTACTTTTCACGTTCTGCCCAACAACCAAAATACCGGAGACCAGTGTGAAATACAGGACAATTGACCGGTCTGTGATGAGGGCTGACGTTGTTCATTGATTTACTTAGAAAGGAGATGAAAAGCCGAAGTCCCCAATTTAGGATACAGAATCCGAGTCCGTTCACGAGAAAACAAATGATGGATGATTTCCACTAAAAATCACTGGATGGAAAGGAAACCTCGAGCAAATAGCAACATTAAGATCTTCAGATGCTCAAATCAAGTGCCATTCCGGGTCCCAAATGCAAGCCCGGGAGTAAAAACTTAACCAGCCTGCCATTCGGGTATATCTCATTGTTGGCCTTTCTTAGAAAAGAAAGTGCAAGCAGGCAAAAGGAGCACAGCAAACCAATCAGTGTTGGGTATTCCTTGTCATAGAGACAGATGGACCAGTGGATGGACAGACACAAAGTCAAACAGACATGACCATTAACAATACCGATCGACGGAGAGGAAGAGCTGAGCAATTCTCTGACCACTGAAGAAACTCATTGCCCTGGCCAGGACATGTCCAGCAAAGCAAACCAAATAGAAGCGCAATGGGAAGCCATGCACTGGCAGGGAACATGAACATATCCCAGAGCTGTAACAAGGGTGAGTATACATACTTTCAACATTTGTCGATATAATGACAATTAAGATACAGCCATGACTTATGATTCAAATTAAATAGGATGCGAGCAAATTTTCAGGGTATCACATGTGTTCCAACTGATGGTCGTTCTGGACCGGACACTGATGACAACGCACTTCAACGGAGCTGCAAACAACATGAAGCGAATAATTTGTGTACATATATTTTTTTCGGACACCCCCACCTCCCTTTTTAGGTTCACTGTTAGTGAAACTTTGAATCCATACTTCTCTATCATTCTTTCTCTCTCTAAACTTCAGTTGTCACTCACCACTACTTCAATGTCCGAAGTCTTTGACATCTGCAGCGTGTAAACTTGCATACTTGTATTCCTCAAAATCCTGGACTTCTCAATTCCTGACTGACATGGCTATAACTTTGCTTGACTTTACTGCGGTTTTCAAGGCTCTTTGAAGCATTTCCATTGTCGCTGCAATTTTGTTACACTGAAAACCTTCAACCGGGCGGAGACGGAATCATGATGGTGTGACGCATCTGTACACGTTCACTTCAATTAAGACAAAAAAGATGGTTGGGGGGAGACGAGGAGGAGTGTGTTATACAATCAGAAGTGAGCAGGAACGTCATCCTACTTAATCTCTCTGTTTCTCATAATGCTAGGCTGTCAAATCACCTGTCCCATAGCGCTCCTTAATGAAGTATGGATTTCTTGAAAGTGCCACTATATCCAGAAACCAGTACATGATTTGGACAACAAAATATGTTGTGAAAGCAAAACACAGGACACATTTGTTAAGTAAGGAAAAATTCTTCACTACTTCAAATCTTGTTCGGAAATTCTTGATATGAAAAATGAGGACAAATAAATAATAACATATCTAAATAAGCCTGGCACACAATCGTGTACCGTCTGCAATGATCGATCAAAGAATTTTGTTTAGATTTGCTGGCGGGTTTTTTCACCGGCGTCTGCAAAAAGAAAAAAAATAAAAAAATTGTGAAAATCTAAGACTCGACGAAAAAAAAAAAAAAATCAGCATCCCTAAATGATTTCTGTGATCAATGATACATTAGTTTCACGGCCGTTTGTTTGCACTGAATCCATCAAAGGAGTCTCTCATTTACAGAGGGCGCTGCAACTCTAAGACGGGCATTAATTTGCTGCAGATGGCCTTTTTAAAAATATTTTTTACAGATCTACATCCAACTTAGACACTTCATTGGTTGCGACCTTTAGCACTGGTGAACTCTTGGTGTCTTCCCGCAGCCTGCCTTGGTTATGTCCGCTGGATTTTAATCCCAATCTGAAACATTATTCGTGTCACTGGATTTATAAGTGATGAATGGAAATAGAATTTACATAATTATGCCTTTCCTGAGCTCGTCGAGAAATTTCACTTCAGAATTTGAGCTCGTCAAAACAAGAAATAGTGGAAATACAGAAATGTTGAGTATTATTATTACCTATTAATATTTATGGGCAATTCACGGCCTTGAAATTGATACAGCTGAAGTCTACTGATATCACGAATCCAAGTCATGCTAAAACTGCACAAAGAACACCGTAAACTGGACGCAGTGTCGCTATCATTTGAAATGTCATCTTGTGCTGCATTATTGTTTTGCGAGAGAACTGAAAGAAATGGATGCTCACGCAGTTTAAGCCCCTTAACTGTCCTTTAGAAATACAGCAGGCATTAAAACAATCGCACATTATTGATTACAATGCAATCCTGTCTTCCATCATACCGACGGGCTCCTTCTGTGATTCCGCCAAATAGAACCAGTGGCAGAGATCCGGTAGAGGTGATATCACTGTATTTACGAGTATAATCTCTGATTTAAGTAACAGTGTCAGCTGCAATTCGTCCACGTAAAATGAAACGGATCTATCTCCACTTTTTTGGCTGCTCTGAGTTACACATTACACACTACTTCTACATGCCTTCTCTATTGTGTGTCAAAGTATCAAGCGGATTCGGTGTCTAATTTGGGAGTAATACTAAAAAAACAAAACAAAAAACAATCGCACCCCCAAAAGCTATGAGCAGATGAAACTTCAATCATCAATTTCTCGAAGATTGAAGGAATGGAGTTAAAACTTTGTCATTCTCGGGGGGGGGGGGGGGCAAACTACTGCTCAAACACAGTTCCAACTGTCCGCACCCCCACCACTACGACACTCGATAACAAAACAATGGACTAGATTGAAAGACGGCGAGAGGCAATTCATAAAGTACGAGCGTGCGCCCGGAATTGGGGTTGGGGGGGGGGGGGGGGTAATGAAGTATAAGGTTTGACAAAGTCAGTTATAAGATGTCGATTATATAAAAATCAAATTAAAGCAATATTAATAAATCTGTCTGTGCTGTCTCTTCCATGTTTTTCAATGACCTGTAAACTGTAGCAAAGATTAATATTACTTTATTTTTTTTTCTTCCATTTTTCTCCACTTTGTGAAGTTGCTACCGAATATTTGGTCGTCCTTTTGAGAATGGTTCATGTAGGCTAAACGTTTCTTGTAAAACTGTCCGAGTCCATATAAAATGCCACGTAACGCTCCAGAAAAATCAAGACCATACCGTTGATATTATTCACAATGCTAATGGCCGCACGTTCGTGCAAGATGTGTGCAGGGGGGCAAACATCGCCTATAGCGAGCATACGTGCTGTATTTTCTTAAGGTTGTGTGACGTGAAGGAGGGGAAAAGCGTAAGGAGAGAAACATGAATGACTGATGTAAGACAATTAAATTTTATGTTGCACTCCCTCAGGTAAGCACTTCCCCAAAGTTTGTCAAATTATTCTTTCGCGTTTCTGTAATAGAATCTTCCACGAAACAACGGATGTATGGCAAGCCAGTCTTCTAAGGTATAAAAAGGATGATACATTTACATTAGTAAATCTAGGACAACTGAACCGATAAGCAGTGCCATTTCAAGCTCAACTCGCGCATACGATAAAGACGCTTTAATCGTTGATTCTGATCAAGTTCGATGAGCGTCACTGTATCCAAAGAAAGTGCAAGGCGATAGACAGAACAAAATAGAATGATAGGACTGCCAGGCGTGCCTACAGCCACCCGCCTCTGGTACAGTTCCAAACACATGCAAAATAAGACGATATGACAACCAGTACTACATGTTCCTCTTCTTTAAATGGAAGTGGTGGCCCCGGAGTTGCTCGTAACTGCCACTTAAAGGAGTGAAACGGACCAAGGCTGCTGCAGGCGCAACACTGGTGGCTTGCCATCCATAAATTTTGCTGCATACCAACATAATAGGCACAGCAAACCAGCCTGGCGTCTACTCCAGCCTTGGTCAATTTCACCCTTAAACATGTCTCGTTGACATAAAGACCTGCATGCAGCTCTCTCTCTCTCTGTGAAAATCACATGAAATACATGGTGTCCATCATTATAACAAAAATGACTCCACCAACAGTTGAAATTTTTATTCTCAAACTCTGCCAGTCCGATTGTTCGTTCATGTCTCTCCCATTATCTCTTCCACTCGCCCCTTGTTAAAATATCCCATAACAAAAGCTCTCATCTCAGCTTTCTGACAAACACTTCCCCGAGAATTCACTTGCTGACGAGGAAAGGTTGGACTGAACTCTCATCCAACACGGGAGGAAGTGGTGTCGTCTCCCCTTGCGCTCTCTAGCTCCACTACTCGATAACCAATCAATGCCCTGGACTGGTGCGTATTAAAGGGGGATGACTCCTACTCCAGAGGCCAATGAGCGCCTGGCTTGGTACAAGGGGAGACTGTCACCGCAGCATTGAGGTAATATTTGAGTTTATTAGTTTGATGTTCTACGTTTTTTTCCCTTGTCTTTGTGTCATGTTCTTCTTCTTCTTGAGAACGCGGATGTTATATTAAACTACATCAGATGGTATCGGATGCCATACTAAATCTTTCATCAAGTTTTAATGCTGGTCTTCTCACCGCAGATACTTGACAGACCTTCGGTCAAGCTATAATTAAATGTTGCCGTAAATAGTGTAATTTCCGTGGGCGACTGTCGTTGATTTGACAGTTATTGATTAATGCCATGCCTACGCTGTGTGGCACACACTGTCACGTTGTGGACGCGTCTTTGCTGTTGCTGGTGTTTATTCCTGTTGCTACAGTTATTGGTAAGAATGTATTTGATGTTGCACATCAAAGTTATACCTCTCAGTATTAATCAGCATTGATATTTAAATTACGGGTTGGTTTACTTTTTAGACGATGTGAAGATGTAACGCGGGAACACACATGTAATTATTAATTTGTAGGCTGCCATAATTAATAGAGCTATGAAGATAAATATGTAGTCAGCAAAGGCCTGTCTCAGCGGGGTAAATGATGCGCGAACATTACGATCATAACCAATCATAAGAAGAATCACTGGATCTATGTAAAAATGAGCACAGGCCTTTCTAAGAGCTGTAGCTAAGACAACAATCATAACAATGAGATACGAGTAGTAGGGCGGTGGTTGCGTTTGACCGGGGGAAAAAAAAAAGCGAACGACAAGCAGATTAATTTAATAATAATAATTATGGAGATCATTAACATAGTGCCTAATCCAACCATGTTCGCTCCAGGCGCTTTACAGAAAGTCTTGTTCTCTCGATTTGCATCTCTCTCTCTCTCTCTCTCTCTCTCTCTCTCTCTCTCTCTCTCTCTCTCTCTCTCTCTCTCTCTCTCTCTCTCTCTATCTATCTCAGAGCAAATTGTAACGCAGCCTGTTAGGCACAGTTCACAACTGTATTATAAAGTATTTAATAATGAATAATAATTTATCTTTTTTTTTTTTTTTGGTGGTGGTGGTGGTGGTGTAACATCAGTTCATGGAACGCCATTTGCTCTACCTTTCTGTTGTTTCTTTTGAACGCGACAAAATGGAAATTGAACAAACATAAAGTAGAAACGCGACATGATTTATTTTTTTTTGTTTCCTTATAAAATTATGTTTTGTGCATATTTTTAAAAAATGTCTTTCAAAGCCTGTTTGCATGATTCTCCTGTGTATTTTGAATTGGCCGTCAGGCCTGCAATAAACTTGAACTTCTTCTGAAACACATAGAGAGATGTCCGTGTACAAAATGGCACGGGGACACGACCCGTGGAACAATGTGAGGATAAACATAGAGCCGGAGGTTTGGGTCCCAGACATGGGGACATAATAAAAATTTTAAAAATTTAGATACCAAACTGTGATCATGTGGTTAAAACCCCAGTGCGGCTGCCATTCAACACTGACGATATCAGATAGCTCTTCCTATTTCCAACATCGTAAAGCGGCGTGTTAAAAACTGAGAGATCTGCCGCATCAGGTACTGGATCGGCAACTGCCAGGTGTAATTCTACCTCCTGGGAACATTAGTCAACTTACATGCAGATGTATATTAAAATTGTTTAATCTCAAGATCAGGCCCTGGTCATCCTGCTGACAACTGCCATCTATACGTCGCTCTTCCTTCATAATTTCTTCTTGATCCTTCTTGGTAAGTCAAAGTTCTGAGAAATAATTTTTTTTTTTCTTTTAACGTTTTGCCCGGTTCCACCTGCCTGTCAGCTCGGTATTAAGCCAAAAACACACTTTTTTTTCCTGCTCGTTCATTCTGGGCACGTGGTCAATGGTAATAGGTAGAGGGTTTAGTGTCTCCGAAATGATATACGAATTTAAGGACCAGTACCTGAGACAAAAATACTCTTTCATAATAGAATATCTGGAGCCACATCAGTGAAACTCTTCAAAGTGCACAAACATCTGCAAGTCGGGCTGTCTTGTTCCAGAAATAGGCGTATCTATCGTCTTTTAATAGTGGGGCAACTCAGAACTAGAGACATCTCTTCCAAATCGAGCACATCCTCCTTCATTTATCGATTGGTAATAATGAAAACAAAAATGATAAAACCATGGCGCAAAACCACTGACACTCCTGCAGATAGGGGGGCCTAAATGATAACTTCTTAGAATCTCTTCCTCCATTTTGGTTCTATCTCTCTCAGAATTTCTCCATTACAAAATCGCTTTCAGTGGATCTTCGATTCTTTTAAGGGCCCGACAACTGGAGCCTCGAATATCCAAAAATCAACAACTGGCGCCACTTTTAGAACTGGGCTCTTTTGAAAATCGACCACTGTTTTCAAAGCGCTAATAATTTAGCGCCTGCTATCGTGTCCGAACAACGATTTGCACCACAGCGGGCGAAGATTAGTGCGTGTCAATGACATCTTTAGGTGAGCGAACTCCGAGGGCTAACTGACACCACTGACAATGATGTTGCCATTAGCTTTGTTTGTCTGCCTGTATCAATGTGTACGTATTTCTTTTACTTAGTGACATGAAAGTGTCACTGCTGTAGTTGGTCTTGTTCTTAATGAACAAGTAGATACTGGAAAACTTCATAAAAATATTCAACCTGACAGCCGCACCACGTCCTGTTAGAATGACAAGGTTCTATCTCCATCTTCTGGCTGAACTGAATTACACACTACACCTACAGGCCATCTCCATTTTGGGGACAAGGTGGTCTAGAGGCAAGGTGCTCGCCTCTCATGCCAAGGGTCCCGGGTTCTAAACCCGGGCAGTGCAGGCATGTTGGAAAGTGGATTTTTCTCATATTTTCAAGTCCCTGGTCCTATTGGGGGGTAGGATCGAGTAGTTCTTGGAAATTGGATTTTTCTCATATTTTCAAGTCCCTGGTCCTATTGGGGGGTAGGATCGAGTACCTAGTCTTCTCGGATAAGGACGAAAAAATTCAGAGGGCCCGTGTGCACGTTGCGCACGTTAAAGATACCTTGGCAGTTGGAAATCGTAAAGAGCAGGCCGAAAGGCCGCTGCCCGGGCAAAATTGAAATTAATAGATTAAAATTTACCCATATCATCTCCCCCCCCCCCGCCAGAACAAGAAATAATAAAACAAGTAAAGTGAGGTGTAAATGCCAAGGGCAGCGAACCTCCTAAAATAAAGACCTCAAATCCATTTTGTGTCAAAGAATCAGGCAGATTCGATGTGTAATTTGTAAGTATTACTAAACACACATACAAAAATGTCGTGTCATCAAAAGCTATCAGCACATGAAACTTTAACCATCAATTTCTCAAAAGTTGATGTAAGCGAGTTCGAACCGTGTCATTCTAATGGGACGTCTTGTTGCAATTAATGCAGTTACGACTGAAGAAAATTCATTGTCACCTCAAGAAACCCTTAATGTACGTGATAACATATTTAGTAACCAAATGGAATAATAAATCTCTTTCAACGGATATCCATAATTTGAGTCTTACTTCATGGGAGTGTGTTTATCTGACCAGTAGGCCGTCTATAGACTGTTGACATTATGCGTCTTAATAGTTATGAGCAAAATCTATTCAGTCAGAGGAACCATATACATTTTTATCACTAATATCTTCATTTTGTATGAGGAAAAAAAAACGCCACCCCCCCCCTCCCAATTTAAGTTTGGGGTTGCAAAAATTAATGATGATCTATGCCATGTTAAATGGTGACCCGGTTACCATACCAGGACTTTTAGTATCAATAAATATTCGAATAAAATGCCAAAAAGCTTCCAACTCTAAAGTCACCTGCTGTTAAAAGCGAAAGGTTAAATTACTTTCTTGTGTTCGGTCAGTTTCATATTACAACTTTCTGATGAGATCGATGGTTATGTCCACCGAACAAACTGGTTAACGGTCAGTGCGTTACCTTTTGCAGCGTCCATCAAATCTGGGATATTTTAGTTCCTCGTTCTTTTACTGTCACTGCTAAAACAGAATATTCCAGTTTAACTTGTTGTTATTGTTATATTTTCTGTGTTGTTCCGAATAAATTCTGCGTTATTTGGCATAAGAAAGTTAACATGGATTGGAATTGAGATGAGGGGGGGAGGGGGGGGGGAGAAAAACAGAGAGGGCAGAGGAAAGGGATTGTCTAACAATGTTTTTCTGAATTTTTTTTTCAGCACACAATTTCATACCAAGTCAAATATCTACAGGTTAACATCAATTCTGTCTTGAATACTCTGGATCTTTGTAGGTCATAATATATGACAAAGCCAGAGGAATTACACGTCTTTCCAGCAAAAATATTACATCTTAAGATCTTTTTAAACATTTTTTTTTTTTAAAAGAAGAAGAAAAGGGTGTTCATTTGCCTATAAATTCAGTAAAAATTAAAACTTTCGATAGCATACGAATGATATTCTTTTTATTGCTGGATGTCACAGAATGTCAATATTGGAAGTTTTCACAGCCAAGGAAAGTGTGGAATCTCCGTGACATTTTCTTCGGGAGACATTCTGAGTTCAGTTTCGAACAAACTGCTCAAAACGCTCTGCACTTAAAAACTTGGCTTTTCCAACAAGTATGGAAAGATAATTTTTGAATTTCACGAAAAGCATTAGATGGAGGAGGAAATGCTGAGACAGGAAAACGAAATTTCTATGCATTTATATTTATCCCTGGATTTAACATGTAGAGAGATATCCATGAACTTCTGAACCAAGCACCCTGCAATATTTCAGAAAGAACCTGGCGCCGTTTGCTGTGCTGATAAAGCAACAGATTACGACTAATTGTTTCGTTTCCCATTACTTGCCTTGAGCTTTCATATTGTCATAATAATAAACTCCTTGTAGTTATGGATAATGACACTCATGGGTCTTACTACTTCTTGGGTGAAGTGAGTAAATATTGGTGGTTTATGGCAGTATAAAAACAATGACGAGGGCTGCCATAAATGAGAAATGCATGTATCCTTCTCGTGTCGACGTAAATCCGTCTCTGGCATGGACGAAATGACCTCCATTCTTATTGGAAAACCAGCAACATTTTTTAAAGACAAACTGCTTAGAGAACGAGAAAGCTCAATAAACCTGCTATTCCCCCCTCCATCTCAAGCCAATATGCGCTTGAATGAGGCAATGCACACAACAATGCATGCTGAGAGCGCAGGAAAAAAGAAAACATCCCATTTGGGAGAGACAAATATTAGAACATTCAGGATTTCTTTAACGCGCACGTTCTGGCAATAACGCAAGACGATGCTGGAGAAGAAACAGACATTCCCCCAACTTCAGTGTGGACACTTGTAAGCTGTATAGCTTTCACAGAGTAATTGAATTTTTCTTTGATGAGGGGGGTGAGAGGACATTGTCGCTGCCGAGTTTTCTGAAGTCCTCATCATTAGAGTGCCATTCTCTGCAGCTCTGGTCACCGTAAGGAAAGCTTAGCCATGCAGATAAATGCTCACGCACGCGGTGAGAATGCCTGCATGGGGTAACAAGCTATTTGTCCTGCATCATTTTCCCCTTTCTGTGCACGGAAGTGTGTGTTCGTGTGTGAGTATGTTCACTACTCCATCACAGGCACCCATGTATTTGCTCATTCCATTGCACACAGAATTCAACTTTATGCTTGCCTGTTTGATTTTCTTAAATGAAATTGAAGCTACTGCGGGCGGGACTTTCTCATAGCTCAGTTCTTGTTCTCACGGACACCATTCTGGCTTCTGGCAACTATCCTAAACTTCAAACAGTGAAACAGTCGTTCTTTCTGTCTCTATCTCTTAATGCTATCTAATCTCAGCTTACTGAAGTGATTCGCGGGCGATTCATAAAGTATGGACGCTCCGTTGGAGGCAACAGCCACACCCCCTCACTTTAACAGATATATTATTATAGTACATGTATTTACATAATGTTCATTTATTTACTGATCTCATTCCAGAACTGTCTCTAACCGTCATCTTCTCTTTGTCTTGGATTTTCTTCCATCCTCACATTGTTTCTTCACGTGCGTGTGTTCCCTCAATCCGCCAGGGAGAGACATGAGCAGCGACTACGCGATAGTTCTCTCATCATCGCATTCACATTTAAATTCGCATCAGGTTGAACTGTCGCTCTATAAAACGTGCTAGGATTACAAACTGTCTCACGTTTTTCGGCACGAGGAAATTTTCCCCATAATAAATCTAACATGGCCCGACCACAAGTAATTTACTGATAAAAAATTTATGAGTGCTCAAATGTATTATTTTCAAGCAATGTGTGGAAAACGAGGATTCTGATTGTCAGATATCGGTGGGGGAGAAAAATAAAATCCAAATGGATGCAAAACTGGATTCGTCTTTAGATGAATAGATGAAATGATGGAAGTTAGTAAGACATGAGAGCTAATAACTGGGTTACCATAGGCCCTTCAAAAATTAGAATTTAGGACTTATAACGCTGTTTTGGAAAATAAGGACTTACAAGGCTGTTTTGGACAAAGACCGTTTAAGGACCTTTAAAATTGGACTTATCCTGAATGTCACAAATCCCAGACTGGGAGATGTAATAGTTTATGACAGGACAACAATCACGAACAAACAAGTTAACACTTAACAGAACAATCCCTCAGACTCACACATTTATTAAACATAATTATACAGATAATAGCGCAATTACATACATTATATTATTGGAATTAACTGCCGTACAACGGCCTTATTCTCACATACACTCTCCCTCGGATCCACAACCCGGTAGTTACTCCAAAAGGCACTTCGGCCTCAGCCTCTCCCCTCAGGGTCTTAATAGCACATTAATAATTCACTGGCACCGCAGTCTCTCAATATCACCTTCCTATTGTCATACACCTTAGCATTCCCCTAGCACCTCAGCAGGGCAATAACACATTATCATTTCAATAGGCATTATCATTTCAATAGCCCATCACATGGCAATAGTACATTATTAGTTCACTAGCCCATCAACATGGCAATAGTACATTATCACATTCACGCTCATATCTACGTCCCTGTCCGTGGCCTGACTGCCACGACTTTATGTGCCTCTACTGTCCTGCACTGACAGCCTCACTTCTGGCCTATGTGTGGCCTCCGGCCCTATGCTGGCCTATCACCGTAGGCGGCGCTCTTTGGCCCGACCTCGGCACCTACAAGAATAACATTACATTGGTATAATACCCTACCATTTCTATTCACTCCACCTCTCCTTACAACCCATGAAGCGTACACACACTAGTTCACCTTTCACTCACCACACATCTTACGGTAACACACCTCCATCGGAGTACACACTACTCACTCGCGCTACAAATCCATGAACTCACTTTCATCTATCGCTCATGGCGCACATTGCTATATCCAATATCAAGGACTTCCACATTCCTCACATAGACTTATTTACATCATGGTAATAGACGAATATAATATAATACATCAATCATAATTATCAATCAACGTTCTACCTACCAGTCATCACTGGAAAAACCCTCTCACTGGTCTCTCGACTGCTCCCCTTATGTCCGCCCGCTGGGCTCTTACTAGCGTCCGTTCAGTAGGACCTAACTTGCAGTGATAGTAATACAGCGCTTTCGCCTCATTCAGACCCCCACCACTCATAACATGCACGCTTTCCTTACTTGTCTACGTGCGTTAATTTTACTCTCCTCCTTTCACGTCTTTCCCCACTTGTTTGCCGTGAGCCCTTCTTACTCTACACCCGCTCTGTAGCAATCCCCTTAATTGCACTCACTCCACTCGTGACACTGAAATAGCTTACAAGCATTCTGGGATACTTTGTTTAAATCTACAATAGAAACAGTTACTACTGACACAGTCCACCCGTGTCGACAAATTCGATGTATCGTATGGCGCAATACCACAAAGAAAGATAATCTGGTAGCTTTATTGAGGACCTTTGGACAGCTGTTGAAAAGCAAGGACTCTTTACGACCTTAAAATTACTTTTGAGAAAATTAAGGACTTTAAAGACTGTTAAGGACCTAGAGGAACTCTGTAATAAAGGATTCAATACAGTTTTCTCGCAACTTGGTAGGTCCTACCTTGGTCCCCCATATTCTAATGGGTCTTGTAGTGGTGATAATAATAATAATAATATTATTATTATTATTATTAATAGTTGTAATCATAATAATTATTACAATCATAATCATCATCATCAGAATGATGCAGTAGAGGAAAAGAAAAAAAAAACGAGTATTAATTCTAACTACTAATTTTTTTTTTTTACTGAAAATTGTTAACTGTCACACACATGCCACGCGTTGTGAAATCGACATGCTGCAGAAAATAAAAACTCACAGGACCAAATGGCCTAATAATGGACAAGCACGATTAGTTCATTTTGTTGTCCAGCTAATGAATTATTATATCATACGGCATTTATATGTAACAGCGCAGCAGATCGTAAATCTTAATAATTGTCAAATTTTTTATTGACCCCCGCCCCCAACAAAAAAAAAAAGTCTCGTATATTACAATCTTGAAAACTGCAAGCCCTGTGCATAAATATCCACATAGTAAAAATGGCAAAACAAATCCACGGGCATAAAACTATTTGGCCCAACGAACAGGAAGTCAAAGAAACGACGGCTGGCGTGAGAGTCAGAGGGTTTTACTTGAATGACCAGTCTACGCCCAGTTCCATGCAAGCGCGCACTCCACAATCGTGAACGTTTTTTTTTTCTTCCTGGCTGTCGTTCTCCATCTCTTACAACTGCTCACTCTATGCGCGTCTGTGGGGGGTCTCGAGTGATCTCTTGAAATGACAGCAAAGGATGATCGCCCTATCTTATAAAGCTGCACTGCTTTTCAAACTGCTGTCGGAATTTGTGTTGCGTTCGCTCTAGAAAATCGTTCACCGCCTTGTTCGATGTTCTGTTTGTTTCCGTTTGTTTCTTTTCCTACATCCTCAAAACCTGACAGCGCTCTCTAACAAAATATTTTCAAAGGGGGGGGGGGGGGGAGAGAATACACAAAGAACGGAGAAGAAATAAACGGAATACAATAACATTTGTTCTTTTTATGGTACCGACCTGTGAAATTTGGAACCCCCGCATGCCCAACATAATTATGCAAAAATAGCTTTAACCACCATCCAAAAGAAATACCCAAAATAAAGCACGTGATCAAACTGGCTAGGTCTGTTTCCCAATTCTTTTATATTATCGCTGTTTTTTTTTTTTCCTCCTGTAAAATTTGCATGTTTTGGCTTGGCCGGTTTGCGCCGGACACCATCGTATAGTCCTGGCCTATGTCGGACGACTGAAGACTGCCCGGAAGTCGTAACTACAGAGGCACTAAATACTCTTGGCCTCTGACAAGCAACTGGTAATTGTCCGCAAATGGCGAGTGCTGTGGTACCAATTCGATAAATACATGAACTATTCTGGTTCCGGATCATATTTCAATACTAAATGGCGCGCCACATGTTCAGTTTTAAAGTATTAAACTTCTGCAGTAAAGAGGGCGGGGAGGATGGAGGCGAATGCATGTTTGGGTCTGTGCATACATAACCACTTACACTGTACAATCGCACGCTGGGATGAGTTACTAATGCAAGTGTGGTCGCTTGAAATAATTACATCCCAGCCATTGATTCTTGAATAAATATAAAGTAAAACCAAAATACTTTGAATATAGCCAGAAAGAGGCGAGATCACTGAAAGAGGCACTGTCACAAATGAACTCTGCAGGGCAGCTTTTTTATCTACACAGTGTCCCTTCTGTCCGAAATAGTTTTTATTATTATTATTTTCGCGTTGTCTGTACAGAAGAAGATGAAACTTTGATCTCCATTTCTCATGAAACTCAGCAGGCAGATTTCACTATTTCCCCAACACCATTAACGGACTTAAAAGTTCAAAGACTTCAAAGGAATATTTCAATGGGACCTCCTGGTGTACGCTGGTTCCTACACTACCGCCTAACTCATTCCCCCGCTACGGGCACGGCATGACACCTTGCCATTAGAGCCCCTGATTGTTCCGCACAGGCTCGACAACTTAGAACTTTCCCGAATTGGAAATGACCATCCCTGGCTAGTCGGGGGTTACTGCCCCACCATTAGGACTTACGAATTGGGTCTCGGCTCAATGTTCTATGAATATTCTGGGCAAATGGGTGGTGGAGTCAGAAAGTTTCCCTCTCCACCAAAGCGAAATGGCTACTCTCGTGGCCATCTCCCTGGCCATTTAAATGACGAGGACGATGGCGATGGTTCTATCTGGCATTATTTCACTGGAGAATAAACTGACCAAATTTAGAGCGTGGCATTTCACAACTACAGAAATAATTTTACTTCCGGGGATACTTGTCTTACTTTCCAGTATTATGAGTTTGAGGGATTTTTTTTTGTTGATGATTTTGTTCTTAAATTTCACCTACTAAGCAATGTTCTACATTTCCGGCACTTTCTCATTTATCAGCGAATAACTGTTTGTGATAAATCAATTATATTTATGCATTCATTTGGCCATTTCAAATCTGTTTTGCGGGATTCAGATTTTTTTTTTTTATTACCAAAGTTCCAAGTTTGGGTGCTTGAGGGTTATAGGCAAGCATCTCTTGATTTTCGCTTTTAGGTGAAGAAAACGCCGGGGCAGTGTAAGATGAAGAGTTTATGTGTTTAGGAACGTGAGTGTTTACAGAATAAAGGCTGCACGTGTATCTGTATGTGTGTCTACATATGTGTAGAAATCTTTGAGGAGAAATAACACAAAATTCTAAATGGATATCTGATCAGAAGACAGGGTACACTTGTTCTGTGCGGATTTCATTGCACAAGGCGACATTGCAAATCCTCTTCTGGCTGAGTCTACCAGGCACTCGCTCCACCCTGGCTGAGAAACCAGCCAGATAAGACATGTCCTGTCCGACTTTTTTTCATCAATCTAAACCCACAATGCTTGTGCACAGACAAGCCAATTGACCGATACGCAAATATAAGTTCCGTCTCGATGTCGGGATGACTATATTCTCCGAAATGCCGTGACCTGAAACCCAATGACGTGTATTGATGAACAAACAAAAAAACATCTACTTGTTTGTTGGTAAAAATCGGGCCAATGAGCAGATCGTAAATGCTGTACGTTGCCTAAAATTGTGACCCAGGACCCAAACGGTTCCACTGTTGAAGGGGCTGTCGTAAATAAATAAATAAATGCGTCTTAGTGCAAATTTGGGTGTGCACCGATTCTTAGCTCTGTAATTTGCCCCCCCCCCCCACTCTCTCTCTCTCTCTCTCTCTCGAGCTTCACATAATTTAAATGCACCTCTAGTCATAATATGCTTGACCGACGGTGTGCTCAGGGATGAATAAACTTGTTTGTGGTGAGATAACCCAGCCACAATAATTCTCTTCAATCCATTTTTCACTAGTTCACTCTTGTCCAAGAAAGAGTAAACACAAGCCAACTTTTCAATGCATTACCATAATGGAAAAGTGTACATCTGTTCCCACAACCCCGTGTACGTTTTCGCCCGCTGGGGGGGGGGGGGGGGGGGGGAGAGAACACCCACCTCCCCTTCAAGCATAGATACTAACTCCTATTCGTCCAGAGAAACGTTTCCACCTTACAGTGACCAACCAGACTGACGGAATGACCCCGAAATTAAACAGAAAATCCTTATAAACCACCACGGAGTGACATTTACATAGAGTGCTCCACGACCTAGTTCCAGCTTTGATACTAATTAACTGTTCTCCTCTCTGTCTGTCGTGATCTGCTTATTTATTGATGTACTTAAAACTTCCAACTGACCAGGAAGGCGATGCCGCAAGACACTCATCCTCGTTGCCCTGCAACCCCTCCGTTTAATAGGGCAGGCCACACCTCACATCTCTCTCTAGAGTTTCACATTCGGTGCCCTGTTCTCCCATCCCGATCCTCCCACTCTCAATTTAATGAAAGGAGACATACACCCTTTCAATCATGAATCATAGTGCACTTGTTATATTTCGCTTCAGATTGCCAAAGCTTCGACGTCTAATTTATCATTCACCAACCATTTTTTTTTTCTTCTATTCAGTGTGAAACACGAGAATTTTGTCTGCAGATTTTCTGTGGATCAGCTCCAAGGCGTGAGTTCACGAGTCTGTTTCTTTAGCATTCGCGGTATTTCCTTTCCTCCGGAGGTCCATTTACACTCCGCCTGCGCTTTTCTTTTTTTCTGTCTGTCAGTTTTCTTATGTTTTCCTCTCTTTCGGAGAGAATAATATACGTATATTTTTCCCTATCATTTTTGATCCTTCTGGCATGCACAATTTTTGCAGAGACCGCGGCGCCACTTTTCACGTTCAACATGACAAGTTGTCAGACAATAGTATATGGACCACAGAAAATCTGTGTTGTCGCAGCGATGCTTGAAGCAAAGTCAAAATAATTATGTTATAAAAACCATAGAAAATTTGCCATCTACAACTTTTTCTTTTTGCCATATTTTGTCAGACCATGTCATGGTGGTATTCTGCATAGCTTGCTGTTGCTTCTTTTCTTTCTCCCTTTCTTTTCCCCTTTTGTCCTCTTTCCTATCTATGTGCTCGCCGGACATCCATCCACTCATCCATAAATCCATCTATATACTCATCTGTCCACCAATTCATCCTTTCGTCCATCCGACCATTCATCATTCCCCCCCCCCCCACGGGTCCATCTATCCATCCATTCATGCATGCACCCCTCTATCTATCTATCTATCTATCTATCTATCTATCTATCTATCTATCTATCTATCTATCTATCTATCTATCTATCTATCTATCTATCTATCTATCTATCTATCTATCTATCTATCTCGCTCTCTCTATCTATCTGTCTATCGGCCTGTCTGTCTGTCGTCTATCTACTTGTCTATCTGTCTGCCCTTCCATGTATACATGGACTTTCTGTCCACTAACTCACGTAAAAGCGGAGAATATTGACAGCAATAAATAGATGAAGGGGGAAAAGGCAATATCATTTTTCTTTTCACGGCCCATCAATTTCCATGAGCTCGGGGATGGAATAGACGCACCCCAGTTGGAAATAATTGAAGGAACACAGATAATACGTGATGATTTCTGTAGCGATGTTGGATCAATACACATACTGGCCTGTTCACAAGCCACAATCTTCTGGCAATGCACAGAAACACTTGGGCTAGTTTCAGTGGAAAATGAGGAGCCAAAACTGGCATGTTTTATAATGTAAATAGCCGTCTACATCCGGGAGAACGTACCTTAATCAAATCTGCCCCAAACAGAGTTAATATGGCTTTGAAACTGGCAAGCGCTGGGTAGCGGCGCATAGATGTTGAGGGTTAGTCCATTATGTAACAGTTCTCCTCAAGCTCCAGCCTAATGTACAGCAAAAATTTTTAACCCCGAACAATTTCGAACTGGAGGAGAGATAATTTATAATAAAGACAATAAATTGGGAAGGGCTTCGGTAGGGACTGACGTCCTAATGAAGCATATGCATCGGCGGAGATACTCAGTTATAATGCTTTGCAGAAACTATGCAAGACCGTTGAGCCACCCAGTTTTAATTTTAATTTTTTTTATAATTTTTACTTTGACACAGATAAGTGCTGCAGGGTTGCCTTTCGTTGCCCAGCGGGAAACAATAAAGCCATATAAAAAATTTTAAAAAAACTATGGAAAAAAAAAACTAAAAAGAAAAAAAAAAATGACCGATCTGCAAACGGAGAGGATTAAAAAGCGGAAAAATAACAACAGGAATCAAATCTGAGTTTTCCATTCTTCCTTAAAATGGTGGGTCGAAGTGACGATGTTTCCCCGGCTCAAACTGACAAAATGGTGAATGTATCAAAATGTAACGGCTTTATGTCTTCCTATACACATACGTTCACGCAAACTGGCAAGGTCACTTGCATCAAGCACCCAATTTTCAGATTTTCTTGATTGGTAAGTTACGGGGTCTTTTCGCTAAACACATTTATGGGCCAACTCCAATTAGTAATACATGTATGATGAAGACAACTGTCTCTACCGAAGCACTTGCAATTCATTCCTACGGACATACTGTGCACATGACAAAGGGAAGGACATAGAACAGCCACGACATAATATTCACACCTGTCAGGTCGGGAAGTTTACATTCATTCTTAATGCCTCCCCAATAGCAAAGAGGTTCCGGGTAGCACGACCACCCGTTACCCTTTGATGCCCTCTATTGGAAAGTGCGACTGGAAGTTCATTGTACCCGACATCAAATTACAGCAAAGACGTTGTCCAAAAATCATTTAATTTCACAATAATTATTTCAGTAAGTCGATCAGAGACAGTGCAGATGTCTCACTAGCCACGCCTTTTGACTCTCTACTACCCAGATACAAATTGCTTTGTCCACTAATTCTGAATCTTACAGAACTGATCTAAAACAGTACAAAGAATGCAGAATAAAATGAATTGTTGTCTATGAAAAATATCAGTTGATAAATCAGACATTGCACTGTACATGTATAGAACGGCCTACATCAGCTGACATCTTCAAACCTACAATACTGAGTACTCAAGGGTCAAACTCATGCTGTGTCTGATGTCTCAGTGACCGTAGCCACTCACAGCCATGGTGTACGATAACCCACTTACTGAATACTTCCGTCCTTCCTAAACTTGCGGGGATCCACAAATATCCGTACATAATCTTTCCTCAATGTTTGCATAAAACTATCGTACGGCTAGACGTTTCCATCACGGAGTTTTCCTGTCCTTTTTTCCTGGGCACCTCAGACTCCTGTTTGGTGATGGACACTTCGGCCACTGTTCTTTCCCTTTCTGCTCAGAGCCGCAATTCAGACGTCTTTATTGGTACTCATCGTAGGAGTTTTACGGCACATTCCAGAAATTCCCGATCTTGCGGTTCTCACCAAAAGATGTTTTTGCCACATTTGCCCATTAGGTCAAAGCTGTAAAATTTCACGAACTGGTTTCATCTGCATCCATATCCCAGCAGCCAAACTGACATAGAAGTCGGAAAGAGAAAAGAACTTTTATCTGTGTGTGTGTGTGTGCGTGTTGTTTTTTTAACTAGACACTGACAGGGAAAGCCAGGGATGCCAGACTATAAAATGCAACATGGAAAAGTTAGGGTTCAACTGAAACTTGTCCCCGCTGAGCAAAAGTAAACGACTTGGTACCCATAATTTCATTCGTACACCGCAAAGCACATACATTTTTTAAATGTTTCTAGGATCAGTGGTTGTCTCGGAGTTTTCGGCGTCAATGTATTCAATTCTTTGATCAGAACAAACTATGCAGTCTAAAACTTACGGGCCACAAAGCATTTTATGCTCGAGACAAATTATAAAGCGCACCCCTCCTCTCCATCTCCTGTTCCATGTTCTGATGGAAACTATTCCACGAGAGCTCATTAATGTAAAGGATGCGGAGTGACGCCCTGCCAAAGCTTGCTATGACATCCATATCTGCTGACCTTGAACCATCACCGATCGCTCGTACCGTGAGCAAGATCTATGGTGTTCTTTTGGTTTCCATGTCGACACTCCAATAGCCAACATTATTTTACGACAGCAGGATACAGACAGACAAAAGTGACCACACATCAAACATTGCACACACAGGCCGCCCAGAGCTACCCCCTTGTATCCTTGAATACCGTCTAACCGGGGAGTTGCCAATACCCCATTGATCAGCCGGACGCTCCCACCCGGGGACAAGGTCTGTAGAGCTTTTATCATTGAAGCATTCCCTTGACCAAATATAGTGAAGCAGCTAAGTGGTTCTCTCATTACCAACACCGCCACAGAACTATATGATTTAGTACTGGTTTTCTCCACAGGATACGCCCATGCTTTGTGCGCCTTTTCTGACCTTTCAGGCGACGAATCAATGATCCAATCATATATTTTCACATCGATGCACTAACATGATTTCGTGACTCCGTGTTTAAAACACACACACACACATCTGAAAGTAATCTAGCTAGTTGTGGTTTTTCTCCGTGGCTATTTTGAAATTTTAAGATGGCATGCATAATCGACTTTTGTCACCGGATACGCCCAGTCATCCCACAGACATGATGAACTTCGCAGTGGCGATACTGAAACTTACACTGCCCTAGTGTGAATGAATTATATTGCGTGTAATCTCTGAACTCTGAATTCCAAACCTTGGTTTGAAGGTACTTGAAAACATTTATTCACATTCGCCAACAAAGCCGCAACAAAAATAATTGATTATAAAACTTGCAGAGAAAAAAAATGTTTTTGATTTGAGAGGAAAAGTGGTTCGGTCTTGGCACAATCTCCGTAACTTACTTCCACGGAGGAATACATGACCCTTGTCTGGCTGACCGCTGGAGAGTACCTATCTATCTGCCTACCGACATTGGTATCTTCCAAATTCTTTGAACTTACCTACCAATCAGCCCCTCATTCTCACCCCGCACAATACTCAGTGATCCCACCTCAGCTTACCAAAGGTAAGAACAGACAGCTAGCGGCTAAGCGCGTTTAGTGTGCACAGATTTCGCTCCGCCACCTAGCGGTGAATGCACGGAAGCCATGAACAATTCCGTATTTTACAAAGCCAGTGTAGGGAAAATACAGAATTTTGTTCACTGTTCAGCTATCGCTGTAAGCCTTGACTGGAGTCACTTATTTTGTAATGATAAACTTCAATCGCTGTGGGAAAACTCTGTTGTTGTTGTTTTTTTATCACAGTAAGTAGCACTGTAACAAATCCGTGTCATTAAAAACGTTTCATTATTCAACTAATTCAAGCATTCTTTTCATGCAGCGCGCCATGGGCCCCATCCGCTATCATCGCACAAACTGTGTGTACGATATAAAAGGGAGTGTCTCATCTTATTATATCTAGTATCTTTGGCTCAACTCAGCTATCTCAAAGATTTAACTAGGACGGCCGGGAAAATGCACGAGGGGTGCAAGACGCGACGATATACACGGTGCCTAAAGTTTGGGGTTGGGAAGGGAAGACTCCGGGGTTGGCGTAAACAGTAACCCAATTTTGATCTCAAAATACCAACGTCAAAATTGTAGCCATTTACAGAAAACGAACATATACCCACGAAAAAAAAAACCCCAAAAAAACGACCCAATTACTTCCTATTGTGACATCCATCCCATTATAGTATTGTCCTGGCACCGGGTATTATTGTGTAGGGAAAGATCGACCAGAAATGACATTTCTTGAAGATAACATAACACTTCTTATATAATGTAATAAAACTGACTGCAAATGAAGACAGCACCGGCCCAGCGCTGACAACAGGGAGGCCCCTGGCGCTATTACCCTGATAATGAGCTCACACATAAAATCTTGTTGCCCAGAGAGAGAACAGAAAAATGAGAACTAATTATCTCGGGAGACGCGCGCGTTCCAACACAAAAACCAAAGGAGAAAAAAAAAAGGCATCTGTATTTGTTTTTTGATTGCAAAGAAAAGAAAGCACGTTCTGTCATGGCACGGTGTAAGTTAATGGTGTCATACATGTATCAAAGAAGATGGAGAGATGACTGACGCGGAAACTATTATTATTAACTTTATATGGTATCAGGGATGACGTCCACTAGATTAACGATTAAGATCATGAGCAGGAAAATGGACGCCTTGCATAGGACAGCCTGACAATGGATAATTATATGTGACGATATTATTATGATGAATATTTCTCTTCCCATGTTTACAGCTCGAAATGAATTAATGGGAGTTTTTAATAAAATACAGAAAATGCCAGCTCGGTTAATTCAGGCGCCGGAGAGGGGGTGGGGGGAGCAGTGCAGATGCAAAAGAAGAAAGAGAGAGAGACAGGCAAAAGGAAATGAAAGAAGGAGAGGAGACGAAAGCCACCAGGAGAGAGAGAGAGAGAGAGAGAGAGAGAGAGAGAGAGAGAGAGAGAGAGAGAGAGAGATGACAATGCAGCAATGAAGAACTGCGTCAAAAAGGAATTCACGTACAGGGAAGTAAACACACACAGTGTCAGCCCCGACTCCGTATAATTTTCTCGCCCGCCGTGAGAAAATATACCATTTTCACAGGTTGTTACTCCAGCAACCGCCAATAGCCACGAAATCGAAGGAAAACTAACACCCTCAAATTTCAATACACGGGGATAGAAAATTCAATAGCTCGGGGGGTCTCGTCACTCACCACTCGCCTCATTACCCCCTGACTTGCTCTTGCTCGACTCCAAGATTAACCTTGCTGACTTCTCTCTGGAAACTTCTGTGGTGATCCTTACAAATACTCCTCTGTTTATCAGTACATCATGAGTCCTATATTTGACAACGATGCCTAGACTTTGGAAGGGGAATGAAGTATTGGTTGTTTTCTTATATTGTTCTTTTAACGTGAAAGGGCTCTGAATGTAAAAGGTACCATTGGACAATGACTTGTTTTTTTAAATTATTATTATTGGTGGTTCGAATTTTAAATAGGAAATCATTTTCTGGTTTAGTACCTTCGCCGTACGCTGTGGGTCTGCTGGGCCTAGACGCAATTAAAAACGTGTGTAATTATCTTATTTCTAGGATTTTTTTTTTCTTGAAATTCAAGGTATTCCTCAACGTCATGGCCCATCTTCCTGTAGGTTCAAAATATGCACCTGCGTGCTCACCAACGCATTTGCATTTTCACTTTTCGTACCCGTAGGTCCTGGGGTCTAAGCGACACAGTACTTTTAAAAAGGATTTTAAAGAGAATTTTATTGCCACACCCTCAGCAATTCGTCCTGGGGTCTCAGATAAACAGTACTCATAACAAGGATATTGTTGCCATCTACAAAAATATGTTAATAATCGGTCAGTTAATAATTAGTCAATGGAATCTGAAATTTAATTAAAAATCATGCTTGGTTGAAAGCGCTTTCCACGTAGGAATGATACACTGCTGCCACTTCTTAGGTTTTTATGATATTTCGGGCATTGCCCGGAATAAACAATCATGCCCCCCCCCCCTGTCCCTCTCTCATATAATAAAAGTAATAAACTACAGTCTTGCTTCAGAACTCATGCGCACCAGAACACTACGCACCATACTGAACGCTTGATACGGTTACTTTTATGACATGCACGGTACTATATATTACGAAACAAACATGCCAAAATACAGATGTTACATAGCAATAAATATTGTTATTCTTAAAAAAAAACATGCTTGAAGTAAACAACTTTTAATTATAGCCATCCTCTTCCTTAAAGTTCCTGTCAAGGATTACAACAGGAAGGCTATTTTTGGAAAGGAAGCTCAGGCAAAAAGATGGATAGAACATTTTAGTAGCCTCTTGAGCAGACCTCCACCAAGCAACCCACCCGACATTCTACCCGCAAGAAATGATTTACCGATCAGTTGCGACCCTCCGACTAAAGCAGAGATTAATGATGCCATAAAGCAGTTAAATCGAGGCAAGGCAGCTGGACCAGACCAGATCCCACCAGAGGCGCTGAAGGCAGATGCTGCTGGGGCTGCAGAGGGTCTGCACTCACTATTCTCGAGGATTTGGATCGGAGGCAAGTTTTCAAAGGACTGGAAGGAAGGACACCTCGTGAAGCTTCCAAAAAAAAGGGGACCTCAGCAATTGTAGTAACTACAGAGGAATCACACTTCTCTCCATCCCAGGAAAGATTTTCAATCGGATTATTCTCAAGCGAATACAGAATGCAACAGACCCAAAACTTCGTGAGGAGCAAGCTGGTTTCAGGAGTAATCGATCAACCACCGACCAGATCGCCACGCTGAGAATTATAGTAGAGCAGTCGCTAGAGTGGAACTCCCAACTGATAGTGAACTTCCTTGACTACGAGAAGGCCTTTGATAGCATCGATAGAGAAACGCTGTGGAGAATATTGAGACATTATGGAATCCCAGAGAAGATGGTGAATCTTATCAAGAGCATGTACGAGGGGACAAGTTGCAGAGTCGTACACGATGGTGAGCTTACTGACAGCTTTGATATCAAGACTGGTGTTAGGCAGGGTTGTTTGCTGTCCCCATTTCTGTTTATTCTGGTGATTGATTGGCTTATGAAAGAAACCACCAATGGAGGAAGAAATGGCATACAATGGACCCCATGGACGCAGCTGGACGATCTAGATTTTGCAGATGACCTGGCACTATTGTCGCACACACACGACCAGATGCAAGCAAAGACTACAGCTCTAAACAAAATTTCAGAATCTATTGGATTGAGGATACACCCTGCGAAGTCGAAGGTCCTAAAAATTGTTGCACCCCCAAGCGAACTAGTCAAAGTAGGAGATCAACCACTGGAAGATGTAGAGTCCTTCTGCTATCTTGGTAGTATCATTGACAATAAGGGAGGAACAGAGGCAGAAGTCAAAGCACGAATTGGAAAGGCACAGGCATCTTTCACGTCCTTAAGCAAGATTTGGAGAACCAAGGATATATCTCTAAAAACAAAGCTGAGGATATTCAACTCGAACGTGAAGTCAGTCCTGTTGTATGGATGTGAGACTTGGAATGCGTCCCAGGCCTGCATAAAGAGAATCCAAGTTTTCATCAACAGATGTTTGAGGAAGCTACTTAAGATCAGATGGACAGACAAGGTCAGCAATGAAATTGTTTGGAAAAGAACAAGACAGAGCCCAGTCAGAGAGGAAATTGGTAGGAGGCGATGGAGATGGATCGGCCACACTCTCAGGAGGCCAGGAAACAGCATCGCGAAAAAGGTATTGGATTGGAATCCCTAGGGCAAGAGATCAAGAGGAAGGCCGCGCGGAACGTGGAGAAGAGCCAGAGAAAATGATGTGCAACGAAGCGGAAAGACTTGGAATAATGTAAAGAGGCTGGCCCATGATAGAGAGGGATGGAAAGTGTTTGTTGGTGGCCTATACCCTGATCCAGGGTGAGAAAGGCAATGATGATGATGATCCTCTTCCTTATCTCAATTGCCACCTTCCTGCCAAATTTAAGGCCTAAAGAGTGTATAGTTTGGTCAGTTAGTCATGCCAAAGGTTGCAAGTTACTGAAATATATAATAGATAGTGCATTAGTAATAGTTTGCTGATCTCATTGCTAGACTTGCTTTACCCGGGATCCGAAAATGTTTCATGATGCTACTTTTCTGTTTTAAACGGCACTTTTATGTACGACAGCAACGATAGTCAGCTCATGTTGACTCTGACGACGGTACAAGACGTTGCCTGAGTTGAAAATTCATCAACTTATGGAGAGACGAGCAACCAGGAGTTGGGGCGAGGAATGCTGATCTCATGAGGGAATCCACAGGGGAAGTGAAATATGTAAATATACCCATGCCTTCCATGCTGAAGCTCTAGGTTTCATGGCACAGCATCGCAAGACCAGAGATCACTCTACATCACTCCGAAAACTTTGACAGACGTCAACTCACTTTCCCATCAAGAAAATTGCCAAGTGCAGAGGACGAAGACGGCTTGGCTATGCTGTTAGAAGTGGTCATCTATGTCCAATTCGTCTGTGGCGTTACAAGAACATGAGCTATGCTATTATGAGACATTGTGGAATATGAGATATTATGGATTACCCGGTTACTTATTTTGTGATAGGTGCCAAGCACCTGTTTCTTGTTCTCTTTTTCCCCTGACAGTTATCTTGAAGAAAATTATTCGCAGTTTTCACAGTATCTAAACATACTTGGAACACTAGATCTACATAGCATGCTAATGAGTCACATTTTTTCTCGTAAAATGCCTCGGTGAATTCGTTTCAGTATGCGACTGGGAATTATTTTATGATTTAATGAGTTATGTTTCTTTGTTTCGTTGGGGGCGGGGGGAGGGGGGGGGGAGAATTAAATCTTAACTTTTGTAACTTGTCATGACAAAATCTGTTAAAATCTGTACGACAATGATCAACTTCCTGTGACTTCCAATTCACATCGACGGCGGCTTGCGTTGATTTGACGCTGCAATATTATGATATAATATTATTTCCATCGTAAAGACTGTACTTCACTGCAGAAGATGGGATGGGGAGGAGGGTAGAAGAAGAAGATGAAGAAAAGGAGAGAGTACGGAAAAGAGAAAGAAGACGTTTGGTGTCCTTAGGAATGAAAAGATCCAAAAAGCACGCATTTAAGCGCCAGGCCTATACAAAACTAAATAAATAAATTTGTAACAAACAAACAAAAACAAAAAAGGTAAAAAACAAGACAAACAGAAAGTTATATCTTAAGAAAAAAGAAAACACAGACGTTTCCCGTTTCCATCTGTACTACATCTGTAATTTGTTCTGCACAGCTGCCGTCTGTCTGCGGGCGCAAATGCTGATGAAAACCGAGTAACAAAAAAATATCGATCCTTCCAATTCAACGCAAACTTATCGTGGCGAGATTATTTTTTTTATCCTTTATTCATTTTCTACTTTCTTCAGCTAAACAATCAACATTCTCTCAAGCAGTTTTGAAAAGCGCATCGTATGTAATATTTTGCTTTCTTTGCCCCCCCCCCACCCCCCCCCCCCCAAAAAGGTCAGAAATACACGGCATTCCGTCTTAGGAATCGATTGGTCCCCACATGGTCATTAAAATAATTTTCACAATTCTGAAGACCAGACAATGCTAATGACATGAAGTAAGGGACAGTAGAAGAGAAACATATTTGGAAAGGCAGAAACAAATCATACGCCTGGGTGTAGGAGTGGCGCAAGTCTCCAGCTACCAATCTATCTGTCGCGTTACGTACACGCCAATCTGGGATAAATAGTAGAAAACAAGATTTGGGGGCAAACCCAGGTGGTTGAACGTAGGTCAGCCATCAAATGGAGTGGTGAGTGGAGAAGGTGAGGCAAACAACTGGACATCAGTAAAGCTCAGACTACTCATATCAACTGACTAGTACGAAATGCAAATTTTTGTTTCACTCAAGACAAAGATAAGGTCACATAATTTGGGCATTTTTGGTAAAAATTGGTGAAGCCTATTGACCATTGAACATCATTTTATAGAATACCGTATCTTTCTGTGTGGGTTATAATCTAATACGACTGACAGTTTCTTTCTGTCATCACAAAAGAGAAATTGACCAAAGAGTAAAGTCAGTCAGGCTAAAAGGTTTTTTGGTTTCTTTTGTAAATCCTTTTGTTAGGGGACCGTAGCCCACTTACAGAGCCACAGAGAGAAACTATTGAGTTCACTCCTGGTCTTTAGCTTACTATAGATCTACTCTAGAAACGATAAGATGAGACACTGTTTTCTTCGCACCTCTAATAAAAAAAAACGTGCACACAATTTTGCGCGATGATCGGTGGCGTGGCCCATGGCGTATAGTATGACAAGAATGCTTGATATAATATTATTGATAAATTTATGGAGCAAAATTGTGACAGTGCTACTGTGACAAAAGCCAGCGTTTTCTCACAGCGATTGAGGCTACAATTCCACAATAAGTGACGTCAATCAAGGCCTATAGCGAGCTGTAAAGTGAACAAAATTAAGTATTTTCCCTATCTGACATTGTAAAATACGGCACTTTTCGTGACTTCCACGCGTTTGCCGCTAGTTGGCGGTGCGAAATCTGTGCTCGCTAAAAGCACTAGCTGTCTCATCTTATCAATTGCAGTATCAAAGTCCCCTAATGACAAAGCAATTTCGTTTTCGGCTCCTACGGTTCTTCGCCATACCATGACAGCAATGCCAATGTCCTCCACTGGTTACCATTTCATCCCCGTGAAAGCTCCACTGAGATTTCCTACCAGCAATGAGCTAGCTCGATCTTGTGGTCCATAAGGAACTTTCTCACCCACTGATTCCAATGACGACAACAATAGTATCTCATCACGGGTCTAAAGCTTGGCAATTGCAGTGAATAATTTATCACAAGTCAGTGGAATATCCCATGCCTTCTTTAACTTCTCTAAGCTTTAGGTGTGGGGGAAAACCCGAATGTGAGTACCGGTTATGAAGAATCAGAATAATAAAAGTCGATATCAAGAGAAATGTAGAAAGAACCAGAATTTAAAAATCATGAGTGTGGAGACTGAAACAGTGAAGGAATAAAAAGAAGACATATCGTGACCTTTGTTCTGTTTATTTTATCTCTATTTTCTGAAAAACTGGACATCTTGTAGTATGCAGAAGAGGAACAACAAACGCACACTTTGACACTTGTTTGAAGTGCGCTGTGGTACTTAACAAGCGCTTCATAGGTCCGATTATTCTAACCCCTTATCATAATACTACAGCCGCAAATTTCTCAGTTGCGCAAAAAGTGGAGGTCGCACAGGCAAGAATTAAGACAGCGATTTGGGCGAGATAAGTGGGAGCATTTACCAAACTCTGAGGAAAACATTAAAAGAACAGAAAATAAAATTATGATATTATGACACCCAAAATGGTAAAAAAGGAAAAAACAGGGGGGGGGGGGGGGGGGGGAGAAAATACATGGAGAAAGTGAGCGACAGAAAAGGCCGACAAATCGTTTGAGCGTTTAGCCGATACGTTGATTGATACATTGATACTGGATTATTATTCACTGATGTGTTGGCGACATTCAGCATTAATTTTGTGTATCAGCATGAAATGAAAGCTTAGAGTTCGGAGGCCACAAAGTACATGTACCAAAATGGCACCAGGGGGAGGGGGGGGTACGCTCGCAGGGGCGGCCGGGGCAGGAGATGGAGAGGGGCAGAGAAAGAGTACAGGCTAAGGACAGGAGGCTGCGAAAACGATAAAGAGAAATAATGATTAAAGGTCGTGACTGGATTACCAAACAGAGAACAGAATACAACAAAGAAGTCCATGAATTTATCTCCAACCAGCTCGGGAACCGGCCGTGTGATGGGCTCCAGACATTCTCCAGCTAGAATGACAGCCGTGTGGCTTTGTGTCAATGACAGACGCGTGAACAGCCGTAGAAGTAAGACAATTAGGATACCAGTAACATAATCAGTGGCAAGACGGGGTAAGGAGTAAATAAGTGGCACACGACGTACTCGTGGAAGAATGCCACTTTGCGCCACCGGTGCGTTGCATTACATTTCTCGAGGACATTCAGCCTCACAAGAAGCGGAATGTTTTGTTTCTTTTGCTGGATTAATATCTCTTTCCAGAACAATAAGGCTAGGGCCAAGGACGAGGTTTTGGGTCCAAGTCTAGTTCCCGACGGTGCGCACCCGGACCAAATGACCGGCACGAGTGGAACACATAGAAACTAATTTTGTATTTGTATACTTCTTTAATCCCATTTGGGAAATTTGCCTTTGTGCCATTGCAGCCCAGTTCCAACTGGAGCAGGGACGTCGCCACCACAGTGCAGCGCCGGTCGGCGGTTTTTTTTTGTTTGGGGGGGGGGGGGGGAGAGAAGATGAGGGAGGGGGGTGGGAGAATGGTAGGGATGAATTTTATTTAATTTTTGCCGGGACAGCGGCCTGTTCGGCCTGCTCTTTACGATTTCCAACTGCCAAGGCATCTTTAACGTGCGCAACGTACACACGGGCCCTCTGAATTTTTTCGTCCTTATCCGAGAAGACTAGGTACTCGATCCTACCCCCCAATAGGATCAGGGACACGAACATATGAGAAAAATCCCAAACTTCCAACACGCCTGCACCGGCCGAGTTTTGAACCCGGTACCCTTGGCATGAGAGGCGAGCACCTTGCCTCTAGACCACTTTGTCCCCTAAGCGTCATCCGCCAGCATGTAGCTCTCTGCAGTGTGCCCGTGACTCTCATGTGTGCGCATCTCCATTCACCCGCCTTTCGCCTTTGACCGTTCACCTAGGCATTGTCCATCCACAGTAGGATGTAGAGCTCCGGCAATGACTTCCATTCTGTTCTGTCTGATGTTTTGCCCATCCATGTTGTTCCTCCTCTCTGTTTTATGTGTCTCTTGCTATCTTCTTCCTGGTCTTCCTCTTGTTCTTCTCCCTGTCCTTGGTTGCCATTCGGTGCAGCGTTTTCCATCTATTGTCATTCATCTTTCCCACATGTCCAGCCCAATTCCACTTTTGGTGTAGCGTGAATTTTATTATGTTCCGTAAGTGCTGTTTGGGTGCGTATTTCGGGGTGGTGGATATTATCTAGCAGCCTGATTACAGTAAATAATATTGCCCTAGGAAAGGAAGAGAAAAAGACCAGCTCGTCGTAGTTGCCTTGGATTAAGTGATAACATTTTTGAGTCCCCAATAGCGCTATATCATTTCTTCAACAATTCCGATAACCACACATGGTTAATGCCCTATTAACCTGACATCATCCCTGGAAGTTGCCTTATGCCAATCAGAAATCCGAACCCATGCAATCCGCAAAGCATTGGAATTTCCACATTCTTTTATTTTCCTGTTCGAAGAATTGAATTCCACGGATTATTGATAATGAACGTCGGCAATTTGCAAAAAAAAAAAAAAAAAGAAGGCAAATTTTTAATGCTGTGTCTTCGTAATTTGCATGTTCGTGCAAAAGACACGGAGACACTTGAGTAAACTCTGCAATCCATTTTACATCTTACACAATACGCCAAACAGACGTGTTCGATTGGCGAGGCCTCTACAAGGAAATCGATGTGTCTTTTCTACTGCCGTTTTAGTGGCCAGCAAAGGGGCGAAGAGTGAACAGAGAACAACGCCTTTACCCCACAGAGCCGCTAGCACTATATTATTACATCGGACATGCAGTGGTGGTCCTGTGCTGTATAATCGTGAGCAACCCATCGAGACTTGTACATAATCGAAGACTTCCACGGCCAAACCGACTCCGGTATAAATTCGCTGGAGTCATCTACAGATTTATTATGTTCATTACAGCTTCGGTCAAAAGACTGCAGTTAAAGCTGGTGGTCGGGAGGAACAAGATTAATAGATCGAGGACAGCTTGGCTCCAGACAGCTGAAGGAAAAAATTGGACATTCCGTGTTGTTCTGTTTAGGAATAGTGTGTAACAGTAAAATTTTTACTCATTTCATCTAATAATATTTCATATTGCGAGAATATGTTTAGACTAACCTGCCATTCCAATCTCTGTCTGCGGGGTTTTAAAAGGAACAATGCTTGGCCCCTTTCATATAAATTGTGACAATGCTCGGCCTCTGATAAAAAAAAGCGACAGCGCCAGAGCTCATGACATTATAAAGTGACAATACTCAGTCTTTTGACATTTTAAAAGTGACAGTACTCGGCCTCCTGATATTTTAATAGTGGCGATACTCGGCCTCTTGGCATCTTAAAAGTGACAAAACTCGGCCTCTTGACATTTTAAAAGTGACAATACTCGGCCTCTTGAAATTTTAAAAGTGACAATACTCGGCCTCTTGACATTTTTAAAGTGACAATACTCGGCCTCTTGACATTTTTAAAGTGACAATACTCGGCCTCTGACACTCAGAAATTGACATTATCCACATTCTAAGGTCTATAATCTTTACTTGATAAAAAATGGTGATGAAGACAGGAGATCAATGAACTGCAAGCGATGACCGAGTGATGGAATGGCGATAGCTTGTTTCACACATGGTCAGCTCACCATGACAGACACTCCCGAGAGAGACTACAAGGGTAAGTGGAAACGTGGAAGAGAGACGGTACAGAGAAAGCGCTATCTACCCACGTCAGGTGATGGGACACTGTCTATAGGAAATAAATGTTTATATTAGCATGTGCCAGCCTCTGGGAATTCCACTTTCACGCCAGTACGTGTACTGATCTCGTCCTACCAAGTGCTTTAACCCTTGTATCTGGGGTGAGTTAATGAAGCAGACATAAGGGTTAATGGATTGGTGGAATGATGGAGATGAGATGTCGCCAAGGCTCGACTCTTCCGATCATTACATTTAATAATGGATCTTACTGGGGATGTGAGAGAAGGAAGTAGGCAAAGTGAAGCAAAATCAACGACAAGATTTCTCTGTTTTATAATGAAAAGAACATCGTTCAGTCCACACAAGGAGAGAAGAAGGCGGCCTGTCAGGGAGTCTTTCTGGGGGTGGGAGTTTGAGTCAGAGTTTGAATAAAGCACAGCGACACAATGTAATGATCACATTGTACTAGGAAGAAGCAGAACGAGAGACAGAATATAACACAATGATAGCACAGGAGGAGACTCCACCTGATGCACCCACCGACCACCCTGAAAGGTTACGAAGACGACAAAAACAACAACAGCAAGAAAAAGAAAACAATACAAGTACTGTACAATAATTGTGTGTACCTGCCCAGATCACTGATCCTCCGAAGACAAAAACTACTAGAACATAAGATTTCTCCTACTAGACTATATATTATTATACTCGAACCAAACAAATAAATTGGTAAAACAAAAGTGGCAGAAGTCTTTGTTTTCGCCCGGGCCAAATGGAAATAATTATTATGCGACCACCTGAATTTCCAAGATTTGTGACGTATAGTTATGTTTCTTTAATGTTTCCAACCACGAGCTTTGCAACATATAACTTTGCCATATTTAAGTTTGTTCCAAGCTTTGCTGGGACCCGACAGATTTTCTGTGGTTTAAAAAAAAAAAATTCTCTTAATTATAAAATCATACTATTGCGAAGCTCTCTTTTCTACCTAGTTTGACCGAACAAGCGAATTACACACCAAAATGGTGATAATCCGCCTTATTTTCAAAGCTATTGGTCATGGACACTGATAAAAATAATGGACCCTCTCTAAGACGGACGAAAGCTCAATTAAATCACCAATTTGGATATTTTTTAAGATTTTGCCAAAGGAATTATCGCCAGTAGTATAAGGCAACAGTACGAAGACTTGTACATAAGCTGCACTTACAGTGTTTGTAACATGGACTCTCAGTCCGTTCAAAACCTCGATTCCACCTCGTTCGAATGTCTTGTCGAGCGGCAAACACGGAAGACAACGATAAAGACAAACCCTGTGGGAGATAGCTGAAGCTGTTAAAACGGCTTAGAAAAGACGTGATTTCCTGACAGATGCATTAGGAAGGATGTAAAAGCTACAGCACGCCTTCACAAATGACCTTTTACATGCCTCTTATCCAGCCTTTCATTGGCATACGTGGAAACAAATCATTAATCTCCACATAGATAACGGATCCGGGCGATTTTTTTTCAGTAAATCTCTCAAGAACATTTTCCATTAAAGGATTTCAGTGGGAGTCACCTTCCTTCCTTTATTCTAAAGAACTTTCAGAAGCTGAGAACTTTCAAGTTAACCCCTGATAAATGTGCAGACCGACCGACCGGCGGGGACAAATGGACACAAATGGTCGCTGACCATTCAAGTTTAAGAAAACCATAACGCCTGACTACGCCAGCAATATTTTTGCCATACCGTTAGTTATGTCTCCCGACGCGGCGCGGCTGTCGGAAGTCGGTATGATCTGGGAGGCAATTACTCAGTCTTGTTAATTAAACCGGTAGTTCTCTGTCTGGTCTGGCTACTGGACGACGGAGAAAAAGTCTGTTTTATTTTCTTTTTCATTGTACCATAAATGACGACTGGAAATACGTCGTACGCTGGGTACAGATCGTTGCAAAAAAACAAAACAAAAAAAACTGATAGATATAAATAATTCATTTCCCAATTTTCACCCTTAGGCAAATCAATAGCTGATGAAAGAAAAACAGCACCTGGCCTGCGGGCGGCAAAGCATATTTGTTTTATTTATCCTGAAAATTACTTTGCGACAATTGGTTCGGAGGCGAAATTTACAGCCACGGGCTCCTGCCATGAAAACGTATTTTACAAATTCCATGAAGAAGCTGCATACAGTAAGCTCTATGACCCTCTACATAAACGTTATGAGCAGTCAGTGACTGCTATGGGTTTGGACGCTGAGGAAGACACTTGGGCGTGAAGTTCAGGGACTTACCAAGGTAAAAACCGCAAAAAAAAAAAAAATACTTGTAAGAAAGACGCGGACGATGCGGGAGAAGTGTGTGTGTAAGAAGAAGGGCGGTAATGTACAAACGGGATTATGGCTACACAAAAAGTACTGATAACCCTCAACATTCTGAGAGTTTATTAATTGAAAAAAGTCAGTCCCCATAAAATATTGTCACATGAAAAGCGTTGGTGTTGGTGTCGACACAGGAAAGTCAGTGTTGTGTACAGATTGTCCCGTGGTGTCAACAGCGCCCCCCCCCCCCCAGGGCCAACTGTCACTGAACTGTGCATGAGGGAAGATAAACAGATATACACAGTCTCGGTACATGTATAATTATGCCTTCTCCGTCTTTTTTGGGTTTTAAAAATTTGACTCAAGTAGAGTCAATACTAACCGAAGTCGTTAGTTCTGTTTGGTGGTGTTCCGTACCAAAATTCAGTTGAAGGAGAAAACAAACTATCGTTATGCATAAAGATTAGCGAGTAATCTTTCTTCCGTGCAAAGCACATTAATCCAGGACATTAAAGTAAGGAAATAGCACCTAGAACAGAAGAGCTGAAGTTTTCATAGAATACACGAAGAACACTTTTGTTGTTGTTGTTGTTGTTGTGCAATGTATTGAGCTTTTCGTGACTTTGGCATGATATATAACTAAATAATTCCATGATACCCACTCTTAATCGTTTTGTTTTATCGCCTAAGTGGATTTTAACGGTAATCTGATGGGGTTTCTGACAGACACTGCCAGTAGAATTTTTGGTTTGTGTTCTTTCAAACCCTGTTAACCCACACTTGATCGGTTTGTTTTTAATCTGTTTGTGAAGAAGACTGTCCAACACAACTCATTGTTTAGTCATTCTTTGAATGTCCTTCAAGGGGCAGCACAAAGAGGCACATCTATAGAATTAGTGTGTGTGAACATTTGTATCCCTGACAGAAATAAATGCAAAAAAAAAAAAAAAGCCATCTTTGAACACCGTGGAAATGAAGTAAGGAATAATATGCTCTGTGAAGTTTATTTTGCATCCTTTGTGGCGATAATTTAGTTTACCTCAAGAGTTGATTATTGAATTTAATTAAACTGGCCTATGGTTCTGTAAACTCAGTCAATTGTTCTGGAAACTCCAGGTCAGCAATGCACATCACAGTGGAGACCAGTTAATAAGCACACACATTCTATCTTTACATTCACTGGGCCAAGATGGTAGTTCCTCATTTGTGTGTAGGAATGCAAGACCCAGTCTCTGGTGACACAGACTGACACAACTGGACAGTTCGATTATAAATTATAAACCAGGTGATATTTCACATCTGAGCATTTCAAAGCTTACCAGTTCTTTTGGGTTTTTTTTGTAGTGCATGGGTTTTTCCAAAGCCACATGGAATAATGTAAGCAATAATATTCTAATATTTTGTTGTTATTTATGCATTAAATCATTTGAGTTTTGAATACCTGAACTCTCTCTTCATCCACAATTTATTTTTGTTATATTTTCTAATTTTTTTTTAAAAACCTGACGTTCAAATTAGAAAAGAAAAAAGGGAAATCTATATTTTGCTCATTAGCTAATGGGTTTATTAGCAAATCTGTCTGCAGTTCAGAGACAAGCCTGCAATGTCCAGGGAGAAAAAAAAGCCAAATAAAATAACTGGTTTTACAAAATTAGCCTGGTTAATCCACAACAACCGAATTCTTTAGCGATGGCTCCATGCTGATGTCAATCCTCTTGTTAGCGCTAATGGTTTTGAATAGTTTGTTCAAAACCAATTTGACGCTTGCTTGTCATGGGAAAGTTGCTTCGTTATAAAGCAGTAGCAATTTAAATCCTTTATGGACAGGCAAGCACATGGGAATATTTGATTTACATTTAAAATTTGTAAAAACATTATAGCTGCAGGAGTAGATATGAGAAGAGTGGGATTTGTGCATCGATCTTCTTGAGCCCAAACCCTTAAGTCCAAAAAGGTTAACCATACAGAAGGAAAGTCCAACTAATCAAGTGAGAATGACAAACTGAGATAGACAGTTTGACAAAAAAACATTTTTTTGGTACCATCTTTGGGTTCTCCGGTACAATCTTTTTTACACATGATTCAGAAAGGGAAAGCTTCCTCCCACCAAGCAACATTTCAGGGTTTAATTAACCCCTTGACTGTGCTGTGTATGTCCCAAAATCGATAGTGTAAGTGCACTGTGGGCATACAGTGCCATAAAACTGATGGTGTGAATGCCCTATTAACTTATACCGCACGTCTTACTAAAACCATGTAACCTGAAAATTCGCACACTTTAAACATATTTTTCAAAATGCCGCAAGAAAAAACATATAGCATAGGAAGGGATTCATGGTTTATGCCTGAAACCATCAGTACACTGAGCAAATCTGAAAGATATGATAGAGGAGAGAGCTTGTATGAAGTACTCACCATGAGACAAACTCTTTTCCAATGCTTCAATTTTCTCCTTCAGGTTGAGCTTCACTACCACAGACATCTGAACTAACTGGAGCCTGATGACAAAGAATAACATTTTAACTGCTTGTCTGTGAAGGTGAGTTAACTGAATTCAATTCAAGGTTCAATAAAATCTTAATCTATTATAATCATATACCTGTATTATAAGAGCAACCACTCCTGATCTGATTTGAAAATGCAGAGGACTTGATAGGTGGTGGTTCAAAACAGGTTTCAACTGTATGACAATCTGTATTCGTAACAAAATGCTTGCGTTCATTTTTGGTTTTGATTTGCTCTTCACAGCTAATACAGATAAGGCAACAGATCCCCAAACAAACCAATGTTATTAAAAGTCCAAAGCAAAGAAAATGTGCAAACAAGATTTTTTTTTTTTTTTAATCTACCACTGTTATGTTAAAGAATTTTGAACAATATGGTTCAAATATACATAAAACTCTGATGTCACCAATCTCCTCTGCAGACTAATAATTACTCACAACAAATGTTGATGATATGGAATATCTGCTATTGATTCTCTCAAACAGGGGTGTGTGTGTGTGTTTAGTGTGCAGGAAATGCTGCAATATAAGCAATATATGTTGGGGGGGGGGGGGGGAGAGAGGAAGGCGTGCGGCAACACACAAACAAGGTAAGTTTTAGTAAGGAGGATCTGATAACATTATGTTTCATTTCTGTTCAGCATCCCATGTCAGCTTTTAAACACAACATTTGCACAACAACAAACATGACAATGTGGTGGTAAATTACCTGTTGATCAGAATCTGAACAGTATTCAGTGCCGCAGCATCCTCAGACTTCAGCAACTGTTCAGTCTGGGCAGCCAGCAGATAGGCCAGTCTTTTACTGGCCTGGGGGTTAAATGTGAGGTCCCATGGCTGCTCACCCAACAGCGTTAATGCTGTAGGAAAACAAAAAATAAAGCCACTCAGTGACAAATCAGTGACAGTGTACCTACCATAAAGACTGGAGTTTGAGTTTGAGTTTGAAGAAAGCACATAGACACTATAACGGTCACATTGTTCTCGGAAGAAGCAAGACCAATGATAGACAGAATATAACAGATAAGACAGAAGGAGTCCCTATCAGAAGCGCCCACCAACCACCTGAATAAAGAGTGGAAAGGAAAAAAGTGTCCACTAAATGAATGAAATTCTTTATCATCTGATAAGAAGAATTTATCTATATGAGTTCCTTGAACTTGTTGCTTTAGTCTGAATTTCCTCAATATTACTCAAACATGTCCTCAATCATGCACAGTAAGTAAATGAACATGTAATTTTGATTTTGTTGTTAATAAAATGTACATGTCATAAAAAGAAAGTATATGGTCCCTATAACCCCTTTATTCAAGAACTTGGCTTGACCAAAACCCAGTATCTCTTACTCAACCACATGCGATGCCATAACACCCAATGCTTCAAGTGACAGCTGACACATTTCTGCAAGGACTCAGTTTCAACATCTACATGGAGGTTAAGAGCATGATGAACTTATAACTGTTTACATTACTGCAGAGTTTTCACTGGCATCAACATGGTTACACAAGGCTGAAAATGGACCGAAACCACTCAACAGGCCTGATTCTAGCTGTAAGTTTGCTCATTTTGTATTTTTATTGATACATAATGAAACATGCATAGATTCAGGCTAAGGGCAGACAGAAATCGCTACAGGGCTGAAGTCAGTATTGAGCAGGACAATTCCCACCTACCTGGTCTATTAACTTTTATATTAATGTTTAACAAAAGTCACAAATAAGAACTTACCATCTGGGCTGCTGGCAAAGACAGTGTGTAGGACACTGGCCAACTTTTTCCATGCTGGACACTCAAATACATGTTTCATGCTGGATGAAATTAGACTTCTCACACCTTCAAACATCACCTGTCTGGTCTGTGTTTCTTGTTGACTGTGGCTTGCACTGGCTAGCCTGGAACACAGTTCTGATGTGACAGATTCCAGCCATCCCTCAGCAAGTTGCCAGCTACGCTCAGACTGGAGTGAGGCAAAGATAACAGACGCTGTCTGAAGCTGGACTCTGAATGCAGAAGCTTTTGGAGTGCTGAAAAAAAAAAAAAACAACCAAAAGTAAGAATGAAAGTGCAAAATATGTGACCTAACATTATTCATTCACAAAAAATGATGGGGATAATTCTTCTATAATTCCTCATCTCCTTTTGTTCTCATATGTGTTGGATTTAACATTAATCTGAAAAAAAAAAAAAAAGGCTTGCCAGGTTTTTTTCTGACAAATGATCTTCAGCATCGTTTCATAAGTCATTTATCCTCTTCCAGAATTTTGCTCGCTCCTGAACTTTTTATCAATTATGTTTGCAGATGGTGATTTCAAATGCCTAGCTATCTCAGGTAGTTAATATTGCGTGGTAACTTCAAACTTTTCAAACAGAGCAGTTTACGAAGGACTTCACTTAGTTTGACATCTTACATACAAGTGAGTGAAATTCTCCTTTCTACATGATCCAGACCATATTATAAAGTAGGTAAGGCCTCCAATGTAATCATGAAAGGCTTTTTGAGTGCTGAGCCTTAAATCCTACAAAATATATTACCCATAGAAAGACGTAAAGGTTTCCGTGGACATATTTTAAAAGGTCTTGAAGTTCGCTATAATTTTAATACTCTCATTGATTTTGAGCCACAACTAAGTTGAACAGAAGAAAGTGTTCTGACATTTTGAGCCAGAAAAAAAAACATGCATTCTCTTTGAGTAGAATTAAAAAACTAGGACAGGAAATTTCATTCAGCTCTTCAATTTACACACTGAAGAAGAAACTCAACTTCAAAATTACATCTATGGATTCCCCAAGTTTGCGGTCCAACTAGTCTCCATAATGAGTAAATATTTAAGCCTCTTGCTGACCTCTGTTCATGAGGGACATTCTGAAGAAATGAGAATATCAATTTAGCATCTTGCTTGATGTTGTTTAACCTGACATTCTCATCAGCATATGATGGCTTGACCAAGGCAAGGAAGTCCTGGTCTGGCTGAGATACTTGACTAGAATCTGGAACTTCCTTGATGTGCTCAGAGACAATGTGTCTGGCCATCTGAAATATGAGGCAGTAAAATAAATGAGCTGCTTTGAAATGAAAAAAAATATGAGCTTATTGCATGCAGTATGATCTCTTTTACATGTAATGGAGAAATAGATAGATCTCAAAGTAAACAATTCTCTGAATACCATTAAACACCATCTTATTATGCAGCTTATCAGTATGACCTGCATACATACAATGTATTATAAATGTATTTTTGCATACTCCCGCAAGCAAGCCCGAGCAACAGTGAATCCACTGAAGTCCATGAACTGTTTGCAGAGGCTCATACAACCATTTTTCACAGACTAGTCATGTAAATGTCACTAAACTGTGAACGCTGTCAAGCCAGGGCACAAGACATAAAAAATGCATGCAATTGTATGATGGACCTGTGTTGTCAACTACTTCCTTCTTCAAGAATGAAAGTAGGGCAGAGAATCAAGTAATGTTGCAGTTATAAATGCAATATTTCTTTACCTGTTTGGCAGTGGATGAACGTTTGTTGCTCACATACACGTGCTCTGCTATATGAGTCAGTGCTCCCTCCACATCGAAGCCTCTGTTCAGCAGCTGGGCTGTCATGGAGCCTGCCTGCAGTAAGTCAGCAATCACTGGCTTCTCACTCAAAGTCAGTTCAGATTTCAGAGCATAATGTAATGCTATGAGCCAGTCCTGGATCTGTGTAGCCTGGAGGCCTGCCTGCTCCAACATGAGGGAAATGTCCTGGTGACTGTGAGAGCATCCGTCATCCTGTAATGAGAGAGTGTCTTATACTACAACACTCTGATACTCATTGTTTTAACACATAACTTATACATGTGAAAAGAGCAGAGACTGATCATCAGGTATGTACACAAAACTGTAGCAGTCATCAATTCAAAGTTTTCTGCATAAAAAAGCTTGTGCACAGAGCATATATCAAGAATCTGCTGGTAAATATGAGACAATTCGACCAAATTCATGAGAAAAGCCCTCCAAAAGGGGAACATTTTTCTATGGAAATGAGATTTGATAATAAAATGAAAGCTGAACCATTTTTCTGCATTCAGTTAAAAATATTTTACTTAAAAACATCTTAGAAATGTTTTATTTTGATTTTTGAAAAAGGTATTAAAATTTTACCTTCAGCCCGATTTTGCCATATCCACCCACAAATATTGACTAGCTCAAACGAGAAATGTTCATTCCTCAGAGATAAAATATTACATTACAAACTCAGACATAGTGACCATTCGCTCAGATAGATGAAATAGTTGGGGTGATAAAACACATGCTTTTCATAAATTGTGCATTAAAAAAAAAAATTATATCCACATGAGGACCCATCAATGATAAATTTGTGCCATTGCAAACCAGAAGTGTACAGAATTTTTTTTTTTTAATGAAAATAAGCCAGTCTTTCTTCATTTGATATTTCAGAATCTTTCTTCGTTTGATATTTCAGAATTGGTCAAATCAAATTGGATGACCCATGACATATGTTATGATTACCTCTCCAGGGATGTAAATTTCAATTCCTCTGTTTCTCATGGCTCTGGAAATTTCTCCAAGTCTTGGATCCATTGTGAAGAACAACCTGCACACAATTATTGAGGAGGTTAGAATTAGAAGGAATCTAAGTGCCATTTCACTGCTAGTGAGAAAGAGGCTAAAAACATCATTTCAATATACAAATCGATCAAATTTAATATTTTGATTTACTTGAAGAGTTGATGCCAGTATTGCAAATATTTATTAAGTTTGATTGGTTTATACTGAAATGAAGTTGTTTTTTTTTTCGTTTTTTTTTTCAAAAGCAGTCAAATGGCACTTACAGTCCTTCTAATTCTAACCCCCTCAATTGACAATTCAAAATAAATAACAAATAATAAAAGTGTCTTTACCAATAACAATAATGTACAATCTTATAATCCTGCGACAAACAAACATTTCTTATGTTTCTTTTGCAGCGTTCCTGAATGAGATTGAAACAATGTATCTTTCAAAGCAATGATCAAGACGTGTAAAATTAAAATGGGAGATGGGATTGAGGTTGGCAGAGTGGTATTTGAAGAGTTAAACACACAAACCGAAGAAAATTTAGGGAAATATTATTAGGAACAAGCAAATGAAATGTTATTCAGCCATTTAAACAATATAAATTTAATTTTAACCCTTGAACTTCTGAGACTCCCATCCCATCCCAGATAAAACCTTCAGGCAAACAACAAAAAGCATTAATGGTGCCTCAGAAGAGGAAGACTAGCTCTAATGCTGAAAGCAACATTCAAATTTGGTCATAGAGACAATTTAATAACTGATTTTTATTCCCCCCCACCCCTTTGTCATGATGACCAAAGACCAGTAACTTTACCTGAAATCTGGATGTGGCACCACAGTAGTTATCTGCCCATCCACTGTTCCTCTCTCATTGATACTGAGGACACCCTTTGGTTCCAACAGAGCATTCAGTCTGTCTAACACCGAGGCACTGAAATGCAATGTATGAACCATTCACATTTAATACTAGGTGAAGAAGTATATTGTGATTTTAATCATATATAAATTTAGCAAAAGGGTGGAGAATTTAGTTGAAGAAAGCAAAGAAAAAAATTTTTTTTTTTTTATACAAACCAGAAAATTTTCAAGACTGCAATGATGAAAATGAATTATCTTCATATACTCTGCCATTTTATAAAATTCTTTTGTGGAGTTTGCATGTTCTCTCTTTTATGCCAACTATTTGTAGCCACTGACATGTTTATTTCCAATAATAATTTTCACAGACTTTTGTTCATGAACAACAATGAATAATATTCAAAGTACCTGCAAAAATTGACATTGTCAATCAGAAGCCAGTGTCCACTTTTCAGTGCCTTGACCAGTACACTGTCCACCCACTCAAATGCTCCACCGCCTGTCCCTGGCTTCATGTTGGAGATCACAGTGGACAGCCTGGACAGCTGGAACTTAATATCCGCAAGTTTTTCTGTTGAGAAAACAAAACAGCTTTTTTAATCTAGAAAGCATCATGCACCAACAGGGATGGTCAGATCAGATGAATATACTCTGGAAAATAATCAGATGGAACTGAAAAGTTAAAAGTTAGACGCTTCAAGCATCTCCATTATTTATCATCAGACGGTATCAAAAAGCTTCTTAATTCCAATTTAATTATACACTAAAACAGTGGTAATTCACAGAATTTATGTTCAAAGCTTAGGTTTGCGTTTTGAATTTTAGTTTAAAGAAAGTAGGTCAACACAATAACGGTCATATTGTGCTGGGGAGAAGCTAGAATGTTACCTAATAGGACACTGTGACAGAAGGAGACCTTACCAGAAGCGCCCACCAGCTATCTGCAGAGCATGGACGACATATTGTGCTGACCAAGGAGCTATTTTGTTGTCTTTGTTGTTGTTTTTTTTTATAGAAAACTCTTGCTTTTGGAAAAAGAAACAATGTGTGGGTCTTCACTATTACCCTACTCACCCCCATTTTGTTGTCTGAACTTCTCAACATGTATGACAACATTCTGTAAGGATTTCACATGCTCTGAGAGGAGGGCTGCAGCTTCTTGGCTTGACAGACCTTCAGCTGGATAAAAATACAAAATCTGGAGTTAATGACATTTTGCCAAGTTTATCATATCACAGTCTGATTATAAATAGTCCAACAACTTATCAAAACTGAAGCTCTTAGATTCTGTTCCCATGCACATGTCACAAAGCATATAAACACATAGGTAAAATCACTTTGCCAAGATTATCAAACAAGACCAATAAAACAAGAGAAGCAAAATTTGCCAGCTATTACAAATTTTTTTTGTGTGTGCAGACTAATACAATTTTTCTGCACTTTTTTTCAAAGTTTCAAAGACAGCAGACATTTCATAAGCAAATGTGGCCTGTAACCATCAAGCGTGAAAATGATCTACTGACAAGTACTTTGCTGTGATTTTGAAGAACAGTAAAACATAATAAAATACTCACTGGAGGTGGCAAGTTGCTTATAGTCATTCCAGTCTCTCTCTAAACTCTGAACTTTTGCCTTTTCTCTGGGATCTTCAGTCAACAGACAATATTTTTGTAGGTGTCTTACTTCAGTCTGAAGAGATGATGCAAGTTCTCCAATGTGGCGCCACACATCAGACTGGAAAAGGAAGTCATTTCAGTGAAGAAAACAATGCAAGAAACTGTCACAAGGAGTTTTTCTATAACTAAATTGTCCTATACTGGGGTTCACACTACTCTATGATCTTGAATCATTTCAAAATTTATGTTTACAATATTACAAACATAAAGTTTAAAAGGCTTCACGGATCTGAGAGATATGCCACGATGGAATCTCTCATGTCTGTGGTTGATTACAAATTACACCATGCTGTTTATAAATGTATTAAGTAAAGTTTATACTTTTCTTTGTCCCTCACAGAATGTCAGATGAGAATGAGGCATAAAATCCACTCTCCAGTCTACACCAGTTGATTCAATATTTACTACTCTGCACAGGTGATTGTCCTGCAGCACAAGTAAAGACTGGTTTGAGTCCAGCAAGATGAAGGTTGGATACACTCTCCTTGACAAAAGTTTTGGCAGCTCAGGAGGAGTACAGCACAGCAATTCCACAAACTACATTCCACCTTCCACAGCTGAGGGAGTTTTTCTCTTTGTGGTAGCTCTGGCGGGTGGGATGGGAAACATCTTTGCCATGATCATCACATTGATTTGCCCTGCATTCCGTCAAATGTCTTCAGCGTTTCTCTTCCACCACTGTCTTCTGGATGCCATCAAGTCTGGTTTCTGTATTCCTTTTGGGTACAGCCTCCTACTGAACCAAAGCATTCCTCACTGTGACATTCTAGGTGCTGGTTATATCCTTCTCATGACCGTGTCCGCCTACAATTTACTGGCTCTGCTGGTGAATGAAGAATACCAGTGCTCATTTTCTACTCGCCGTAACTACCACAAGAATGGAGATGGTTGCTGTATTGCTTTCGGAGTAGTCATCATCTGGTTCACTACTGTGTTACTTCATCTTGGTGTGGCCTTCCTCCCGGGAAGTTCAGAATTCAGTAAAGATGTTGGAAATTGTGTTTACCGTTACGGAGTTACAAAAAACTATGTCATACATGCCCTGTGGGTAATTCTGGTGACTGGAGCGATAGTTGTGGCAGGAATTAGTTTTGTTCACTTCTTCAGAAAACTCAGATCAAGTGCTAAAAGCCGTAAATGGACTTTTCTGCACAAATCATTATCATCTCTGTCTCCACACAATTCTATGTTCAATGACCAATCTGAAGAGGTACATTATGAATTTGATGACCTGTCAGCACAGAAGGCTATCCAACAATCTCGTCGTTACTTACGGAGGATTATCATAATGATGATGATGGTGATCTCTTTTGTACTCTGTTGGTATCCCCTGTTTATGCTTACGTTGTTTGACGTACACTACCATCAACCTCCTCATATATATCGTATTCTGATGATCGTAGCCTGGGCGCATCCACTCACCACACCTATCTTCTGCGGAATAATCTATTATGACTCAGCCAAGGGTGAAAGAGTGACGAGAGACGTGTACACAAATGCACTGCCGATGACTACATCCAGATCAGGCGAGGCAATAAGACAAGAAATCAACCACATGTACAGAGCCAGCGGTGGCATCAGCTTCCACAATGAAAATTTCCAGTTCACACCTAACCATATCACCAGCTCACCAGTGATACAACATCATGAGAGTGAGTCAGACAGTACTCACTGCGACACTTTAACTTCTCACTGTGAAACTATCATAAACTATAACACTGATGAGGGCGGATGTCAAACTTTAATCATGTAAATCATCAGTAAAGACATCGACTATCAAGGAGCTGATTTGTCCAGGATATATCAAAATTTACATATCCCGCATCTTCATCATTGTTGAGAATCATGAGATGAGATGAGATGACTGGACTCTAAGACCTGTTGTAATGTTGTGAGTCTAGATAGTACATAAAACACTTATCACTAAGTTCTGATAATTCTCTTTCCATACACACTACATGGCTCAATTTGTCCTATAGATGTGTTATTTTCACCCAGATATATCCAATCCAATTCAAGATTTTGACAATCATAGCTAAAGGTAAATTGTGCTCAGTGTACAGAAATAATTATGCTTCGTCAAACTCAGAACTCAGAAGAATAACATTATTTTCATTACTTTCAATCTCTCAAGCATACAATTTAATTTGAACCACTGATCTATCAGTTTATACATTTGGCCCTTGATATTTTATCTGTGAATAAACTGAGCACATACTGCCAACTTGATCATGTCCATCTCTTACAATGTTTAAAAATGAGGATTTGGTCACAATGACTTTTAATGTTCTAGTCTTTACACAAAGCCTATTGTTTTAACTTCCTTATAATCTGGTAATTTTCTCCTGCAAACAGGATTCCTGCACCTCTTGGAGAAATTTTGCTAGGACTAATAAACTAAATTCCAGGGATACTTTGCATCCAGTCTTTGATACTCAAGTAGCTATGCCTACTGAAGCAAAGGCCTCAAACAAAGCCAATATCACATGAAGAATTATTATCCGTAAGAACCTTGTGCATGTGCAAAAAACTGATACTCTTGAAAGGGTGAACCTAGTGGAAATCTCCAACAAAAGACCACTGTCAAACAAGCGTTTCTGCCTTGCATTTCCCTATGTTATTGAATGGTTTAGGTACATCTGAGGGCCTTAACATGACTTTTGAGTAGACCCATTGGCATCTACCATTTATAGAATTAAACAACGATGAAATCAAAATGCAGATCAACTTAAAAGTATACAGTTCTGATATTTCAGCTTCCCACAGAAGTAAACACAAAATACTGACATCTATTGTTTAGCTTAGCATGAAAGTCATGCTTCATAGCCCACTGTATCACTCTCTTTATGGCAGGATTTCACATTCCAGACTATGATCCACTATTCCCCTTCAGATATTCAGTTTCCTATTCAGAACCCATGGATGTTTTGAAAGCTTTTCACTGACAGGATATCTGCAACTGTAACATGCCACACCCACTTTTACTTTCTTTTGTTTTTATTGTATAAAAATTGTTTCATTTTGGTCTTTTTTTTAAAATACTGGTTGTATGAACTTAAATGATCTTAAAAAATAAAAATTAACAAAAAAGCATTTCGTTTCTTTGATTGGACAGAGAGACAAACTACATGACAATTATCTGACTGAAGAAAGACTATAAAAATGTCATGAAAGGATTTCCCAATCTCTATACACCATTTCAAAGGACTTCTTTGGGCCCATAAAAATCTACCGCATACCATTTGCAGGTTATCATTCAATCACTTTCCTGTCACGACATTTGCTAGGAGCTCTGTCTGGATAGGCTGCATTTATAGATTACTATAGACTCCAGGAAAAATGGCATTCTCAGTACACTTAATGTTTGAGCTGAACAAGTCAAAATTTTGCCTTCCAACCTTTTAGGAACTAGTCATAAAGAATGATCATTGGCAATTTTTGACCCCTTACATATTGTATGTTTTTCATACAATGAGGGCACACACAGGCACATACAGAACCCCACCCCCTTCCCTTCTCAGAGTGTACAGACATCATGGATGGCACCTTACATGACAGAGTACAAAAGCACCTACTTGTTCAAAACCACCAAGAAGTTCTATTGTGTCCATGGAGCTGTTCATGGGAAGTATGCACAAAGGGTGGCCAGTCAGCTGAGCCAGTAACTTCACCAGGCTTGTTTTACCACTGGATTGAGGTCCAATCTGAGACAATAACATACAGACAATTTTACAGAACTTACATACAGCACAGCATGCAAGATTTGACAACCTCAGAACCTTCTGGGCTGCAGTTCATTTTAACCCTCTTTTATCCAGTACACCAGTTTCAAAACACTTACCCTGGAACAAATATCTATATTTCAAACACTTTCTAGTTCATTAAGAAATTATTTTTTTTTAAAGAAATATTTAAATTTTTGCATATATTTAACCATCAAAATCATGTTTTGCAAGATTCAGAATTTTCGACTGTGTCAATCTATGTGAGAGCACAAAAGTGAAAAGGGTTAACAAAATGTACCAATAACTTGTACTCAGTGGAATCAATTATCAGGTCTTGATTCTGTACAGGTGCAGTGTTCATTAAATCACAGTCTGCTCTTCAAAAGATCCAATTTCAATAAACAATGGTTGACTGTAAGATCAACCAGCATCATGCTCCACAGCAAGTTTTAAATTTATTTGTTGGTGTGATGTGGCAAGGCTAGGGCTTATTTTTGTTCTGATAGTACAGCCAGTCAACTTTGCTGAAAACCAAAACAACTTTTTTACCACTGCTTTGGAAAAGACCTACCAGAATGGCTAGCCAGCCCATCTCCACACATTTCATGAGAGACTCCAAGGGCTCAAGGCTGTGATGTAATGTGAGGCTCCTCTTGCCTGTATGACCCATGCTAGCTTCTCTACTGCGGTGTGAGAAAGAGTGACCAGCCTGAACATATGTTTCTCCAATGTACAATTTTCTTGATGGATGATAAAGAGGATACTTCTGGCCTAAAGTGGAGGTGTAAAGATCCTCAACCTGAAACATATGCATAAATGTTTAAGATGCAGCCACAGAAACGTGCAAATAAGTTTTTTTCACATGCTAATGATAATGAGCAAATATATTTATTCTTCTTTCATTTAATTTTTATTTTTCTTGGTATCTGGTTGCATTATTCTTTCTGTCACTAAATATCACCACTGTCCCCCTAAAACTGTAGTGATCGGTTTTGGCTACTTTTCAGGAGAACAAAAAAGGTTTTATTTTGATACAACTGGTCTAGTCAGAATGAATTTTTGAAAGTTTGCAAACCGATTTTTTTGGCTTAGGAGTGTATAACCCAGGTCATTCGACGAGACTTTGAATGTAGCTGAATATATATATAAAAATTGATCCACCAGACCAGAACATCAAATGTAGAGTAAATCAAAATTTATAAATCAGTGAAAGTAAAACATAGGTGTGGTGCCCAAGCAGTTTCACCTATACTTTGTGTCAGAATGTTAAGTCATAGGATGAGGAAATTCTGCAGTAACCTCAGCCTGAATAAACTGGTGTCAAAAGAAGGTCCAGGTTACATCACTGCCATCAGTTAATCCAGTTATAAATCACTGTATAACAAGAAAATGTGGTCAGTGTTCAATTCATCTTATTGTTGTATGTCCCGCCTTGTTTCTGTCAGCTTTGCCTTCTTTGAGTAGTTTGAGCTCATGTGTGCAACAAGTACTGGAATACTACAGACATCTCACCTTCCTCTTGTCTGCCAATGACCGCATTCTGTCTTTGTAGATCAGTCCAACAAATTCTCCTGGATTCAGTCTGTCTTTGGTCTATAAATGGAGCACAGAAATGAATAATTTGTTAGGTTTGTCATGTACATATCATCACCACTCCCTTAGACTGTAATAACTTAAAAATTCCAAAAATCGATGTTTATATATTTAACAAGCCAAGTTTATATATTTTCAAAGCCATATCAAATGATCTTGTTTCTAAACTCCTAAACCGAAAAATAATCAAACAGCAAATTTTCAAAAAGTCATCACTAGACCAGTGGTGCTAAAATAAAACAGCTTTTCACTTCTCCTAAATCGTAGTGAAAACCAATTACGTACTGCAGTTTTAGGGAAAGGTGACAATATACGCTCTTCCGCAGTAGGATGCCCACCGCTCCACTAACCTCACGAAATATCATAAAAACCACAGAAAAACTGTGGGGTCGCAGCAGGGCTATAAGCAAAGACAAAATTGGGCAAAAAGAAAAGGCTGTATGTTGCGAAACCCTGCGTGAGAAATAAAACCCAAACAATACAAAGCAAACTAAAGAGAAGACAAAATACAAAATTTTCGGCTTTCGCCTTTGTCAAGGGAAAAAAAAATCGAACAATATAAGAAACAAGCCTGATTACCCGTTCTACGAATGGAATAGGAAAGAAAGAAAAGGCAGTGTGACAGTGACAGATGATGACAATGGGTTAACTATTGTGACATACCGGCGTCAATCTCCCTAATCCAGACCCTTTCCTTTTCCTAGGCATATTAAAAGCTTAGATCTGGTCTAGACTAATTAGAACAAAGCTGAAACCTAACCAAAGCCAAAAAGGTTTGCTGTTGAGCAACGAAATGAAAGTCCTGCTGTTGGGCGCTGCTTTAAACAGTTAAAATGTGTGATGGCCACCCACGTACAACAATCGTTGCCGCTTGAAACGTTGGCCCTGTACTGTGGCGTCAATCTCCCGACCTAATCCAGAATCTTTCCTTTCCTAGATCTAGTCTAGAATGTAGGCATAGGCTATTGAAAACACATTCTAAAACACAGATATATAGACCTAGTCTAGATGTAAACTAATCAGAACAAAGTTGAAACTTAACCACAGTTGTGCACTGTTTTAAAATGTGTGACGGCGGAAGTTGGCGGTAATCGTTGGCGCAAAACATCATGAGTTAAATAGGTCTGATTACTTCAGTCGATGAAATATTATGAGAAAATGCATTCTTGAAGGTACAGTGCACGCAAATCATTATATCTGCGTCCTCATGATAAGACATGTAGATCTGCGTCCTCATGATAAGACATGTAATTTGGGGGTCTATTCCGAGGCAGTTTAGCACAATCAGCTATATTGCGAGGCGATTCAACAAAATCGGCGACTGTAATCGCTCGAGCAATTTGCGCACAGAATACTATAATCGATGACAAAAAATTGCCGCAAATTTGCCGAAAATTTAATGTGTCGCAACACAAAAACGGAAACAAACGTTCTGTTATTTCTCAAATATATTTAAATTTTATGTGCCGGCGACACGACCACAGACTATACTAAGCACTGTGTAAAATTTGAAGACCATAGAATCAACATTAACGGAGGAGTAGCGACAGAGGCGCGCGCAATGTCGTAAAGTTTCTCTTTTATTAGTATAGATGTATAGAAACGAAGCGAAAGTTTACTTAGCTGCGAGTTCTTGCTTCGTTAGCAGCACCAAAGCACGTCCGTCCGCCAAATGCATGGAAGCTCGAAGTGTATTTTCTGTCTTCTCTTTAGTTTGCTTTGTATTGTTTGGGTTTTATTTCTCACGCAGGGTTTCGCACCTTTTCTTTTTGCCCAATTTTGAGTTCCACTAACCTGTATGGTGTCACAAGCCCTCCACCTCTGAGTGTCAAATCTAGGACCCCGGTCACCGGAATACATTACTCTCAATTTGTTTTTCATTTACTTGCCAACTTCATTCACTTCAAGACATAGGTATGATTTCTCACCTGATTTGCTTGAAGTAGGTCACACCACCTAAACAGGTCACGCAGGTTGAACTCCCATGGTGAACCTCTGGCTGCCCACAATTTTTTGGTCATTGTCTCATCATACATCTGGGATAATGTTCAGAAAAAATGACATAGTCATTATACAGATAAATTAACTCTTTGTGTGCCAATCACCGATATATCGGTTCTTCCACTGTTCACGTTTTTACCAATCACCAATGTGTCGGTGCACAAGAATGCTAGGCCATTTTGTTCGGGTAAGAAAGAAAGTCGACTTTCTATTAATAAATGTTGCTGTCGTTAGTCTTCATCCATCTCCCCCACTATTTTCTTCCTGTCGGCAAACATGGAAAAATTCTTGGCACACAAAGAGTTAAGGACCGGAATGCTCACATCAGGTATGCTCACTGCTCCGGCTGGAAGCTACAATAAAACAGATGCACAATTCTGGTAGAACAGAAATAATGATGTTACTATAGACTAATCTAGGAAAGTTTGATCTCCATAAAACACAGGAAATATGTGACCTAATGGCATATTACACTCACAATCAATTTAGGAAAGACAATTACCTATAAGCACAATGGAAATATCACATGCAATTATCAATGTGGTAATAAGGACTGAAATTTTTTGCCATACTTACTCCTCTGAAAAATTAAACAAAACTGGACAAAAATTTGATGGGCTCGCACACAAATTTACTGGTTAAGTTTGTTTGAATAATGCTTCTGATGACTATCTCCTGCTTTCTAGAAAGCAGTTCACTCTCTGATCTCATTTCTCTGTAATATAAAAAAAAATCCCTGCTCACCTTTGCATTGAAATCCACCATAGCCTTCAACATCTCATGAGGGAAGCCAGGATACATGGTTGTTGCAATGAAGATGAGATCTTCTCTTGTCAGTGGGTCAACGTAGACCTTCAAGAACAAGGCACCCAAGATTAGCTAACAACAAATAAAATTGTTCCTTGGTCTGAAAGCCTACTGTAAAATTAAAATGATTCTCTTAGCTAACATTTATCATCCTCTGAAAAGTTATTGAAATATCTGTATCAATCAAGTCAGAAAATAATTTCACACAGTGAAAAACTTTGAAAATCACCAAACCCCATCAGAACCATTCATCAGTGCAGACCTACTACATTCACACACATTAAGAACACCCATATAAGTGTTTTCAAGTACTGCAGTGATTAGGGCCTTTGGGCCCTGTTAGCCATTATCATAAAATCTTTTACTTACAGAGTATGTCACAATATACCACAATTATTATGTATATAATTTTTTTTTTAATGATCAATATCGCTGGTTTGAAGCATCAAATCATAAGTCAAGCCACTCACCTGAGTAAACCTGTTCAGGAATGATCTTGGCAAGCCCTTCCTGCCCCCACCTTGTGACAGAGGATTCTGACAGGCAAATATTCTTGTCTTCTCATGTTGTATATGGAAAGTTTTGCCCAGTTCAGGAATGTACACTTCAGCTCGGTGATCAAAACACGCATTAAGGCCTTCCAATACAGACTGTGATGCCAAGTTCAACTATAATGAAATAATTATCATGTAAATCAGAGCCGGTTGTGTTGCTTAACTCTGAATACACTCTATGGGCCAATAACTAAAAAAGCAAGCTCTGAAAGGATTTCTGGGTGTAAACATAGAATAGAATAATGCACTGCTGCTAATTAAAGTTACCACCAATGTTGAAAAACTTAAGTAAAAATTAAAGGGAAATTTCAAATACCATGGTTAAGATTATGAAGATGTTCAATACAGGATTCTCTCATTTGCAATTAAAAATACTGATTGCCACTTCCATGATTACCAACGCTCCTAAAGAATGTGCAATTCTGAATACTGTGGATAATGCTGATTCTATTTTAAAAGCATGCAATAAATCAAATATGATTTACTTCTGCAAGTGGCGTCAGAATTTCTCTATAAACTATAAGACTGATGTGATTTGACTAACAATAAGCTGACCTCATCAAAGACAACCCAATGTCCAGCTTTCAGGGCCAGTAAGAATGGACCATCTCTCCAGGCAAACTTTCCTCCTTCCTCTCCTTCTACTGGTAGATCTGCGCCAAATAAGTCTGTCACATCCTGACAAAGTAACAATTCATACAAAAACGTTGTACCATTATGCACAAGAGTGCTTTTCTTGAATGGGAAGTGACCAAAGAAAGATTACACCATTTAATGATAATTATTTCTTGACTGAATTCAAAATAGCCAATTACATAATTTTTACAAATATATTTTTGGACAGATATTACATACCAAAAAATGTCTGACACATGTTTTTAATGTAAGTTCCATATAAGTAGCAACACTAGTAATATAAATTTTATGGCAGAAGTTGTGCCCATTACAAGTGGCCAAATTTCAAGAATAATTCATTAGAATGACCTGTATTTTCTCCAAACTTTTGTAAATTACACAATTACACTAAATCTTTTAGTAAAATGGGTGAGCTGCTGATGTCTGGGCCTGCAATTGGACTTTGAAAATAATACCTGTAGGACATCCACCTCTCTAATGATTTTCAAAAGGATGTAAGCTAGTTAGTGTGCTAATTTATTAACCCTCAAGTTCAGAACCTAGCCTCCCCAACATGAACATACCGTTTGTTCTGAAAGGTTAATTCTGACAAGTGTTTTGCGGGCCAACCTGGCCACTGCAGCCACAAGGCTTGTCTTGCCTACACCAGGGGAACCTTCTAAAAGAAGAGGTCGTGGAAGCTGCAGCCCTCTCAATAGTCGCTGAGCATTAATGCAAGTGGTAGGAGCCTGCAGGGCAAACTTCTCCACACATCTGTCTGGTACTGGTTCTAAAAAATAAAATATATTTTCATGTAACATGTTGAAAGATGATGAATTTGATTTGTAACAGAAACAACACTTAGATTATTCCACTTCATCACTATACACCGTTCTTATATCGAGGCAAATGTTACCTAAATATTTTGTGCTTAGCTTAATCAAATATGAAATCCTCATTTCTCACAGTTCAGTAATGGTTACCCTTTTTCTCAGAACTTTCAACAACAGAGACTGAGAGTTTTCTCAAGTGGTATAATGAACTATAAGAAGTGCAAAAACTATAGAAATTTACAGCCAATCAAAATGATGAGGAACTCTTCTTTCAGCAAAGTACTATTGATTCTCGACAACATTAAAAAATATCTGAGTGACTCCTGGAAAATCTCAAGTAAAATTAACCCTTTAGCTGCCAGACATTTTTCCTTAAACTTTCCCTCACTGCCAGAGGATTTGGGGGAAAACCTCAAGAATTAGGGCGTTACAGATAGAAATTCATAAAAATTAAGTTTTAATGAATTTTATGTCTGTAAAAAGGAAAGTTGGAGAAAAATAGAAGTGGTATGAAGTTATGCACTGATGAAGGTGGTGGTGGTGGCGGTAAGGGTGGTGCTCACTGCAGCTTCAGCATCATTATGAAAATCTTACTTTTTTTTCATTTTATGTAATAAAATCTAGCTCTGAACTCTATAATGGCTCTAAAATCCTATTAAAAATCATTGTAAGTCATCAGAGAAATAAAAAAATACATTTTAAAAGAACGGGTCACATCACCAAACCCTCAGCACCATCCTGATGACTTAGAGTGAAAACGACAACATTGTGAAAAAAAGTGGGAATTTAGAAAAAAATTCATAAGTTCGATCATTTATAACAATTTTATATGCCTGCAAGAAGACAATTTGAAGGTAATTATGTGCCCTGTCCAGTGGTTTGTACTATTTGGTGGTGGTGGGGGACATGTCATTGCATCCTTATGTAGATCTCGTGCCGTAACCAGCCTAGCTCTCGATTGGCATCTAGATCTAGATCTAGATTGACGTCGCCCGCGGGACCAAAATCCCTCAACGAAACCGATGCATATCTTCCATTATTCACCCCTGTGGCTTTAAAACTCTCAAAATCACTATATTCTTCGTCAGTCGACCGAAAAAATGTCAGAAATGAGTCGTTCTCAACTTCTGAATCACTTGAGGAACCGTAAACAAACTTCGTTGTTAGCCCGATCGAAAATCGCGCAGAAAAAACGAACGGCTCGGACAAAAATAATAAATGACCCACCAAATTCTTTCTTGTCCAATCAGGAATAAGATTTTTCGACTTCCGGTGCCCAAACTACGCTGCTAGTGGGTGTATTTCCTGTTTATAAAAGGTCGGTCTAGGCGCACGAATTCGTGCGACTGGCAGCTGATCGCTCGGCAGCCAAAGGGTTAAAAGATAACATTGTGCTTACCTCTGCGAATCTTAAATGGTGGGATGCTCAGACTTAGCTCAGTTAGGATGACTGGTACTTTCTCTACATGTGTTTTGTCTAAAAGTATCCCACACTGAGTGAAATCCATGTCTTGGCCAGTCAATGATGACAGCTGTTGGTGTAGATACTTCAAACACAGCAGCCGAGAGGTGGATGTGTTAGTGTCTGAGCTGAATGTTGTTGATCCTTGAAGTAAAAAGGAATCAAATGACATTTTTCAAAATTTGAGACAAATGAAACACTGCCATTTCCTTTTTTTCATTCTGAGAAATAACTTTCATCATCATGTAAATACTACTGTATTGAGCAGCGAGCTTTCAATTGTTTTGCAACTCCATCGTATAATAAAAAACATAAATATTTGATGATGCTGTTGATAATGAAATTAATGACATCTAATTACTGCTGGGTAACCAAGCACAAAGCTGCAGTGCAGCTAGTTGAAATACAAAGTTATTTGTAATCAGTTCTGAATAAGTTAAACGTACTGAAAAACTGCACTTTAAATGTTCAATAATATGAACACACAACACATAATTTATGGATATGTCTTAGAGTATTCTGACTGCAGTTCACACTTCTACATGATGCCACTGATACACTGTAAAAGGTACAAACTACAAGGATCTATTAACTTCAGAAGACTAAAAATGGAAATTTACCAGCTCCCAGACCGTCAATAAAAACAAGACAAGCTCCATGGATGTATGCCACTACTGGGTCTAGGCTGGCCGAACATGAGTCATCTGTTTCCGTGGCTACCTGGGACTTCATACTTTCACTCCAACCAGTAGAGCAAGTATTGATGAAGTGGACCCAGCTGAGGATGTCTCTGATGCTGACTGTCGCTCTGCATGAATACACAATACAATGCTTAGGTCATGTTTTAACGAAGCTTTGTGCAGATACGCGAGTTACATTTATGTTTGCTAATTTATGACAGATTAATCTTGTTGTATTTCTAACCCAGTGTTTTTAAAGGTGGGGCGCAGGCGCGTCAGGTGGGGCATGGGACTTCAGAATAGGACACAGGGATATATACTGTATGCTAACTTTGTCCAATCTTGGTAGGGCATGTGCTTTTTAAAAAATTGAAGTGGATAGTGGGACAAAAAAGGTTGCGAAACATTGTTCCAACCAGTCTGTGAAAAACCAGTTTCACATATAATAAAAGTCTTAACATATATGACAGTGACTATAGCCTATAGAAATTTGAAGTGTCCAGTCCAAAGGGTCAAAAATACATTTCCCACTGAGAGCAAAGATGAAATCTGTGTTGCCCTGAAATCTTCTCTTGGTTCTGCAAATCCATTTTCACTCATCATGCATCTAGGACACTAATTTATCTTTCCTTAGATACCCAAACCTAGCACCTGATCCAATTGACATTTTGACAGTGAGCCTATACATCAGTCTTGCTTTTACAACTTCAAAAAGGTTGGTCTCCCTGTAAATCAGTTTTCAGTCTGATGTGCTTACAAATACTACAAGTTTTGACTGCGGCTCTCCAAAGCTGTGCATGCTCTACCAACCCAGTGTTCACTCACCTCTTCCCTAGCTCAGTGCTGGTGAACCACTCAATAAAATCCATGATAGCATGTCCAAAGCCACTGGTTCCATCTTGTGTGTTGTACAGATGCAACCCTGAGCTGATGTTTTTCTCTATGATGGAGATCAAGTCCTGACGATGGAAGGACTGGGGACACCAAATTTCAGTGAACCTGTTCCTTAACGCTGGTGAGAGCTGAAAATAAATGGGTAAAATTTCACTTTTTATTACTTCATCTCAGTCCAGAGCAAGAACATTTATTTACGTATTTTGCAATGGGCATATTGTAAGTTTGAACTTATCTTTCTTGACTTTGCACATATCATTTCTTCATGGCAAGACAAAAAAAAATATTTTTATTTGAATAAAAACAACTGAATTAGATTTAGTGCACTTGTCATCAAAATTTCCGTTACCTCCAAATTCCTTACTGCATGTCAGAACAAAAAACAAAATCGTCCGTCTTTCCAAACTGTCCCAATTGCATTTCATGAGAAGTCACACTATTCAAGATGCATTATCTGGCAGCTGATTCATGCTGTCAGAATGAAAAAACAACTCACCTCTTTCTTGCCAAAGTCTCCCCCTGCATTCATTGTTGCAAACACCATGAAATTATCAGCTGCAACAAGTTTCTCCACATCAGTGTCTGAACCAACACCATTTCCTCCTGCTTTTTCTGCCAGTAACAAAGTTCTCTCTGGCTCAAGAATGCTGCAAATATGAGTAATCACCAAATTCATGCTGTGTTTATTAACAGTTGATTTTTGTTCCTTTCTTTCTACTTTCCAACTCCAGAATTATTTGTGGTGATTTCAAACAATTACCGATTAAAACAATATATGGCAGCTGATGTGTTTCCTGTTTAAGTCGGTGTTGATATTCTGTAGCTGAGAAAGCAAGGCTATTTAGGAAAAGGATTTGAATTTTACACACATAAAAAGATATTGTATAACTCAGCTGTCATACACAACAACTCCTTATGAAGTAAATGTCATTTCATCTTCGATAACAACAATGTCTTGCTTTAATTCCATGCCACAATAAAAAAAAAATGCTGCATGTCTTGTTCATCTGACCATATATACAGATCAGTTGATGAAAATAAAATTATACTACCTACCTGTTCAGTCGCTCCAGCACAGAATCATCAGCCAATGATATTTCATCTATCAGAAACATGGCACCTTCTTTCATGGCAATGACCAGAGGACCGTCTTTCCATTCAAACAATTTAGTGTCTCCAGTTGTGTCCTGATATAACAAAATTAACATGAGATTTAGATCTAACCTTTACTGTTTGCCACCTGAAATTGCTCAGAGTCATGCCAACTGTGCCCATAGCATTTTTGGTGTTAAACTCGGAAACTTATTCATTCTAGGAAAATATTTAAATCTTAATCGAGGGGTAGTAAAGCTTTTTAGAATCACCACAAAATTCCCCGTCGAAAACAGCGTGTGCAACAACGCTATGGGCAGCGAGGCTACACCACTAAGCCAAAGGAAGTGAAAGGCAATAACAAAAAAATCTTCCTGACAAAAAGATCACAATTAGACCAAAGACCTTATTGAACACACTCTTTAGATTAGACTTATTATTCCAGTTGCCAGATTTTTCAAAAACTGCCGACCGTTTTCCGAACAACATTGAGTATTTCTGTCATTTGATGACAGCCATTGGGTTCATGATAGGCAGGCAGAAGGCAGACGCGCCTTCGAGGAAAAAGACGGGAAAAGACAGAAGATTTACATCCTTGAAACAATGACAAATTATACAAAGTGGCAAGGGAATTGCTGGAAAGGAGGACAAGGGAAGGAAAAACTGATGTAACTCACACTGTCATCATGTGACCTGACTGGTCTGAGACCTCCAAGAAAATCTGCACTTTCTGTGTGCATGTGGCAATTGATGCTGTAGAATTTTCTCCCATACATGGCAGCGTAAAGTTGACATACAGTTGTCTTTCCCACCCTGTGGACATTTTAAAAAACATACAGATAACGTACAATTTTCTTTGTTACCCTGTGCACATTTCAAATGTATGAAGATGACACACCCCTCCAGAATATAGAATGTTCATCAGTCAATGTAAATCACTAATTTTCTCATTTAAACCTGGACAAATTAAGATATTCAATTTCTTGTTCCTGTCCATGGTTGCCATTCAGTGCAGCATTTTCCCATCGTTTATCATTCATCCTTTCTACATATCCAGCCCATTTCCATTTCTGTTGCAGCTTGAACTTTACTACGTCCATTTTTGTCAGGAAGAAGGTGGCATGATGACATTAAGCATAGAGGGGAAACAACATGGATGAGAAAACATCAGACAGAAAAGAATGGAAGTCATTGTCGGAGGGCTCCATCTGGCAGTGGATGGACAACGCCCAGGTGAAAGGTGAAACGAAGATTTATATGCCCTGCAGCATATACTCAGTTATTTTGAAACAAATTAATAAATTAACATTTCTCAGTGGAGTTTATGAAATATCAAAGCTGATATTCTTCTCACAATCTTAATTTGCCAACATTCCAATATAAATGCTTACCCTGTGTCCCCAACTAATAATATGGGCTCTCTGAATCTGATGGCCTGACCAATCAAAACAGCCAATCTTCGCATGCTGTAGGTCCACACCATATGTTGAAAGCCTGGCAGTGATTGGCTGATGACAGCATTCAACATGGCTGCCACAGGTGCTGATGTCTGAGATGTGACAGTGAACAGTGAGTCAACATGCAAAGTTCTCTTCAGATGTTTCTCTATGACTTCCTTGATGATGACTTCTTCTTCGGGTTTCCTTACTCGTCCAGCCAAAAGCATGTACCCTGTTAAAGGCAATGAAGATTACATTTTTCATATATATAAAATCACACTGTACATATTCCATTTCTGAAAGAAAAAAACTAGTAAATAGGTATACAGAATTTTATCACTTGCCAAAGAATCTCGCAGTAAATTTTTTTTTCATCAATCCTATTCAACTGGCATGATGAACATGGTAACTGCAATGTATACTGATTGTTGGCTAGATACTTTAAAACCACACAAAATAGATAATTTTACATATGGAAATTTCTCAAATATAAAAGGCAAAATTTCTGTTGATTCTTTTGAATAATGGTGAATTTAGCTGCTTTAATACCGTTGTCACAAGACACATGTCAATAAAATTAGAATCAATTAAGATTTTTGTTACTTATGCAAATCAGAAAAATGAGCTGCTTAAAATTTCAGCATAATTACTTCAAACAAATATTAGGCAGAACAAAGAAAGCCTGCAACTGAAATTATTCCAATGAAATTATGTTGCAAAATCATTTCATATTCATTTCAGAAGATAACTCAAGGGAAACGCTCATACTTCACTTTGGGCATCAATATTGTTACCTGTCTCCTCTTGTCAGGGCTTGACTGATTTTGTTTCTCAATCACTGCTGGATTCTTCTTGTCTCGGAAAAAAATTGACAGCTTCTATCTTCAGTGAATAACTTAGATTCACACTGTTCTACAAAGGTAACGCTGTTCCATGACTAAATTACGCTACTTTTCACCGCTAGGGTAATAACTGTATTGAAAGTTATCTCACCATGTTCTGCCAGATGTTTGTCCCAATCATAAAACTTCTCTCCCTTGCCTGCCTCTGAACAATAGTACCTCTCCGCCCACCTGAACAGATCTCTCAGTGTCATAAAGCCATGCTTGCCTGAAAATATGCCAGATCCCCTACGGCGAGTCTGAAATTGACAATCAAATACTGATGCTGTTTTCACATAACAGAAACACCGATGCTTTAATAGCTTTTGAAAAACTCATTTGAAACCTGAACACTAACAGCATTTAAGTATTTACCTACATGCTACATAAAAACTTCAAAGAATGAGTGAAATTTACTTTCGGCATTCCCAGCAAAGTTATTTAAAAAATCTATGGCTATATTAAGTCACTGACAAGTGAAAACTATAAAAATGTAAATGCAATTAAAAGTCATATCAATACTTGGTCATGTCTTTGAATATTTACAACACTCAATAATAGATAAAGATGATCAGTTCTATGTCATAGTCTGTGGGATCTGAGATTTATCTTAAATGTTAGTCCTGAATCACTGCCACAATTTCCTGATAAATCACCAACATTTGTTTTGTTGTGAAAAAGTTGAAATATTTAGTTGCCTTTGATATCTGACTAATGTCTCACCTGGAGATATTTAGAACGTTCACTCACCTGTAACTCTAGCATGACAGCCACCAATTTTCTGGCATAAGACAGTGGAATGCCACACCTTTCATGCAGGATAGTCCCTAGTTCAGAGGGGGGAATCTCATCAAAATGAAGTTCTATGAAACGATTGCGGAATGCTCTGGATAAAATCTGACAAGCAAACAGGACAAAAATTTTATTTATTAGGACGACTAATCCAAACATACATATCCCAGGATGGTGAATAAACTAATTAACATTTAGAAATGATATTAGTCAACGCAAGCTGCTAACTGATGTTAACTGCTTTCTGCAAAAACAAAAGGCTATAAACAAAGAATTTCCAGGTTAAGTCATAAAAGAATTTTTTTTTTTTTATTCAAAGAAAAGCCAATTATTATAAACATCATAACTTCTAATGGCATTAATATCTGTTTATCACGAAAAAATTTGCAAAACAGAGCGCAGCGAGTGTTTATCATTCAATCTGATACCAAGCCAACAGGAGAACGATGATGTTCAATCAATTGACAAGGCACAGTAAAACAGATATTAAAGATAGCCTTACCTTTCGACCACCATAAAGACCTGGTGGATTCTGTGTGGCAAACAGCATGAATTTTGGATGAGCCTGGACCATCTCTTGTGTCTCTGGTATGTACAACTCTTGGTTGTCATCCAGCAACTGAGAAACAAAAGTAAATACTTTATTTTCTGACATTTAAACAACTATGCAAAAATCAAAGCTAACTTGTATCTGCTTGAGATGTCACAAATCCTAGAGCCCTTGAACCATAGACTGGATGCTTTCCTATTCACAAAATATTTACATCACAATTCGTTCAGGGAATACAATTGGACTTATTACGATGATGTAAGCTATCTGCTTACCCTGTTGAGAGCTTCCAGGACATCAGTTGGTGCCAGATTTAGTTCATCCAATATGATCCAGTGTCCTTTCCTCATGGCTTCCACAAGTACTCCTGTTGGAAAAGGATGTCAAAATGCACTGTCAATGGAGTTTTATAAACCTTGAATTCTAAGAGTTTTCTGACATAAATCTGAAGAACCAATCCAGATTCCATGACAAAATTTGTAACTGCTCCAATCAGAATGAAAATGCTTGTAAGTCTTGATCACAGTTCTCCACAGTTCTCAATAAAATATAATGTCCTACTTTATTTGTATAGCCTTTCCTCTACAAAACATAAATCACCACAAATTCTGGATTCCACTAGCTTTACCGTAATTGTATCTAAATATTCCCTACCACACTGAAGAGATCAACACATTCATAAAGACCTCACAGTACAGAGTTCATCCGCATAACAACTTGATATTTCCGACAATATGATTTGAGATACCTAGAAAACCTCTCAATTTCATAACTTTTAGGATAGTCTAGGCATGTATCGGATTACAACCCACCTTCCTTGAAGACTAGCTTGCCCTGCTCATCAGCTGCATAACATCCCACATACTCCTGTAGGTCTGTATGCTCATGGTTGTTGACTCTCACACATAAGTTCCCTGTCAGCTGTGCCAGGTAAGTAATGAGGCTGGTCTTTCCCACAGAAGTCTCTCCTTGCAAAAGTACTGGATGCCTTCTATAATTCACAAGAAAATTTGGTAAATAACACAATGACATCATCAAACTGTCATGTCAATGTTAAAACATATGATTAAAAACTATACCTGTGCCTTGAGAGCCCAGACTGGCCAAATTGTTAACAGCCTGCGATGTATTGGATTTATCCTTACATTATCACTGATTCTTGCAGTAGTGGAGTTCACTTGACAGCACATGAAACATTGTGCAGTTTCTCATTTAACTGGTACTTTATCTGCTGAGTCTTTATTTAGCGGTGCATTCATGAAAAATATGCAGTAAAGAAGGAAGACAAATAATATGCTTCCCTGTTTGCATTTAATATACACCACAAATGCCACTGAAATCCAACACCTGTTTACTTTAAGTTGGACTCATTCAAAGGTTAAGTAAACTGTTATACATACAAGGCATTTACAACTGTACTGGCATAATGCAGAGATACCAACCCACGAAAATTAAAAAGAGTACTCTCAGACACCAAAAAGAGTATTTTCACACCAAAAAGAGTATTCTAGCAGACCTCCCAACTAGTAGTAGTACAAGCAGGATGTGAGATTTGGTTAAAAAAGATTTTTAAAAAACCAGGGAGATTACCGCAACCTCTTACTTACAAACTCGACACATAAACAAAGAAAAATTAAATACACCCACCATATAAAAACAAAACAAAAACAAAAAAAGGATATATATGTTGCATGCTGCCTTTAATCCCATTTTTTTGGTGCTGATTCATTTTATGGCTTTGGCAAGTGCTGAAAATGAGGGTAAAGATGTTACCCTAATGTAGGCCTATAATACCAACACTTGATTTTTCAAAACCTCCATAGATCTATTAATCTATGTAAAATAAGCCCCGGCTGGGGAGTCTGGCTGCTTTTCCTCAGCTCAGCCCCCCCCCAATGATATTATTATTTACTGTGTATGAGGACGCAACAATGGTCCTATCTGGCCATCACTTGCCTCCACAAGTGCCTTCTAGGCCTATAATCTTTCTTTCCATATTCCGAAACACAATTTTTTTTTTTCAAAAATGCGCTGGCGTCTCCAATACCGCAACAGACGTCTGACCCAGGTAAGCAGACTGTCCCCATCCCACCTTCACTCCCCCACTTGCACTGGGTTGCTAAACTTCACGTAATATCTCCCGTGGACATCAAAGTGAGTACGGTAGTCCTACTCCTAGACCAGCGGGCACCGACTAGTCCAGAAACAGTACTGTTCTCAGGGAAAACGAGTGAATGTGCATTGTGGCCGCGAAGGTCCCTACTAGGCTAATTCCTACTCACCCCTCCCTACCCCCCAACCGAGTGGGCACCGTCCCACGCTCCTTAAACGTACCAGGGCTACATCGCATTTATATCCACTCGCTTCCGGCCAGGGCAGACCAAGACCGGAACTTCCTTCGTCAAATTCGTACTTCGCATCAAGATCTCATCGTGGATTTCGTGGTTCGCTGGCCCGACAATGAAAAAACATATTTCCTCATCAAGACGTATTCGCATATTTTCGGTGAAAAATCGTACCCAAGTACGCGAAATCGTACTAGTGGGCATATCTGATAATGGTGAAATTCACCTACCCTGCAGACACTACTCTGGCTAGATCCTTCAAGTTCATTTTCACTGATGGGGTTACAATGTAATTCTGTGGAACTGATGGCTTCAGTTTGCCACAGGAGATCCAGTAATCTGCTATGTTGACAAACTCTCCTCCATCCTCAGGTTTTGGCAGTTTCTGGCCCAGGACAGCTTTGATAGCCGAGCCACTCAGAATGTGTTTACAGATCAGGTTCTCTACCACAGGATGTGAAGAACGATCAAGCTGGGTCAGGAAACTTAGAGAAAACCCCTGTCACAAACACCATCAATTAGAATTGGCATCTACGTACTGATTTAAAAGAAAAACATAATTACTCTTTTCTATAGATCTCTGACACTTGAAACATTAATAAACATATCTGTTACTGAGCTTAAAATTACAGGATTACAAAAGAAAATGAACGATCATCCTATTTTCTTCCACTCTTTTAACAAGGAAGCTTACAGAAGACGATAATGAATACATAGCCTAATTTAGGAAAAAATCATCGCTCCACTCCATTTAATAAGTTACGGAATGTTGACCAACAATACAAATTTTCTGCATCTGAGCTTGCGAGAAAGAACAACACAAATAATTGTGGCATGTGAGCTTGTGAGAAGAACGGCCTATAAAATTCTCATGGGTGTCACAACTACTTTACCTCATACAAAGATCGTGGCACACTTCTGCAGGAGTTCCTGGCACAAAATCTTAAAGCTCGGCACAGGGTCCTTAAGCTGAAAACGTCAAATAAAAATTGAAATTTTAGTTGTATTTACAAATAGTTCAGCCTGTGATATCTCATCTTGCACACCCTGATTAAACTGGCAGTGCAAGAGAATGAAGATGGCATTTTCCAAACACAAAATACGCAAAACATTTACAGTTGTTTATCTTGCATAAGACTGTAATGACAAAATAAATTTCAGGACTGTCATAATTCCAGTCGGTTTTTCCAGTATTTTCACATCTTCAAACTAATTCAAAAATAAACTCTGTGCTGGATGTCCATTCACTCCTTGCCTTTTCTACTTCTTTTTCTTATATATTAATCGAATTTGACAGTATGCCATTGTACCACTGTATAACTTTTAAAAAGAAAATATTTTGTTGCTAAACTGCTAATTTCGTTACATGTTACTGATATTCTTGGCTTACATGTTTCACGTGATAACACCTAAACTGAACCTTTGACACTCAAATAACCAGTTCAAAATGACTGCTTCTCTCGTGTATCATCTCACATACCTGAAGTGAGGTTTGTGCCCTGTACCATCTGTCAGCTTGTCACTTGGATCTCCCTTGATGCCCAGGTAGAAGTTGACTATACCTGACACCTGTCTGGAGCTGAGAGACAGACCTGGTAAGTAGTCCCTGACTAGGATGGACAAGTCTTTAGGGCATTCCAGTTCTTCCACATAGAATTCTGTGAACCTGAAAGGATTTTTGTAGGGCAGATAAGAGTGGATTAATTTAGAATAACACAAAATACTCACTTGTAATAGTTCAGTTTTGTTAGCTTTATGTTTACTTCTGTCTAATAAATATTTAATTCAGATACAAACCTTTTCTAGGTAATAAAATCATGAACTACATAAACAGACAATAAACTGTGTAAAAAGTATTTAATTCAGGTGTAAACCTTTTTTAAGTAATGAAATCATTTACTAGATAAACAAATGTGCGGTCACCTAGCTTCATGACACTTTACTGGTTCGCTATATGGTTATAAGAAGTTAGACTGAATTGATCACACCCAATTTATGTCAGGTGCAAAGAGCTTCAATAAAAAAAATATACAAGTAATACATGAAAGTACCTGTTTCTGATGCCAACTGGCAAATCTCTTTTGCCCACATCTGTCGCAGGGTTCATGCATGCAAAGAGACGAAACTCTGGGTGTCTTTTCACCGGTTTTATATCCCTGAAATTATCAAGAAGAACATATTATTGTTACAAACAGTCAACACTCCACATTCTGATTCGACTCACAAGGAAAAGCCATTCCAGCAAAGTAAAATATCAAAGTGAAAAATGGTATATGAACACCAATTAAAAAGGTACCAATATTTACAAAATAAATAACATAAGAACTCAGCAGAGATGATTATTGATAAACTTTACATTTTTTTGACAAATCCCAGTGAAACTGGATGACTGTGAATTAAAAGTATTGACTGGATGGTAGTATATTTAGTACAACCACAGGTACAGAAATGTCTTCGAACATTTTATACTTGTGCCATAGCTGCCTCTCACAAACATTTTCTGACTAAAAAAAAAAAATCACAAAATATAAGAGACACAGATTCCCTGAGGAACTTGCATAAATGACTAGTTATTTCCACCATCCAGTTTTTCAAGGATCCGGCTTTTCATCTCCCTCCATATGGTTAAACAGAACTTTTCAACCAATATACCTGTTTACACAAGCAAGAGTCTTAGAGGCTTAATTTTAAAACAATGCCACAACAGAAACAAGCTCAAAGTTAAGTATCATGTTTTATCCTCATCAGCATTTAAACAAAAGAGTACTTAAACAGTATTTCTTTCATAAAGCTACTAGTAATACCCACGGGTGAAAGCAACTGAAGGTTCAGAAACCTGAAAACCACAATTTCCAAAGGGTCAATTCCTGAAACTGATATTGTCAATGAAATATAAGCTGGCCATGAAACATTTACCTCAGGTCAGTGGTTTTTTGTCAGTCTCAGTCTGTACTTCAGCCAGCAATCAACCATTTTGTCCATAATATTCTTTAGTGAGTATTACCAGTTTCTTTTTCTTATTATTTTATTATATTTTATTACTGATTGTCCTGTCACAGTCAACACACATTTTTTCCCATGATATGGCCAGTGTCCCCAAGTCTTGAAAAGAAGAACAGTACGGGAATAGCTACAACTAGTAAATGACATCACCAGGTAATCTTCAGATGCCCACTGGCCCAGTCTGAACCATAAAATTGTGAGTTAGTCAGGCCTAATTTAGTTCTGCCTTGTATTAAACATGGTCATCCAACAGGCCTGTTCCTCATTCAAAGCCTGCATCATGTATGCTGTCACCACAGGCCTGTAGTGTACACAATACATGTAGTACTACTGTGTGTCTGTGGTACTAGGAGGATGCCTTTGTGTGGGCAGTGGAGATCACCTGTGGTGGTTTCAATGACAGTACATTTATTAGTATTACACCCTCCCGGGTCACTTATAGTGGCCACCCAGGAATTATGAAAAAGGAGGAACTTTTTTTCCCCTCCCCCAATTTAGAATTTTCTTAAAAAATCAAGCATAAATAACACAATTGGAATTGGAGTTGGGTCGAAAAGACTGTAGATGACGGTGCTTTAATCGGGCATTGTGTGTGTTGTGCCTCACTTTTTCAACATTTTGATACAGCCAAGCACAAGACTCAAAAGAAGCTATCGACTTCAAAAATTCAAAAAGCGGTCTTCCTCTATATAGCGGAAAAGTGGCACCTATGAAAACTGGAGAAGGTTTTTTTTTCAGGAATGAAAACTGGAAGTCCAGAATAATCAGGGCAACTTGCATCCATGCTACTACCACAATACTGACCCTCTTTCTGTCAGTACAACAGAGCCTGATTCACTCTCCAGCAGTCCACTCAAGCATTCTAAAGTCTCAGCAGTTGCCAGGTTGATTTCATCAAGGAGAACCCAGTCACCATTCTGCAGAGCCTTCACGAGGGTACCCTGAAATAAGCAAAAAATAAGGTGGCGAAATCAACAAATCAGTTTCAAATCTACATTATTTGTGATCCATAGTGCCCACACTCATTAAAGTCAAAGTCTTATATGATCCAAATCTATTTTTATGAAAAATTTGGGGGTGACTTCCTTAATCAAAAACTTCTACCGTTTTTCTCGGCATATAAGTCGACACTTTTTATCTTCTTTTTCGACATTCGAGAAAGGGACTCGACTAATAGGCAGGATACAAAATCTTCGGGAAAAAATTTAGGTCGACAATGTGTTTACACACCAGACTTGAGTACACATAACAGCGGAAAGATCGATGGCGGACAATGACGGTTCAAGTACACGGCCCATTGACAAAAACTTCATTGTACAGGTCGCACGCATAACGAGTACGGCATTGTTACAATGCGTAATAGTAATTCCACGCAACCAATAGCAAGGTGGGACAACAGATAACTCAGTAGGCCTACAGTCCTGCATTTGAACATCATACATGGGAGAATGTCTTTATCGATTGATGACGTCACGCAATACATGCAGTCACAATTTGCTGACCAGAACAACCAGGTCTAAGCCATTCATTGCTGCTGTTTGTTTTATCTTCGCAGTAGGGTCACTTCTAAGGAAAAAAATAATCAGAAGATCTCATGACTCATACACGTTCCTTTTGCGTTTTTTTGTGTGTATATTATTTAAGTATTTTATAGTGTAAAGTGAGGGGGGGCGGCGGCTTATATGCCAGAAAATCTTTTAAAATCTAAGTTTAGGACAGCAGATTGGGGAGTCGACTTATATGCCAAGTTGATCTGTGTGCCGAGAAATACGGTACCAATAAATTACCTGTACAAAGCCATGCATCTCAATAGCTATTTCCGATCATTTAACACCTTTGACGAAATGAAGCTACACAAAAGGGTCTAGCTATTTCACCAAAATGTATTTGCGTGTACAAGTCTACAACAAATGGAATATTTGCCAACTTACCTCAATGAATGAAAAAGCCAGGACGTTCTCCATTTGCCTCATCTGTAGCCTGAGCTCATGGAGACGTTTTGATACTTTTCTCCACTGTTGATGTTCTTGTGTACCTATAGATCAGATTGCTTAACCTTGTATCAAATAGCAATTACTTCATCCCTCAGCGAAGTTTTAGTGACCTAACAAAGTGTATTTGTGATCCATGACCTGCATATTGTCTGATTGTGAAGTTTCTAATCACTACATTGTATGCTTCTTCTCAATTGATAATTGTTTTCACATTCTCATCCACCATTCCAGGGTTCCTGCACCTCTCTGAGAATGTTTTTTTCAGAGCCTTTCCAAGGCTAAAATGATGATTCTAGAGATATTAACGCTCACCTTGCGCGCTACCCATAAAGCCTGCTGCCCGGTTAGTGACCTTACTCACGGAGAATCTTATCTGGGGTCACTGACCCGTGCCACTAGACGATGACCACATACGCTGTCCACGTGGTTCGGTTTTTATTGATCAGTATATGAAAACATTCGCTGCCATGCCTTATCACGCTTGATAATGAATTAACCAGCAAAACCCTAGTCTGTCAGTCTCTAACCAATGATCTGACTTATGATTCCAAACTGACAGCTGTAGTTTTCATGAGAACGAAGCATGATTGATAACTAGCCACGCCCTCCCAAGCCCTACACAAATGGTTTCATCCTGATTGACACACACTAATAAACCAATGTGGGCATTTGGGGCAAAGATTATTTCAGAGCTTGTTTCTGATTGGTTCTTGGCTACAGACAACTCCAGATGGTGGACAGCTTGTGAGAAAATGAGATAATATTGCAAACTTGTTGAGCAACAGTTCGCATGTCGATGTTACATCTTTTGAAAGTGTGGGGAGAGCCTTTGAAAGCTTAGTCTTTGTGATTCCGACCAGTGGTTCACTGGTTAACATGCCCATGTCACATTGCGTTTGATTTAGAAGAGATACAGTGAATAATAACATGGTGGTTACGTCTCAAAAAGGTCAGTGACCCCGACGCGTGAAAATACGGCTTGCGCGTGGCGCGGTCAGCTTGACCTGGCCGACTTTTGCCGCCCATGCAGCGTGAGTGCCTGCGAGTCAATACCCACAATTGCCGCCCCGCGCAGGGTGAGGGTTAATTGCAACAAAAAAAAATATGAGAGAAAAACAAAACATTTTCATCAGATATTTTTCTACTTTTTACAAAATGCTTAAACACAAAGAAAATTCCAGGGCTAGTCCACTGTTTTCTCAAATGTTTAAATTCCAGGGCTTTTCCAGTGATCCCTGGAATCCTATGGCTGTGTTTACACATTCAATTCAAAATCTTCTTCAGTATTTTCTGTAAAGCCCTTGATGTAAATATTGAGAATGTATAGTGTACCTGCTTCAAATTTCCTCAAAGCCTTGCTGACTGGGGCTTCTATCAAAGTTAACAGATCATTCCATCTTTTCTTGGAAAACAGAGTCTGAAATTCAAAAACGCAAAGTAATACAAGGAAGGAAGATTGATGTCCAGCTGAAACTATTTTGATCTTAAACATACTGAGATATTCCAAATTTTTTCTAATAAGGTTCTGCAGACAAAAAAAAAAAAAAAAAACTTCCAATAAACAAGAAATAAGCTGGTTCTTAATGCAAGAGAAAAACATGTGGTGACACAACCTCAAATGCTGAAGAAAACAGAATAGATACACCTGAAAAATTCCTTACCTGAACATGAGAAAGAAATTTTTCATTCTGAGTCCTGGAAAATGACTGACAAAAGAGCATTTCAAATTGCTCTCTCAGAGGCATGATCACAAATTTTAAGTCCACAGGTTTGAACCTTTGAAGAAACAGATATGAAAAAATGTCACTTAACACGATCATATTTTGTATACACTGAGGAGCAGATGGATTACTTTGGAGAACAAAGTACTTAAAAAAATTATTTGTAGTTTAATGTCTATAAAGATTACGAAAATCATTGCTAAGCCCCATGAGCTGCCAATCCTCCTTTTAGGGACGTAGGGTTAGCAGTCTACTTAGCTTAGCAAAGCTTCTCATATATGGCCCATAGTCTATTCTTTGTTCACCAACTTCATAACATGAAAAAGTTTTATTCAATTTCAAATCATCTTGACATATTTCTTGAACATGAATAACATTAACAATGGGCTGCCAGAGTTATTTTTTAAATGGTATCACAAGAAAACAGAAGGTAAGACCTATCATTCTTGACATTAGGAAACTAATGCTGATAGTTTCATGTTTTCTCACCGGCAATAATTGGCATAAAAAGAGGCATCAGTAAAGTGATCCACTGATTACTACAACGGTACCTACCCTCCCAAGAGGTCAGTGCTATCACTCTGTTGGTTTAGGTTGATTACGTGAAGCTTGTGACCTGTGGAGAACAATGAGCTCCTTGTATGCCTTAGGTTCATTCAACTGCTATCCACAACACAAGAGAATCGATTAAGAAAAATTTACGAAATACAGAATGACTAAACTTTAATGCAATTTTCTATTTTTCAAAACAACCACATTGAAACTGAATAAGTTGAAATAACAAGGTCTTGCATTTAACATTAACATTAAAACATATTGCTCTACCACAAAACAATAGGGCATGCAACGTCTAACGACCGAAGACAGTTAAAAACATATTTACTGGTAGTCGTACAGATCTGACAGTAGTAAACATTATGTAACATGTCAACACTAAAATGATCAGATTGCTAGCTGTGAACAACTATTATCTTAACTGACAACACAACAGTACTAAACAGCTGGACATGGGGGCTGCTGACCTAAGTGATGAGCCAGAAACTGTACAGTAGATGTCTTCCCTGTCCCAGTCTCTCCAGATAACAAGATTGGCTCGTTACGCTGGACACACACTGATACTTTCTCCAGCAGTACAACTGCAGATCTTGTGTAGGAGAATGTTGGTGCTGGTTTTCTGTGACGGAACAGTAAACATGAGACAAGAGACCAAAATTTCACTATCATTCAGAACATGACCACAAAACCAGGCAGCAATGCATTGCTAACCACTTGCAGTAGATGGGAAATGCTGCAGTTTAAATGTGAGCAGATGAAAACACAAGTTATTTCACCTGGGGAATGAAATGCAGCTAGCAAACATGTAATACAGGAAAGATTCCTTCAACTGATGCCTAATTCCATTAGCAAGCAATAACATTGCTTTTTTTTGTCTTAAGTGTCATGCTGCAAAGAACATTAAATGAAGTCTCTATCATTCAAGTAGAAAAATTTTGAAAAAGACCTTGTGGATCCGAACTGGATTGGGAATTAAAGGTGAAACATTGAGCTAAGTCCTCAAATACATAAATGTAAATAATAAATGTGTTGTCAATATTTGCATTTTCTTGTACATTCCACAAAATGGCCCACTTTTATAATTTATAGGATGTTTCCTCAACATTTCCCCTTTCCTTGTCAAATGAATGACTTAATTCTATTGACACCAATTTTCCCCAGACAGACAGGGGTGATGAAAAACATGGCAGGCAGAGAGCAGTTAGTTTTAATGGCAGCCAAACTTTTTTCTTTCTGCAATTTCCAATTTCCTTAATGCAAAGACATTAATTCCAAAAGTGCCAAAATCTGAATATCCTGAAACTATTATCCGCAACCAATAAAACTTGAGACCCAATTCTTCCTGTTCTTAAAACTCCCTAACAACCATATGAAAATTAAGCCATAGGGTGCTAAATAAAAACCATAATAATTCCATCAACTCTCTGTTTCTGAGCAGCAAAATTACCTCAAGCAAGACACTTCTTACCTTGCTAAACTGCTCAGTGCCTGTTTTCTTCTTGACAACTTGGCTCTGCCAATTTCCAGGCAACTGACTGACTCACGTAATGTAGGTTTGTGCTCAGTGCAAAAATACTTTGCCTACAAATGATAGACCAAATAGCTGATTTAAACCAAAGGGTTTACAGGCCAGTAAATAGAAAAGCTGGACTCAATTTGTTGTTAAATCTACAACTTAAATTTTTTGGTCTCAAAATGTGGTGAACCTGTGCTTAGAAATTAGAGCACAGCACTATCTCATTTAACTTTTAGGACAACAAAACATAAAACTACAATCAATTCCATCCAGCTAATTGATCCTAAGAAAATTAATGCCTAGAAGTCTGCTCCTGGCTCATTGTGGGCTCAGATGCACACCTGGCACCATAGACAAACTAGAACTTTTAAAATATATTTTATTTTAACATGTGCTTAAATGCAATCATACTTTTTCATGTTATATTATGTAAATCATGATGACATCCTCCAAACTCCACCAGTACCAGATCATCTATATTTGTGTGAATGATTTTACCATTATGCCTTTGTTCATCATTACATTTCTCTCCTTTCCAATGAACTGGAATTTTTGCTAGTTTGCAATGAAAACCACTGGGGATCTCTATTTCAAAGTCTTCAAAAATAGCCTAAATTTTGAAGTAAATATGCCTATTCTGATACAAAACTATTGACTGACTAATCAATATACCCTGTCTTCAGTGATGTTCAGCCTTTCCCCAATGGCCACAGCCAGAGAAATCCTCATAGTTTGCTTGGCTAGGCAAGTGACAAAACAGTCTACTGCCTCCAGAAATACTTTCAAGCCTTGTGATGATTCTCTATGATCAAATTCTATACTGGAGCGGCTGCACCATGTCATCAAGTCCCTTGGGGATAAAAGCAAGCAAAGGTTTGCAAGTGATCTGCATGTAAACTTGCAATGAATTATATTTTCGACAATACTCAATATCAAACGTTGAAGCCCATTTGTGTATGAATATATCATATTTTCCAACAAAGTAAATCTATCTGAATAAATCCCAGCCACTCTCTCTCAATGTACATCAAAAACCAACTCAGAAATAAGGACAACTATTTTGAGTCTAGAAATCTTCAAGCACAAATCACTTCAGTATAAGTAACCGAGGAAAATGCAATTCAAAAACATGAGACAATAAACAGATTGAATATTCGCTAAAAAATTCGATGATTATAGTGACCATTCTGAAATAATATGCATCATCGATTCAGGGAGCCTATATAAACTACAGCTGTTGAAATCAATTTAACTGACTCAACAGTGCCCAACTAGATCACATATTGTTTGAATAATTAAACAAAAATAATATTTGCCTCAGCATGTGTGTACACAATTTTCCATCAGACATCTACCTGGTTGAAATAAGCCTTCCACCTAATGACAGGAACTTTCCTTGTGATGAGTGTTCGCCGAGTTGATATGTATCTCCTGTTTCATGTTTGCTTGCAGATAGCATGAAATAAATATCTAGAAGTTTATCAACAACTGGCATCAATGCTGGAAATTTCACTGCAATCACCTGTACATTTTGAACAAAAAAGAAAAGTGTGTATGAAAACAAAGTGAAATTCCTACATAACTAAATTTTATCAGAATCACTTCATGGCAAGCAGACAACAGCATTTATGTGGTAAAAATCTTGACATTCTTCAAAGTTTGGAGACAGAAAAATAAATTAAAAAATCACTGCTTAATTCTACACTTGAGCTATTACAAGACTCCCTTGATGGCATATTATTATCTAAACCATAATGAAACTGATAAATCTTTACATTCCAGTTCCTTTTCCAGTTGAATAGTCGATCATGTGATGAACTTCAACACTCATTGCCAAATAATCTGTGAATGAACTTACCTGTTTCAATTCATCCCTGGTCAGTGGCTCCACACTGACGACTGTACAGAGTTTTTCTAACAGAGCTGAGTTACTTCCATGTTGGTGATAAACCCCTTCTGATGAACTTAATAATCTGAAATTACAAAAAAACGTTGTCTTGGAAATTTTTTTCTGAATACTATTTTAGATCCAGTATTTCTCAATAGAAACAGCAGCACAATTTAACTAAATGCTTTAGAAAATAACATACATAAGTCATCTACTCATTCTTTTATATGTGATCTTTTCTCAGTTGCCAACACAATGAAATTCCCCCTTGAGCTATTTATATCTAGGAAATAAGGATACACCGAAATCCTCCTTGAAGGCTTTCAATCTGGAAACTGGCTGCTGGGAGGCGGCTGCCAAGGACAGGGTCAACTGGCGCTCCTCCATCTGCAAAGGCACTGTGCTGTGTCAGGCCAACAGGACTGTCGCTCAGGAACAACAATGAAAGGAGAGAAAATCCCGGGCCATTGGCCTTCAGCACACACACTGGACTCATCAACCACCTGCGCACCAACAATCAACCACCACCCCACACCTTTGATGACTAGTCTTAGTCGATCTCAGTTGACGAACATCTAATTGTATTATTTCAAGTGACAAATCCAAGTTTTCAGTTTACCTCTGAGTAGTGAACAGTTGGAAGCCTGGAGCAGCATGTATTTCATCCCCATGACCTGGCACCGTCAGAGTCCTGGTTTCAGCTAGAGCTACCAGCAGAGACAGTACATCCATAGGTGCTGTATCTACATCCTCTAACAGCACCCAACTCCCTCTGACCACAGCCTGTGTCACTACACCAGCTCTCCACACAAATTCTCCTGGGATCTCTGTACTGCAGTATGTACCAAGCAAGGCCTGGGAGATAAAAAAAAAATTGCCAAGCTCCAAGAAACTTTACGCCCATATATCGGTGCTATCAGAATTAAGGTATCTTATAAACAGGGCATCCCTTTTAACTCACTGATGCCCGACATCGCACGGGTGCGATTTTCTCACTGCAATGGCAGCTGCCCGACATCGCGTATGTGCGATTCTACTATCAACAATGAATAGCTCGTAAGGGTATTGTAATAGTGCGATGACTGTGGCACGGGTGAATTCTACAGTCATTTCCCTTTGACTGAGCACCCGGATACGCTCTCTAGCGTGAAATCCAACGAATTTATGATCGTTTTTGTACTACTACCCTCCCTTGCTCCAAATCCTATGGCCGTTCCGACTTCGAGTACAAAAGTACAAGAAATGTGTAGATCTAGCTCTACATGGCCTTCTAATGTTGCAGTAGCTTCTCAGGGTCGTAAACCAGATAGTGTAACAGCTACATGTAGGCCTAAACACCAGCCTGGACCCTCTACAGCCCAATATTTTAGTTCTTCTGACTCAGAAGATGATTCACACATTCACAACTCAAAGCTATAAAAGATAACTCAATTCTGTTTGTGACATTATAAATTTTATTATAATATTTACACACATGTCAAATTGCAACACTGTAGCTTAAGTAGTTTTTTTTTAATATATTTTTTTAAATACCCTTGAAACGCTGGGTACCAGGAGATAGCTAGGGTAAAAATCCCGGGCATCAGTAGGTTAAACAAGAAATTAACATAATTTTCGGGTTTGTGTATGTTTATTTGACAAAGTACATGGGTGCAGAAAATTCTGAAGAAATCATTTATTAAATGTTAAACCCGTAGAAGTCACAGAGACTCTTTAACAATACATTGGTTAGCATGGGAGGTAATTGCTGCAGCCTGTCTGACAAACTAGACATAATTGCAGTGTCGAGGTAACTTTTTTCACAAAAATCAGTAACACGACTAACATAGTTTATGACCCTAAAAATCACATTATAAAATGTCACTGGAAAGTATGACTGATCAAAGAATATGCTTAATTGAACTTTGGCAATATATCATTAAAAATCTTTAGCCAGAGTTGCAAACGCAGTACAAAATAGAATACAAGCTGTGCTTACTTTACTATCTGTCTGATCTCCCAACTGAATCTTCAGAAGCTGAGGTGAGCTGTGCCGACCAGTCAGTCTTGCTAAATGTTCAACTAATGAGGTCTTTCCACAACCAACTGGTCCTTGGAGTAAGACAGGCCTGCTACAAGATACAGCCAGAGCCAAGCTGCGCAGATGTCTTTGGCTTGATTGTACCAGCACCAACGGGCTAAACAACTATAAAAAGCAAAACAATGAAAGTTATAACAGCATCATGAAAGTTTAAGAATGACTTTTAACCAAGAACTGCCTCACTACATTTCTGGAACAAGCCATCAAAAGTTTGCTCCACATTCCATATCCATTACACTCACTATAATTACTCTTCATAATGTATCAGAGATCTCTGATCAAAAGGCAGACATGATGTGCCTTCGATCTACTTCTAACCGTGAATTGCTTTACTTCCAACTTCATTTCTGCATTCCTTGGAATATCCTCACAATGATAAAGACTCAGTGATTGTAATTTCACACAAAAGCTCAGAAAAAAACAAGCAAATGAAGTCCTGATAATACAAAAAGTTTTCATCAAATATCATTATTTCTAATTTGTAATTTTTTTTACTTAAAGTGCAGCCACATCTAAAACCTAAAATATTCTATATAAGATGCTGTGTGTTCAGTTTCTACAATCGAATAATCGCCACACTCACTTTTTTTTTTGAAGACTAAGATCCATTTATGACTGGATTTTTTTTTTCTTTTGTTACTACCATTTGTGATAAAACAAGGGGGAAGAACTCACCTTTTCATCTTCAATGCCTTGTTCTTCTAGCTTAGGCAGGAGAATACCCATCACATTCACCACATTTTGACTGAGATCACTTGTCACAAGTGTCTGCATAGTGTGTGACTGAGCTGAGACAGCAGTTTCGATTTCAACAATGCCTTTTGCCCTCTGAACCTTTTCTGCCACAACTGTCATCTCTGTATCAACCCTGATTAGTAGTTAAGAGCATTACTTACATAAACATACCACAACTTCTTTAGTGTCTCAAGATAGTATCTACATAACATACAATTTACTTTAATATGCCGGTTCATGAATTTTGTCAAATTATTTTCATATAACATAAAATCTTTTTTTTTTTTTTAAATTTACTTTCATAAGTTCTGAATTACATATACTAGTAACTGCCCCATACTTCGAATGGTAAAAAAACAAAGCTCACCAATCAAGACCGAAAGGAATCAGCACAAAGACATTGATGTCGAGATACTTTGGGTCATCCACATAAAATCGGCGATTAACAGATAGATAGGATAATATTATTAGTATATTGTGCGAGGTAGTGCGCAACGAGAATTTTTCAGGAAGTGATGATGTCATGGACTCATGACTGTGTTCGTAAAAAAATGAAGGATCGGAGGTAGTCAGTTAGCGGCATAAAGCAAACTAAAAAAAATACTTCCACACCTTTTCAAGACTCCAAATCTAAAAGAGAACCTTTTGCGGGTCGAAGGGCAGGCACATGTAAAATTTCAAGCAAATCCGAGCTGTGTGAGCGGCAGTAGCTCTAGTTCGATCCTCGAGGCGTGAGAGGCCTAGATCTAGCCTTTTGACAAAGTTTTCTTGGCATGACTGACACTCCGAGATCTAGTCTACAATAAAAATATTTCCTTCCGAGCTTGAAGCACACTCTAAATATTTCTACACAGTTTTCTTGGTATGAATGAATGGCACTCATCTCATCTGTATAACAATATACTCGGTATCAAAGTTTTCTTGGTGTGGCTGGATCATGAACTCTAGTTTACATTTCCGGTAAGAGGCGGAAATGACGAAATTGACGGAAGTACATTATCACGTCGTATTCGCAATCATGAATTGATAACTGATAATTATAACTGAATTTCTGGGAAAAGTAAAGAGTTTCGGGAAAAAATGAGCTCGACACGTACAAGCTTAATAAATTTTATATACATGTGCCAAGTTTCATTTCTCTACGTTGCGTAGTAAAAAAGCCTTTGCGGGAACAAAGTTGGGCCCAAGCTCCATTATTATATGAAGCATAGGCTACTCTATCAATAATGAAAACAGTTGTCAGGGCACAACACATCGGAAGCAGGAATACAAATTCCAAATACAAATTCTATTGCGCATTTATAATTTTGACCAACATACCTGACTGTCAGTTGATTCAATTCTTCTGCAGAGAAATACTTCCTGAAAAATGTGTTTTTCTCAACATCTGACATGGCAAGATACTTTGCCAAAGCTGATGCAGCATACCTGTATGAAAGAAAGAGAACAAGAATGAAACATTTTTATTCCACCTGTACTTACAGCCAGAGTTTCTGATGGTTAACAATACTGGATACACATATTCTCAAAAGACAACTTTTCTGACAGTATGCACAAGTATTCCCATATAAAGTTAAATACGTGATTTCTTTTGCACTAACACAACTATCTTGTGTCATCAAGTATGATTACAAACTCTCAAAAAACTTCTTACAAAGAGAAATAACTTTGCCACGGTTCCTGCACACACAATCATTTAAAAGATTTCCAGGAGTTTCTAAGGAGATTTTTTTTAAATTTAAGGAAATTATATAGGAGATTGATAGACAAAGACTGACCAGCATCATGATGGTCTTGCTTTCCTGTGTTTGTTATTAGAGGAGGGAGGGAGGGTCTCCTGATGGCTTTTTTTCAAAGACTTTCAAAGAGAAGTTTTAAAAATCAAGGCTTTTTCAAGGAGACATGAATTTAAGGAAGTCACAGGAGCCCTGCTCTGAATTTCATATAAATGATGTATTTTGCTATCAGAAATAACAATCAACGTAACGAGAACTATTTGACTGCACAAAATGATTAAACAACTCCATAGATCACAATTTCAGTTTACCATCTAACAAGACAATCTGTATGAGACAAGTAATCCAGCAAGCTCGCTATGTCTAGTTTGTCAGCCACCTCAGGTAAATACACCAGGTAAGACCACATGGCTCTGCACCAATCCAAATCTGACACCTGGTAAAAGAAAATATGACTACTATTACTGCACTAACAAAATTTATCTCTATCATACAGCCATAATGACAATTAAATTTTCCATCAAATTCACAGAAAATGATTTGTCCTCTCATGCAGTGTTCCATATATGGATAGGGCACCTGGCACCCAGCCTTCTATTTATCATACACTTCCTAATTATTTGTTGGAAAAAGAAAGTCATTGTCTGAGCAGACAAGGGTTAAAATAAGGAGCTATGCTTTGGTAAAAATACTGCACTTGTAATGAGAACAGTTTGTGAAAATCTTCCATAAAATACTCAAAAATTATAATATGAAGAACATTTTACCTGACTTTTCTTGGCTTTCTTCTTACGAGGCTCACCATCTACTGATGCATCAGTGGTAGAAAATGGCTTGTGCAGCTGAACAAAATCCACAGCAAACCTGGGAGGCAGAAGCAAAATGAAATTAAGCAAATAAGCTGTGACTCAAGTACAGCCCAAGTACAGGGAAGGCAAGAATAAATGCAGAATAAACCATGACAATTTTAATATTCTTACAAGTCAAATCTACATATATCCATGTTCTGGCCTTTGCTCTTTAGAGATCCCATACTCCAGCAAACCACAGCAAGAACTCTGATTTTGACTTCTGAACACAAACTGTGATCATTGAGCCCTGGACACAAGCTATATCAAGATAATGTTGCTTCAATGTATAAAAAATGCGAAATATGGGTTTCTTAAAAATGCAACTGTGAACAATGGAGGTTGCATATTCAAAATGAGGACAAAATCAAAATGGGCTATCACAACTACCTCTGAAGTTGGTGACTGACAGGTAAGCCCTTGCTGATCATGACAGCAAATTTCTTTAACAGCCTTTGCCCTGCATGTCCTTCACGTAGTATAGACTGGGTCAGCCTTGATGTGATCTCCAAGATCAAGGGAGCAAACCATACACACAGATCCACGGTACTGTCTCCACTTGACAAAAACAGCTGTGATAAATCTGAAAGGACTAGATCCCTGTCCTTTGGGGTCCAAATCTGTCAATCAAGAATCAGAACAATCAAAAAAGTATCTTTTTTTCTGCTGATAACAGCTGAACTAACATATTTAGCTCAGGTTGAACATTTCATAATTCATTTCCAACAGTAAGCAAAAACAATCATACCAGGTCACTCATTGTTTCATCTTACATATGTGGAGGGCCATATCTGACAACTCGTCAGACTCAGAATGGGAAGAGCTAGATCTAGTGTTGAGAGAGAGATTTGGATACATATTTTATCAGAGCTCAATGCTGATAAATAAATCACAAGAAAACTGAACCTAATTATAATATGTGACAGCCAAATGAATTAGTTTCAACTAGAATTACTAGAAAGGATTTTATTTTACCCTTTAAATTTATTTGGATTGACAGACAGGAAAAGAAATAAATTCAAAGAAGAGCTGACAGTTCGTCAGACTCAATATGGGAAGAGCTAGATCTAGTAGTTGGAGAGAGAGATGTGGATACATATATATATAATACATTTTATCACTATAATATCAGAGCTCAATGCTGATAAATAAATCACAAGAAAACTGAACCTGATTATATGTGACAGCCATATGAATTAGTTCAACTAGAAAGGATTTTACCCTTTACATTTATTGATGGATTGACAGACAGGAAAAGAAATAAATTCAAAGAAGAGCTGACACAGTGACAGTTGATATTCATTCAATCGGCTTCAGTGAGTGTACACTTATTATGGTGAAAATTACACTATTTTTAAAGGAAGAGGCTAGGGAGACCAGGATTCTGGTCTCCCAAGACCATAGGCTAGCCCCGAGTCTAGGGAGACCAGGATTCTGGTCCCCGAGTCTAGGGAGACCAGGATTCTGGTCTCCCTAGCCCCGTTAGTTCGACGTGTCTAGCGAGACCAGGATTCTGGTCTCCCTAGCCTGTGGTCTTGGGAGACCAGGATCCTGGTCTCTCTAGACTCGGGGCTAGAGAGACCAAGATTTTTCCCGGCCAGTGCGCATGTCTACGCCGGATCCTTCCTTCTCGATTTTTTAAAATAAGAGAACACATCATTCCCGATCTCTTCACCTCACAGGTGTCAGCACCCAGCCTTGGCCATGGCGGCAACTTTGTCTGTTGGGGATAAAGCACCCTCGTGTACACACCGCGTTCCATAGCCCGAGTGAAAACAGTACATAGCTACCCCGGTGGCTTTCCCTGATATGTCATTCTGACTACTGCCCAGACGAACATCAGCCTACGGCCTCGATGATACAAACTGACTAGACCCTCACGTCGTTACATATATCAATCTGACAATGCCTATAGATGCACTTGTCGAGTTACGGAACACATTCAGAAGTCCTCCCAAAATCTTGGTCTCCCTAGCCCCGAATCTAGAGAGACCAGGATCTTGGTCTCCCAAGACCACAGGCTAGGGAGACCAGAATCCTGGTCTTGCTAGACACTTCCATTTTTAAACACCACCTGACAGAGACAACCACGTAGTAGGTGCAAGGATCTGGGCAGTTTGATCTAGATCTAGTGCCACAAAACATTGCTAAACGAGTTGACTTGCCTCAAGATATCTTCCTGTGTTCATTACTATCAATCTTGCATCCAGATTCTGAGTGCTTAAAGTAATCATAATATATTTGGATTTGGGCTAGATCTAGATCTAGATCTAGTTATTACATATAAACTGAGCCATTTGATCTGGATCTAGACTAGATATCTAGTCTAGATCTAGATCTAGATTTCTTGTACTTCGAGTAGTTTGAAAGGAGAGACTAATGACGAATGTGAATGAGAAATTTTTTTTTGAAACTGACACTAGAATCTAGAGCTTGTTTTATTAAACGACTTTTGTAAAACTAAAAGGCCCACAATCTGCCCCGTATGATAGATGTGAGGGTTTGATCAGACAAATGAAATTATCAAGTTTACTGCACAGACCACGTTATTTGCATGCTGGCCCTGACTATCTAGACTAATAGTATTCTAGTGCCCTTCTTTTCTAATTCTAAAATCTAGATCTAGAATCTAGTTGGAAAGGAGGTAGATCTAGACTAGATCTAGTCTAGATCTAGATCTAGATGTCTAATATTTCTGGGAGATTAGAATAGAAGCGCAAAGACACACACCTGTTTTGAGAGGAAACGTTGTAACTTTGCAGCACATGTCTTGTTGTGTTTACATATCTGGCTTATTGATTCATGAAGTTTCCAACAGTACTGCGCTTCGCTCTCCATTTCGCAGCACACTCTCTTGGCGATCATCAACAAAACCACATGGGGAAATAAAGTAAACAAATTAGACTTTTTTAACAGGAGAGTTCCGGAGATGTATACGGACGTTAAGAATAAAATCACCTTGATATTATATCCTGCTTACTATTGCTTCATCTGATTAGTCATAAATTCACTTATCGATTTCGTTTGATTTTTTTGTAGTTCAAATACCATCCAACGTTAAGGCTGTGGCCCAGCTTTTATCTCAAATCTAGGTGTTTCCGCTAGTTAGGCATCATCATTCATTTCTACATGTATTGCTAACTGCATCTGAGAAATGATAAAATTGTAGAACTGTCACAACAAATTAAATCTAACGTTATTTTATTATACACCCCAGACAATAAAGATACAGTAAAATAGTCCATAAGATAGTCCAAGACTACTCGTTTGCAGGAAGAGCGGTTTGACGTGAAACCTGTAAAAAGTGGCAATCGATGATTAAGCCATCCCTGCGATTTCATGTAAGCCGTTCTTATGGACATTAATTATTTTCATCATGATCAAATCATCAATAAAAGTTCTTCATTTCTTTCTCCAGGAACATTGTTTTAGGTATAAAATGCTAAATTCCATTAGTTTCAGAAATGTACGGCTGCATTGGCCTACAGTTTATACTGCCATGTGTTTCTTTCTTTCTTTTTTCTCTCGTTCATACCGATCTTTTTCTTTACCTCATCCCCCACCCCCGCCCTTTCTCTCTCTCTCTCTCTCTCTCTCTCTCTCTCTCTCTCTCTCTCTCTCTCTCTGTCTCTCCCTCCGAATTTCAGTTCATCTTGCAATCTAATGTGAGAGGATGAACGATTTTCTATTTTTAATATGTGCTTTCATGGTAACGCTAGTGCGTGAGTAAGGGACGGCCACTCATAGTAGTTTAGGGACACTTGGCCGAGTACCATTAATTGGATTATTTCCCTTGTAATACTAGCGCGGGACCCGTTATTCACATCACGGTGAAAAGCGCGCATTTTGATTGGTCAGTTGGAAATGTTGACCACCGGGCTTCCAGCTCTTATATCATGGCTTTAAGTTTCTTACAACTCGCTCATTCGTTGTTATCCACTGACAGAAAGACGGGAACCCGAATTCATTTTTGAGAGTAGACAATACCCTATCGGTACAAAATAGGTACTCATGATAACGTTTGTTATCAATGGAGATACGTCGTATTAATGGACGAAAGTATCCCGCACAAATTTGTCCAATGTTGTTAGTCCTGAAGCTTTGAAAATTTATATTAAAACTATTACCGGGTTTCTGGTATAAGTAGTCAGTTAGAATTTTAGCAGCAAGTTTCTACTTTATAATGGTACTAATTTCGTTGTACTTTGATGCACAGGTCCTATTGAAATAATTAATAAGAGGATCTCGGATTTAAAGTAAACCCACGAGTTAGACGCATGTTATCCCCGATAAATCCAACCTGGGTCAAATTTATTCAATTATTGCTGGAGGGGACGTTAGAGTAATTTCTGCAGTTTACTGGGATACCTAATTGACTTTTGTGTGCACCCTTTTAACCGTACTGTAAATTCGATTGTGTTAGGACCCTAACCGGTTATGTTGTTCGGCTGGACTCAATGTCCGAGCCTTTCACTTGTCCAACACTGGACTACGTAATAGCCCTCTCGGACGTCCGCGCTGGCTCATAAAGATGATGCCAATTCGATTGGTCAGTAGACTCCATCAAAGACGCCGCAACAATAGGAAGCACAAGTGGACATTGCAGTACAATAGACCGGCGGCGGCCTGCCGTGGCGCGCCTCGCCCAAAACATGGCCTAGTCCAGTTGCGCCAGTAGCAGAAAGACTTTGGCTTATGGCTGGTTGGGCTTTTTTTGCTTGGTAGGGTTCTCCTATGCCTTTTTGTTTGGTAGTGATACCTTTGTTGGGCTTTTTGAATAAATAAGATTGCCAGCAGAACCCTGTGTTTGTTAATCCTGTGTATCCTTAAGGGAGTTACTATTGAACCCACGCAGTAACCACACTAGCCACTCGTAGTTCATCCAACACTAATGGACACCCACCTGGAATCAGTAGAATGACCAGAGGGTCAGAACTTTGCGCGTTCGCATCGAAACAATTATCTTCCGCCCAGTTTCAATAGCTGCCCATGTATTGATATGATTTTAATTTCATGACTGTGATATTTTCGGCTTATGTTTGTTTTAGGCGCTATTTTGAAATTGCGCGTGTCATTTTTACTGCAAGCAATGGTCTCTAGGATAGAACCGGTTGTTGGAAACGTAAGCTACGTGACATATTAACATGCTAATAAACAATGAGAGAAATTATTTTCTTACTTTCAGAATAGAACTCTTTTGTGCCAAAAGTTAGTCGATTGCTATTTTGTAGTGGAAGCGCATGTTGTACGGATATGGGCACTGCATATCCGTACAACGTACACAATTCGATGATGTAGAACACACACCAATGACCTAAATTACTGACCTTGTTAATTTGCATCGTTTTAGAAAATATGAATCGGCTTAAGAGCAAAACAATCCGACTTCAGTTGCTCGGAGATTGCGTGATCTGCTCAAATAATATACTTGAGTGTACGTCGATCACCAATGGCTACCCCAGCCCTTTTTCGCCTGATTAATCAATCTGTCTACCGCCCATTGATACAAACTGACTAGACCCTCACGCCCCCAGGTCCATCTGACTATTCCATGTGTTGTCACTTTAAATTCGTGAACACCATACCAAGTTTTGTTTCAGCAAACCTTCACCAGTCGCGCTTTCGGTAAAACATGTTGTACGGATATGCACTGTCCATATCCATACAACGTGTTGTACGGATATACACTTCCATTTGTGGTGAGCAATAATGTCATCATATCGCCGATAATTCTGTTTAAATCGATGACAAGCAAAAAAAAGACGAGATCCCTGACGCTTCACAGGCACTAACAAAAACATTTTTTTGTATGGCTACGTCGTTTTTTGGTGTTGTTGTTGTTGTTTTTAAATGCAAGAAGATTAGCATGAGTGGCATACATATGAATCCAAAATTGGTGAGCTTTTTGGAAGAACATTGTTGTTTTTTTTTTAATCGAACAATTTTGCTGTAACATTTTAACAAGGTCAGTGTACACAAAAAGCAGAGTTGTCCATGATGACAACTTTAAGATTAAAGTTTAAATAAAGCCAAACAATTAATCCAGGTCTCAAGATCTATGTACAAAAGTTATAGGGCCCGGTAATTTCGAGAATTGGTATCGATTACCGGACGGTCATAGCCTCAACGTAATGAAGAGTGTCCCGTTATTGATTAACAGTTCACGTTCTTGTATATACTTTCATATCAATTTTGAATTGACTTGAAAATAAACTTTACAGTGAAAAGTATGGAAGTTATTATAAGGTATGTCATGTGCCAGAACAACCAAGCTGTACTGAGGCACAGCATCTCTATCTCTCTCTCTCTCTCCTCTCTCTCTCTCTCTCTCTCTCTCTCTCTCTCTCTCTCTCTCTCTCTCTCTCTCTCCCTGACTCTCTCTCTCTCTCTCTCTCTCTGTCTGTTCTCTCTCTCTCTCTCTCTCTCTGACAGAATGTTTAACTGATGACCTACCGACTGAAACTATCGAATTTCAACATATTATTACAGGGCCTTCAAACTTCCAGCCACGTAGACAATAGCTGTCTTTCTGGACATTTAATGTTAGATTAGTACTACTTGGAATGTTATGTAGTGCTGGTAATATCGGATTCCGAACGAAAATCCCGTTTAGACGATCATGTGGAGTTTAGATAATGGAATCTCAACAGAATAGAGCTGCCTCCAGCGGGTTTCCAGCCAATGACCCTACGGATATCCGACGCGTAAGATTGATGTCAAGTTCGGACATAGGAATGATGCTGCTCCTACGAAAACCCGCTGGTTACCACATCGGGCCGATGTCGGTTTGACGTAGGGTTCACGCCCCTATGGTCATCCAACCAAGAACGGATTAACGTAGGGGTACTGGGTGGGCTGTAATGCTGTCCAGTTTTAATTCTAATTAATTCTTGGTTTTTGAAAATTAGTTTTCTAAAAAAAATCGTATTATTTGATTTGGCAGTGATAATCTGTTTCTCAGTTATCACCAAATATGTGCGGGGTGCTTTGTCTGATGCTATAACTTTGCTTTGACCATTGTGTCTGATACCTTGTTTTCTCCAGTAGGGTAGTCTTAAATCAAAATTGGAAGCCAAATAAGCAAGAGGTTTTATACTTATAAAGTCTTTAATCTAAACAGAAAAAAGGGCAACTAAATATTATTTAAAGAGACATAACATCATATTTAGAATTCCACGGACAGGAATTGCATAAAGAAAAATATTACTATGAACAGCAAGTGGATTGTCGTATTTTGCGAGCGACAGTAAATAAAATGTCGTAATCGTGATGTGTTTTGTTGTAGATAGGGTATTCCTTGTCAAGAGAAGCAATCTTTTAAATGAAAAAAAAAACAAAAAAACTTCTGTTCAAACGCTGTCGCTTTGAATAACTCACCATGTGCCATTTTGAAGTGGAGTTGTATATATCATCGATGTTGCATACTGGGCTTGAAACTTGAATATTTCAAATATAAAGTATAAAGACGAAAGGCGGAATCGAATCAGCTTAGTTTTAATCGCCCAGCGTCTGAGAAATATTGATCGTGCAGCCTTTGCTCACAGTGACATCTCAACCTAAAGTGACCTAGATTTGAGCACAACTTCATTTTTATGGGTCATTTACGTCACATCCAGGCCGACAAGAAAAACATCCGTTCAAGGCAAACAAATAAACAAAAACGTAAACTAGGTTTATGAAGGCTGTCGCAGAGAAACAAGTGTCAAAAATAGGAGAAAGCAGTCAATTTGTGAGTAGAAAATGAGGGTTGGACTAGAAGGCAGAAAACGTAGATGACTATGAAAGTACTCGTGTACAGTCAACTTGACTGCAGTGGAGGGCTCTTGCACGCTGGCCGCATAAACGCGCGTTTCTGGCTCGTTAGTGAATTGTTGTAGTTCGTCATTGAGTTCAGTTGTAAAATTCATTCGCGCGTCATCAACTCGCACGTTTATACGACCAGCAAAGCCATCACTGTAAATCACTAATAGCTTGCATATTGCATCTTCATCTTCGTCATTACGAACAGCATCATTATCGCAGTTTCTGTGTCATCAGTGCAACTTGAATCATCGCAGTTTCTGAGTCATCAGTTCAACTTGAATTGTCATCGCCACTAATGGGACACCAGTAACATTACCCAAACCTCCACCTATTCCATATACATAATTATATGGCCACTGGGACCATAAGTAGGAAAAAACTCAAATGGATCTTGGGGCGAGGGGAGGAGCACTCATGTAGATGCCCGATGTGCTAGGATTCTGATTCCTGCCATCAATCAATCAATCAATCAATCAATCAATCAATCAATCAATTCCAGGCATTCACAACAGCATCATCCACAGCAGCAGCGTCACAAATTATATCCTGATTTCCACCAAGACCACCACGGCCGTCTATTTGGTCAACATTATCAGTGGCAGCAGAAGTAATGTCCCCATCACCGCCATCATTGCCACCATTAATAATAAGAGCAACACCAACTACATCATCATCAACAACAACAACAACACAACAAGGCAGGGCCTTGGAGTTTCAAGAGAAAATAAGAGGAAAAGAAGACACATTGAAAACGCAAGATGATAACTAGAGAACAGAAAGAAGCAGGCAAATTCTTCAGCGGCTATTGAAAATTGGATGGAGCATACATTGATTTGTTATTGATTATATATATTGAAGATTTTCGAATGAAGTTTCTGGCACATCACTAACATTAGGCTACTGCTTTTCCTGCAGAAAACTTCACTATCGTCATGAACACTATTCCAAGAGCTGAGAACTTGTGAAACTTGTGCCATAATAATGATAACTCGATCCTGATCACCAACAAAAATTACGAAAAAGACAAAAATTCAAAAGAAGAAGGAAAGAAATAACCCACACCCCACCGTTTTCACAGAAAGGCAGTCTCTCTCTGGACTTTTACTTTGCACTTGGCAAAGTATAATTGGTGCTGACGTCATATGATAAAGAAAATAAAATGCTACGAAACAATGAAATAGAAAATGAATGGAGGAGACCAAGAAGGTGATCTATATTTAATAGTATCACGTCACCGGATGGAGATTTCGGTCTTTGTTTATGCACAACAAACAACCGCACGCAGCCTTTTTACACATTTCTAAGCCAACTCGTTATTTTGTTCTGAGCTTTGACGTCCATACCATACACAAAACAGAAACGCTGACTACTTTTTCTAAATCGATTTATTTGTGTGCGTGTGTGTCCCATCCTTTTCTAAAGTTATTTGCTCCTCTCTGGTACATCAATGACAGACACAACGTAGTATTTCCCACGTCATAATCATATCCTGACCCCACGAAGAGCTCGGAGATTCCAGATCATATTTAACCGTCTTTTGACTCGTCTTGAAATGACGTAAGACGGACCGCCAATGAGGTATCAGGTGACCACAAAGCAGTTCGCCAAACAATAACATGTTGAGGTAATACTACGTAAGCCTTATATGACAGACAGACAGACATCAGACTTCCATTATTATTATTATTGTGTGTGTGTGCGTGTGTGTGTGTGTGTGTGTGTGTGTGTATCTGTGCACGCATGTTTTGTTCCCGGTTTTTTTTTCAAACAAACAAAGCCAAAAAAAAAAAAAAAGAGATGAAAACCGGTAATATTTTCAAATAACTCGCGCAAGCGTAAGTTCTGCAGTATTAATCGGGACGCCAACCTCGGTTTCATAATAATGTCTAGTTTTATGTTTTGTTTTGTTTTGTTCTATATTGCTTTGCTTTTCAGCCTCTGAAGGTAAGATTGTCAATGATTCATATTATTAGCATTCCTAGCAAATTAATGTAAATAAGCAACACTGACTTGTGTTTAGAGCATCTTCATCGCTATTTCGGCTGTTGAATCAGTTCACTTCATCTGTCTTGATGACTTGACGACTAACTTGTGGCAGAAAAAACTTACGGTATCGTTATTTTTGTTTGTTTGTTTCAGAGAGGAATTTGCGGTGACATAATTACGCGTCAACAGTGTGGTTTGACAAACAAATGATGCCAGGGGAGGAAACCAGCTGGAAGCAGATCTATAAACTTTATTGGTAGGGAGATAGTTCAATGTTCTGTTGTATTTTAAGGGAAGTGTCCACATATATATAGAAAGCATTACGTTAATCCACCCTTACTGCGGTATGACTGTACAGAGGACAAACTGTGAGGATTTTTCAAGAATGTTCATTTTCTTCGATCATTTTGTTCTCTATGATGAAATTGACAAATACTGACAGAAGAACCCGGTTACTGACATAAACTGCAAAACACTTTCATTACAAATGATTACTGGCACCAGGATATAAATATCCCATTGGTAAGCAAGGAGTTAAATCAGTTGCTTAAGAAATATAAACGTAAAGCTGTGTTTTTATATGTACGGACATAGAAACGAAGGGCAAAAATCCATCAAATAGTGAAAAGGATGGGTCTAATAGGCCCTAGTAGAAAGAACGGTTGTTCCCTAATGTATGGAAATGGTATTTCCGTACACATGAAAACATTCCATCTATTTCACTACTTGACAGGTCTCTGGCGTCTTCCTTGCGGTTTTCCGTTTCCGTGTCGGCACACATTAAAACACAGCTCAAGTGGGCCCAGAGCTTCCAGAAGATACACGTGTCTCAAACAGTGAACATTTATAGAAAAATACGCCACATACACCAATTTTATACGAGACTTTACACCTTTATTGTAAAGATACACCTGGAATAGAAAATAAAAAGCGCACCATAAAATGATTGTGTAGTAAGCATGATAGCATGAGCAATATGTACATAATACATCATCTGTTTACAGATATGGAAAGAACAAAGAAGTCCTACAAAAACTGTGAAATGTACGTATGATTTAAATACAAGGACAGGAAGATTTCATTACAAGATGATAAAATAACGCAACATGAAAAATGCATCAGGACTCCACCACAAATAATGGACATTCAGAATGAATACAAATCATGTGAGAATGAAAACAATTTACGCAGTCATCGTCCGAAATGGGATATGTCAGCTGAAACCCATGTCAAATACATGTAGGTGCATTGGTAAAAACCAATATGAAATATGGCTATTGGCATGAGATTTCTTTTAACCATGTTTCCGTAAAGTGTATTCCCCCCACCCCTGTATTTTGAAAAAAAAATAATTGTTTCTTCATACACCGAATTCTTCTGTAGGCCTACATGTATGTCAGCATCACAGTAAATACACGAACAACAAGAACAGCATTCCTCCCGAATATTACATCAATACATTACAAAAGTAATCAAGAAGTCTTTCAGTACAGTTATTAAACCATTTTTCCGAGTCTTAGTAATAGTTCACCCGTTTTTATACATGTGCCATGTGACATGAAACTGAATCTAAGAATCTTTTGTTCTGACAAGTTTCTAAATTTCGTTTTGACACTGCAGTTCTATTATTAAGAAAAAAAAATGTACATCAGAAATAAAAAAATATATATGGCAGGCGCTTACAACACTCTTCATTGGAAGTTCTCTCAACAGCGGAGCACTACATATCCCTTGACCATTTGCCTCGCATGTTGTGTTGAATATTACATCAACATATTATTCGCATTCCATGCTTATACTGTAGGTCTATCGAGTTGTTTCACTTGATCACTTGATGTTAAGGGGCGTGTGCCCCTGAGGGAATGTGAATTTAAATATTTCATTTCATCTTTTCTAGGAAATTCCAAAGCCATACATCATAATCATCTCTTTGCTCCTAAGAGTTTCAGTTCTTCTTTTTGGATTCCAGCTAATCTTTGCGAGCGCGCATGCTCTGCTGCCGTGCCAGAAACAAATCCTCGCAAGTGCGCGTACTCAGACGCTGTGTACCGTGCAACGGGGTGCAGTGATGCCGTGCAATCCACACTACAATTGTGAAAGAAACCCATATTCAGGCAGCCAATATCGCTAGTAAACGCGTTACCAATGCAAGTCCACTTATCCTAATAGTAGGCCTACTTAATTCCTGCATAATACACCATCTGCGTTGGGGCCGGACAGAAAAGCATTATATTCTCCCATTTTTTTGGGTTGAAAATCATAACGGACATTCAAAATGAGATGCACTGCATTGAAAATGAACCAACCACTACTAAGGATCTTGTGTGTGTCGAAGAGATCGCGCTTGGACAAGATGAGTATTTGATATTAGCTTGTTTGATATCAGTATGCAATGATCTGTTCGTGGTCACAAGGCATTAAAAAACAAATACAAAATCTGTGGATAATACACTGTTAAGATACTCTCAAAAGACCACAAATCAGCCTACAAGAAGGTTTTTATAACATGCGCATGAAACAATACACTCGAAATATATGACTCTGTTCTTGATACACATAATATAATAATATATATGTGTACCCGTAAATTCACAGTAAACCTTTTCTGGCATTTGGTTAATTTTGATACGTTTATGAGTGGTGGGGGGGGGGGGGAGCGAGGACGTGTGGATGTCCATAAGATGGTTCTATAGCCCCAATCTAATAGATATGATCTGACACAATGATCTATTACAGCTCAAATTATAAAGGATTCTTCTGGAAAATATGTTGAAAACCTGGTAATTGGGAGCTCTTGTTGCTACAAAGATTTAATGCTTCCTGCTATTTCTTTTTATAGGAATGAAATGGTGACAAAAAACAAAACAAAAAAAAACATTTAAAAGGCAGGCTTTTCTGGTTATGGTGAGAAGTATTTTTATTCCATAAATTTCCCAAATCACATTTGTTCCAAGTCAATACATACAATGTCATTTATGTCATTTTGGCTTTCTTCAAAAGCTGAGTAGTCATTGCACTGCCTTTCATTCTGAGAGCCATCACACATACTGTTGACTTAGTGTTTCAAACAGTGCAACTGTCATTAGTCACACCTGGACTTTCGTAGCAGATTTTCCTTGTTAAAAATACATGTATCTTCATGCCCTTTCATGGTTAATACATGATGTCAGTACAATGAATGTCAGGCATGCTATTCATCATAAGAAAAAAACAACCAAAAAGTCAACCATTAACTAATATGACTCACATCTGACTCACATGTAACTTCATCATCCACTGGCTGGCTGTGATAAAATTCAATGTACAAGAAAAATATGCAATAACATGTATTGAATACTGTATACCATCTGAAGCAAGTAATAACAAGCAGTAGCAACAAAAACAAAATTACCTTTTTGTACAATAATTATACGCAGAAAGACATCATCACTGCTCTTCCCTAATGGCATAAGTAACTTTTGACACTTTTGAGATATTAGGAAAAAACTTCCTTTTCCTGTCATTTGGTGACTCCTGCCATTATGATTCTATTGGATTATTACATTTTCCTATTAGCGCATTTCTTTTTCTATAATATTATCTGATAGCCCCCATGCTCAGGAATGCAATGAGCTGTCAGATGCTTTTTGGCATAAATCTGACATAAGCCATTTTCTTAGAGCAGTGATGACCTTTTTCACAGGTTATCAATTTACTTGTAATTCATGACATCACAAAGTTCTATTGTTGTGTCCTGAAAAACTTTCTATAATTCTCACAAATCTGAACTGCTAAAACAAAGAAATAGAGAAACTGATCTGCATATTCCGCAGAATGATGTGACAATTTTTTGTTTTTTTTGGTTACTTATACTAGTTATACCAGTATTTAATGTTATGCTGGAGATCAATTATCATAAAGCCAAAGTAATGGGGAGTTCACACTTATAATGCTGCCAAACTGCCAGGCGCCTCTCATTTATCTTAACAATAAATTTAAAAAAAAGAAGGAAAACATTTAATTTTTGGAACATGAAATTTGTCTGCCAGGTAGGCCCACCATTTCTTGCAGGCTTATATCAAATGCACAATTATAATACAATAAAGACTTTACCACAGGAGAAATTAAAATCAGTCAAAAAATATTACAGATCATTGAGACATTTAAGTGCAATTTATATACAGAATGATAAACAACATACATTTTCTAGACCAAAAAAAACAACAACAAAACAACAACACAAAAACACATCCAGTCCATCAGAAAATTGGGTGAAACAAAAACGATAGGCAAAATGTTATTAAATGCGTATCCACGAACTAATACTCAGAACATGACAAGGACTTTTTACTGATAGATACAACTTTTGAACTCTCTTTTTTGTTTCTTTGCAACATTTTTTCCAAAGCCAAATTATTTTCAGAGACTAAATAGCAGCAAAGCGGAACTGTTAGTAAGGGCTAGCAAGCACACTTCAAAATATTGCTGAAGAAATGTTGGTCACCGGTAAGTGCATATCAAACAATTGCACATGTATCCAGTTGGCAATTTTAAGAAAATAACAGTATCAACAAAAACAATTTTTGTTAATGTGAGATGAATGTTACTGAAATGCCAATGTTCTGAAAGGAAGAATACAAATTTTTTTTCACCAAAAAATTCAACTTATACATATGACCCATATGATTTATTTTCTCCTTTTGAGCTAATTAATCCTTTTTTCTTTCTTAATCTCCCATTTTATCTCTTCTAAGAAAATGCACATGTGACATTGCATTTCTTTCTCTCCTTGTCTACTCATGAAAATGAGCCATTGAAGATTTTAAATTTTACAGTATAGAATGCATCATAAAATGGTACACTGTTTTGAGATTAATAAATTTGCCCAGATGCACTTCATCTAAGCTTCAAACGATCTGTTGTTAAGGCAAATCTTTCTGGCAACTTGGAAATGTAAAAAAAAAAATGTTTTTGACAGATTTCACTGTGTCCAAAATCAAGCAGCATAAATTATAATACTCTAATGACACTAAATATCAAATGAAATATTTTTACATTTCATTGATCAAATAGATCTTCCTCACTGTTTGTTTCTCAAGCTGCACTTTGCCAAATATAAATTGTTCATTTGTTCCCCTCACTTTAATTTTAGTGCATATGTACAAGACTCAGTTGTTCTTTCTGCACCGCAAAAATAGTGTAAAAGCATCTTTGGAAAGAATATGGCTTTTTCAATGCTCCTGATATTATCATTAATAATATCAATGACAACTGTACTGTCTAATCACTGAAGGTTTTCATGTTCCTAGGGTAATGAAAATATGCAAATTTATGCCTATATAGTATACTTTATCTTTTTTTGCTTTGTGTCACTGCAAATATCACTTGTAAAGCTGAAACCAGATACAGAAGAAAATGGAGTAGTTGTTTCCCCATGACAGAGAATGTAAACAGTTTATATCTGATACACAATCAAACACTTAATTAAGCTCTGTACAGTTTGTAGTCTGTGAATATTAAGAAGTTAACACAGTGTGCACATGATATTAAATAATGACACAATGCAAAATATTATGCTGACAATAAACTGTACAGAGAGATCATATCATTGTCCACAAATCAGATAAAATTAAAACATTAATTTTGTATGTCTACCTTCATCACAAGCTTTTTTTTTTTTTGACTAGAGTCAAATGTTTTCAATAACACTAAATGACTGGTAGAGCAGATGTGGATTCTGAATACCTGCCTGTTTGTCACTTCCACCACCTACTGAGAAACTACACAAACTGCCAAGTACGACTGTTATTATATCTGACTAAAAACCAACTAGGCTAACTGGCAGCATGCCAAAAGTTGTCTGTAAGATCTTAAGAAGTCAGAAACCATTGCTCAAATTACAACTAAAACATAAATCTTGCAATTTTGGTGCATGAAAGACCCAGTTTCAAGTCTTGCTGAGCCAAAAATCGTTCATCAATGAATTTCAATTTTTATTATGTTTCAGTTCTTACATTAGGTTCAGTAAGAGATCATCAGAATCTTGTGGAGAAAACTGATATATAAATACATTGTGATTCAGAATAGTCCCTGCTACTGCTGTAAAACAATAACACCAGTTTTGTTTTGCACACTCTTGGAGCTCTATTACTACATGGACAAACTGTGACTGGACCAAGCTATGCCACCTTAATGTAAGGTGAGTTATCATAATATGAAAACATGCATTTCAAACACAAAAGAACAGGGAAAAAAATGTTGTTTAAAATGGGGAAAGTAATAGTTAATACCCTCCATCACTGCTGGTGGACCAATGAGTAGATAGGGATTTTCACTGATGGAATGCTCACAAGGCATAATACTGAGTGAAGTTGCCACATTAAATTTAGAAGACACTCAAACTCATATTCAAATCTGTACAGTCCTGAATAGATTGATGAACTGTAATAGTCTTCAAATCCCAAAAATGTGTCAAATGACTGAAGTCTTATATTTTTATATAAAATCATTTGAGACATTTGAGTTCTCTAAGAAACATTAAGGGGGCATTCTTATTTGACTGTCTAAAGGAATCTGTGTAAATCTACAGCGGTTTATAATTCGTTTCATTTTCTTTCCACCACTCAGTTTCAGAAATGTCAGTCTACATCCCTCTTCCTTTTTAATTTTATAACAATATATTGTAACGATATGTTGTAACCATAGATAATACAGATTGGCACTGTTGGGCAAAACCAAAGCCCTTTATTATGGTCAGTTTAAATGATGACCATATGTCAAGCTGGTCGTAAATATATATATATTTAAGAAATTAGGGAAAAGATAATATTACCAATTCTCTAATGCAGTTTCATCTCAGTTCAAATTTAAAGTAACTAATAGGTAGCTGCTGCTGCACAATTCACTAGTAGTTTTCATTTTCAACACAAATACATGTATTGGAACTTGATCTATATGTATATCAGGATTATTCCAACTGCTAATTCGTTAGATTTAACTTCACATGAATTATGGGCTGATACCTACTGCAGGTGTATGTTATAAAAGCTAAATTCCAATTCCCATGAATTTCTTTCATTCCCCAACAGTCCATGAACTGGCTAAAAAAGTGCTCATTTAGTGCTTTCCATAAGTAACACCCGAAGGGGTGTGACACTATAAATATAAGCTGTGAATACTTACATACATCTATTTATCATCACAAATAATAACATTACAAATGATAGTAATATATCTTTCCCAGGACATGTCCAGTTTTCACTTATGAGATACATATCGATTTTAATCACTGATAAATTTTTACAGAATAATGCTTAGCAAACTCAAACGTAATCAAAAGCACACCAAATAGGAATTTCTATGTACACAAAAACAAAATATTGGCATTTTTCTGTGGGCTCCAAAAACATGTACAATGTAAAAACATAATAATCACATCAGTATTGTTGTTCTTCAGCATGATGCAGGATGTAGTTCTGCCTGTAGGCTTGAACAACTATGCCACCAACCAGCGGCAAGGGTTCAGGAATGACAGTGACTTCCATCATTGTGAATGAATAGAGAAAAGGAAGCAGTATGCCAATGTTCAATGTACACTATCAAACATGCTCCATGGACATGAACGAGTCACCCAATATTTGTTGTCTTGAACGTTGAAGTCTTTATGACTTTATGGCACATTTGAACAGAAACAAAACATTAAAATCATTATAACGTATTTTGAATTCGCACTCTTAGGATTTTTCAGCAAATTCACTGTAGAAAATTAAAAACATTGAAAGAAGTGACCATTTTTCTTTCACTGGAAGAATACTCATCCCGACCTTCTATGAGCTGATCATCCAGAATAATCTCCATGAGATGCCAGGCTTGAAGTACATAACATGAAGAATAATTATTTTGTCTTAGGCAGAGCATACCCAGCTCATGGATGAAGCAAATCAAATTCAGTATAGCTCTAGTAATAGAGATTATGCGAAACACAGAATCTCTGTCTCGGAGATTCCGCTCCTTTTCATATTTAGTAGTTTCTGACAATAATGACATGTTAAATCCATCTGCAAATTTCACCATAATAACTGATAAGACATGACAGTGCATACTCACAATGATAATCCCATTAGTCAAGTTCATCAGCAAAGAGGAGGGATTCAAGTATACACTGAAAGATGAATAACAAATTAGTAAGGCACCAATGCCTGAAACACAGTCTAGACTTGGGCCTCACACAAATTAATGTACAAATCACTATCATAAGACACTGTGGCTGTAGATTCTTTTTCCTGACTTGGTGGGTCAAACAAATCAATCCTCACATCATTTTTCTTACTTTTCTTTCCTTCTAGTTTTCCGTGCCCCTTTTCACTTCCTCCTCCACCATTACTGGCTTTACTAGACTTGTCAGTGTGATTGGAGAATGTACTGTCTGACGGACCATCGGTCACACCTTCCATAAAATCCGCTCTGGTCACACTGAGTTCCACAACATTTGGACAACTATTAGTTCCTACCCCACCTTTCTTTGAGCTGTCATGTGGGCATCCATTACTGCGAATACCATCTTTTTCTTCTGCAATTTTTGTAAGAACTGCTTGCTTTGGCTTGTCACGCTCTTTATGTTGGACGAAGCACTGCAGCTGAACTCTGACACCACTATCACTTTTACTGTTTGAACTGCTACTACTGCTGTGCTTGCAGGCTTTGAATGGAGCATGACCATTGTTTACAATCTGATGGTGTTTTCCACTCACACCTTCAGAAAAGTCAATGTCAAGCAGAGCGGCTGCTTCAGTCATGGCTGCGGTGTATTGGCAGCTGTTGTGTTTTTGAAGTATTTCATGATTGGACGGGTGCCGTTCAAAGTAGGGCATGGCATAAAACAAGACACCTCCAAGTATCATGACCACACCAGCAAAGATGTATCCAGCCACTGAAGACTCGTATGCTTCATTTAGGTACACTGTTGGGAGGAAAGAAAAACGAAGTACAGACATGGACAAAGCAACCCTTCACGATTTGAATTTCTAGTCATGAAAATATAAATGGAAATTCATTTTCAGCAATGCTGTACCTAAAATAGTGATTTGTGATAAGAGTGGAATTACAAAAAAAAACAACAAAAAAAACCCAACAAAGCACACATTCAGGAAATACCAGTTAATATCACTATGGTTTTCTTATCAAACTGATGTTAATCCTCTAATCTCCAGTGCTCCAATTTTCAAAACACGTCATCTGGAATCTAAATTTCCGGCACGTTCTGATTTGTGAGGCAATAGCACTGCATCAGTAATTATGTCACAGCTGTCCAGATTGAGAAAATCTAGAAACGTGATGGTTGGATCTCAAAATATCCAGTTTTTAATTTTTGTTAATTTAGAATATTATGTCTACTATGTCAGGGATAGACCAGTGCCCCCACCCTTCTCTGTCTCTCTCTCTGGTCTAGAAAGTTTCTCATAATAATCCACAGTCCTGCCACAGAACTCATGTGTGCCAGGACAATACGCACTTGTCTCTATGCAGGGAAATCGTGTCAAATTGAATGCGTTTCTAACATATCTCCCATATGATGGCCTTATCAAAGGGAGCACAAAAGAAGATCATTATATTTTATGGCCACTACAACATTTCTAAAAGGTTACCTGAAACTTGAATAAATACAATAAGTCCATATAAAGAAAACTGGGTTAGAGAAGTTGACACTTAAAAAAAAGTCATTTGATAATTTACGAAACTGTCATGCTTGTTGTAGGAATGAGCAAAGAAAGGGCCAAAATTGCATCATAATGAAATAGTCTCGACACTATATTTTTTCTTGTAATAACCAACTCTGAATGAGACATATACCACTGGCACCCAGTGTTAGTACTAAAGATCCATGTAACTAAACCCTACCAAATTCTACAGGATATGCTGATAAATCTTTAGAATTGTACAGCTTATGAACTCTTATTAATTTATATAATGTACAGACAAATTCTCTACGGGGAACTTGCTACTGGCAACCGACCCAGAGGTAGGCCACATCTGCGATTCAAAGACACTTGCAAGGTCACGATGAAAGCATTCAACATCGACCCCAATGAATGGGAGAACCTTGCAAATGATCGAAGCAGATGGAGACAAAAATTGCGCAGTGGCACGCTCGCAATAGACTTCAAGGCAAAAGAAACATACCTGACAAAACGACAGAGGCGGAATGAAAACACTCGCCAAAGTGAACCCAAAAGACTGACCTGCAATCACTGCCATCGCACTCTCGGGTCAAACATTGGTAGAATAAGCCACGAGAGAAGCTGTCAGTCAAAGTGAAAGTGAATATTCTAGCTGCTAAGACCGTCTGTAAAGACGCTAAAGGCTAAAGGCCATATATATAGTTTTCTATTAGTAGGATGGTAAATTATACAAGGTCACTGCAACATTTTTTTTGGATTTTCTCAACTTGGGCAGCTACAATATATCACCAACTCTGTGCTGCACCCTCACATTTACCATCATTTAATTTTTCATGATAAATATTTATATTTCAACCAGTTTAAATCAGTCATGAGAGATTCATAGTTTTTGGCAAAGGGAATCTTTGTCTTTGCAATCAGAGGCTGATCACTCACTAGTAAAGTTACTTACATGCAGTTGGGGCTCCAAACAAGAATGGGAAACTGTTGGCAGCACACAGGAAACTCCAAGCTCTCTCCATCAGCTTGGTTTTTACAAGTTCATAGACATAAGTCTTCAGGCTATCAGAGATAAAAATGGTAAGGTATTGTGAGAGGAGGACTTCAAGAACATGTTTTGATAGGGAGAAACTAGACAGACTGATGATTAATGGATCATCTTGATGGGAATTTATACAACACTCCCAATATGCTATATTAGAATTTATACAACGCTCCCAATATGCTATATATTAGAATTTATACAATGCTCCCAATATGCTATATTAGAATTTATACAAAACTCCCAATATGCTATATTAGAATTTATACAAGACTCCCAATATGCTATATTAGAATTTATACAAGACTCCTAATATGCTATATTAGAATTTATACAACACTCCCAATGTGCTATATTAGAATTTATACAACACTCCCAATATGCTATATTAGAATTTATACAAGACTCCCAATATGCTATATTAGACAATATGAGATATGTGGCATTGTCAGGGATAGACCAGTGCCCCCACCCTTCTCTGTCTCTCTCTCTGGTCTAGAAAGTTTCTCATAATAATCCACAGTCCTGCCACAGAACTCATGTGTGCCAGGACAATACGCACTTGTCTCTATGCAGGGAAATCGTGTCAAATTGAATGCGTTTCTAACATATCTCCCATATGATGGCCTTATCAAAGGGAGCACAAAAGAAGATCATTATATTTTATGGCCACTACAACATTTCTAAAAGGTTACCTGAAACTTGAATAAATACAATAAGTCCCTATAAAGAAAACTGGGTTAGAGAAGTTGACACTTAAAAAAAAGTCATTTGATAATTTACGAAACTGTCATGCTTGTTGTAGGAATGAGCAAAGAAAGGGCCAAAATTGCATCATAATGAAATAGTCTCGACACTATATTTTTTCTTGTAATAACCAACTCTGAATGAGACATATACCACTGGCACCCAGTGTTAGTACTAAAGATCCATGTAACTAAACCCTACCAAATTCTACAGGATATGCTGATAAATCTTTAGAATTGTACAGCTTATGAACTCTTATTAATTTATATAATGTAAAATCAACTATTTGGCCTGGCCACTAAGCCAGATTTTTACAGAGCAAATCAAGACAGTGTTTCCACAATTTCCCTACTCTAATTTTGTTTGGTTTAAACCGAATTGTGCGGTTTCATGTCACCATTGGACAAGGATGAATTCTGGATGAATGAAGGAAGAGTTAAATCTCTTATAGATTTTGAACCTGAGTTAAAGATTTATTGATTTTATTCTTCGAATTTGACATTTCTCACCTGTAGTAATAACTGCCACAACAAATACCATAGGCCCAGGCATACAGAGCATGTGAGCTTTCATCATTGGCCAGAATTAGGAGTAGTGTAAACAAACCACACAGCATGGCAGAAGTCTGGCACAAATGTCGCCTGAAAGAATAACATTGCTATTTTATTCCATGTATCACAGATGTACAGTGTGTTTATTTGTCTCATACCAAGACATTCATATGGATCCATAAACAAACAATTCTAAAGAGCAGAACTAGTGTTGTGCCTCAATTAGAAATCACCTGCAGTAGTTGCATGCATCCACAACTGTTCAGTTTCTGTTCTTTTTTTTTAACAGTCCTTTTTACACAATCAGTGGATATTATTAAGTGTGTTTCAAATCAACATCATTCTAAGAATGCCTTTTGCCTGCTTATGGTTTCAAAATGGTCTGAAAGCTGGTCTTTCCTGTTAAACTGGCAATATAGTCAGTCCCAAACAGCTGGAGGGTATGACACCATATGAATGCCCTTAGTTAGCTTGTATGTGCTTTTATTTTCATTTGAATTTAATGTATACTTTCCTTGTTTTCACTGCTAACACAACTCATTCTTTTCTTTTCCCTTTTTTTTTTTTTGATTACTTGTTCATGCCAATCACTGTCAGCCTGCAGCAACTCAGGGCAGTAACTGTCTCCCTCCCCTGTCATACTTGACCATCTGCTAGCAATGTGCAGTGCCTCAAAGGTCAAAGACATATACAGTGAGCACTGTCATTAAATGTGTTGTGGTTAGCATGACATGGGACAGCCCATATCTATGGTACAGGAGAGATTCAGATGGCATGGAACCTAGGCGCCCTAACTAAAAGGCCAGGTAACCGTAGAACACACAGCATCAATTGGAGGCCCAGCGCTGTGATGGAATTTCAGGGGGAGTGCACCCTGTTTGTTATGTGCCCTTGGCATTGAATACTTGGGTACTATCGAGTACTATCGAGTAACATCGTGTTCTTATTTGTCAGTGAAATTAATGCAGTTATGTCGAGTATCGAGTACTCTTTATACCTGAAAAAGCCATTGATACTGTCCACAGAAATTGGTAACTTTGTGTGTGGATTCGACTGTGCTCAGTGTGTTGTGATTCTGTGCTTTTTCTTTCAATTCACAAACTTTGGATTACTAACAGTGTAACGGGACTGTCGGTCTTGGTAAAACATTGTCACAATTATATGAGACTTATTTGCAAGGGCCCTAGTTTCTAGCAGTTTTATCAATCCCAACAAACATGGGTCGAAAATGCTCCGTGTATGGCTGCAGAACTGGTTACAGGGATCAAAATAAAGACCATAAAGTAACTGTCTACAGATTTCCTGTGAAAGATATGGAGAAGCTAAGTTCATGGGTTGCTAGTTTGCCTAACAAATTAAACATTGAGGAAGTCACAGCTAATATGGGCGTGTGCGCATTGCACTGGCCCACTGATACACCCATGGAACGGAATTCTGGAAGATATTTTGTTCCTGCAGTGCCCCCATCCATATTTCCAAACGTTCCACCATCATGTGTGCCTAGTGTACAAAGCTGCATTACTCCACGACCAACAAAGAATGCTACACAAAGGGCACGTGTAATAGACATAGATGAAATGCCTTCATTTAGAGAGCATGACTCGTTCAAGTTAGATACTTTTCATGAAACGTTTACATCCAGGTTACAAGTTCATGGTCTAGTAGCGTCAACAATTGATAAGGCACAGTATGTTCTTATTAGTCATCAGAGAAATGGACCTGTTCCAGAGTTTTCTGTATACTTTAATCTACATGTTGAATCAGGAAGCATGAGTTTAACATTTGAAGCTTATCGTAACCTGAAGAGAATTCACCATACCTTCATCAACACTGTACAGTTTTGGAGTGAATTGGATGAAGTGTTACGTTTTGCAGTCCATGAAGTAGGGGAACCAGTCAACAAGAAGACAGATTTTCTCATGAGAATTGTCAGGCTTCTAAATGCACCAAAGAATTCTCGAGTATATTCCGCTGATGATTTGCTACTTGCTTTTACTTGGTATGCAAAGTCTCGAGCGCTGTATTTGTCACTGAGAGAACATCTCCAACTACCATCAGTTTCAACGCTTAAAAAAATAACAAGCATGTCAAATAATATTGATGATGAAATTCTTTTCACATCACTTTTTGCCAAAAGGGATGATAAGAGCAATTACTGCATTCTGATCATTGATGAAGTCTATGTGAAGGCCTCTATTTCTTACCGTGGTGGCACAGTTTTTGGCTACGCAGTAGATGTTCCAGGGAAAGTTGCTACTACTCTGCTCTGTATTATGGTGAAATGTTTCTTTGGTTCTAAGTCTTTTTTGATTAAACTACTTCCCTGCCATGCCCTAAAAGCAGCTTTTCAGTTTCAGAAAGTGAGAGATGTTATTCTTGACCTTGAGAGATGGGGTGCAAATGTTGTAGCCATCATTTGTGACAACAAAAGGGTTAACCAGTCTTTCTTCGGTATGTTCTCCAAAATGAATCTACAAACTCCTTGGATTGCTCAGTCTCCTTGCGATAATACAAGACCTCTTTTCCTGATATATGATCCTGTTCATCTCATGAAGAATTTGCGGAACAACTGGATTACAGAAAAAACTAAAGCCATTGATTTTTATCTTCAAACTTCTGATACTCCAAAAACGGCCAAGTGGTCAGACCTTCAAGAACTGTTTGAGCATGAGAGCAACACCTTGGTGAAATTGTCTGACCTCACAAAAGCTGCAATAAATCCAAGTAATATTCAGAAGCAGAAAGTATGTTTAGCCCTCAAAGTATTTTCTGAAAAAACAAGTGCTGCTCTCAAATCTTGCACTGCATCTACACCGTCATGGAAGAATACTGCAGATTTTATTGATGAAGTGTTGAGATTGTGGAAGGTCTTCAATACTAAGACTCCTGTTCAGCATATTCGTCTAAGAGATTCCGATCGAACACCAGTGTCTCTTACAGGAAACCAGCAACTGGAGATTCTTCAGTTTTGGGCTGACTCTGCCACAAAGATGAAGCCTTCCAGCAAGCAGAGAATAAGAGCTCTTACAAAGGATACAGCCAGTGCTTTGTCTTGGACCTGCAAGTGCCTCATTGATTTATGTCAGTTTCTGCTGAACACTATCACACCACTCCATCATCAATATGTTGCCATTGGCTTTTTCCAGCAGGATGACATAGAAAAGCATTTTGCCCACTTCCGTATGTCAGCTGGTTCAAATTATTATATTACAGCTCAAGATGTAGCTCACACACATGCTATTGACAGGACAAAGCTTGTACTGGAGTCTCTGAGTAAACGAGATTATTCAAAGTCCCATCATATGTGTCATCTATGTGACAGAGAACTGACTGATGCAGAATTAATAATTCTTGATGATGTTCCTGAATCAGCCAGTGCTGTTTCTACGGATGAACGGATGTCATTATTCTATATTGGAGGGTACCTTGTATCAAAGCATCCAGAGCTGAGGGATGATGCATTAGTTATGGATGAAGAAGTGAGGAAATTCACAGAGTCGTTGAACAGAGGTGGACTGAGCTATCCAAATGAAGCTCTTTTTCAACTTCTTCTGTATTGTTATACGTTCTTCAGTGGCACTAAGGAACCATGCTGCAGGAAAAGACTTGTCAAGATATTTGTTGACTTCCCTGCAATTTTTCACATTGATGTTGATGTGAGCAGTATTTTGTTAATGCGCATTGTGAACATTTTTATGAAGCGCTTCTGTCTCCAGATGCAAGTAACCACCTCAGCCTCAGATGAAACACAAAGAAAAGTGGCAAAACTGTCTTCTCAATAGAATTCAGAGGAATTTATTACTTCACATGGGATTTAGTACACCTGTTACTGGTAAGTTGATATTTGATATTATCATTTTTTCGGCACGTTTCCTTCATCTGTCATAACCGATTTTTGTTTTTTTTAAAAATGTTCTACCACTTTTGTTAAACACTAGACTAGACTATACCTGGTCTAGATCTAGTTATAATCGGGTTCGTTTACTCACATCACTAGGCCTTCATCACTAATTGTATTTTTTTTTTATGCAGCTCATCAAGTTATGTTCTGTTTCTATTATTTGTATGACCTAGTAGGCTATTTCCATTTAATAAAATACAAACACATACACACACAGAACTGCGAAAGGGAAGGGGTATTACTGTTTATCTCACGTTCCGTGAATGCATCGCTGGGCCTCCAATTACGCGTGACCTACTTCCGGGTGACCGGCCTGTTCATAGGGGCGTCTAGCATGGAACTAAACCAGCCCAAAAGCATTATATGGCCCATGACAAATCTGGGACAGTCCATGATCGTGATAATAAAATAGGGTGAGGTTCCCTAGACCAGGTGGTCAAACTAATCTTCAAAATTTCTTCTGACCAGGTGAATAATTCACGGTGGTGAGCAAACCCATCCCACCAATCAAACTTCATTTCAAGCAAAGTGCTGAAAGCCTCGGTTGTGTTGGTGGTCACCACCTTGAGGCCTAACTTTGAAACACCGGGGCCGCTACACAAGAAACACAATGATTGTCAAAATAAAAAACCTGGTCAGAGATACCCTTCTGGTTTAGTCTGACCTGACCACCTTGTTAAAGGGATCTCTCTGGTTTTAGTCTGACCATCTGATCAGACCAATCACCCCAAATAAAATAACATGATTCTCTCCATCTGTACTTACCTTGATATGTAACATTCGTTGCTGTTCCTGATGGTGATATACCCCAGGCCCACACAGCCCACTACAAAACCCATGCCCAGGTACACATTGAGCAGAAACAGGCGACTGGACTCTTCATTGTTGAGATCAGCAGTCTTTACCTGGAGACAGGTGGCAACTTGTATCAGGCAAAGTTTTGGCTACCATTGCTAGCTATGATGAAGATGGAGCATTTTGGCGAAGGCACCTTTTCTCTCTCTCTCTTTCTCTCTCTCTTTCTCTCTCTCTCTCTTTTTACTCATCATCTTCACCAATTACTTTGCTACTTTACCTTATTCCTCTCTTTCCCTATACATCATTGCTCCCTTTCTTGCATAGATTTTTTTTCTGACACTGTCTACGCCATTTCCTCTGGGTTTTATTTTTTTCAAGAAAGATATGCTATTGAATGAGATAACTTTGTATACCTTACCAAAGTAACACTGTACAGGAAACCTACCACACCAAAATCATATTGACCAGTGCCTTTTAATTTAAAAAAACAAAAACATAATATGTCTTTCCAGCATACTCAGTTTTTTCCAGAGTGTGTATTTCACACATTGAAACGCCCATTCCCACACCACAAACCCTACAAGTACAATACATGTCAATAGTTCTCAAAATCTGAACCCCGCGGTGGAAGTTACCAATACAAAATGAATACATATCTTGATATCCACGACAGCAAAACACTGATCGGCCTCTACAGAAATATCTTTCCAATTTTCTCAATCTTTCCCAGGGCTTTGATTTCACGTTGCATTTGATGTATAAAAACCCTGTTGGCCAAACTACGACCCTTGCAATACATACCTGTACTTCTCAAACTATGGCTCCTGAAATACCTACCTCAGTACCAATCCTTCTTGAACTATGACTCCAAAAATACATACTAATGGTTCTGAAACTATGATCCTTGAAATACATACAATAATTCTCAAACTTTGACCCCTGCAATACAAACCAATAGTTCTCAAATAATGTTCCCTGAAATACCTACCAAGAGCACAAAGGGAACGTGGATTCCGATCCCTATGACAGCAGAAATGCCAATGAGTGCCCTGAGAGATCTCATCTTGAGGGCACTAAAATCTAAATACGGTGGTTTCTCAGCTTCTCTGTCCCGTCGATTTTTCTTCTGACTTTTCAAATGAAGGATGACTTTCCGGCGTGGATGGTACAAGTTGGCGGAGCGGTACAGAGCACTGGCGATGATGGTCAGCACAAGAAGTCCTGCCACACACTGCAATCCGTGCATCCATTTGATGGCCCTGGGAAAATATAAATTACTTTCTATTTTATCTAATGAATTTATAGTATTCACTTTTTTTTTTCCCAGGCAGTTACAGATATGGACGGGTTGCAGTATAAGATCTTTATGAGATACGCGGATTAGACATTTATGAGATTGGCAGATAAGACATTAATTTATGAGAGTGGCAAATTGCATTTATCCAAAGTTAGAAGATCATTTCAGGACAGCATTTCAGAAAAAAATACGCAACAAGACATTTCATTGTCAAAAAAAAAAAACCCAAAAAACTTACCAATAAAACAACATTTATTGTATTCCTGCAAATATGAAAAAATACTAATTTCATTCTGCCTGTTATGGAAGCCAGACATTCCAGTCACTATCTCTCAGGTCATCACCTAATCTCATGAGTAGGTCCAAGATACAGACAAATATCTGGACACTGCTTTCCTGTCACGCAAGTCATCCCCATGACACTCTCGGACATTGTGCGTGACTTAAGAACGAAAGGCTCCATTAAAGTATTGTGTCACGCCTAGTTACAATAGTTCTCTTTCAGTACTTTTACTACCGTATTTGGAGTATACAGCCTTATGTGCCAGTGTCACAAATACAGAAATCGTTCCTAATAATTCTGTTCTAGCATACTTTGTTCATTTATACATAGCCTTTTGGCAGTTTTTTTGTTTTTTTTTAGATGGCGCGTCCACCTAAACACAAGTTAATCTAAGAAGTTAGATCTGTTTTGCAGTGTGGTATCAGTCTGCATTTCGTCGGTTTTTTTCTATACTGTTGCATAATATGCATATTTGCCTTTTGGAGAAAATGAAGATTGAAAGTTTGAAGAGTTGGGTAATATCAGGTTTGTGTTCAATATGCTTCAAAATCGAAACTTGCATCAAAATGCCCACAAAAAAATACACCCATGTGACACTTATACTGTATAATGAAGTTAAGACTGAGAGAACCACTTTCCTGACAAATACCTCAAAATGGGCAAAATGTCGCCTACAACAATACGGCAAATATTCCTCGATTTATAATGCGGTCATTTTAAGTTCTGTTTTGATCCAGTGCCTATTTAACCATGAATCAAGGGCGCAGATCCTTGTACACCAGCTACTTTGCTGTGGTCATCATTCTGTTCTATTTTTGTCCGGTATGTACGTGTGTGCGAGTGCGCGTGAGCCCGGCCAACTCTTCAGCCCACGAAGAGATATAAAAACTGCGAAAACAATTTTGTACAATTCCGTTTTGCTGTCTCTGTTTTGTTTGGTGTTTGTTGTTTTTCTTGCTGCGACATTTTGTCGTTTTTCTGGCAAAGATTAGACAGGAACTGAAAATGTTAAGCTCTGTTCCGGAGCAGAGGTTTATCATGAAATCTTAAACGATTGGTTCTATTTAAACCCGTTTAAGTGCTCTAGTACGGAGTACACAGTCTTTCACAAATTCTTCGCCCAAGATTACATTCTATCATCATTCATACCACAAGCGCTCCCTCGCCCTGTTAATGTTATTGATTTTATTCTTTTAAAGTTTTAATGGCTTTTCCCGTTTCGGCTATTTTATCCATAATTTTCAGTAACCCTGTCATCATCTTCTGTGGTCTATCTGAGTGACATCCCATTCAGGGAGGCCTCCTTCTATTTTTCTTTGTTTCTCATAAAATTTCACTGTGCCATACCAATGATTTTACCCTTCCTCCACATGTCCATGTACTACTCTTGTGTCGTAATCATTCATATTCCCCACATCTCTCCCCCTCTACCCTTTGGCCTTTTTCCTCCTTCCCTGGATAGTTTCTATCCAAAATCATCAAAGAAAATAGTCATTTTCAATTTCCCGAATCTCTCTCTCTCTCTCTCTCTCTCTGCCTCTGTCTCCGTTTGTCTGTCTCACTCCTTCTGTCTCTCTCTCTCTCTCTGTCTGACTCTCAATCTGTCTGTCTGTCTCTCTCTCTGTCTGTACCTCTGTCTCTGTGTCTCTCTCCCTGTATGTCTCTGTCTGTCTCTTTGTCTGTACCTGTCTCTCTGTCTGTCTCTCTTTCTCTCTGAACTTACTTTGGGAATTCACTGGGAAATGTCGCTCATAAAACTCTTAAACTCTTTATGGCCGTGTTAAAAGCCTATTTTTATTACTGTTGGCTTTTTCACCATCTCCCCCCCTCCCCCTTTTCCTCGAAGTTTTTTTTTTTTTTCATTCCCTCTGTTCTGTCTCTGCTTTAGTTGTCCGTCGTGCTGTCTTCTCCTTCCTTGTTATTGTCTTTTTCTCCCCTCTCTCTTTCTCGTTACAATGCCTAAACCCTCTCCCTACAGTACCCTCCTCTCTTTCTCTACATTATGCCCTCTCTCATTCTCCCCCCCTCTTCTCTTTCTCCCCCACTCTTATCTCATATTTCTCTCTGGCTCTCTCCTCTCTGTCTCTCTGTCTGTCTCTCTCTCTCGCATATAATATATCGCCCCTTTCTCTATCACAAACATACAATCTCTCTTTCTTTCCATAAAACGCATTCCTCTCTCTCCCTCCCTCTCGAACAAAAATCTCCGTCTGTCTAAATTGCACTGTCTCACTCTCTCTCTCCAATATATACTTCCCCTATACCACTCTCTGGCTCCTCCATAATAATTATACTGACAATACACAAACCCTACAGCAATAGAAATACGCTATCAGGGTCACGTTTTTACTCTCTCATGCCCTCCCCTCTCTAACCCTGCCGTTATTTTCCTTGTTATTTTCCATTCCCTGTTTTGAAAAGCTTCGCTCGAGCGTCCTGCTTTCCCTCCATTTTCCTCCACACTCTCCTCCGCCTTCAACACCCCCCCCCCCTCTCGTTGCAAAACATTCGTTTTCAACTTTCTCTTCTCTCCATCGGCAGCCCCCCTCCCCCCTCCCAGTGGATATTAATCAGTCGCTGTTTTTCTTTTTCTAAAACACATCAACTTTACTCTTCACGACACTGTAGGTTATAGTACACACCACAAAACCTAAAGCTATCTTCTCTTGTTTTATCCACGTTTCTCTCTCTGTCCATCTTGGGTATATTTTGTCTCCGTCTGTCCTCATCTGTCTTTCACGGAGGCTGTCATTAATCTCGGAACCCCAACAAAATGATGCTTTCTGGCCACGTTTATTTGGTAGGCCGTGCCACAGATAGCTCGACATGTGAGCTAGTGCGATCTAAATATGGGCACACATTGACGTCACGACCCTAGTCCGGGGTCACCGTTGCCCCGGCAACGTGACGCTAAGCGGCCCATTTATACAGCTCTTATTGCACGAAATTTCGAATGGCTATTAAAAGTTCGGCTCCACGACCGACGCTGGAAATCCGCTTTTTGTTTGTTTGTTGTTCTTTTTTTTTTTTCATTTTTTCCCTTTGCGTGCCATCTACGCATTTTAATTTGAAGCCAATGTAGAAGACCTAGGCTATATTTTTGTTGCTGTATGTGGCAAAAGTGCAGAGTTAGGGAAAACAGCCGTAGGCAAATATTGTGAAACATGCACCCTTCAACGCAAACGTTGTTTATGTACATGTATATGATACAGACAGACCCGTCATGAACAGGTGCGTACTTAACAGCAGACACATTTGCATACACACGACAAAATTTCACAAGAGGAATTATTTTCCTTCCAATTTCCTCTTCGTCAGCCCTATCGTCTTTTTTCTAGCCCCCCCCCCCCTTTTTCCCTTCCCTATTGTAAATTATTTTTTAAAAAAAGATATCCACACCACATTTTATATAAGATATCCACACCACATTTTATATGATATCCAAGCCACATTTTATGGCATTTGTAATTTACACTTTTGCAAGTCTTAAGGTCAAAGTGACAACCCGTGCTGTTGTTATAAGTACCTACGGTCCACGGCCCCAAGCGTTTTGCGCTGGGGCCCGTACATCTACGTATCTATCCTAACCCCGTCCTGATACTCAACCCTAAACTTCATCGAATCCCTAACCCCGCCCTCTACCCTTTCAACCAAAAAATAGGAGGAAAACAAAAAGAAAATCTGAAAGAATAATCAATTAAGGCTGTGGTTTAAGAGTATTTCGGGAGGAACGCTCTAGCTCTGGAGTCACAAAAGGCTTTACAATACGTACCCCTAGCGCAAAAACAACAACAACAAAAAACAAACTTAAGGCACGTACGTGCTTGTAAAACATCCTTGTGACAAAATGAAACTGGGAGAGCAAGGACACATATCAGTCCAAGCTGGCAGCCTGTCAACAAGGAAGGATGTTTATCATATTCCACCGTCCATTTGAGTCTGGATTTAGCTCAAACACAAGCCGTCTATTGAAGCCACAGTATTTTTGGTACAAGGTTATTTAATCCTGTGCCGTCATAACGATTGTAACTTAATATAGAAAATATCGATTGTTCAACACGAAAGCCGATTTTCTCGATAAAACGCCCAGTGGACTCAGTGTTTGTGATTCTTGAGAAGCGATGCTCATCATACAAAGCTCACAATGGTAGCGACATCAACAATTGTCGTAGCGGCCGCAGCAACATCAGTAGCAATAACAACAAGAACGTCGACAATCGAACTGGTGTAGCTTGACTGCTATGGCAGATTCCTTGCGCGGTATTTACCGTGCCATCGGAAATAATTTTGATAAGTCTTCACTGGAAAATTAATGTTCATCATAGGAGCTAAAAATAAAGATAGGTTTAGAAATCAAAGAAAGATCATTAACTGGCAAACTACAGACGGTGGGAGGACGATATGGAAATACGACGTCGTGTATTTCGGCAGAGTGATGAAGAAGAAACAGAATTGATAGACAACAGCATGGGATGTGAACTGGAATGTAACAGGACACCAAAATCAAACTAACAAAACGAAGGGCAGGAGGAGATGTCACTTAAAAAGACAGACAGACTACCGGAACAGGCAAAGAGTGCAAAACAGAAAGAGAGAGAGAGAGAGAGAGGGAGAGAGAGAGAGAGAGAGAAAGAGGCAAGCAGGCAAACACTAATGCAGACATATCGGTGGGCTGACAAACAAGCCGAGGACAAAATTAAATACCAAATCAAGCACTGTAGATATTTGATAAAAACGGCATTGACATTCAGCCAGCCGTCTACATTGTTTACCCCAAGTGAAAACCCTGAAGGCCTAACTACACACCAGTGGTTCTCAAGGTGGCCATATAGCCCCCCCCCCCCCCGGCCATTTTGATTTTCAGGGGATCGAAAATAAAGAAGAGGGCGACTTGGGGGGGGGGGGGAGAGAAACGATGAAATGGGGCGATTGTGGGGTGGGAGGGGGGACCATGAATGGAGGACGATTTGGTGACGTATTCAAAGCAGCCACTGACTCGTTCAGTAGCTTCCAACCCCCCAGATGGGTAGTTTTATGAGCAGGAAAGGCCTGTTGTTGTTGTTGTTTTTCAGTGCATTTGACAAAGAAGATTTTGTTGTATAATAAATAATCAACACACCTATTATCATTTAAATGGCTTTGAAATACTTAACATCATAACTTGTGTGTAATCTGTCTTCTTGTGAAATGGTCTGTTGGGTTTTAGTAGGGATGGGGGCGGGGGGGGGGGTGAAAAGAGGGGGGGGGGCGATGAAATAAAATTTGGAGCCTAAAGGGGCGATTGTCTGAAAAAGGTTTGAGAATCACCGCTATACACCGTCAACTAATCAGCTTGTCATGTTGCTCATGGTGTATTCAGAGAAAGGATTATATTCAGATCACAACATTTTGACGGAACGGGGAAGTTGTGGGCAAATATTAAACATGTCAATATAGTTTTAAAGCCACCTCAGATAATGCTTTGACAAGTTTGTCTCATATTTTACAAAATGAAATGTTGAAACTGTGTTACATTTATATCCAACAGAGCGTTTTGTCTGTAGACCTCGCACAACTCAAATTTTTCAAATTAATCACCGACTTTAAACATGTATTAGAACATAAAATTCATTCGACTCACCAACAGATTCTGTCGGGATAATTACGTCAATTATATAATCTGTAACTTCAAAACGGATCAGTTTTCATTTATATGATTTTGTTGGGTCACAGATCTGAGAATGTTGATTATCATGAGGAAAAAAAAAGTCAAACCGCGTAAATTTGACCCTCGCGTCACTTTGTCAAAAATCAGCGATTTAAACCACTATGAAAGAATTTGGTTCACATGTTTCTTTAATAATATCAAATTCATAACCACTCAGTAAGTGTTTCAAAACGTGGCTATCTTGACACGTACGATCTCAGGGTCTGCCTTGTAATGCCTTGCTCCTCCAGTGCATGGATGGGAGGTTTGTCTCAATTAATACAAGGAATAGCATTTTAGCAATGGAAGGCGTGTGTGTGTGGGTTTCTTTAACTATTGTAGTAAGTACAGTTCATTAACAATCTTTAAAAAAAGAAAAAATCTATGGGGTCACATCACGGCTTTGCACACAGTTAAAATGTGGCTAACCAAAAAAAAAATCATTTTGTAATTTATTGAATAGTTATGTTATTGTTGTTTTGTCCTCCGCTCCTAATGCTAGGCTTGGCGTTTGTTTGTTTCTTTTGCATTCTTTTGGGGGCCACAACTGATCTATTTAATGGCGGCCTAGTTTCAGCTAGATATAACGATTTTCCTTGTTCCATTTATCCAGTCCGCGGTCCACAGTAAATGGATAACATTTTGGTCGTGTCAATGTTCTAGCCTGATAAAGAGAAAAACAAAATATTGTAATCACAAAAGTGCAGACTCAGATTTTCATGGAACTGTTTTGCTTTTTCCTTTTAGATAATTTATTGGTACAAATCTGGTACCTAGATATTGTTTTCCATTTCCTTTTTACCAGTGGCCCCAATAATATGTTTCTAGACCTATATCTCATGAATATTTATAGGCCTAATATCTACTATATTAAGTTAAAAGTAGGCACAAGTTTGTGCCCGTGTCGGGTTTAGCGGGAAATCTAGGTCATTAACCCGTCTGACATTACTGGCCACAGTTATTAAATGTGACAGACTCAAATTGCGTTCACGTCAAACCATCGAATGTAGAATTTCAGATTTATATTATGAAAGTTTGAGCTGGCCAGTCTGATGCTTCCAGATCAAGTTCTACAATTTTTCTAGTGCTTCTTACGAAATTACGAGGTTTGCCTTGGTTTTTCAGAAAATGTTGTACTGCTTATCCGATCCGTTCAAAGACCTTCACTTATTCAGGCATTATGGTGTTTTAATACCAAGTTAAAAGGTCCATCTGATGCATCAACACCAAGTTTTAGAGCTTATCTGAAGCTTCCAGGTAGACTTACGCATTTGCAGCTCTTTTCATGTTTTTAAACTCGTGCAGCCGATCAATATTCAGACTGAGTTATACATGCAGTTCGCACAATAACAATTTTTTTTTTATAAGCTTTATAAATGATATGCAACATGGCGCGTTTATGCATTCAAATAACCTGCCACATACTCTCACAAAAGCTGGGTCAAACAAAAAGGTTAGGCCATCCTGGCCAAGTGTATTTCGTTTTAGGTCAAGCAACAGACCTTCACGCCATCTGTTTCAAAATAAAACTCATTAGCCTTGCTAAGGAATTCTGTCGGGACGACATAACCTGCTTTTCCTGTCACAGCAGTGTTTCACATAGCACATGTAATCGGCATTCCATCGCATATATTAAAATGCCATGAAAGGACTGTCACAGAGAATAATGGGTGAGAATGTTCTCGATACCAACGACGTGCACGAATACCAATTTAACCTTTTGCATACTACAGGCATTCGCCAGTCTCCTTGCCATCAAATGCTTTTGAGTAACAATGCTATTGTGTTGTATTTTTTATCATGGATTAGTTGCTTGTACGTATAAATAAGCTCTTAAAGTGGTATACATGTATACAGAAACATTCACAAAACCTCACTCTATTTTAGTCATTATTTTACATCTTTACAAAGTACACCAAATCTCGGTCGGTCAACAAAGAGTTAAACATGTCATTGCAATAATTTATCGAGCAGGTTTTGGGCCTTTAACCCTCTAATGTCCAGATTTACACTGCCTACTCCAAAACTTCTGAAACATGCAACACTGATTAAAAATAGTAAAATAATTGCAAAATTCTTTGTACATATTCATCATGAACATTATCTGTTGATAAAGTAGAAAATTATGCGCCCCCCCCCCCCCACCCCCAAATAAAAAAAAACATATCACCACGCGAGGCATTTCAATAATGGGAACATTGGACACTGGCTCCTTCATGTATACATGACAGTGTTCGTGTCTTTAGGATACTCGATTATCTCTCAGTGGAAGGAGAAGCATCATTTGGGCAAAAACAAACTTTAAAAAGGCACAATTAAAACTAACTTATCTCTACAATCTGAGTCCACGATGCTCGTATTCGAGGCAGCTATTCAACGGCAACGGAATATGTACTGGGTCTCGAGAAGCCTTATAATAGTGACAGCCTCTTTGTTTACGTAGTTTATTGACTGACTCGTTGAAAAAGTTCAAATGCTTTCTTTTAACTTATTCTTGACAGAAAATTCCCCTTGTATCTTATGACGCGCTGCCTCCATCTTTATCTATCTACTGGTATGTGAGCAGTTGGATAACCCGAACTGGCCAGAAGGACATTTTGGTGTTGGAAGGAGGTGGTACACTGGACGAAAGAGACCGAACATGAAAACATGTTGTGTCTTAAAATTCATTCAGTGGACAATCGTAATATTCATCGCACCGGAGGACACAGCTATGTCATCTGGCAGGTGTTCATTCATTTTATCATCCATTTTGTTAAAAATGAAATTTCCAAGACAATGAAAGCAAATAAACAAACAAACATCCAATGAATGTTTATACGATCAAATAACTTCAGAACTGTCACTTAATGCTGACGTTGCCTTATGCAAGGTGGACCCACAGCAAAGCCAAAGGATCGATTCATGGCACTGGTACGAGCTCACTCTATGGAATGATGACAGGTAACTAGCGTTCTATCTGGTGAGTCCAATTACACGAGTCGAAATGCATGAACGTTTTTAACAGCTATATTTTAATTCACGTTAAAAATTTTTGTTACAACAATTTTTATATTTGTTGTGTGCCTGCTCCCTTTACTGAACAGCAGCTGCAGCACTGACTTTCACACGTATTTAACAATGCTGAATAATAATTGTCCCAGTTGCAAAGTGATTCATAGTTTGTTAAGAGTACTTTTCCCCTTCCACACGTGAGTTCAGTTCAACCTTGAGCCTGGATCAATGCACATATCACATTCCGAGAGAGGTCACACTTCACTGTCCTCCATCTCAGACACAGTAAATCTAAATGAATTATTTTTCTCATGGGGGGGGGGGGGGAATGGAGGAATAATCAATATCTATAAAAACAGGAGCATTCAAATAATAAAGTTATGCCAACTAAGCTTTAACCTGACGATGTCAACAGAAGCTAAATTTTCAATTCTGTTGATGACAAAAATCCTTATATATATGTGTAGCCGCCAGACAAAGTGAGGCACATTTCGGCACTACTCGATTCGAGAAAATCGTTGCAAGGTATCATAGGGTCAATTTTATGATTTTGCGTTTTCACTATTTTTGAAAAGTTTAACCTTTTTTCTATTCGTTTTTCAAATGACAATCCTGCTTGAGAAGGGTTAATGTCTTAAAATTGACTTTGAATTGAGTAACCATCAATAATTTTAAAGAAAATCTGAAACTTTAAATCCGTTTTTCTCAAAACTGTGCTTTTGTCACTTCGTGTCTTTGACAGGTCATATCTTCTCTGTTATTAAATTACAGAAATATTGTTTTGTACCAAATGTGAGGGCTTTGAATAATCTATCTGGTGATACCAATATTCCATACCACCAAAATGCACGATGTGACTCATTTTGTCGGGCAACTACACATTTGTACTGGTTATGCCCGCAAAAGAAGTAGCGTCCCATTTATTACAACTTTCGAGTGAGATTACCCATGTTTTGCCTTTGGACGTATTGCAGATCGCAGCGGTAAAAAAATCCACTCTCGTGACATTGCAGTGCCCTCTTTAGGTCGATGGCGCACTGGGCCGAGTCCGCTTCTATTTTCACACAGTACGCGAGGTCTTTCCCCCAGCTTACTTTAAGACAGTTTTGGCGCGACCGAATCAGTGAGATAGACCTGTCTCAGGGCTGCTAGTAGGCAAAGCCCCCTTTAATTCCTGGTTCTAGTGAAATAGACCTGTCTCGGGGCTGTCGGAGGGCAAAATCCCTTTAATTCCTGGTTCTAGCGAGATAGTCTTGTCTCAGGGCTGCTAGTGGCCAAAGTCCCTTTTAATTCCTGGTTCTAGTGAAACAGACCTGTCTCAATATTGCTAGCGCGCAAAGTCCCCTTTAATTCCTGCTTTTAGTGCAACAGACCTGTCTCAGTATTGCTAGTGGGCAGAGTCCCCTTTAATTCCTGGTTCTAGTGAGATAGACCTGTCTCAGTGCTGCTAGAGCGCAAAGTCCCCTTTAATTCCTGGTTCTAGTGAAATAGACCTGTCTCAGTGTTGCCAATGCTCAAAGTCCCCTTTAATTCTTGGTTCGCATCTCACACCGAAAACGAGACAAAACAGATGTGAGTCAATGCGTCACCCGCCTGAGACGTCGGGCCAGTTCAACGATTGCACAAAAACAGATGTGTTACGTGTCAACTCATGATCTTGGAATGCTGAAGGGGACAATGAAACTCAAACCAACAAAGTGCAAATACGCTGGCAAATTAAAACAAACAAACAAAAATGGAGAACTCGTTTCTGGTCAAGCAGCGACTTCTAAAGCGTATTGGACGTCACTTGACAAAGCCCCAAAAAGGTGCTTCTGAATGAGTTGTGGCCCTGAATTCAAGTCAGTTTCTTATGTAAACACTCAACAAATTTGATGTAGTACTTGTATGTCAGCTGTAAACCAGTAGATCGATACGGGGCTATGGGACTGTCCCAATTTCCCGAGGTACATTGTAACCTGGACACCGAGTATTGCGTCTCTACTTGCGTCAAACATGGATCGTTATAAACAGCTGTGAACTGCTAGAAGTGCAGTCTAACTTACAGTACAAAGTTTGTACATGTATTACAAATCATACATTACAAATGATATCAACCAGTTCTACCTCCTTTCCGTCCTCTACATTTCTTCTTCTCTTTTTGTGTTTTAAAGTCTGTCTCTCGTCTATTTACACAATCTCTTGCCTGCCTTTGCTTTCCTATCATTTTTTTTCTGTCTATGCTTGTCTGACCCAGTCACTGTTTTTGTCACTGTCTTTCTGTCTCTGTCTCAGTTGCTTTATTTTTTATGTCAGTCTCCATCATTCCGTTTTTCTATCTGTTTGCCCATGTCTGACTTTTCTGTCTTTTCCCCCCCATCTGTCTGTCTGTCTGTCTGCCTGTCTGAGTGTTCCACTGTATTGCAAATTGAGGGCAGGAATGAAGGCAATGTGAAATAAAAACACTTGGCAGAAATGCTCTGGTTAAGGGCAATGGGTTTTTGTATCTGAGCTACCTATTGCGTCGGAGTGAAAATAGACTCTTTGGATTGGTACTGCTTTTGACCCTTTCAGCCAGCCAGTCAGCCAGCCAACCAGCCAGCCAGCCAGCCAGCCAGCTAGCCACCAGCCAGCCAGCCAGCTAGCCAACCAGCCAGACAGGCAGGCAGACAGACAGACAGACAGACAGACACAGATAGACAGACAGACAGACAGACAGAAAGACAGACAGACAGACAGACAGATAGACAGATAGATAGACAGATAGATAGATAGATAGATAGACAGACAGACAGACAAATAGATAGATAGATAGATAGATAGATAGATAGATAGATAGATAGATAGATAGATAGAGATAGATAGATAGAGATAGATAGATAGATACGAATTTGACACCATGCAGCTCCCCACCTTATGAGTTCCTTAAACAGCGTTGACATTAGAGCAGCACCGACTCCACTTCCGGCCACCAATATCATTTCGGCCAGCTCACGCTTCCGGCGGAAGTAGCGGCCCACCATGATGTTGGCGGTGACGATGGTTACGCCACACCCTAGCGACAGCACCACACAATGGCTGATGAACAGTTGCTCGGGTTGAGTGGAAAATGCCAGGAAAAGACAGCCCAGTGCACAGATGAGCCCGCCAATAACGCCATAGAGACGCGGCGACTTCCGTCTGCAGATAATAGTGACGATGGGGGCGATGAAAAGGGACATGGCGATGCCCAAACTGCCCAGCCATGCTGTGTACACAGACATCGGGGAGGGGGGGGGGTGAGAGAAAAAAAAATACTGTAAATCTCTATTCTTTGAAAGTTCTGCAATGGCAAGACACATTTCCTTCGACACTGATCGTCAATACTGATAAGTCCAAAAGATTCACTGGTTTGTTCTAACTGACTTCACAAACATTGTACTCCTACGTTCTTTTCAGCTGCACATCAAAAAATCTTTTATGAGAACTATACTGAAAAGCATATTTTAACTGAATGTGTAGATTTCATGCGTATCCGAAGAGAACACTGTGCCCGCGGATCCATGAAAGAATTATTTTCTGACGTGGACCCACAGCGTCTTGTCCTTTCTAAAAGAGGCTAAGATCTACAACTTGATTTAAAACTTATATACAAACATTTACAAACTTCTTTTGAGATCTATATGAACCAATTCTTGAGAATTTTACCAATGTTTATTTGTGAAATTTAAATCGATGAAGCTCTGACTACCAAACATAAATAAAGTACCCAAATAGACCGTGAAAGACGCAAAAGTGGCCCTTGTCGTCCCAATGCGCCATAAACTCAAAAAAAGATTTACTGAGATAATGTTGTAAATGTATGATAAAATATTCATACAGTGTCCAGAAGTCCAAGTTCTTTCGTCAACTCGCCGTTGCCAAGAATAATTTTCCTTTTTTAAAATAAGAAAACGGATTAAAAAAAAAAAAAAGAAAGAAAGAAGATCTCTTAGTCACTTCTTTTTAAAGTCCACGTTCTTCAAGTCGCCACTGTCACAAACTTAAAGGAAAAGAAAAAAACGAGAAAAAGGTGAACACATTACAATCTTCACAATGATTCAACCCAAGTTTACGTCAAGCTGACAACTTTCAGTGTATGGCTCTACTCACCTATCGCCAGTTCTGAGATGTGAAACTTCTTCTCTATGATCAGGTATAAACTGCCGTAGGCCAGGTGGAAGCCGCTACATAAGATATGTACGACAGTGGCGGCACCCAGCACCACCCAGCCCCACCCACCATCTGGGTAGTAGTCTCCAAAGTCAACATGACTCACTTGCTTTTGATCCTGCTGTAAAGACACCAGTATCGTCAAAATAGTCATTATCATCATCACTAGTATCACTACCACCATTATCATCATCATCATCTTCACCACCATTTACTGGAACATCTTTCTCATTTCCCATTTGCATCATTGGGGACATAATATAATACTTTACTAAAGCAACCACTCACTGCAAGCAAGCAAGCAAGTTGTTATGTCCGTATTCAACATTATATTCATTACCCTCGTTGCTTATTAATATGAACATTGCCTAACCAGCATTCTAACGCCAATCCGACGCAGATTTGTACAAGCTTACGTAGAGTTGGTAGGATCACCATAGGGGCTGATTTCCTACATCAAACCTGTGACAGTGCGATGTCGTAACCAGCGGATCTACGTGAGAACACTTCAGGTCAAGCCCAGGCGTTGGATTGACGTAGAGTTGCTGGCCAGGAGGTCTATTTGTCATCGTTATTGACATCAACATTATCATCATATTTATCATACTGACCATCAGTTACCGTGGTCAGCAGAGTTAAAAGTGACCTTACCTGTAACCCCATTGTATCTCTCTTGCGTTGTGAGCTGGAAGATGGTGATGTGTCTGTGTGGTGTGAAGCGCCACACGCAGTCGTTCCAGCTACCCCACCTCCTAGTTCCGGTATCTGACCACTGCTCTCTTGACTCAAGGCCCGGTCACTTTCCTCACTGGCCGCTCTGGTCAGCGGGTGGCACTCCCCCAAAGCCGCAGGGTCGGGGGAGGTCTTGTTGCTATGTGGTGTAGGGGAGGGCATGGTAGCCCTGTGCAGGGGTGCATCCCCACATTCAACGCACGTGGCGTCGAAGATTTTACACTCGTTGTGCGTTGTGACCTTCGTGATGAAGACTACCCTTGGGGTCTATCTCATGACGCAGACAAGGAAGGGAGAGAAAAACAACCCAGTATTGACTAACTCACAGCAGTTACCTCCCTGATTAATATTCTCTCTCACGGACACGGATTTTTTAATTAGCCAAAAGGTCACACATACCGAGCATGTCCAAACTGTGTCTTCGAATGAGAATGACCTCAGATAGGTGGATGAACTCAAAAAGATCGTCAGTTTGCAGTTAGTGATATGTATATTTCAGGTATTCATCACGACCTCTGACCGTTTCTAAGAATATGCCATGAATATAAAGAGCAAATGTCGACACGCCCGGTAACAATATCACGACAGTTCAATTCTCAGTCTGCACCGGACTAGAAGATGTTCAGTATAATTTGTGATTTTTTTGGGTCTTTATAACTATCATATAGACTGGAAAAGCCCTATAGAATGTCAATGAGTGTTCTTATGTTGTTCTTGGAGAGAGCCCTTGACAGAATAAGTCAATCTTGTTTGACGGCAGATGTCGGTTTAAGTGCTCACGGACTTCGCCGATGTCCACTGCATTACAGTCATACGCTTCTCACGTTCATGCGCTGTGCTCGTGCAGGACCGTTGTTCATTGCAAGAGATCTGCTGAAAAATTTATCAAAAAGAAAATCATTAGTTTTCTGGCGTAAAATAGAGGGGAAAAACGTGTTTGTCTTGACAATGTAACTACTACCAACTAAAGAGCTTCATTTTCAACTGTCTGGGCGACAAGGTAACACGACGTCACGACACGGTGTCGGCTCGCGGAAACCACTCGCAGATTATGTTCATGAAAGCAGTATAAGCAGAAAATGTAGCTGTTTCTACTTTTGTTGTTGTTGTTGGTGGCGGTAGTAATGGTGACATTACAACAAATTTATGCCTGGAGACGGGTTTCACGTTTAATAATCAATAATTTCAACCCTTATCTCTAATGTTACCTCTAGACTGTCACTCACATAGCCACCTCAAGGTTTGAAAAAAAGCCACAATAGCGAATAACGATTATCTTTGGCCCATGATAGTAGAAATCTGAATACACACAAAAACATGATCAGACATTGTCATTTTTAAATTTACATATTTCTGGCTCAGAACACATTGTTTATTAATATGTACAAAAGGGCTACAATCACAAGATCTGCATTTCGAGAACCCAGGTAAATAATAATTATGAACGACCTCCAATAGAGACGTTTCCTATTTCCATCATAAATTATTATGTGTGCAGGCTTGATGATCCCATGATTTTAATATCCTGAGGCAATTTACATTGGTGCCGCCCATGGAAACAATTCTACTGTGTGTGCCATGCCCATGACTGTTCCCAAACTCAGTGTCACCTACTGCGCCCAGCCTTCGCTGGCAGGGGTAGGATTAAGGCTTGTTTTCTAAAATAATTATTACAAGTGGTGGTAGAACAAATAAATATATCCACTATCGGTTTAAAGAAATAGTAAATAATAAAAACAACAACGACACAGTACAACCTAAAACTACTAATACTGGCAATACTGCCTTCTAACATTGCGGAATGGACCAAGATGAGCTTTCCTGCAACCCAGACACTCGCCCACAACCGCCACAAATGGAGCCAGCTGGTGCAACGTTCATCACTGCAGCGCCTCTACGACCCCGGCGGGTTATGGGATCAGTGACCTTAAGATTAACAAATAACTGGTAACAATAACTTTTTCAAATATGGAATGTGAATACAACAAGTGAAATGCCACCCTAGACACAGGAAACCGAGACGGATCAATTCGTTATTTTCCGTCCGTCGACTTGCGCGCGTACCATCCATGTCAACAATGCAACAATTCGCACCACGCCCCTTCATAATTGAACGAAGAAGAGTAATAGCATACTCGCCATGTTTATATGCGCGCAACGTGGTGGACATAAAGTGAAAGAACGAATGGTTCTTCTCTGTAGAGGCCCAGTGTGGATAACGGCCATCTTGGTTGTCAGGACCGACGCATAACCATGGCGGTGGTAGCACTGATTTTGATTCGTTAGCACTTCAGACATCGCGAACCAATCGGCGGCGAGCTAAAAAAAAGTTCACTACAGTAAACAATGACACGTGGGTTCACACACATGGGAGGCGTTCGGTCAATTCCTTTCCCTTGTTTACACGGATGATAGGGAATCTGACCAGCTTGGATCCATCCTTTCCACCCCTGTCATAACAGCAAACTGCAATGCAACCGCTTAGACATATCTCGAAGTTACACTCGTCAGCTGATCCACCCGCCATTTTAGGTGTCGGAAGTACAAAACAAAACAAACTCTGTGACGTCATTCGCCATGGGCCTATTCTGTGTCCTCGGATCCCATCAACTGTCTAAAAATAGCTGGTGAAATTTGGCAGCTTCACTCGCAACAAGGCAAAGAATTATTCTCAAAGATAGATACTAATGCTGGCATATTATACCAGATTAACGACAGTTTAAAAAGTCTATTGCTTTTTTTATCTTAATATTTTACATAGTTATCTATGGTTGAGCTGTGACCACAACCCAGGATTTTCTCAATTCGGTTTGGTAATTTGACTAGGCTCCTTTAACAACAGCCATTCAAAAACAGTGACCACAAACAGGACAAAAACAACGATGACGCCAACGATGACGACAACATCGATGACTAACAACAGTACGAACAACCGTAACAACAAGTACACCAATAACAAAAACAAAACTGCTTGTAAAATAGCATACGACCATGGCGACGATTCGTAATGTTGGTCCCCGTGAACAACAAGCAAGAATGACCTAATTTCACCCCGACCATGTTTGTATCACGCACGTCTTCCCCGTACTCGCCTCGTTCTGACGACAGAGCCAAACTAATTGGAATTAGTTAAGACAATGAATATGCAAATGAAACAGACCAAAGCCGGATGTGCAAAGCAATTCCACGAGGTAGAGGCACTTCCAGACGAAATTCTGACTCCCAAGTTAGGTTCTCCGCTGGCTCTTACTGTCATACTCCGGGAACATTACAAAATATTCATTGGACATTTTCTAACCCAAAAGCAGACACCCCACACACTGTCAGTTAGTGCGTTTGCTCAAATTAGATTGGTAAATACGGAATAATTATAGCCTAATTAGTAGGTTATCCTCCAGGCAGGTCGACCACATATCAGTCAATTTTCATAGTAATCGGCAAACCAGTAACAAACAACAACAAAACGGGGTGGAGGTGGGGGGGGGGGGTAGGAGTGGAATAGTGTTCCAAGTTTCAGGTATAACATGAACAATGATGACCACAAAAACAAACAACAGTAACATGGTATGATAACAGCTGCAAGTACAGAACAGTAATAACAATAAGATGATATGTAATCGAGCTTTCAGCCACCACAACAGCAAGAACAACAGAAGCGGCCACAGCAACAACAGCGAGCGACGAGATGAACAACAACGGCATCGACAATAGAAAGATCAGAGACAACCACAACGGCAAATGACAAAACGAACAACAGTACAGCAACAACAGAACAGCAACAACAATAAAGGCGACGGCAACAGAAACATTTACAGCAACAAAAGCAATAACAGTAAAAACAACAGGTACGACATCAGCAAACAACAACAATAGTGACAATAAAAGGAACACAACAACAACAACAATATCATAAAAACCACAGAAAAACTGTGAGGTCGCAGCAGGGCTATAAGCACTGTCAAAATTGGGCAAAAAGAAAAAAATGTATGTAGCGAAACACTGCGTAAGAAATAAAACCCGAACGATCGCAGCTAAGTAACATAATATCCTGTTTCGCTTCGATTCTATGCATTTCCTGTTGAAATCTTTTATTGTTCGATTTTTTTTTTTCACTTGAAAAGGCGAAAGCCGAAAATTTTGTGTATTTTCTGTCTTTTCTTTCGTTGGCGTTGTATTTCTCACGCAGGGTTTCGCTACATACAACTTTTTCTTTTTTGCCCAATTTTGACACAACAACAACAACAAATAGTTCAACAGTAAGAACAAATCGAATAAAAAGACAAAAAGAAATGAGGACAAACACAGAACCAGCAACAGCTTGGAAGGCGAGGTACGGTACCCGTTGCACATATTATCACCTTTCTGTCCGTACAGCAGAAAACACAGCTAGTCTAGACATATCAAATTTACCCTGAGGATCAAAGTTTTGTGATCTGTCTCTTGTCAAAACTCTATCCTACTAAACTCTTTTGAAATCAATCGTTTTTTGTTGTTTTTTTCACCTCCTGTAGTTTCTTTTCTTTTTTCTCAATGGTGTCAACATCATAATCCGGTGACTCAAAAATTCGTCTAATGATCAGAATTAAAATTAGCTGGGATTTTTGTTGTTGTTGTTGTTTGTGCCAGAAGAAAATAATCCCATTGTCCAAACTCAGCGAAGAGACTTCTTTTCAATGGGTGCAGAGCAAATCATTCAAATACAAACAAAACAAAAGATGGCCATTTTTTAACCGAACACCCAGGCTCATAAAAGTCGTGATAGCCATTTCTGAACCGAGTCTCCAGAAACATGATCCTGAGACATGGTACTGATACAGCGGACGATGTACTTTTCAAAATAATGTACATTTGTTATCAAACTCCTATACAGTAAGCGATATAATTGCCGCACATAATATACAATACATTGTCACATTGCATCCTCTATAGGTATTTCCACATCGTTTCTGTCGGTTTCGAATTTGTTTTGGGAAATCCACGTCAATGCCATTTCAGGAAATGGAAGACAAAGGCCACCCAATGATGAAAGATATGAGACCTAGAACTGAACATGACTCAAGTCCTTAACCCCTTCAGTACTGAAACAGCATTGCTGTGAACTCTTTATTGCTCCTCAGTTCCAGGTTTTGTTTCTCCATTACCAGCTTTTAAATACAGATCGATAACATGATTTAGATTCATGTTTATCATTTAAAAGTTAAAATATCTGAAATAAGTGGATCTCATTATAAACTGGATTTGAGAAAAGCTATTTTTCACAGGGCCAGTAGTCAAAAGGTTAATGAATTCCTGTGCGTTCAGTGTAGACTTTGCCCTGAATTTCACGTGGCGGTCGTTTAAATTAGGCTGGTGACACACTGAGTCAAGTCTAGGTTTCGTTTCTTTGGACTCAGTGCGCGGGATGTCTCTTTCTGCCAGCTGTCTCAAGACAGTTTTGTTGCTCCCAAACTCGTGAGACAAGCGTGTTTCAATCTCGCCAATGCGCAAAGTCCCATGTAACTTCATAGTTCACATATTACGCTAAAACCAGGATAAAACACACTGGACAACGAACACCAGCCAGCCAGGTCAGGAAAAAAGGGCTGTTCAATGATAGAAGACTTTAGGTTTACAACTGAGCACCATTTTTCATTCTTCAGAATGAAGGAGATCCGAGTTTGAACAAAATGCTATTCCAATCGTTTCTACACGATCGCAGTCTCTTAATTGGTTTCTTTCACTTACGTCACCCAAAATTGTGATGTTAACAGCACGGTATATACCCCCCCCCCCACCCTCAGTGCATGGCGGTTGAGCAATTTCAAGGATTTGATTTTAGACATGGCGGCTGAACATGTGCACTCACAAAGATTATCCGTAATCCAAAGCGAAGATTTGAAACTTGTGAGAGAAAAGAACACGCTATGGTCTCGGAACTTCCGTTGACCGACATAAAAAGAAACAAGAACAACAAGAAACAGCGAGGTGTAAATGCCGAGAGCAGCGAACCTCCCAAAACAAAGATCTGCAACTTCCTTTGACCGACGGAACAAAATTCAACATTTCGTAGGTGCACAAGTTCTGGTGACGTCAAGAGAAAGAAATAAATTTCCACTCTAATAATGACGATGTACAGGTGAAGCTGTTTGCGTTCAGAAAGGTACCAGGGTAAAACTTTTTATTCACGACTCCAAGACATCAGGAGAGAATTTCAGTGCTAGGCTAGAGGTGGTCCAGAGGCAAGGTGCTCGCCTCTCGTGCCAAGGGTCCCGGGTTCGAAACCCGGGCCGTGCAGGCATGTTGGAAGTTTGGGATTTTTCTCATATTTTCGTGTCCCTGATTCTATTGAGGGGTAGGATCGAGTACCTAGTCTTCTCGGATAAGGACGAAAAAATTCGGAGGGCCCGTGTGCACGTTGCGCACGTTAAAGATACCTTGGCAGTTGGAAATCGTAAAGAGCAGGCCGAACAGGCCGCTGCCCGGGCAAAATTAAATTAAATTCATCTCTACCAGTCCCTCCCCCTCCCCCCTCATCTCCCCCCCCCCCCCAAAAAAAAACCGCCGACCGGCGCTGCACTGTGGCGACGACGTGCCTGCTCCAGTTATAACTGGGCTGCAATGGCACAAAGGCAAAATTTCCCAAATGGGATTAAAGAGTTATACAAATACAAATACAAAATAGAGGCTGTAGAAGTAGTTTTTCTCCTAAAATGAATAAATAAAAGCGGTTGGCAAAACCGATACTGTACTGACACATTGCAGTAGTCTTGGAGAAGAGTCTTGCAGTGTTGTCAAGAAGAATCGTGACTGTTTCTGTGGGAGGTAATCGGACAGCCAGGGGTCATCACTGCGAACGTACAGTCTGAGAACGGCTTGACGTTATCGCCCTTGCATCTAACATGGCTGGGGAAATCCCAGTCCGAAATTTTCACATTAGCACCAATTGGGTCTGCCAATAGCACATCTCATAGACTCCAAAACTCGCTACAGCTATTTGCACATTGATTGTTCATGGAAAGGTCAAGAGGAAGCAAGTAAAGCGAGCCCATCGTCAAAAGCGGACACTCAGAAATGACTCACATCTATGACAACAGCATATTGCGTAACAGTCAAGATACATCCTACCTCTCATGTTCTGGTTAAATTCAGCACTTTACATCTCGCTGTCCGGAATATTGGAATATAAACTCTCCAGTAGACAACTTTCTACGACATGAATATCCAGTGCAAATCACTGACTTTCACTTCGAAAACAAAGGCAGTTAAACGAAAAAGCTTTGTATAAAGTGTTTGTAATAAAAGGTTTGGCTGGGAATGGAAACAGAAAACAAAAAAGTACAATCGCAGAAAAGATTTGAGAGAAACTTTAGATTTGTTTGTTTCTCTCAAACATTCCCCAGGGTCCCTATCCATTTATCACGAGTCGTCTTTTACAATTTTCAGAAATTCAATAGTTCATTAATATGTGCCAGTTAAAATGCGCACCTGGACTTGTCCAAGTACAGGTATTTAATTTGGTAGTGATATAGACTACTTCCGACATAGAGTTGCAACAAGTCACTGTATAGCGTAAGTTCATAATGACCATCCCTGTTTCAGATTTGAGACATCACCGTGCATCGCCCACACATGAAAGGGGGTAAGCTTTTTTTGGGGAGAGGTGGGGCTGAAGACGATTCATAGGTATTAGGATGATGACAACGATAAAGTACCGTTACCACTCCTGGCAACGTTTGCATAGTAATTCAACGAGTAAGAAAAGAACAAATCTTGGTCACAAGCAGGAAATTCGTATTTAAAACAGCCTGCACACTGGCAATTTCAAATTTTCGCTAAAATGAGATTGTTTGGACATCGTACAAATTTCATAGTTTCGGCCGCTCTATTTACGTCACTTCAAGTCTATGACTATACTACTACTACTACTATTTCCTGTTGCACCCACTGGTGCTTAGGGCAGCAACAAAGGATCTCCAGCCCTGTCTGTCCTGGGCCATCTTTGCGAGAGTTCCCCATGAGTGATTGAAGGATTTCATCTCTGCCTCGATTGTTCTCCGCCAGGTTGCCTTGGGTCTGCCTCGCTTGCGCCGTCCCTCCGGTGTCCACTGAAGTGCTGTTTCGGTTATAGAATTTGCTTCCTTTCGCAGCACGTGTCCAAGCCATCTCCATCGTCTCTTCGTGATGATGTTGGCTATTTCTTCTTGCTTGCATCGCCTTAGTAGTTCCTGATTAGAAATCTTGTTTGGCCAAAAGATGCGGAGAATCCTACGAAGACATGTGGTGTGGAAGGAAGACAACTTGGCGAGGTCACCTTCTGCCATTCGCCAACACTCTGATCCATACAAGAGTGTGGATAGGACACAGCTTTGGTACAGTCTGATCTTGGTGTTGATGCCGTATTGTGTCGATTTCCAGATGTTGCTCATACTTTGAAAGACAGCCCTTGCATTTCCCAGCCTACTTTGGATGTCCTCCTTTGTGCCACCCTCTGGTCTGATAATGCTACCAAGGTATTTAAATTTGTCCGTCGTGGTGAGGTTCTTGTCATCTACTTGCACTGGTGCTGGAGTGTCTACATTTAGGGTCATAATCTCTGTCTTCTTCTGGCTAATCCGAAGGCCTACTTTGCATCCAAAATTATGTAGTCTCTGCGTCTTATCTTGCATGTGTTGGTGACTATGTGACAATAGCGCAAGGTCATCCGCAAAGTCCAAATCCTCTAGGTTGTCGAAGAGTGTCCATCTGATGCCTCTTGGTGCATCCTCTGTAGTTTTCCGCATAATCCAGTCGATTACGAGGTTAAACAAAATTGTTGACATCACACATCCTTGCCGTACACCAGTTTTCACTTCAAAGGATGCATCACTGTTTCCGACACTGCAACTGAAGTTCTTGTAAAAGCTTTTGATGAGTTCAACAAGCTTGCTGGGAATCCCATAGTGCCGAAGAATGCGCCATATACTCTCTCTGTGGATGCTGTCGAAGGCCTTTTCGAAGTCAACGAAGTTCACATAGAGCTGCCTTTGCCATTCTGAACACTGTTCTATGATGTTTCGGAGTGTGAAGATCTGGTCAATGCATCCTTTCCCCTTTCGGAATCCGGCCTGTTCCTTTCTCAGTGTCTTGTCCACAGCATCTGACATACGTTGCACAATGATCTTGGCAAGGATTTTGCTGGGTATAGAAAGGAGAGTGATACCACGCCAGTTGTTGCAATCGCTGAGTGCTCCTTTCTTGGGTATTTTCACTATTCTGCCTTCATTCCAGCTCTTTGGTACTGCTTCTGCTTCCCAGATAGCTGTGAACAGTGGCTGAAGGATGGTGGCTGACTGATCCGGATCTGCTTTGAACAGTTCTGCAGTCAAGTTGTCTTTTCCTGGGGCTTTGCTGTTTTTTAGGCTCTTTATTGCTGCCACTATCTCTTCTTTCTTTGGTGGATCTATGTTGATGTCAAGGTCTTCAGCAGCATCTTGTATTATTATTCTATCTTCAGGTGGTGGCCGGTTTAGTAATTCCTGAAAGTGCTCTGTCCAGCGTGTATCCTGTTCTCGTTCTGTAGTCAGTAGTTTCCCATTCTTGTCTTTGATTGGAACACTTGGTCTTCCACCGTACTTGCCACAAATGCGCTTAGTGATCTTGTGGAGCTTACCCTGTTCTCCTCTTGCTGCTGCCTCCTCCGCATCTGCCGCTAGCTGTTCCATGGCTTCTCGTTTATCTTTCTTTACTAGTCTCTTCACTTTCTTATTTAACTCTGTGTAGCTATGTTGGTACCTCTCTTTCAGCCTTTCCGATTTCACTTGTAGGAGTTTCTTTTTCATGACTTTCCTCTCCTCGATCACATCCCATGTTCTTTGTTGGATCCACTTCTTGCTTTTCCCTTTCTCATTAAATCCAAGGCAGGCTACACTGCTCTCTGTGTACACTGTAGTTACTCTTTTCCACTCTGAATCGATTCCTCTTTCTTTAGGGTTGTTCTTATCAGACTCTCGTAGAGCCTGGAATCGGTTCTTGACTTGTATGTTGAAGGCATTTCTAACACTTGCATCTCTCAGTTTCTGAATATTAAGGTGTCTTTGCTTTGATGTCTTGATTCCGGTCTTGTTCAGTTTAATTTTGATAAGTGCTGCCACTAGATGGTGGTCGCTGGCTACGTCAGCTCCTCTTTTCACTTTCACATCTAGAAGGGATCGTCTCCACATACCGTTGATCATCAAATGGTCTATTTGGTTCTTGTCTCTTCCATTTGGAGAATTCCATGTGAGTTTGTGAATTTCTCTGTGTGTGAAAAGGGTCCCTCCGATGACTAAGTTGTTCAAGGCACAAAAATCCACAAGCCTTTCTCCATTGTCATTCCTTGTTCCAGTTCCATGTTTTCCCATTACTCTTTCATAATTTATATCATCTTTACCTACCTTAGCATTGAGGTCTCCCATGACAATGATGAGATCATGCCGTGGCGTCATGTCCATTTCCCCCTGGAGTTGTTCATAAAAGTCGTCTTTGTCTGTGTTGTCGTTTTCGTTGGTTGGTGCATAACATTGGATGACAGTGATGTTTGTGTGTCGTCCTTTCATCCTCATCCTCATCAGTCTGCTATTGACTGGTTTCCACTCCAACAAGCATTTGTCCAGTCCTTTCTTTAGGATGATGGCTACTCCTTCATGATGTTGGTCATCCTCTCTTCCAGAGTAGAGAACGGTTTCTCCAGTGGATGTTTTGATCCTTCCAGATCCAGTCCATCTGCTCTCACTTACACCCAGGATGTGTAGGTTGTAGCGCCTCATCTCTGATGTTACTTGTGCTAACTTACCCGATTCATACATTGTTCTAACATTCCAGTATCCAATCCTGGTCTTGGTTTTGGCGGTGTTCAGTTCCTCCTTCATCCTGCTAGCAGTTTCCTTTCGGCTTTCACTACTTGCATTCATACGAGTCGCGAGGTACTCAGAAGGTCCATCACATCCAGAACGTTGGTTTTTCCATGTTGCTGTTTCCGTAACGATTTTTGTTTCTCCAAGTAAGGTCACCCCAACAAGGATTTCAGGGTAGGGTTGTTGGCCCTACGCCCAACCCCCGAACCTGGAGGGCCGGTCTGTTCAATCTTGTCTGGTCCTTCCCCCATGACCTGTCCAGCTTGCTTAAAGCTATCAGGGGCACGAGGCCTCCGCTGGCTTAGCTCCTGGGATCACTGGGACACGCAAGCCACTCCTCCACGTCAAGGCATGAACAATTGGAGCAGTCTATGACTATAAAATAGATATAATCGGTTTGGCACATTTACCTCGATTCAGTGAAAAAAAAAAAACAACAGAAAAAAATGATTTTCTCCATTTTCACAAAGAAGGAACAATCACTTTTTGCACTGAACCGACGATTTCATTTTCAAAATCAATCTTATAATATTTCTCTGAAAAAGTTTTCCAAAACATCCAGCAGTAGTTCCGTAGACCATCGTTTCAAAAGCTGGGCGTTCAATCTTAGCAATAGCAATAACATCAGCAACAACATTCTTTAGCGAGCATGCAGGGCGAATCCACAAAAACCGCAGGGCAATTATGTGCTATCTCAGTTAAAGGGGTATTCTATTTCAAAGGGGCATTCTATTTCAAACTTGTATGTCAAGGTAACACAAACAAGTATTAGAAAAAGTCGGCAAAAACAAAACAGGTGTAAATTTTCGAAATGTCTTCAAACAAATGAATTCATTTTCTCGGCCCTACTCTCTAAACTGCTTTCGAAAAGCTTGTTTATTTGCAGTGAAAATCTTGAATCATGTTGAATTATGTCTCGGGTGGAAAGTACTAACACAGAATTCATCTCTTGTCTGTCAACCAGAAATTGCCGACCAGAGAAAGGTCAATAACAACAGCAACACCCAAACAGATGTGGTAGTGACAGAGGGAAAATGAAGGCCCGGCCCGGCAGTGCAAATGATGACCGAAAACCAGAAATACGGTCAAGTAAAGTAGGCCGTCACTACAGCAATGATGTTGTTGAGGTATATCAATCTTCGTGTTCGTGTAGTAGTAGCTGCTGCCGTTGGTGGTGATGGGAGTAATAATGATGATGTTGGAAGATTTCAGTGATTGTTCCACCATTATTTACCCCTCATTCAAGCATTGCTAAGCTAAAGCTATAAATGTGTAAACTTTTATTTCACCCCGTGCTCCACAGTTGGAGTCTTCAGACTTCAGAGATTCTTTGAACTTTTCTGACTCTCCAGTTTTCTCTGTCTCCAGTTGCGGCAAAGGTTCTCACTATCTCCACTAAATTCTGCCCTCATTTTCTGATAACTGAATCTCCACTGTTGGGCAATGTCAGTTTGGCTAATTCTTCATGCACGTTTTCCACTGCACGTAATTAATATTATCCCTTCATCTGAACAGTCGTTTATTCATTTCTCATATTGGGTGGGCAGTTTTTGTGTTGCTGCTGGGGGTGGGGGGGAGTAATTTTATTGTTGTTATAATTTTCCTCTGATTTATGCTTTCCTTACTTCCTTCGTTCTGTCAGCCAGTCAGCGACGCCGAGTGTGTATGTATCTACCGGAAACTAAATATATTTGATGGTTGTGGACTGAAGTAATCTCTACATGCACAACTTCTAAATCACTTCAGAAACCAGATTTTGCTACCACCACATTACAAACAACCTTCACTCTCCACTATCCTACAATCTACATTCGTTACCGATATGTTTCGCAAATGCAATGTCTTCATGTAAAATATTTTTCTTTCATTTTTCCCTTCTATAACACATTAGCTCATCCTATGGAAGGCATGTTGGCTATAGTGGAATCCGTTGCTTAGTACTAGGCTGTCAACTGCATAACAACTTAAGAGTTTAAATAAAAATATCCACGTGCCCGTTATTTTTCCTGTCCTAGTGATATTTCAAGATTTGAACTGTCACATATTTCCAAGGTTACCTACCAGCAGTCTCTGTGAATAAAAAAAAAGAAAAAAGGAGGAAATTAAATAAATATGAAATGACGTCTGAACTGACATTAAGCTCTATAACCACAACCAGTACGACTCCTAGCATAAGGTTTTTGACCGACGTTCGTCAGCAGAACTCGTCTTAAAAAAATCTGGGTCGTGGCACGAATGCTGTAGATTGCTATGTCACCGTGACTATATGCGGCGGTTTTCAACATTGTTTGCTATGAGCCTTTATCTGTATTGCCTAGCTCAATAAACGCAATAGCTAATGTCAATATTTAAATTAATGTGTGCAGCACTTCCCGTTTATAAGAAGTCCAGTTACGCCAAAGCCGCTTGTGATTGAAAAGAAAATGGAGAAACTACGTTTCACAATGAAAGGAAATAAATTTTTCAGGCTATTTTAAGACTTTGGAGTGCAGTGTTGTACACTTTTTGAAGACCGTTGAGGTATCAAGAACATTTGTATTTGTATTTGTATTTGTATACTTCTTTAATCCCATTTGGGAAATTTGCCTTTGTGCCGTTGCAGTCCAGTTATAACTGGAGCAGGCACGTCGTCGCCACAGTGCAGCGCCGGTCGGCGTTTTTTTTTTTTTTTTTTGTGTGGGGGGTGGGGGAGATGAGGGGGGAGGGGGAGGGCCTGGTAGAGATGAGTTTTAATTTAATTTTGCCCGGGCAGCGGCCTGTTCGGCCTGCTCTTTACGATTTCCAACTGCCAAGGTATCTTTAACGTGCGCAACGTGCACACGGGCCCTCCGAATTTTTCGTCCTTATCCGAGAAGACTAGGTACTCGATCCTACATAACCCCCAGCTTGACGTGTAGCATATCTATAAACTTTGATGACTTTGCAATACGTGGTTACCAACAGCAATGCACTCTAATTTTCTGATTAAAAAAAAAAATTGTATTAACGTCATAGAAATGCCCGGATACGCTCGCTGCAACTGATCCGCCAGTGCTGATCATGAACGTGATTCAGTATACCCAGCACGCTACGTTATCTTGTTGACATTTTGCATTTGCGAAAAGAAATGTATGTCCGCTAAGGTATGCTGAACACCTACCCACATATCATATATATATATATTACGTAACAAGCGCCGCCGGTAATCAGTGATTGCACATCTTGCCGCAGGTACCTTCAAATCTACGTCTCACTGACACATTTGCACGTTGTATGAGCAACAGATTGTATCAACAGGGGACTGAGACATTTTAGAAACTGAAGCTCCAAGTCTAACCTACCGACAAACTCCATAATTGTTTGAATTCACAGTTTTAAAAATGACACACAACGGCGTAGAAAGTTGTAAGCTCCAGCAATGTCATCACATCAATTCTTTGCTGTGCTGAGCAGCCATCTACAACTGGGTCACAGATAGCTTGCACGTTAATTTTGCCCTCAGTTGAGCTGTATATTTCTTTCAAACCAATTCTTTATCCTATAATTCAAGTTTGTTGGAAATTTCTTATCTTCAAGTTTTATTGCTATACCGTCAAGATAATATTCTAAACCTCTGCGCAATTATAAGTTCGGTGAAATTTTGGATCCATGAATCGCCACTTCCTGGTATTCGTAGAGAACTGAACGCTGTAACCACAAGGTTTTTTGTTGTTGTTGTTGTTTTTCGAGAGACTCTTGACACCGTAAAATTACTGTTTGAAAATGTGCTAAAAGTAAGAACAAAAGAGTTTTTGGTTTTTTTCCACTCTGGCACGAACACGACAAAAGATTAAAGTTAACATCATTGGTTTCATTAGTTATTCCCACTAGTTCCTGCATTTCTCTAAAGACATATCGAATTTGTCACAATGAAGTAGAAAACAGAATATTCTACATATTGGGCATACATAGACAGCATAACCACTTCATCTTTCAAACTGTCACGAGTTTTCTCAAAGACAGACAATAGAAAGGCTAAGAATCTATTCCGTACTGCGCTTAGATCACTCGTGATAGGGAGGACTAAAAGCTTATGCCAGTGTAAATTTATGCAGTATTTTCGCGTTAGATTTTCAGTTGGGAAATTTGACTGATCCAGTTATGAAATTCAAACTACATCAAGGTACCCCGAAAGCCGTGAAAGGCGCAACATGACCGTCATCGTGCTGACGTGTAGTTAAACCAAACTCAACCATAAACTTACCTTACAAAGTCCACTCGATTATGTAGTTCATGTGGCTCTTGCAGCAAACCTTGTTATAGCTATCACTATCACACATAAATATAATGGACAAGGTCACTTCAAAAGAATTGAAGCGCTTCAAAAATGTATGAAACCAAAACTTTATAAGCTATTAATACTCACCATGCATAGTATTGTACAGAAACTACTGAAGTTTATTGCAGCAATTCACGGATGTTTTGATGTTTTTTACCCCTACTCGCAGGGCATCCTGCCTCATTCATTCACTCAAGGTTGCTACCCGCTGACAGTTGGAGTAACGGTGCAACAGGTGACGTGCTATTCTTTTGTTAAGTACTTGTTGGTCACTGGGGTGCAATCGACCACCTTATTGGCGTGTTGCCAAACCAGCGACCTGGCTTAATTTTATTATGTTATTGGAGCCTAAACTTCAGTTTAATAGTTTCTCTACTCTCTATTACATCTTTGCATGGTGAGTGTTAACATTTCATATAGTGTTGCTTTCATATATTTTTGAAACTATTTCTTTTGCAGTAAAACCTGGATTTTATCTGTCCCTCTCCTTCTCCGCCACGTCTGCTTTATAATAATGTATTTTCGATGAGCCACATTTCAAAATAACTGTCTCCTCCTCGCAAACTTCTTTCTATTTTTTTCCTCACCCCCCTCCCACCCCCACATCCGCCCTTTCCCCATTTACAGCCTATATTTCTCTCCTTCCCATGTTTACATACAACTTAACCCTCTTGGTTAACGCTGGTCTTCAGCATTCCATATCTGAAACACTACATCAGAATCGAAATAATGTTCTATAATTGGAACATTTCTGAATTTATAAACAAAATAAATGATTTTCTATGATGAATATTTACATTTCTGAATTCGTTTGACCATTTTAAATTGGTTTCCTAAGATTCAGAATTTTCTCTCTGTTGCGTTGGCTAAGTGAATAAAATTAATGTCTAGGCATTTGAAGGTTAACGTTAAAATCTCGGTCAGAACCCGTTGGTGAGGCATCTGTTTATCTATACTTTTAGTTGCTATTCAACATAAGTGAATTTTAGGAAAAGTAAAAAAAATTATAACTGCATTGCAAAAGGGCAGTGGTTTTTATCAGTGAGCCGGGTCTTATAAGACCCTATCACCATCATACGGGTTAAGTATCTATCTTTCGCAACAATCGCTCTTTCCTCTCTCTCTCTCTCTCTCTCTTCCCTAGGTTCGTTCCTTTCATTCTCCAACTGTGACCACCAAAACGGCAACAAAAGCTCGTTTTAAGTGCATGCAAAGTTATTTAAATGTAATACAGTTAAGACCAGCCAGCTAAATCCCTGCCTGAGCATGGCACACCGATGACTCCATGCCTGCTGTTTACTTGCTGCTTTCACAGCTATCCCGTGAAGTCAATAAATGTTTCTTGAAGCATTACATTTTATATTTTATGCACTGGCGCAACTACAAGAAAGTCACGGGGGGGGGGGTGGGACGAGAAGACCGCAGGTTGGGTCTTGCAAAAAACTCGATCTTTCTTACGATTATATTATTATTATTATTATTATTATCATCATTTTTTATTATTATTATTATTATTATTATATTATCATTATTGTTATTACTGTGCGATGAAAGCCAGGCCACAAGGAAAAAATAGAATATACGCAACACTTAAGCCTTAAAGTGATCGATTTATTGAACTCTTGCCTCCGTATGTTGATGAATTAATTTGCAGTTTAGAAAACTTATTATGCTCTTCTGAATAGTGCAGCTTTGCTTTTCACCATTCACCAGCTAAGAGAGAAAGAAAGAATAATTATAATTGCCACAGGGAGAGAGAGCGATGGGCGAAGAGAGAGAGAGAGAGAGAAGAGAGAGAGAGAGAGAGAGAGAGAGAGAGAGAGAGAGAGAGAGAGAGAGAGAGAGAGAGAGAGAGAGAGAGAGGTTGGAGAAACACCGGGATAAGATAAAGATCACATTGTGCTAGGAAAAGCAAGACGATAGACAGAATATAAGAGAACGAAAGGACAGAAGGGTAGGGGGGGCAGAGAAAGAGAGAGAGAGAGAGAGAGAGAGAGAGCGAGAGAGAGAGAGAGTTGTTACTATTTCAATGTAAAACGCTTTTGGGTCCAATTTCTCGGTGGCAGGCGCTGTTAAAGGACCATATTATTACTACATTCAGGAAAACAACATCATCAACAACAACTGACAGACAAGCAGTGAAAGAGGAGCAGTGATGAACAGCAACAGCAATGAAGGTTTGACGCTACAGCTGAGATTGGGCACAATGTCGTGCTGGAACAGCTGTGACAAAATAATAATAGCGTTGGGTCTGTGACCGACTCACTCACACACACACACACACACACAAGCTGACAGACAGGGGGGGGGGGAGAGGGGAGGAGGGCTGAGGACCGGGGGAGGGGGGGGGATTGGGGGAGGGGGGGGGATGCCAGCTAACACACTCGTCACAACATGCCGGGGAGTTCAATAGCTCGGCATGACCCAGTCAAGGCCTTGGCGCGTGCTGCTTGACATTTGCATGAGGGGGCGACATAAGTAGGTACTTATCTCTAATTAGAAAAAACCAAGCTGAATCTGCAAAATAATGATAATAATTACGTTTGCTGATAATTATACTATAATGGAGCTAAGTGTGAAATTTCTGCCCTCCAAGGCCCTTTTTGGGAGGGCTCCAAAACTCTGGAAGCATTCTCATCGCCTATAATTCGACTTATTGTGATGTAAGGGGATCATATAAAAATGCTGCAAACTCTGGGTAATTTGTTTATTTTGCATAATTCACACGTAAAATTCGCAACAAATACTTCCGACTCCATGCTTTTAGAACAGGGACATGCTAGTATGATCTATTTTTAGTACCGGCAGTTTCCCTCACCGTTCATTAGCTGAGGGAAACAAATTGTGGATTAACGAAAACATGGATAGCCTGTAAACTTTAGCGAAAAAGGGTAAACAAACTCCAGAGTTGGCGCGGAATCCGGGTCGATACTGATTCTGTCACTGTATTTCTTTGACTGTGGAAGGAAATTTACTTTGTGTACTAGACCTAGCTCATTATGAGTAATAAAGATATTTCTCCCGGGCAGGGCCGGGTAACTCACCTAGTAATAATAAAAATACTCATTTCGACCAGGTTCTTCGGACCACGTGGTTAGACCAATCTGGCTGATCTTTGGGGACCGTAGTCTGATTACAAAACCGAGAAGAAAAAACAAAACTGGGTTGTATTCACTGTTCAACTATAGCTCTAGCTTATAATGTACAATACCACCCGAGTTACAGAATACGGAGACGAACCCTTCCATCTTCCACTACAGGTCTACGAATTGCTAGCGTATTTAAATCAGAGAGTATAGATGTATAGAGAGGTTTCACTATTGGTCGATTTGCACTGTGAGACACGGGAGGCTCCGCGAAACCGCTGTCAGCATGGAGCGGAAAGTAGGTCGCTGCGGTAAACAATACCTGTTTGTACATTTCCACGGAGCGTAGGAACTTACTAACGGCTCTAGATAGTTTCAGTCAGCCCCAAAATATGAACAAACCACAGTAAACAGATATGCACACTATCTTTGGTAAAGAAGGTCTCTTTCAATTCTTCAATTTCTTGTTTACCGCAGCCATCTAGTTTCGCGATTTAGCCGAAGTGAGATCTCTCTATAAATGTATATATATTCTCTGGTACTACTATCTTTCGTTCAAATATGAAGGAGTGTGGTGTGAATTCTTGCTTTGTTGACATCGATGATGTTCGTGCAATTGATTTGGTCGCTGCATCCCGTGTCTGGAATACCACTGTCCCCTCACGACGGCATTTAAAAACTTTCCTCTGATCAAGTGAATAATTCAAACGGATAAACAGACTCATCCCAGAAGTCAAACTTCACTTCAAAGAAAAGAGGTGAAGCTGAAAGCCTCTGTTATGTCGGCGTTCGCCTGAAAACTTTTAGGCCTAATTTCGAAGCACCCGGGCTGCCATGCGAGGAACGCAATGATTGGTCAAAATACAAAACCTGGGCAGAGGAACCTTTTCGGTCTGGTCTAAGCAATGTGTTGTTGTGACCATCTGGTCAGAAGGAATCACTCCGTAAATATTATCACATCGCCCCGACTTCTAATGGCAGTTTCTGCAGACTCTGCCATTATCCCAAACATAATTATGTCCCTAATTATTAATAAAACAATCAAACATCAACACTGCGACAAAATAAATAAAAATAATTTAAAATAAAAATAGAGGAGAAATAAATTGCTTGAACCCGAGACACAGAATACCGAGACGGACCATTCCTTCTTTCACTGTATTTCCACAACTTGCGCGCGTAAAAACATGGTGAATACTACTCACAGAGCTCTGTGGTACTAGTCGTTTTCATTCAATCATGAAGGTGTGTGGTGGGAATTGTTGCACTGCTGACATGGATGATACACCCGCAAGTCGACGGACGGAATTTGGCGGATTGAACCGTCTCGTTATCCTGTGTCTCGGCTTGAACTTATATTTTGATTCAACACTGTTTTTCCAGTGACCTAAACATTGCAATATTAATTTCTATTTTACTAATTAACAAGAACAATAACAATAATTCTAAAACTGCAAACAATAAATAAATAAATAAATAAATAAATAAATAAGTAAAGGTAATAAATCAATTAATTATAGACATATCGCTTCCAGAAACGAAGTTCCCCAACAAGTCAAAACTGTTCACACTAGGACCGAGGACAAAACCGTTTTGAACGCAGGCAGTAGCTACATTTTGTTGTTGTTGCTAGTTTTACAATACAAGACCAGGTCACAAAATATGTGTCTTGACTGCCCTCGAGGCGACCACTTGAGGATAATTATTATGATAGAAATCTCCCTTTGAAAAAGGAACGCGCAGTTAGAGTTTCCAGTCTGAAACTACGGAACGAGAAGAACGAAAAGTTTTATCATTAGAATCTTGCTGAAAATAAACTTATTCCTTGACATGTTATGCTCTCTTTTACTAAGGGGCTGAGGGCGTGGACGAGAGGGTGTGGGTGACATAACAAGTATGTCACACGTAGACAAAACACAGAGTGAGTAAGTTGATGTTGGAATAGATTGCCGTCGGGGGCCACCCACAAAGTACCTACGCTAGGCTTTGGCGATTTTACCCCCATCCCCACCCTTTCCTGTTAGGGAACGGGATTGAATGACACAGTTACTATATTTAGCTAGATTTACGTCATGGGACATTCGAACTGTTCAACGCGGCGGTTAAGCACAGTTATGGACTTTGTACACATTTTTCATGTGCAGTTGGATCTTTGTGCCTCGAATCGCCCTTACAAAGTCCACAACAACTGTTTCTTAACCACCGCGTTGAACAGTTCGAATGTCCCATGACGTCATCGGTAAATTTAAATTGAATAACTATGTCATTAAATCCCGTTCCCTATACTGTAAAGCTTGGCTTCAATTCCTCCTCCCCTCCCCCCAGCCCCTCAGTCCCTACCCCGTGTACGAGCGTACCACCATTAAATTATTGAACGTCCAAGATAAGACATTGACATTTTGAAGCTTTAAATGGTTAAATAGATAGCGCAGATTTGATTTCTGTATCTCCTACTAACCTATTTTGTTGAAAAACAATTCATAAATTACATATAACTAAAACCTAACATTTCCATTCCTCACGTAAACTGAAACATGTCCGTCCGTTTCACCCCCCCCCTCACCCCACATGTTTAGTTTCCATACACTGAATCAGACCGCCCCCCCCCCCCTCCTACAGTGTGTAGTTTTTGGATAGTACTATATGAAGACCACAGAGGAAGAACGTCAGTTGTCACAAAATGCGACTTCTGTGGTTACTTCCCTCAACCTTTAGCAAATATCTAAGTTTTGTTCCTCTCTTACTGACAACGGCCGCTGTCCCGCAATAGGAGCACATTTAGATAAAGCATCCTTTCTTCAACCCACGGAATTTCAAACTTTAAAATGAGAATTTCTCCAAAGCTTAATATTGTGACAACTGATGTTTTTCCCCCTGTATTCTTCATGCAAAGCTCCACTATTATAATATTTAGCATCCTTGGAGGTTTAATGAGCACCCAGGAAGCTTTTCATGGCTTCTTAAGTAGAGACTTCGTAGTGATCCCTAATGCACAGTGGGGATAATACATCCAATAGGCCTGTGCATAAGAATATTTTACATCACGAACAATCATCAGAATTAAAATTTGACTGGATATGACGTACTTTAGTTTCAGGGAACAGATGTTTGCAGCTCGGCAGATCCGATCAGAATTCTAGTACAATCGGACTGATATGTAACAATTTCTTGTTATTGTTTGAAAACAATTTTTAAAAAAAACAAACAGACTTTTTCTTGTCAGAATTCAAGCTCTCGTGTGGCACTCCAGCTTTTGTAATGTTTGTTTAATGCTGGAAAATGTCTGGTACGATCGCCTTCCCTCCTACCGATCTATTAACCCTTTCAGTACTGAAACAGCATTGCTGCTAACTCTTTACTGTTGCATCCATGACGGGTTTTATTCTTCCATTAGTAACTTTTAAATATAGATCATTAGCCTGATTAAGATTCATATTTACCATTGAAAATAACAAAAACGTGACTCTTAATATAGACTGGACTTGGGAAAATCTAGCTTTCACGGCGTCAGTATTCAAAGGGTTAAATCTGTCAAGCATTCCGCTTTTTCGGAGCACAATGTGACCTTTATCGTGTGGATTTGCTGTCTCCAAACTCAAACTCACACTTAAAGTCTTGCTTTAACTCATTCAGTGCCGAGGAGATTTCCACGACTATGCCAAGACCAAGAACGTTACATCCAATTCTGGTGTTATGTTGTTGTTGTTTTTTTTTGGTGGGGGTGGAGGTGGTACTACTGAAAAATAGCTGATGCCATGCTGATATGTTACTATTTATAGAGAAACTATGAAAGTTTGACTAACAGAACCTGTTCAACGAAACAATGATAAGGCCTGTTTATCTTCGACGGGCACAGCCCTGACAACCCATACTATCTAAATATAGAAGATTTGCACTGAATGAGTTAAAAAAAAAAACATGATGATAACAAAAATAAAGACGAGAAAAGCAATAACAGCGACAGTAAAAATGTTGAAAAACCTCACTATCGACGTCACCATGAAATTCTGAGCATACAACTCTAGGACAACACAGTAATGATGGCCATAGTACAGCGGGTCGAACTGACACCGTTGCGTAATACGAGTGGTAAAATAGGACGATCCCGGAAATTCAGAATCGACTTTGCACCGGGTACTGGACGCGCGTTGGGTTCGAGATCGATGGAATCGAAATCGACGTAAGAAAGATGAGAAGATGGATAGTTCGTGCCATGTTGGACAGAGGAGTTGGAAGATTAAACTTGTGACAGGATGGGCGACGGACAGGGCTAATTTCTGACGTTAGGTTATGTTAGCGTCGGTGGTTAACCCTTTAGCGCCCGGTGCACCATATTTGCAACTCTTAACATGGCCTTTTGTTGTTGTTGTTGTTTTGAGATACATTTTCTACTTAATCAATGACGGAGTGTTCATGATTTATTTCGATAATTTTTGCATTTTATTTGACTTGTGTACAATAGATTTGCCTCCAAGCCCCCGAGAGCAGGGAGCAATAAACCCCAAGTAAGCCCCCAGTAAACTTCCCGCAAAGGCCCCCAAATGTATGTAACAGGCATGTTTGTGATTTGATCATGAAATCGAGTAAAGAGTACGGGAAGACGGGACGGCGGTGAGAGAAGTGGAAGTGAGGGAGGAACACTATTCTTTTCATATTTCACTATCGTTAAATCTCACATTATAACTACTAGTAACTGCCGCATTCTTCGAATGGTCACACACACACAAAAAACACAACAACACCATCTCAGACACCGAAAGGAATCACCATAAAAACATTGATGCTGAGATGCGTAGAGTCAACCACAAAACTCAGCGATAGGACAGTACACAGTGCGCAGTGGTGCACACCGAGAAGTTTTCGGGAAGTGATGATGTCATGGGCTCATGCACTCGTGAAAATGAAGGACCGGAGGTAGTCAATTAGCGACACAAAGCAAGCTCAAAAAAATACTTCCCCACCATTTCATTCAAGTTTCCGTATCTAAAAAAGAAGCTTTTTCCGGGTGGAAATGAAGGAACATGTAACATTCCACGCAAATCCGAGCTGTGTGAGCGGCGCTGGGGCTTGTCAAAAATCGCGCGAATTTTTTTAATTATATAATAATAATAATAATAATAATAATAATAAAGATCATTTATATAGCGCATATCCAAAGATGCTCTATGCGCTTTACAAAACATGCAGAAACAGAACAAATCTCATTCCTAGCAATTGACAACACACACAAAGGCACACACACACACACAAACACTATCTCTCCCTCCTCTCTCTCTCTCTTTCTCTCTCTCTCTCTCCTTCTCACACACGCACAAAACACCAATACATATCAGACTACACATCAAAGTGTTTTCTGAAGAGATAGGTTTTCACTTCAGATCTAAAAAGTGCCTCGCTTTCTATGCTTCGAATATTTGGTGGTAAGGAGTTCCATACAGCTGGTGCGCATACAGAAAACGCTCTCTCTCCAAATTTTTTTGTTTTAGCAAATTTAGATTCTAGTGGTTTTTTATCAGAAGATTATATATAAGATTGCCACTAATGATAAAGATCATCTGTAAGAGAGAGATAAAATGAGAGAAAGAGAGAGAGAGAGAGACGGACAGACAGACAGACAGACAGAATAGACAGAATAGACAGACAGAATGAAGGAGAAAGGGAGAGACAGAACAAGAATGAACAATAACAGGCCAATATTGTTATCAAACCGTGTCTCTAATGCCCACAAGCGGACCTAATTATAGATTTGCTACACAAAATAATTTTTGTTGGACATTGCAACAAAACGAACAACCGAACGCATTGGTTGTTTGATTCAATGTTCAACAGGAGTTTTTCCAACTCCTACTTCTCCCACATATTATCTAAGTCTCAGATATCGCATGAGTCTTGATCTAATCTGACCACGTCATCAGCACGAGGAAAGGTCATTGATATTTCAGTGTTTCCACCAGTTACGAGAGCACTGTCGAGTCGTGATCTGACATTAGCGCCAAGACGATATTTTCAGAATGACGTGTGCGTCATAAATGACGTAGACAGCAGAAAAATGTAAACACAGCAGAATCCAGCATGCACCGGCACCACGCGAAATCATAACAAATGAACAAATTTAAGATCTTTTTTATCTGTTTTTAGCTGATCAAGCATTGATTATGAAATCTTTTACATTTCGTACGGATAAGTTTTTTTTTTTTCTCGATGTTTCAACCGGGACAGAAAGTTAAATTTAAGCATAATATCTATCCCTTTGGCTGTCTCGTTTTCCACTGCCCATCAGTTGATTCAACAATCTGGTTACCAATAGTGGTATTTCCAAATTATATTCTTTTTCTGTCAAACTTGCTATAATAATTTATTAACCGTCTCTGCTGAGTCAATTTTTTTTTCACGTTATAAGAGGGTAACTTTCCTCTTTCAGCCTCGAACTCAACTCAGTTTATTTATTGTTTTGTTTAGTCGGTTGAGCCAAATATGTCTCCGGTGTTCCAACTTTGTAAATAGAAACAAGGATGTATATTGACTGCTCTAATTACTTTTTACAATAATGTGTCTTTTTTTTAGAATGAACGGAATCAACATGGATTTTTTCGATCCCTGTCTGCTGGATTTTGGTTTGAAACTTTGCATGAGCTCATATTTCACTATAAATCTTATGGAAGATATTTTATTTGTTAGATTAGCCAGATTTTGAGTCTATTTCTCTGTCCTTTGTAGAAAAAATAATGATAATAAGACCCAATTATTATTTAAATTAAAAAAAAATATTTCAACAGCATTAAGCTGTGAGAAACGCTAAGTAAAAGTTGTTCAGGATTTATGCACTTTGGTGGGCAGAGTCCTATTTGCTGGGCATTGACAAATGGCCTTCCTATTCAAGGTGAAAACACATTTTAGAGTTATGCACTAGACTAATTTACTATGTAGTAAATAATTATGACTTTTAATGATTCGACCTACTTATTATCTTATCTTAGATCAATTACATTTTTATGTTCCAACAAACACGCCACTCTGTCGACTGAACAGTTTCACAAAAGCAATGGCTCATGAATTTTTACCGTTTTTTTTTTCTTTCTTTTCTGCCTTAGTTTTCCATAAATAGTTAATAAATAAGAATATAAAACAAAGGTTGAGTTTTACATATAAAACATTTCAATGGAGATTTCGAGTAAGAGGGGAAGAATATAATGACGGTGTATAGTTACTTGAATCACCCCGGACACAAAAGAACAGAGATAAAGAAATTTTGTGCATATGATTGTGTTATACAGTTTTACAATTGCAGGCCCTAAAATATCCGTTTGTTATGAATTTTTTTTTTAAACCTCAGCCACACAATACGGCAAGGAGTTGTTTATGTCAAGCTGTGCTGAACGTCGCGGTTAGGTAAACACAGTCATATCCTGATCAGGCAATGTTGAAGGGTTGGAATACGTTCGTTTCTGTAACACTATACATAAGTTTGTAAATGGAAGTGTATATCCGCACAACATGTTGTATTGATATGGACATTGCATATCCGCACAACGTTTACCAAAAGCGCTACTGGTGAAGGTTTGCTGAAATAAAACTTGGCATGGTGTTCACGAATTTAAAGTGACAACACATGGAATAGTCAGATGGACCTGGGGGCATGAAGGTCTAGTCAGTTTGTATCAATGGGCGGTAGTCAGATTGACTAATCAGGCGAAAAGGAGTTGGGGTAGCCATTGGTGATCGACGTACACTCAAGTATATTATTAGCGCAGATCACGAAATCTCCGAGCAGAAGTCGGATGGTTTTGCTACTAAGCCGATTCATATTTTTAAAAACGATGCAAATTAACAAGGTCAGTAATATAGTATTCCGGTATGTGTTCTACGCCATCGAATTGTGTGCGTTGTACAGATATGCACTGTCCAACATGTTGTACGGATATGCGCTTCCTTTGTAAATAGTATCCTTGCGTGCTGACAGAAAACAGACGAAATAGACATAACCTGGTAGATTTATTTTCTAATTTACAGCACTTTATCGTATCAAGAAAGTAAACATGGGGCAATGTTCTTAAAACTCTCGCATTTTAGTGAGGGTGAAAGGTGAATACAGAATAAAATATAGAATATGAAATAATTTACAGCAAGTAGCTTGACTGATGGGAGGAAAACATCATCAGCATACTCACTGAAGTCTGCAGTAACTAGATCTAGGTCACGTTATTTTGTGTATTTATAACGCAACTGGAACGGGGTGCAGTGGAGATTGTCAACATTATTCATGTTTTCTTTCAGAGCTTTAGGAAATTATTCTCTCTCTCTCTCTCTCTCTCTCTCTCTCTCTCTCTCTCTCTCTCTCTCTCTCTCTCTCTCTCTCTCTCTCTCTCTCTCTCTCTCCTGTGTGGGCGGTCTTCGGTCAGACCAAAGATGATACTAGATACAAGAAGATGAGACACTCTAAGAATAAACAAAGAAACAATTGCAAAAAACAACATAAATCTAAAGGAACGAGCAAGCTGAAGCAGATCTATTACAGAGATACCATCACCCAGAAATGAAACTAAAAATCAGATTAATCTTGGGCAGGGCCGGGGACCTCGGCCAGTATAAAGTATGTAACCATGCAAGGTATTGCCTCAGACACAGGATACGGAGACGGTTCAATTCGCCAAATTCCGTCCGTCGACTTGTGCGCGTATCATCCATATGACCAGTGAAGTGCAGCAATTCGCACCACACCCCTCCATAACTAAACGAAAAAAACCAGTATCACAGAGCTCTGTGAGTTGTACTCACCGTGTTTATACGTGCGCAAGCTGTGGACATAATATAGGCCCATTACGAATGACGCCACAGAGTGTTTTTGTTTTGTACTTCCGACACCTAAAATGGCGGGTGAATCAGCTGATGAGTATAACTTCGAGATATGTCTAAGCGGTTAAAACATAGATATAGTACACTAGATCGCCGACTCTCATTGGTCGCAGGAAAGGAAACCGACGCTTCCCAGGAAGTCCGGCCGCCATTGTTTAAGCCTGATAAACAGCAGACAGCGGACTCTTCCTGTGCAGTTTCACTTTCGTTTTTTTTTTTGACATTGTTATTGTTTCAAGATCGACTGCAAACTCCAGCTGACAATTTGAAAGGTAAGGAATCACAAGATATTTATTTGATTGGTTTTATTATCTTGTTTACCAAGAGTTTTAGTCTGTTTGTTGCAAAGTTAGTGAGGAACAGGCTCTCGTTCTGCTAGCAGTAGCAGCGCGTCATTGACCGCTACGATCTAGTCTAGATCTAGATTTATGTGGGTGCAATTAACCGAATACAGTGGGCCTGGCAAGATTTTTTATATAGACTAGATCTATATTATATGAGAATGGCTTTTTGATATTGTTTGTCAAAAGTTTGTGTTAGTTTATTGCAAATTTAATGAGGAACAGGCTCGCGTACCGCTTGCAGTCAATAGCGTGGCGTCATTGACCCAAGTACAGCAGTCAGCATCACTGTCTGCTATATAACGGTATTGATAACAGAACAGCTAGTGTGGTTTGGCTAATCAGATTTCGTTTCTTGAACTGCTTTCGTAACTTCTGTTTTGGCTGTGCAACTTATTATTCTCAGCCCGGACACCTGGCACAGTACATTAATGTCTGATGTCAATTGATGCTCAGTGATGAATATGAGTACTGAGGGGAAAAAAAGTTAAGAGAGGTGTGCTTACAATTACATTTGCTTTGGGTAGCTATGTAAGCAATTAAAAAGGCCCATTATGAAGAGCTAGCACAGTAGGTGATAGTGGCAAGGATGAAATTCATATGTGAAATAGACTTAATACTGATAGTGTAGCTGTTCCTCAGACAGTCAGTGTTAACTATGAAGATATATAGGCCTATTATATTTAAAAAAAAAAAATAGATCTAGAGTTTGTAAAACAGGACAAAAGACAAGTCTGTTGATCTGATAGTCTGCTAACCTTCTTGTCCCCTCCCTCTTTGGAGGCTGTTTGACGAGCTGCAGACTGTGGTCTTAATGTGAAAACCATTGTTGCAAATGGACTGCAGGCAAACATGAAAGCTGTAAAGATTTTGGGTTGTGAGATACGTGCAAGAAATCCAAAACCCTACTTTGTCAACCCTCATACTTCTTTCAGCAGCGAAAGAATTTACTTCATTTGTGATGCACCGCACATGTTGAAATTATTCAGATATCTGTTGGCAGAGTATGGGTGCATATACAGACAAAGACAAGAAATGCATTTCGTGGAAATTCATCCAAAATCTTCATTATCTTCAGAGTGATGACAGCCTGTACTTTGCAAACAAACTGCCAAGTCGACATATTCATTACAAAAATGTCAAGATGAAGGTAAACATTGCAGCACAACCCTGTCAGCATCGGTTGCTACAGCTTTAGACCACCTGAGAGATGACCTTCACCATCCGCAGTTCCAGGGATCGAACGAAACATGCCAATTTATCAGATGCATTGATGGGCTTTTTGACATACTGAATAGCAAAAACCCAATCATGAAGGGAACCAAAGCTCCTTTGTCTAATGAAAATAGAGACACCTGGGAGACCACCTTACAGGACTCTGTGGCATACCTTCTGTCCTTGCATGATGCAGCAGGAAAACCGCTACATCAAACCCTAAGGGGTCAGGCCGTCATAGGATTCATTGTGACAGCCACATCTACCCTAGGACTGGCCAGGGAGCTACTGGACAGAGGAGCTTTGCAGTACCTCCTCACCTACAAATTCTCACAAGATCACATTGAAACCTACTTCAGCAAGGTGAGACAAATTTCCACTGATTTTTATGACAAACATAATGATTCAGGGGAAAATCTCATTCATTTTCATGCCAGTTTCTAAATGTGTGGAATTCCTGATTCCATTAAATGAGCTAACTCTGATGATCTGTTTTACATAAATATTCTTTCTTTTTAAAATGTAAAATTAAGATAGCCTACATAAATTTACTTTCCATCTTCTTTTGTCACAAATATATAGAAAAGATTCGTTTTGAATGTCATCTGATTATCACTTGTAGATCTGTGACAATTGACATTGACAGACTGGGACGGTTTTGGCCTTGGGGAGGAGGGAGAAGGGGAGTTTGACTGTGAAAGAAACAGATTTTTGCCTCACATGCCAAAGATAACCAGATTTGATCTCAAGCACTGCACTGATTTTTTATACCTCTGATACTATGGTGGGTAGGACTGAACTCCAGGTTCTTTTTGGGATAGCAAAATTCAGAAGTCATGCACGCTCATTGTGGATATTAAGGTTGCCACATGTATTGTTTGCCATCTGGAAATTGAAAAGAGAATGCTGTTTGGACCATTGCTCAGGCAAATGTATCTATTCTACTCTATAGTAATCACTTGCAGAAAGTTGAAGATTTTATTGTTTAGAGAAAAATTTACCTGTATTTTATCGAATGGAAATGATTAATTTATTCATTTATTTCAGATTCGTCAAAGAAATGGGTGGAATAACAACCCAAATGCACAACAGTTTCGGGCTTCAGTTCGCACACTCATGATTCAGAATGATGTGAAAGCATCCGAGTATGCTAATTGCCTTCAACTGGATGGCACAGAGGAGTTGCAGTTGGACTGTTTTCTTTTGAAGGCACCGGCAAAACCCCAAAACCTGCCTGATTTCTCACAGGGTGACATGTTTGCTGCTGCGGTTGACAGGCTTGAGTCTACCTTTACACTCCCGGATAATGAGTGGAGATACTCATGCTTGACCTACACAGCAGGATTTGTGTGCGCACGTCTGATTCCAAAAATAAAATGTTCAGATTGCAGGGCTGCCTTGACATGTGCGGAAACTCCGGAAGATATTCGTTTCTCCTTCCTGAGGAGAAGAGATCAAGGCGGTCTTGTATGCCCTTCCGACGGTGTTGTGCAGCTTTTGTTGGCAACAGAAAAAGCATTCAGGGTTGTGATGCCTAGCCCAGATGTCATGCAGACCTTGCCACACAAGAAATTCATTGATGTCCAGATTCAAAACCTCATCCTCACATATGTAAAGGAGAAGTATTTTGATCTATTCCCATCTCTGCGGGATCATTTCTATGACCACGAGATGATTGTAGAGGAGGACCACATCACTAGCCTCATCAAAAGTGTGGCATCTTACTACTTGCGGATGAGACTCTTTAAGGCTGGCAAACTGCACCAACAGAGAATGATCCTTGGAGGCAAAGCAGCCAAGAGGATGAAACTGAACAAGTTGGTACTGTTTAGTGGACAGTAGTTTGTTTTTTTTTGTGCTGCTCCTCATCCCCGTCTTGGGATACATGAACACCGGTGGTGAATACAATTTTATGTATTTATTGTTTCTTGGTTCCTTGTTAAACCTGAATAGAAAATTACTCTATATGTGGACTTGCAATTTCTCTTGCGACCCGAGTTATTAGTGTTACAAAAGTGAATGTTTCATTTAACGTCCTCAAGAGATGTAGACTATCCTTACTGTGAAACATACGACAGCGTGTGGAGTTTGCTTTTTTAACAGGATGTATATGTGTTACCTCTCCTCCTTCCATCAAACTGCTTACTGATTTCCATCTTTCCTTCTGTACCTTTTCTTCTTTCTTTCAAGAAATACTGTGTCCCGTGTGTCGTCCCCATACATTCTTCACGTTTGGCTGATATTCAGTTGGATTAACTGATAATAAGGCTCTCTGTCTCATTCCTTTCTCCATTATTGAAATGTTGCTTTTTTTGACTGGGTGACTGTGGACATCAAAATGATGAGTCGCTATAGCTGGTCAAACCATTGTGTGTTTTAAACATCACTGTGCGTCGTTTTGTTTTGTTTTTTGGTGGGGCGAGGTGGGTTGTATAGCCCATTGAATGCATATGCGGTATGTTTTTTAATTGAATTCCGCCAAGATTAACATTGTAGATGTAGATAATTTTTTCAAAATTTATTTATTATTATTATTATTTTTTTTTGAAGGTCGATATACATAGCACTATGACAGTATAAAGCTGTCTCATAATGAGTTGTTTCAATGCTCAAAAACTTCTGAAGAGCATTTAGAACAGTGATTTGTATATTATTGTCTCGCAAACTCACACATGGTAAACCCCCCCCCTCCCCCCCCCCCCCCCGAAAACAAAAAACAACGCACGCCCGCAACATTACTGCTATACTCCTTGGCTGGCACGACTGTACAGCATCGGCGAGCTTCAGGCTTAGCGTAATGGCGGCCTCGTTTTCAATTCGTTGCGTGGGCCGCTGGCTGGCTCAGCGATCTAGTGTACTATATCTATGGGTTAAAATGCCTGCTGGTTGCATTGCAGTTGACTGTTATGACAGGGGTGGAAAGGATGGATTCAAGCTGGTCAGATTCCCTACCATCCGTGTAAACAAAAGAAAGGAAGTGAAATAATTGACCGAACGTCTCCCATGTGCCATTGTTTACTGTAGTGAACTTTATTTTTTAGCTCGCCGCTGATTAGTTCGCGACGCCTGAAGTGCTCGCAGTGCAAATCAGTTAACGAATCAAAATCAATGCTACCATCGCCATGGTTATGCGTCAGTCCTGACAACTAAAATGGCCGTTATTCGCAATGGGCCTATAGTGAAAGAAGGAATGGTCCGTCTCGATATTCTGTGTCTCGGGTATTGCTCTTTGATAGTTTGTCATATTTCTGAGCTTTAGCATAAAACTGTTTCGTAAATCATTGCATTTCGGGCCACTGAGACCTAAGGCAAGAGGTATCTGTAATGTTGTGGCATATGTTTATAGAGTTCATACACACACACACACACACACACACACACACACACAGACACACACTTTACTTGGCATCACTTGCTGTAACACTCATGTCAGTGAAAGCGCTCACTCACAATCTCAGGTTCATCGTCGCGTGCGCGGGGTTAGAATTTATACTACTCACATCCAAGCGCAGGTAGGTCAGGCTCACAATAGATCGCTACATGACGAGGGTAAGTATTGTGTGGAGAGTGAATGGCGCAAGAATGCTGATAGAAGGCGTTTTGCTTGGGTAAAATGTTGTGCATAAGATGGTTATGGGGACAAGGTGGTCTAGAGGCAATGTGCTCGCCTCTCATGCCAAGGGTCCTGGGTTCAAAACCCGGGCAGTGCAGGCATGTTGGAAATTGGGATTTTTCTCATATTTTCAAGTCCCTGATCCTATAGGGGGGGGGGGGGTAGGATCGAGTACCTAGTCTTCTCGGAAAAGGACGAACAATTCGGAGGGCCCGTGTGCACGTTGCGCAGGTTAGAGACACCTTGGCAGTTGGAAATCGTAAAGAGCAGGCCAAACAGGCCGCTGCCCAGGCAAAATGGAAATTAATAGATTAAAATTTATCCATATCATCCCCCTACCAGCAACAACAAAATTTATTATTCATTTATATATTATTATTAATAAACATTCAAATATTATTTGAGTTGTGCATTGTGAACTGTTGTGAGTTGTGAACTGCGCCTAACAGGCTGCGTTGCAATTAATTTGCTCTGAGATAGAGAGAGGTAGAGAGAGAGAGAGAGAATGAGCGAGACAGGGAGAGAGAAAGAAGCAGTGTAGTGTGTTGAGCATTTTAAATGGATATGCGCTATATAAATGCCATCCATTATTATTGTTCCATTATGGGCAATATGTTATAGGTTCAGAGGTGTTGAATAACGGTGGTTTCAGGGGCGTGGCCTTGCAGGGTTTAGGAAAGCACTGCTGGCAACAGGGGCTAAGCGTGGCCCTCTGCAGAGGGTAATCAGAATTTAAGCTAGTAAGATCCTCATAATAGGACGTATCGCTACATCATATGTACATAATTATAAATGCAGCGACTAAAACAATGAAACGGTTGCTAGGCACTGCAAAAATCTGAAGAGCGGACTATTCTTGTCAACAGGACAGGAATGCAGCAATTTACAAGCCAAACTAATCTGAAAAACTATTCATTCATACTAACAGACTTATAAACGCATATTTTTCACCCATTTTTTAAAATATAATTTGAACAGCACGTTTTCATTGTCATATTCATAGCCAGAGATTTTGTTATTCTACCATCTCATAAAGTTTCTCGGAAAGGACCCATTAACATTAGATGGTAAATGGCATCTCTGTGACACAACAATGTGTAGCGATTTCGGAGAAGTGGATATCTGCCGTTGCGGTTTAGGTTCGAGCGACCTATCAAGTGAATTGATGTTCTTAATACGTTCGACTGATTTTCATCACAGTTAGATCTAGATCTAGACTATAATAATTATCATTCTTTGATAGCTCTTGCTGTGCGTAGTGTAAATTATTCTTAGATTACCTCAAACAAAAACAAAAAAAGATCCACACAAACTCTTTCACTCTACTCTTTACCTTTCGATTGGGATGAAAACGACCGCATAGTGAAAAACCTGCATAATTACGTAAAATCAGGTCAAACCTTGATTACAAACTTAAATTTTTTCCCTCACTATTTTGCTGTCTGCGGCGCCGCTTTGAAGAAAACAGGCTATGCTCAAGCTCGCTTCTGGGTGTAGTCAAGTCTTCTTCGCCTTTGTTAATCACTGATTTTGGACCAGTTCATATGGTGTAAGTCCCTACAAAGATGCCTTTCGGTGAGGGGTGTTAGACTATAACAACAAACCCAAAATAGCAACGTAGAATAGAATGCTGAACTGACTAAATGGACTTGGAGTTGGGCTCGATCTGAAAAGCGTAGTAATTCTAGAATTAATATTCGAAGGGTAATCACTGATTATTTGATTATGAGGAAGCCTCGCCCCTGGCTGGCAAACACTTGGACTGCAATGCTGTGCAACTGAGAGTTTTATGATGATTACTAGATACATGAACAGATAGATGGATGGGTGGCCCTGACGGAATGACTGAGAAGCGGATGGATGGGTAGATGGGCGGATGGATGGATGAATGTATGGATGGATGAATGGATGGATGAATGGGTGGATGGATGGATGGATGGATGGGTGCATGGATGCATGGATAGATGGACGGATGGATGGATTAATGGGTGGATCGATGGATGGACGGATGGACAGATGAATGGATAGCAGAAATGTAGACTGAGAGATGTAAAAACAGACAGACAGGCAGACAGACAGACAGATAGATAGATAGATAGATAGATAGATAGATAGATAGATAGATAGATAGATAGATAGATAGATAGATAGATAGATAGATAGATAGATAGATTCATTCATCCATCCATCCATCCATTCATCCATCCATCTATCCATCCATCCATCTATCCATCCATTCATCCACCCATCCATCGATCCAGCCACCCATTGATCCATCCATCCATCCATCCATTAATCCATCCATCCATCTCACCAACGGTAACAATAAACACAAAGACTGATGCACGAATGAAGTAAAGCTTGTGCAACATACGGCCAAAATTTGGTACGTCAGAAACAGTTGCTCAAACAAACAGTTGTATAGCACAGTGCACAGTGCACGGCTGACTTAGATCTTCCTGAACATGACAAAACCAACCAAGAATGCATGACATCTCATTGTGCAGTGCCCGTGTGTTGTCCAAGGGCAACAGGCGGGGATGATCTGTGTGTTAAACAGACCAACATTTACACATTTTCGTAACAACTGAAATGTCACGATTCTGCCTACGGGCAGTCTATAAGTTGGCTCTACTTTGGCAATATTTGATACGCCTTCCCTTTCTTGTACTCTTCCCAAACACTTGTCTCAACCCCCATTGAAGCTTTCAGCAGTGAGTGGCGTATGTCCATGAGTGGTGTATGTCCATGAGTGGTGTATGTCATGAGTGGTGTATGTCCATGAGTGGTGTATGTCATGATTGGTGTATGTCCATGAGTGATGTATGTCCATGAGTGGTGTATGTCATGAGTGGTGTATGTCCATGAGTGGTGTATGTCCATGAGTGGTGTATGTCCATGAGTGGTGTATGTCCATGAGTGGTGTATGTCATGAGTGGTGTATGTCCATGAGTGGTGTATGTCATGAGTGGTGTATGTCCATGATAAGCCCTTGATATTCTAAAGTTTAAGTGTCATCTTACACAGACTATCAGGCTGTTTCATTAGCAATGTGTCTGACTTACGTTTAATTCAACGACGTACTTGGCTTTTTGTTTCTTTTTAAACAAACAGACAAACAAGCAATCATTACTGTAACTGAAAAGCATAGGCACCCATCCACGAATCCCACTCTCCCCAAATCTCCATGTACCATGTAGGTTAATCATATACTGGAGGCAATCTTCCCCCCCCCCCCACCCCCAGCAGCAGCACCAAATCATCTCCAAGCCAGAGCGTACATACGTTATGGATGGCCCCCTTTCGGGTTTGCCTCAGCAAAGTATTATATAATATTATGAACCCCAACGAATGAAACACTAGTTTGTCAAACTAGCTATTTCTCGTTATCATGATTGTGTGCTCTGCGCTAACATTGCTCGCTCACCCTCGGGTAACAGGTTGTGCAACACTACAGTTTCACAGTTAATGAGTGAGAATTATGATGTAATTGTAATAACGATTCTCCACAATCGTTTACTGAGTACCGTACATTTTGCTGTTGTTGCCATTTTATGGTTCTTACTTTCATGTCAGATCTTTCATAATTCAGAGTCCCTAACAATTTTTACGAATTATTCAGAGGACATAAGGTAATTAATGCCAAGTCTTAAAAAGTGTTTTCACTCAAAATAAAGTATACAAAATAATGATAAAAAACTGATATGTTTCAGACTTGAGATTTCACCCCTAACAGTCCAATATGGCAAGATGTTAATTTCACAACGTAAACAATTGTGCAGGTAACACATTTTGTTGGCTGTGAAACCCATACAGGACTTAAGCCCAGAGTGTTACTCTTTACAAACAGAAAAAATAAGTAATGAATATCAAAATAACGTCATTGAAATAACTCAACAATCAAACTGTTGCCATGTGCAAACAAATTACCAGCCTCGGCATGCTGTCAACTTCCCGGTACTTAAAGGCATCGGCTTTCAGTGATATTAATAATAGTAAATCATACAGCTTTCATACCCGGATTCAATATTCTGAAAACGGTGTAAACAAAATTATTCGGTGAGTGAAATCTTTCACAAAAACGACATCAGTGAACAACAACGACAACGACAACAACAACAACAACAAGAGCCTGTGGTTCTTTTAAAATCTCGTTAAGTTTAGAAGAAACTGAAAAATGTTTCTTTTTCACTCGACAGAACTTTGGACCACAAACATGCTATTCAAAGCGCTGAGTCGAACGTTTAATTTTGTTTTTTCTTATTTTATAAATTAGAACTAAAATTTATCAGGAGTATCACGTTAAAACCTCGTAAGTTCCACGTAATTAAACAGACTAAACAACAGCCAGCGTCACGCACGACTACAAACATGAAACGCAACTGAAGGACAAAGACCCTCGCTCGTTACAGAAATGTCTCGTTGCTGGACCAATAAAATGATTATAAAAACGACAAAAATCTGTGCTAGCGGAATGAAAGAAGAAGGAAACCTCAGAACAAACCAAGCTGGTGAGGAGAGGAAGACGGGTCAGTGAAAGGCAAGTAAAACATTGATAAAAAGCATCGCTGAGAACGTTAGATCCGGTTCACCTGACATATTTGCACATAAAACTTAAGTAAACTGGAGACAAGCTGTCGCTAACGTATGAGTTGTGGCAATGAAATTATGTCAGGATGTAAAGTAGACCAGAAACATAGTGAAATCACAAGAAAAAAGTAGTTTGTATGTTTAGATCTCTAAGCGATAAAGGAGGCATTGACATGATAGATACATTCAATGATCATAACCAGAGGACAGTTAAAAACACAAGGTAACAAATGCGATAACAGATAAAATACGATTATCATAACCAGAAGATAGTTAAAAAGACAAGATAACAAATACACTAATAGATAAAACACCATGATCATAACCTGAAAACCGTTAAAAACACAAGGTAACAAACACATGTAGATAAAATGGAATGATCATAACCAAAAGACAGTTAAAACGACAAGGAAACAAATACACTAATAGACAAAACACCATGATCGTAATCAAAAGGCCGATAGAAAGACGAGGCAACAAACACACTTTTAGATAAAACAATTATCAGTAACAACAACAAAAATGCTAAGAAGCGAGGTAACTTAACACACGAACTGAAAAACGCCCTCTCTGAAATAAAACAATTATATAAACATACCTGATTGGAAGGATGCCGACAATTAACACTGACAGGTGCAATACTGCTAGGTTTTACCGCACTAACTTAGCAACCGCGACAACGGTTTAAACCTACAAAAGATTGTTTACTTCCTGAAACGCAAGGACACAGTGACACGCAAGAACGCCATCGTCTTCTGAAAAGGTACAAAATCCAAATGATACGAAACAATAGCACTAAAATATGATAACAACCGACGGCACAAGAAACATCGACAAAATAAAGATTGCCGGGAAGTAAATCACAAAAATTCGTCCAGTTCAGTGTATATTATTATTACCTACATCCTGCTATGCTCAAGAAGACGGACAAACTTTCTCATTACTAAAACGTGTATGTTTATGACGCCGTGGAAACACACTCGAGCGCCGCACTGTGCACGCCTTGCCAGACATTTTGCATTGATAAGTGTCAGGCCCTACCTTTCTCTCCTTGCACTGCAAATCTTGGCGGTCCGGGTTCATGTACCGCGGGCTGTGATCCATGAGTAGCTCCGTCACTCTCTGTCTGCCTGCCAACCAGTACTCGCCATACCCTGGCCTACATTTTACCTCATGTCCTGACACATTTATAAATATAACTGTTTTTTCAGGCAATGACTCAACTTCAGTTACCCCTACCCCCTTCCCCCGTCCGTCTACTGCTATTCCCCCCACCCCCTCTCAAACCACCGCCCCCCCCCCTTTCCCCAGCTCGTTTTTATTTCTGAAACGTCTTTATAATTAAACTGATTCCAATTCGGCGACTTTTCCCACCCCCCCCCCACCCCCCACCCCTTTCTCCAATGTCGCCGCCCTTTATTTGGAAGCCATCATTAAAATCAACTTCGATGCATAACATAACCCTTTGTCTCAAGTTCACATCCTTGAAACTGACCTGATATTGTATGTGTTTTCTCTTCCAACCAGTGACGGACCAAACGGGAGAGCGAGGAGTGCCACCTCTCCCCATTAGCACGTTCTTCAAAACTGGCACCTTTTCATAATTCTTTTTTTTAATAATGTATCTTCCTTGTGTTTTGATCTAAGTGCAAAATAACAGTGATGTACTTCCTTTAAAATGGTACCTTCCTTGGGTTTTGAGTTTAAGTACAAAATAAAAATCTGGGACGAATGTAGAATTATCTGGTACGTAGCCCGGCCCATTTGTTTTAATTTGTGATGGGATCTGAGAAACCGCGCCACATCGCCAAATTTTGACATGTTTGTTTTAATGCATTTTTCCATTCTATATATGTCTGTGAGCATACAGAACTTTAAATTTTTCAAATATCTTATCTAGAACCTGAGATAATGCAGTTTAAAGACAAAAAACATGAAAATGCGAAAATGAGAAAATCGAGTTTAAAGTTTTCATATAGTTTATTTTGCGTTTCTACACAAACAATGCATACATTAGTGTTTTTCTGTACTTAAACACCATCATACATCATATTGTTGAATGACTAAAATGGAATTTGGCATATTTTATGCTAGAAACCTAACTTGAGAATCAGGCGCCGCCTCTGTCTTCCAACTCTCCACTGACCGTCTTGTTGGACACCGGGTTGACATGACCAACGCCTGAACACGCTACTGCCCCTTTGATTCTATACATTTCTACCTGTCCCTCCATCAGTCTTAGTCAGTTCCATCCTATTACAGAGTGCTTTTTCAATAGACGCATCTGCTTGCTGATGTCACTACAACTCCGATTGAATTTTCTTGCTTTAAAATCAGATGCCCGTATGAACTAGTAATTCTTCGATATTAATTTGTCTGGAACTCTGATGTTTCTGTCTGAGTTTTACATCATTCGTTAGATTAATTGTACCACACTCAACAGTAAATAATTGCACCAAACCGTCTAACTTTGTCTTAATTGTCACCACCATCTAACTGTGTCATGTCACGGTGACAAAAAGAAACAGGAAATGTGTTGGGGGACCATTCATTATAATAATTATACGCACGGTCAATTATTTTTGCGATTTCGTTAACAGCCAAAATCTTGAGAGTTTGAGTTCGAGTCCTAGGAAGAAGGATACATTAAAAATGTTGATTGCTTTCTTTGTCCCAACAGAGCTTCTCATAATTCCCCATTTTAGTCAATATTTTTGTTCATCAGCGAAAACGTTTGCAGCCCTTTCCTGATTTGTGTTCTTTTACGAACGCGTAGTATTATACAATTATAGTAATCAGTTCTAATTTCAGACTGATCGTAAATTTCAGTGTAAATATCGATAAGAAAACCCACCACCATCACCACCATCAAAAACAACAACAACAAAAAATGACAATAAAACAGTACTAATTTATAGAAAACTGTAGAATGTTCTGACTTCAAATAACGGCCTGACCAGTTGACCATCCAAGCAAAAAAAAAATAAATAAAATCCTTCTCACATCCCAATTTTCTTTATACATTCCCGTCAGCTCAAACAATGTCTACATCAGAAAAGACGTGTATTGTAGATCTCCAGACTGTAGGCAGATCACACAGTGGCAGAGGATTTGGATTTTAAAAATGTCCAGGTCATTTCCATAAATACGAAAATAACAAGTTCAATACGCTGTCAGGACACTGCCCCCCCCCCCCAAATCCCATCCCACTTCTTCCCTCCTCAATCTCCCCCTCCCTCTCTTTATAGAACGAAAGGGTGATAAAATAACGATATAACCATTCTACGAAGAAACCAAGTATTTTACATTAACGATACAATTTTGTTTGCAATACAAAATCAAATCTTTAGCTAACCTGATTACCAGCTGAAGACTGGAATAACAGTCTAGCTCATGATACAAGAAATATTTGTCAATACATCTCCTTGATCTCGACAATCTTGACAAAACCGTATTTACCTAGAACATAATTTTACGGGAGATACAAAAACATTTCACGCTGCACCCAGCATTATTTTTTATTCAATTTCCGTTTTTGGGAGTTTGAGTTTGAGTTTAGGAAAAGCGAGTAAACTCGATAACGGGGTCACATTGTGCCAGGAAAAACCAAGACGACAGAGAGATGATAGCTGAACAATAGGACAGGAAACCCTTTCGTTTCTTGAGATTATACTAAACTGTAGTTGTAAAAAAATTTAATCCAGATAGAAATATATATATATAGAGACCACATTAAAAATTTCATGGCTGTAAAATGATAAAACGTGAAATTTACTTACACCAAAGCCACTACAATTGATAAGATGAGAAAGCTCGTGCTTTTAGCGTGCACAGATTTCGCACCGCCACCTGGCGGCAAACGCGCGCAAGTCATGAAAAGTGCCGTATTTTGCAACGCCAAATAGGGAAAATATTGAATTTTGTTCACTGTTCAACTATAATATAGGCCTTGATCGACGCCACGTATTGTCGAATTATAACCTCAATATCTGTGGGAAAACTCTGGCTATTTTTTCTTTTTTTTGGTCGCAGTAGCGCTGTCACAATTTTGCATCATAAATTTACCATTATATCAAGCATTCTGTTCATGCTTTGCGTCATAGGCGCCGCCCCCGTTCAGCGCGCAGATGGTGTGCGCGGTCCTTTTAGTGGCGCGAAGAAGACAGTATCTCATCTTATCGTTTCTGGTATCTCTGCTTACACTGCGGCATACTGTCATTTTCCGGAACACGGCATAACATATCAGTATCATCATCAAATTTGATCTTCCTCATTTCTCTACTCGACGCGGTGACACAAAAGGCAGTACGACCAGACAAAAATGCGGCAGACTAAGTCTTGTCTCACAGAACCGGCATCGTTATTCAACGTAATTTCCTTCAATGTCCAGCTGACCTGGCCGAGGAACCAAGAAAAGGATTTGATAGAGATACTCGGATTTTGCTTTGCAGAACACATGAAGCTAGTTAGCACTGGGCTGCTCATAATGGATACCAAAAACGAACTTCACCGACACAATACTGACATAACACGTAAATAGTCCATTCAAATTTGAAATCGAATGTTTCATATTGGATTTATACAAGTCAAGGCTGTATAAATTGAAAAATGAAGCATCAGCACCACCACTACCATCACCACTATTACCACCACCATCACCACCACCACCACCACCACCATTATCACCATCACCATCATCACCACTACCATCACCACCACCACCACCATCATCACCACCACCATCTCCACCACCATTATCACCATCACCATCATCACCACCATCACACCACCACCACCACCACCATCACCACCACCATTATCACCATCATCACCACATCATCACCACCATCAGCAGCACCACCACCACCACAACCAACAACAACAACAAGAACAACTTATGATCACACAAACACACACACAGACACACACAAAGAGAGAGAGAAAGGGATACAGACAGAGGGAGGCGAGAAAAAGAAAGAAAGAAGAGGGGAGAACGAGAGCGAGAAAGAAAGAGAGAGAGAGAGAGACAAAGTGAGAGGGCGAGAGAAAGTGATGGGAGAGAACGAGAGTGTGAGGAGAGAGAAACAGAGAGTGGGGAGAGAGAGGGAGAGCGACAGTAAGGAGAAAGAGTGTGTGAGAGAGAGAAACGAAAAAGAAAGAGAGAATGCGGAGGGAGAGAAAGAGTGAGTGGGGAGAGACGGAGTGTGGGGCGAAAGAAAGTGAGTGTATGTGTGTGTGAGAGAGAGTGGTAAATGAGTACAAACATCTGAATCGCGGCCAATCATGTGTCATCTATTTCCATGGCGATCACGCTCATCAGCTCATCGCCACCTTAGTTCTAGTTTGTTCTCTCTCCATTTTCTGAAAAATTGGAGATCTTTTAGTATGGAAAAGAGGTATAACAACTGCACACTTTAACACTTGTTTAATGCATTGTGGAACTTATCAAGCTGTTTCACGGTTCCGATTTATTCTAGCTCGTTATAATACTACAGCCGCAAACGTTTAACGTCGAATTTCTCAGTTGTGCAAAAAGTGGAGGTGGAACAAACAAGAACGAAAGTCGCGTTACAGCAACTTGGCAAACCATGTCGTCCGAGATGTAAAACGTCTTCAAAAATAGACTGTCGGGGAGCAAATTCGATTTTCTTATGAATTTGATGAGCAGACCAAACTTTAAGCAAGAAGAGAAACAAAGTCATAATTCATGTTTTCTATCTGCTTGAATGACTAGGTACCGCTAATCCGTCTCTCTTATTGGATCAGCGTGTCCGTTCCATGTGTGACTTAATCCGTTTACATGTCAACCAGCTTGGCGTTATTTTGTCCATTGGTGATCAGCTGAATTGCCCGTTTCTTCAAGCGTCTGATTAGATCTGTCATTTGACTAAAGTTAAGTATGGACACGGGCAAACTTGTGTACAAAAATCATCATAGGAATTCTCATGCGTCCCTTTTGTCGTTATTTATCTAACGGAGGCAGTGAGTCGTCGATCATTAAATATTTCTAGGTTTAATGAAACTAATATCTTACATAATAAGCTAATATACACTGTATTCAGATTATTACCTGGCCTTGTGTCTGACAACGAGGTCAGAGCCGAGGACAAAATGTCACCTAGGGCAACGTGTTCAATGTTTTATAACTGTAAAAGTACAGAAAAACAGGAAACTATAAGAAGGATGGGGTGGGGGTGGGACTGGGGGCGGGGGGGGGGGGGGGAGAGGAGTTACCTCAGCAATCGGAACCAGTACAGCTGTCCTCATGTGAACAGTGCTGTCAATAGCCCCAGATTGCAGAGTATTGGCTTATTAAACGGTTTCTCAGATATTCGTGTATCACTGGAGCTGTAAAACATACCTTCCGTTTTCTTACTTCAATATCTGATGGTCATATTCAAAAGTAACATTTATTTTGTTGACTGCCATACCACAATCATTTGTGGCAGGGAGTAGTCACGATAATATTTTACAATCTACCCTTGATGTTCATTTCAGGACACCTGTTCACGTAAAGATATCCCAAACGTTCTATATGCTAAATTATAAGAATGAGCACTCAGCAGAATGATTATAACAACAGTATCAGCTGAGCACTCGTAGCGGTATCAACCTAACTGGACTGCTGGAGTTATGGACAATTCGCATGGTATCACGGGAAATATCGCGCATTTAAACTATATCGTCCTACGTTCTACGCAAGGCTAGGCGCGCACATGCTACTTGTTGCTGTATGCGTTCGTGTCTTCAGTTTAAGTCCATATTGATACTGCAATGTGCCCGTGTTTGGCATGACAATGTGTGCACAACTCCATTCATGCGCCTAAATTAAAAAAAAATCACTACGCGAATGCACAGATACTGCAACGAAACAAAGTCGCACGAACGCCTAGCATGGAAAATGGTTATAATCATATTTCAGGCTATTGACTTTATGGTACTGACGTGCAGCGTTTGACCTGGACGATGTCAATATTCTAGGATTGACCTAATTTTGTCATCCGAAGTGTCTGGGTCTCTAGATGAGTGGGTCAGATTTCTGTCTGGGAGGCTGGTAAAAATGCACACACAGAAAGGGGGTGGGGGAGGGGATAAAACCCGAGCAAGGGGGGGGGGTAGGATGGGGTGGTGTTGTCAAGAGGACAGATACGTGCGCTCATCACAGTGAAACGGCAAAAAGAAGGGGTTCCCGCGAATTAGAAAAAAAGCAAGAGAGTGAGAGAGAGAGAAGGGAGAGAGTGAAAGAGGGAGAGAGAAAGAGAAAGAACAGAGAGGTGAGTAAGAAAGAGAGAGAAAGAAAGAAAGAAAGAGGAGGGGGAGAAAGAGAAAGAAAGAGAGAAAGTAGAGAGAGAAAGCGAGAGAGAGAGAAGAGAGAATGTGTGTAAGAGAGAGAGAAAGAAGAGAGAGACAGTGTATGTGTGAGAGAGACAGAGGGACGGAAAGAGAGGGAGAGAGAGAGAGAAGAAGAAGAAGAAGAAAATAGGGAAGTCTGAAGTAATCTGGTATGTAGAACTCAGACTACATAAAATTAGCGTTTGAGAGGGAGGGGAGAGCAAGGAGAGAGCTGACTCTGCAGAGATGTAGTGTACACACTGTAACTTTCGGCTTTTGCCATGCATCAACCCTAGAAAACATTAAGTCAAGCACAGCTGGTGTTAGGAGACCGTGGTGTACTTACAAAACCACATAGAGAAAATACTGAGTTGTTTTCACTTCTCATCAATAGCATACTGTGTAAAGCACGGACATCCCCTATCAAAAGCATTATGTCATTTGATGCCGCGCCAGTTGAGACACCTGTCTACAGGCACACGTGTGGACGTCAGACCTCAAAACCGCAGCATCCACCATCTGTTTGAAGGCGAACGGCAACATCGACAACAAGATGTTAGACGATATCTGGGCCAGTGAAGTGGAATCGTCTTAATTAACCTGGACTACATCAGTGCAGCCAAGATATCTATCTCCAAGATACAGTAGACCGGTATACTATGTCTTGGTATTAGGCGTCACCAGGAAACTCACAGCTGTCTACAAAATTTAATTAGGTGAATGTATGCAAATGAACCTGTATGAAAGAATTGAAAACGTGACAGACAGCAGGTATGCCTGCGGGAGATGTTATGCTAAGCCAGGCCAGACACAGTCAGATGCTGCCAGCAAAATGTACGCGAAAGAAAACATGGCAGAAGCTGACTGTGTCTGACCGGGCTTAGTATGATGGGGTCTTCCCGGATTTACTAAGGGAATATAGGAAATTATGGTGCGCACTTCTTGTCTGCCAGCATCTGTGCCTGACCGGGCTTAGTGTGATACCCCTTCCCCCCTTAGGCAGATATCATACTACGCCCGGACAGACACAGCCAGATTACTGCCAGCAAAATGTGCACCAAAGTAATAATGACAGATGCTGACTGTCTCTGACCGAGCTTAGAATGACAGGATCTTCTCGGTTTCACTAAAGAAATATAGGAAATTATGGTGTGCACTTCAAGTCTGCCAGCATCTGACTGTGCCTGACAGGGCTTCATGTGATACCTCCCTTAGCAGTCTCATTTTACCGGAATCTAAACTCTGTTCAGTTCGATCACTAGAACGACTGTGTTTTCTTGCCACATCTGTAGCGGAGCTGCTGGGTAAAGAACCAGTGGCCCCGTGGAGGGATGGAGACTGGGAGGAGAAACGAGTACACAATAGTGCTATTTGTGTTGTCGTTCCTACGTCATCAAAAGTCGTTGAAAATTCAGGAATTCATCGAATGTTAACGAACATCTTCTTTGTCTGACAATGGTACTCCTAAATATAAAGTCGGCATTGTATCCGAAACAAAACAAAAACAACAGAAAACAAATGAAGCAGAACAAAACAAGCAAAACGGTTGGTGAAACTCAAAGCCACGCATGGTTTACGCTCTACGAATGAACAAAAGTAACGCAGTGACATGACCCTTCGGGCACATTTTTTCTCCACAAATGACGTCACTGCTGATATTTCTGGACTATTTTCAATTGTCCCTTTCTGTTTACACCAAACATTTACCGTAGAGTTATAAATTGTTAAATATAGCCACACCGGCCGGTACTTTCCAGATGGCCGGGGAGGCGCGTGTTCTCTGACATAATCTTATTCCATGTTTAATTAACGGTGGACGCGATGGTTACAACGCTGTATAAACGTTTCTCCAGGCCATATTGACTTTTAGCATTGTCGAACCCTGGGGGAATGTTTGGATATCTGACAGTTTGTAAGGACAGAATAATTATGTGGGCCTACTTCACCGTCTCACTTCTTGCTTGTTCCAACTCCGCTTTTTGCACAACTGACAAAATCGACGTTAAACGTTTTCCCCTTTAATCATTACAAGGTGTCAGAATAAATCGGAACTGTGGAGCAGCTTGATAATTGCCATAATGCATTTCAACCAAGTGTCAAAGTGTGCATTTGTGATATCTCATCTACATAGTAAAAGATCTCCAGTTTTTCAGAAAATGGAGATAGAAGAAATCAGAACTTAAGTCACGATTTGACTTTTAAAACAGAACAAGATCTTGAGAACTACTTGGGAAGATCTTGGCATCTCCAGGACCCCAGCCTATGGCTATTGGCTCTATCGTCAGAAATGCACAGTTTTCTTACCTCACAACGGGATATGCCGCGCCGATAATCTGTATTTCATTTAACCAGGTATATCGTCACCTTAGATATAATAATTATTGGATCACAGATGGGTTACTAGACCAATGCCAGTCAAGGGTGTACAACCCTTGCAGTAGATTAGCATAATGTGCAGCTTCGTTGGCTTTACATAAATTTGTTGAAATTGCATTTTCCTTTGAAGAAGGTGCAATATTGTCACCTCTTTATATCGTAAAGAGAAAGAGCAAAAGAGAGAGGGAGAGAGAGAGATAGAGAGATAGATAGAGAGAGAGAGAGAGAGAGAGAGGGAGAGAGAGAGAGAGAGAGAGAGAGAGAGGGGGGGGAGAGAGAGATTGTGAGAGAGTGTATAAGAGAAAGAAAAGGAAGAGAAAGAGAGAGAGAGAGAGAGAAAGACGGAGAATTCTGAGATGTCTCCATCAAATCAAGACGCGTCGTGTATATATATATATATTATCACATAAACATGCATGTACAATACAACAGTAACCTCCAGTTACAATGTATTACAGACATTTTATAAAACTTTATCTTTCCTTCACAACCTGGATTCCAGAGGGTCAACTGCTGGACCAACTGCGCGACCACCAACTAACACTTGTCCACTGGACAATCGGGTGTTAATGAGAAATTAATTAATCTAAATTACGTTGTCTACAACCACACAATCCCCCCCCCCCCACAAAAAAATAATTAAAAAATCGTATTAGTTCAAACAAAACAAATTAAATTTCTTGGACGTTCAGGCTAACTGCAATAATAGAGATCTATGCGGAATTACCTATAAGAGAAAGTGATGGTTATATAAGAGAAAGTGATGGTTATATAAGAGAAAGTGATGGTTATATAAGAGAAAGTGATGGTTCCGGAGCTGAATATTATTGTTTTCTGAACTTATCACTCACGATTTTCTGGACGGAAAAATCATTTTGGAGTGGTATCTTCGAGAAACTTGTATGTGCACCAAAATTTGTCGGGTGCGTTGCCACATTGTTGTATGTGCATTTTTGCCTTTTCAAGAAAATGAGGATTGAAGTTTGGTCGGCAAAAGAGCTAAAACGCTTAAAACATTACGTCACATTCACATCTCTAAAAGTTTTTATCCGATTGGAAGGACACTTATACAGCATGGAGTTAGGAGTGAGAGACCCAGTTTCATGACAAAACCTCAAAGTCGGCAAAATGTCGCATACAACAATATGGCAAACACCCCTTGATATACCACTCATTCTTTTTTAATAACAACTGGCCGACTATATCAGGAATGATTATGGCGATCAAATAAGCAGTTTTCTTCACGAACGCAAGAGAATCACTGTGCACCTGCCAGGGATCAGTGCCAAAGGTAGAACAGTTACGAATTTACACCTGCACATCAATCTTTTACACCTTCAGCGTACGTTTCTATAAATAGCTTCAAATCATGAGCGCGGCCTAAATACACTGAAACCTGGGCTGATGAAGTACGTTACAAATAGCATTGATCGACCTGTTTCTTTGTGAGTAATCAATCGGTTTGTTAAATATCGCACAGGATTCGGCCTCGCCACCTGTAATGAACTGGATGCTTTGGATAGATGTATAATAAAGACTGCGATGTGGGCTGGGCAATTTAGTCCACAGTTAATGTACTTTCTATTGATCAGTGTTATCATCAGTGTCGTCATTAATTGAACTCTACCTAATAAGGGGTGGGACGAATGCCCTGCTGGTAACCCCTGCTTAAAGGGCAAGCTCTCTTTTTTCAAGTGTGCTAAGAGTTCACAGTGATAAAGAGATATCTTTCTAATATAGGCTTAATATTCTCTACTGTCCAGAAAACAAATAAAAATATAACGTTATCTACACCGGTGGTTATTCGCGTTTCAAAATCGATCCTCCCCTCCCTCCACCCCGCCGTTCGTACGGCTTATTTTCTCTACATCATTAAACCCGTTTATTTTTTCAAAACTGCACACCTAACAACATATACAGGGCAACTCAACAGAATTAATGAAATATCATAAACACCACAGCAAATCTGTGGGGTCGCAGCAAAGACAATATGTGGCACAAAAACCCCACATCAAAACAGTTGTATGTTGCAAAGCTTTTCTAACACGAGGCTTTGCTGCATAGAAATGTTTGCTTTTTGCCACATTTTGTCAGTAGAATTAGGCAGCGGAGATTGAACTGAACGGCAGTAGATATGATAATACAGAAATTGCCATAAGGAAAACAGAAATGACATGCTACCTTCAAATGACCAATATTATTGTCGAGCACTATACATGCATTTCTTACCAACCCTGGTATTCTCACAGTGAAATCCCAAAATTCCCCCAGGTAAAAGCCACAGATCCACACCTTTATCAATATCAGTTAATTGGGAATAAAACAGTTATCGAACAGCACCTGAGAATGTTATGACAAATAACGTTGATATTGTGACTCACCCTCACTTCCAACGCCAGCCAACACATTTCCCAATCTGATACAGCGCAAACAGAAAACACGACTGACGCCCCAAAATCGATGAATTACAACATTGTGGGGAACAAAAAGCTTGTACAACAAAACGGATCAAGGCTGTGAACTTTAGCCATGTTACAACCTGATCGTCCTCATACCGAGACGTGGATCATTTCCCTTGTCCTACAGGATGACAAATTCGCTCGGGGTTGGAAAAGACGCGCTGCTGGCGATCGATAGGGAATACATGGGAACATTTAGGTATCACAAATTGGGAACAAATTTACATGATAGATCATACAGTGCGAGTGTTACGAAATCAAAGGATGACAGGCGACGAGATACAAAGAAAACAGTTACACAGTCACTCGGTGGTAATGAGTCTCCTAAAATCACACGCAAATATGACCAGCATGACTCAATAGTTTTTTTTCTTTTATTTACTTTTTTTTTTAATCTCTCGGTAATTCCTCTCACATTACAAACACAGACATTTAATTACTGTATTAAGTAGGGTTTACAGACAATCGGCTGAAATAACATTTGATGATTTTTTAGGAGACAGACTGGACCATTTGAAGCCTGTTTTAAACGTGGAGCATCTCCAGCTGCAGACAGTCAAGCCATCACTTAATTGAAAACGTCCATCATTCCCCAGGGGACGATGACCATTTCAGGCACACGTGTGGACATCAGACCACAAAACCGCCGCATCTACTATATGTGTGAAGGCGAACGACAACAACGACAACAAGATGTTAGACGCGATCTGGGCCAATGAAGTGGAATTGTCCAGTGCAACATTGTCTTAACCTGGACTACATCAGTACAGGCGAGATGACCTAGATCTCCTCAGCCAGATGGATCAATTCAGTCTGGTTGTAGAAGGGCCTGGTGATATAAAACCTTAGCGCGCGCTCGTGACCTTAAAATGGACAGAAATGGCGTTGCATCTAGGGGGCAACATCAACATTACTCACACACAGACCATGTGGACGAGATACGTACCAAATGCTGGAGCGTATGTCAATGCAATCAGCTCTGCACATTTCTCGTACTCGCTGCAAATCCGACACACAGAAGAACAAGCGTAGATTTTTCCCAGTCCTAATTAGAAATCCAGAGGCAGCCGAAAGTACTAGGAGAGAATGAGAGAAAGACAGACATCATGACAAAACTGGAGCGACACACGAGAGGTTTTGGCTGGGAGAGATGGCACAACGCGGCAGCTCCAGCGACAGCGGCAAAACAATAGAGCGAGCTGCCGTTAGTAGGGAGGGTTTGCGCGAGAATGCTCGATGGTTATCGATTTGGGTGGATGTGGATAATGGAGTGCGCGTGCAGCATGGGCGGACTCACTTCAGCCTGGATGGAGAGGGAACGACTACACTCTTTGACGCTCTCGCCACCGTAAACATTAACACGATTGCGCCTATCTTGGGAGAGCGAGAAGAAAGACTGAGCGTGGTCTCAGGATTCGAAATCAGGACCGTTGATAGACATCATAAATTTGTCCGGAGAACGTTCACCAAATAATCTCACATCTTTGGGTTATACACGTTAAAACTGGCACTGTCGTTGAACGTGTTTTAAAACGTGTAGCTGGATGACAAGGAACATCCTATAACATGGTTAGTCATTTGTGACATATCATTATCAGGGGCCTCGCCCGACAGCTCAGGGGAACTTTGTTGGAAAGATCCGCAGTTCGGTCCAATTTCCAGAGGACACGGACGAGATAGTTGGCGAAAACAGAGCTGTCGATATTATTATATGTATACGTGGATTTATGCTATCTCATTCAACCGTTCAGCCAAAAATATTTGTGAACATTTGAAGAGATGCCCAGAAAGGTTTAATTTTTTTTAACGCATGTATTCTGGGCGGTGGCAAATAAAACAAGGAATCAAGAAATAACGGACGGGATTTTACATGAACGGGTGAATCTCTATGGTGTCTGATCAAAATCAACCTATATTCATACAAAGTCTCTGGACGTCTCATGGTTCTATGATATTGTCAAGAGTTGGTCTGGCGATAAAAAAAGGCAAAGATAACCTTTCTAGTGACCCTAAATTCAAAGCTCCAAATAGACAAGTACAATGTCCAGCTTGTTAGAGAGTCATTGCAGAATAGCATTGTTTGATGACTGCCTGATTAACTTCTACATTTGGCATAATTATGAGTATCAAAAGGCAGCTTCCATAACTTCGGGTGTAGGGAAAAGAACTAACTGCATATTGAAACGGAAAGAGAAACTTTCTTAATTTTCTGGGGTATTTCGTCCAAAGAGGCCTAAATACGACGACAAACATTGAAATCGATCGTCCTATGGTCTATTTTAAATCTTGGACTTCAAGTACAAAGGACGCAGATACTGTGGCTAAAAATTGCTCATATATGTAATACATGGATCAGCCTATGCACTTCTACACATACCACGAGCCAAAACGCTTTTGGAGGAGACAGTAATTAGAACGGTTTGACACTTCCACTCGACAGGCCTGAAAAACAATCACGAGAGATTCCTGTTTTTGACTGACATGAAAAAGACATGAGGTGGCTGGAAGCAAAAAGTTATTGTAGGCTCAAGATTTGTCAAAAGTCTCAATTCAAAGACAGTGTGGTTCACACGTTTTAATACTTCCACCCTGCACTTCTTAATAAAAAACCATGAAAATTTCGGCCTTTGCCCTGAAAGGCCAAAAATGCAGTGGCTGCAAGCAAATGGATGAAAGTTCAAAATTTCGGAAAAAGCCATGCACCAAGCAACTATTGCTAAAAATTTTGAGTATTGGTTCACAAGGCCTAATAGTTTGAGACCCCCCCGTTCAAAATTTCTCAAAAAGCCATTCTCAAAGCAACCCAGTGCTAAACTTTCGACTGGTGGCCCGCAAGGTTGAAATTCTACGGGGACAGTAAAACCCAGTAATCTGAAATCCCCGCTCGATACAGACAATTCTTTTAAAAGTTATTTAATCATTTGTATAATTTACTGAATGTTCCACGTAAATGCATGAAGACCCAGTTGCCATTGGTTGACGGGCGCATCTGGTAGGGTCTCTCCCCCCTCCCCCCCCCCCCAGTAAAGAGCTGCCACACTGAATAAATAATTCATTATGAAAAATTTAGAACAACAAAAAACAAACAAGAAATGTATAAAACCCTACAGATGTTGTATTTTTCATTCTTCTTCACAAGACAACATGTTATTATCGTCACTATTTTTTCAGCACCTACAAAGGCAGATCAACGGAGACGGAACCATCAGTAAATATAGATTGGGACTGATACACGACAAAAAATCAAAACTGAAACCCTTTTAACAACGAGGCTTGCTCTCATATTCCAATAGTGTCTGTTTCGTATCGATTTTACAGCATGTCCTTGACTCGCAAGTGCGCTCTTCTTCATTCAATCGCCAAGATTTAAAAGAAAAAATTGCATTGCAGATGCACCGCTATAAAGGCACATATGCGCGTCATATTACTTTTCATGGACAACAAATAAACGTCACAACAACAACTCCTTCTTGAGTTTGGCTGATGACATGATCGCCAATGTCTGTTCTAGTCAGGGCAACTGATAATGATGCGTGTCTAGCCTAGAAGAAATCTTTAGGTTCAAGTTTTAAGTTTATTGTAGGCCTAGCGGCCAATTCAAAACATACACAAGAAGATGTATCCAGAAATTATTGTATAGGATTTGAAAATAAGTTTTCAAAAAACAAGAAAAAAGAACGCACTAGGGACAGGCATGCACGAGCGACTTGCAATCGTATTGCAGCGGCATGTTAGTTTCACATGGGCGTATCCTACAAAGTCCGGCCAAACACAGTCAGATGCTGGCAGACAAGAAGTGCACGCCATAATTCCCTATACTTCCCCAGTAAATCTGGGAAGACCCTATCATACTAAGCTCGGCCAGACAGTCAGATTTTGCCACTATTTCTTTGGTGTACATTTTGCCGGCAGCGCTGACCACAGACTAATAAATTAACCAGGCTGGATGATCCCATTGTGTGACGTCACAAAACAGCGAAAGGTCATGAACCATCCGCCACATTAGGTTTACGGTAACGACCGACGCTTCAGCATAGCTACAATTTTGAATGACACCATTTTAACGCGCCTTCTGAACGCGGAAGTTTGGTTCCGCACCAAGAAATTAATACATGTACAACCAATCTTGACAAATAAAAAGAAATTTTTACTGCAGAGAGAACTAGAATCGGAATTTCCCGAGCGGCGGCCATGTTGATTATACGGCCGCCGCTCGGGAAATTCCGTAAAAAACGACACAGCCCGAAGCTCGTGTTTCCAGTCTGGTTAATTTATTAGCCTGTGGCGCTGACTGTGTGTGACTCGGCTTGGTATGATGATCTCCCTATTCCTGTCGTCTCTGCAATATGCCCATGTATCACATTTCAGAAAATGCAACACAACAAAGTCGCATGTGCATGTATGTACACACCTAGCCCTAGAGGAAGAGCACTCCCGTTTCGACCCTTATGCACTCAAGAGGGGTCAGGTCGTACCGCGGTTGTTACGAGCTGGGTCCTCGAGTGTTACGTTGGGGATTACTAAACTATAAATTTAGGTGTTCGACTGCATTTAAATCGAGAGGTTTTAGAAATTACTCTGCCATACCATGCCACATACACTAATAACAATTTCGAGTAAGTTATATCAAGGACCTTGTAGGGCCACAAATTTATTACCTAAAAGTCCTAACAATTTCGTCTATCTTACATATCAAAAGACAACATCAGCAGCATCAAATGAAAATACTAAAATACATAACTATAAATCTCCTCTAGAGTCTTAAGAGATTTGAGACTCTATATCATTCTGATTCATTCACAGTTTACTTAGTAATTATTTATCTTCAGAAATATAGACTGCCTACTACTTCACAAATAATATACTTATGTCTCAGACGACAATATTAACTCATTTAACTGCTTATAAAGGATCAAACCGTCAAGACACACTGACGTAGTTAAGATAGATCTAGATCTGTTCTAGGATGGGCTGGCAATCCCCAGCCTCATCCAGACACATCAATTACAATTTACAAATGTGTATATCAGTCACTCGTTCTAGATCTTAATTGCAAGTAAAACTTTATGGTCTTGCATTCCCTTGGTCGCACTTCTACTGGAAAGTTAGGGTCAGATTCACATCATCTCGAATCATGGTGATGAAACTTACGATTGGTTCCCTGAAACAATTTCAGGGAACTGGAGAAAAGAGCTGTGGGTTATTTTCATTGTCTATCCAGGACATAGACATGACGTTAACAGTCTTATGGTTCCCTCTGGCTGAACCTTAGCCGACACCTTCGCAGAATAGGATACGCTGCATGGAGTGAGGTAGCATAAACATGTCACCGCTTATCTTCTGCAACTCACGTGACTGCTCAAATTTGATTGGTGCATCCACTTCGAGCTCCGCTCGCAGCGCCAATAGATTCTATTAATAGTAACAGACAAAGTCAGACTTAGGATGTCAAAACCTTTCGCAAAGTCTCTACACCCTAAACGTTTTATGTACGAATTTATTCACCCCTTATTCGCCCCGTCTTTCCCTGTTAAAGTACACCCAAACCACGGGGTCGAAAACTGCATCGTCACTGTTAATTTATCCATTCGTTCTATCCTGACCCACTTTCTTTCCATCTCTAAGAAAAGCGTTACAAAAACAAACTGTCCACGGGAATAGTTCAAGGACGTTTGCACTGGCTAAAATCAATGATGCCATGTAATAAACAATGCGTGACCTAGCACGGCAATTCAAATCCTAATCCTGACATATCCCCCACCCCAGTGAAAATTTTAAGAAAAATTTACACGATAGGATCCAAGAAATCCCAAAGTTATTGTGGTAGGGGGTTAAGTAGTACTGTAGAAAAATGAGTCTTAAGCTTGAGAAGAAAAATCTAACTAAGAACGTGCATATTGGATGGACAAACAGCATACAATTATTAATGCCACGTTCTATAGAATTTATTCTATTTAAACATTCTTACTGCACACAATCAAAATTCTCAGAAACATCTATAATAATAATGAGTATATCACTGTATACTGCTGGATTAAAGTATAACTATTATCAAATAATGAAGCCTTACTGAAGAAATAGGCTCATAATTATATAGTCAACACACACAATTGCTGCTTATATACATATTCACACACAATATATTGTTAATTAAAATACTGTGGTATCCAATGGCAGCAGTAGCTCTGGTAGCTTGGTTTGCCATGTCTCTATCTCATTGACCCGCTGACAAGGGCGTCAGGTTTGCCAGAAGTTCAGGTCACAGTCAGGAATGACGCTGGTGGAAAAAGGATATTCACAAAAAAAGGATTGTAAAAATGGTTCATAAAGTAATGAACAAGATAAATGTGAATCCATCCACCGTCTAGAATTGAGGGGGACAAGCACTATCCAACCCCAATACAAGACAGACTCTGTAATAGAGTAATGAAAATTTTGGTCTGTCCTACTTTTTACAACGGATTTCCGTATAATGAAGCCGAAATAAAAACGGCGAAAAGTTAATTAGCTTAACGTTTACATTCCAAATTCGCGTGGTGCTGCCTTAAATGCAACAATAGTATAGAACTTTCTCAATTTAATAACAATATGATTTATTTTATTTAATCTCCGTATCAAATCCGGTATAGATGAGATGGCACGAGGCGATAGCTAGTTAATTAAATGCGTTTTACGCAAGCCATGCACACGTCAAGTGTCACAGTCATCTCGGTATATAGTCATATCTAGTATTACGTTAGCTGGTCCACGGAACGCGGACAGCCTAAGACATAATCGGTACAAAAAAAAATCCACTCTTCTCGACAACTTAAAACGCGACCACGCAGTGTCCTCTGTTACCACTGCAAAAACTCTCAAAACCGCGAACACGCAGTGTCCTCTGTTACCACTGCAAAAAACTCTCAAAAACGCGAACACGCAGTGTCCTCTGTTACCACTGCAAAAATATATCTCTCTCTCAACGCGACGATTCAGCAATATCTCTCTCTTCTCAATATACAACGTGTCTAACATAATGACATTACCTCAATACTGATACGAACAAGTCCCATGAGACAATAAACTCTTTGCTCCTCGGGCGGCCGCACAGCCGAAAATAACACCAATATTCACCACATATCCATACTCAAAAAAAAAAGTCACTTCCCTAAGCAGCCTAGTACTGCCTTCTCGGGGGCTCGTCAATGTTAAAACGAGATCGGTTATATCACACTAACCCAGAACTGGCAGTATTAACTGCACGGGTTCTAACAATTCACTTAATGTCAATAATCCAGATTAAAATTCAACGTGGCTTTAGCACGTGAAATACTTCAGGCATATATTGTAAACATATGAATGTTAGTATAGTAGTTTAAAGGTTATAATAAGCAAAAAAAAATACAATAAACAGGACGTATACTGACAAGTAAAACGAACGATAACAGACCCTACAAGTCCTAACTTATATTACAGATAGTTTAAGAAAAAAACAGGAGAGACATCTTCCTAAAGAAAAGTGAGGAAGGAAAAGAACGCCGCAATCTATACGAATAAACGGATCCCTAATAGAACTATTCACAGAGAAGCAAATCCCCCCGAGTTATTTTACATAGCCACCAAGGCCTCCAATATCCTTCGTAATGGCAAAGAAGATATGCTAAACTATGATCCCAACCAACCTCCCGCACTTAAACTAAACATATAGTAAATAGTAAAATGGCCTGGAACAATACACACAGAGCGGAAAGTACGTCGCCCTCCCCAAGACTGTTAGATAGATGGATCACTTATCTTTATTTTTGAGGAATTCAGATGGTAAATATCCTCAATCCATAGCTCCAAGCCCAAACTTGTATTTCTGTCTGAAGTAAAACCGGATGATGAAAGGGTTCCCTCGCCGGTGTCCACGGGTCAATGGGATGTTGGGATGTTCACCATATGAAATTGAAACAAAATATTCGATTAATACAAATTGTTTAAACTCTATAATAAAAAGCACCTGAAAACATAATATTAGAACAGTACAATATCAAATAATGGAATAAAAAAATACAATAGGTTTTAAAATAATCTAACTAAGTGGCATGGCGTTATCTAAGGTTCTTTAAGGGTCCCTCTCCAGTGTTACGAGCTGGGTCCTCGAGTGTTACGTTGGGGATTACTAAACTATAAATTTAGGTGTTCGACTGCATTTAAATCGAGAGGTTTTAGAAATTACTCTGCCATACCATGCCACATACACTAATAACAATTTCGAGTAAGTTATATCAAGGACCTTGTAGGGCCACAAATTTATTACCTAAAAGTCCTAACAATTTCGTCTATCTTACATATCAAAAGACAACATCAGCAGCATCAAATGAAAATACTAAAATACATAACTATAAATCTCCTCTAGAGTCTTAAGAGATTTGAGACTCTATATCATTCTGATTCATTCACAGTTTACTTAGTAATTATTTATCTTCAGAAATATAGACTGCCTACTACTTCACAAATAATATACTTATGTCTCAGACGACAATATTAACTCATTTAACTGCTTATAAAGGATCAAACCGTCAAGACACACTGACGTAGTTAAGATAGATCTAGATCTGTTCTAGGATGGGCTGGCAATCCCCAGCCTCATCCAGACACATCAATTACAATTTACAAATGTGTATATCAGTCACTCGTTCTAGATCTTAATTGCAAGTAAAACTTTATGGTCTTGCATTCCCTTGGTCGCACTTCTACTGGAAAGTTAGGGTCAGATTCACATCATCTCGAATCATGGTGATGAAACTTACGATTGGTTCCCTGAAACAATTTCAGGGAACTGGAGAAAAGAGCTGTGGGTTATTTTCATTGTCTATCCAGGACATAGACATGACGTTAACAGTCTTATGGTTCCCTCTGGCTGAACCTTAGCCGACACCTTCGCAGAATAGGATACGCTGCATGGAGTGAGGTAGCATAAACATGTCACCGCTTATCTTCTGCAACTCACGTGACTGCTCAAATTTGATTGGTGCATCCACTTCGAGCTCCGCTCGCAGCGCCAATAGATTCTATTAATAGTAACAGACAAAGTCAGACTTAGGATGTCAAAACCTTTCGCAAAGTCTCTACACCCTAAACGTTTTATGTACGAATTTATTCACCCCTTATTCGCCCCGTCTTTCCCTGTTAAAGTACACCCAAACCACGGGGTCGAAAACTGCATCGTCACTGTTAATTTATCCATTCGTTCTATCCTGACCCACTTTCTTTCCATCTCTAAGAAAAGCGTTACAAAAACAAACTGTCCACGGGAATAGTTCAAGGACGTTTGCACTGGCTAAAATCAATGATGCCATGTAATAAACAATGCGTGACCTAGCACGGCAATTCAAATCCTAATCCTGACAGCGGTCATAGATCAAGGCAATGGTGTAACGTGGTTGGAGCCACAGGGGTGGTTGCCTCGGCAGTAAAATTCATACGGGTGCAACTTTTCAAAACTAGCACTGTTTCAACGGACAGCGGCGAAAGAAGTTTCTCAAAGCTTAAATCAATCAAAAGTACCAGAGATCTACGATGGGCAAAGAAAATACCGTCAATTGAGAGAAGTTTCAATACTGCTATTGAAAAAATTTGCTCATATTAAAACTAAGTGATTTTAAATAATAATAATAATAATAATGGATGGTATTTATATAGCGCATATCCATTGCCATTAGAAATGCTCTATGCGCTTTACAGAAGCTCTCTCGCTCGCTCTTTCTTTCTCTCACCCTCTCTCTCTCTCTCTCTCTCTCTCACTCTCTCTACCTCTCTTTATCTCATAGCAAATTGTAACCGCAGCCTGTTAGGCGCAGTTCACAACCCACAACAGTTCCCACAACAGTTCCCAATTCACAACTTGTATTCTAAAGTATTATAATAATATTTGAATATCTATTAATATTTATTAATAATGAATTATAAATTTTTGTTGGTGATTGATATGGCTAAATTTTAATCTATTAATTTTTTTATTTCAGTTTTGCCCGGGCAGCGGCCTGTACGGCCTGCTCTTTACGATTTCCAACTGCCAAGGTATCTTTAACATGCGCAACGTGCACAACGTGCACACGGGCCCTCCGAATTTTTTCGTCCTTATCCGAGAAGACTAGGTACTCGATCCTACCCCCCAGTAGGATCAGGGACACGAAAATATGAGAAAAATCCCAATTTCCAACATGCCTGCACAGAACCCGGGACCCTTGGCATGAGAGGCCAGCACCTTGCCTCTAGACCACCTTGTCCCCAAATAAATTTGACTATCCTAGCACTAAGTGCATTTTACTTTAATTTTCTTCCAATACATTGCATGTGCTTGGGGTTCAAAGGTTCAATACTGGACAGGTGGAAGGGACTCAGGTCAGGGGACCCAATACTTGCCTTGCCCTGGACTCTAGCAACCCAAGCTACGCCACTGTAATCTAGGTGTTCTTCTGCAAGACTTCAGGGTCGTAATTACATTCACGCCACTGGAAATGATGTTACAAATAAGCAAATTACGGGTGGAGCCATGCTCGCACAGTTGTAGTCTTTCCTGTGTGATGATAATTGGGCCGAATGCTTCTAATGTCTTCATTGTCTTCATTGTGTCACTGTTGTTTCTTTGGAGAACTGAGATTGTCATTTTGGAAGACTCTGTCTATGCTATATCCACCTCACACATAGCCTTTTACTCCAGGGGAGGGGAGACGGTGAGGGGGGGGGGTGAGATCCATTTTAGCCACATTTTAACAGAATGTGTGGATTTCGTACCTATCCGGAGAAAGCATTATCCCCGCGGATCCAATTATTTTCTGACCTGGACCCGGCCGCAGCCCATCTTGTCCTTTCTGAAATATGCCGAAATCTACAAATTCATTTAACAGATTTCTTTTTCCACACTTACAAAATTCATATTACAGATATATATATATAGTCTTTATAGCATGGGGCTTTTCCCGTTAGATATTTCATTTTCTTCTTATTTGATCTCATTTATAAGAATCTGAAAGCTGAAACTAACCCAAAGCAGGATAACCAAAAAAAAAAAAAAAACGTAAAAGGCGCAAAATGGCCGTTGTCGTGCCGATGCACCGTTTAACTCAAACTCAAAACTGAAAATCGTTATGGCTGGTGAAATCTCATGTCCATTGTATGCTTCCTTTCCGAGTATGAAAACAAAAAGGGTTTTTTAGAGAGAGAGAGAGAGAGAGAGAGAGAGAGAGAGAGAGAGAGAGAGAGAGAGAGAGAGAGAAGAAAGAGAGACGGACAAACAGAGTCGTGGCAAGGGGGGAGAAAGCGAGATCTGAAAGGGGTTGGGGGAGAAAGGAAGAAAGAGAGAGGTAGGGAATTGGAAGATAGCGAAAGAGAGAGAGAGAGAGAGAAAAGGAAAGACGGACAGACAGAGACGTGTGTTGGGGGGGGGGGAAGAAAGAGGTTTACATGCACGCGCATACATTGTGCATTCCGCTATGAATGGAAACTGCGCCTCTGGTTGTGATCCTGCAAATCTGTTTGTCAGCCTGACAACAAGAACGAATGAATGTGAATCAATTGTGTGTTCGTCCAGCTGCCTAGACCAGCAAGAGCCCTACGCGCGTACATTTCATTGACAGGTGAGCTGGGATAACATTGCAGCATGCATGGTGTTTTATATAGATTTGATTATTATTAAAGAGTTGAACGCCCGATAACAGGGAGAGTACTTCACAACCTTTCTGCACTGGTGGGGTGAGCAGCGCTCTCGGTCTAAGGGCTGAAACAGACCCAGGCTGGTGTAGCCGCCAGACTGGTGGCTCGCCGCCCATAACTTTTGTTTCACACTAGCACAACAGGCCACTGACCATACCGCGACCCAGCGGGATGACCCTGTCGTACTAAGGCTCGGCGCGCACTATGTTGAAATTAACTATCCGTTCAATGCAAGCAATCTTTCGCGTGGTGTGCAACACTGTAAACTCTTTACCAAGCAAGCAAAAATCTGCGTTTGCACGCCGTGCAGCCGGCGAAACGGGACAGTGCGCGCCGGGCCTAAGCTCGGAACGACATAGTCAGCTGCTGGTAGACGAGAAGTGCACACCATAATTTCCTATAATTATTTTCTGAGTACATTCGGGAAGACCCTATCATACAGACCCTGACAGCTTCTGCCACTATTCTTTGGGTGTAAATTTTGCTGGCAGCAACTGGCTGTGACGTTCCGGGCTCGGTATGATACCTCCTTTAGGGGCCGCGCGCACTATCCCGTTTCGCCTGCTGCACGGCGTGCAAACGCAGATTTTTGCTTGCTTGGCAAAGAGTTTACCATGCTGCACGCCACGCGAAAGATTGCTTGCATTGAACGGGTGGTTAATTTTGATATAGTGCGCGCGAGGCCCCGGGAAATCATCGTGCCTAAGGCCCGTCGCGCACTATCCTGTTTTGCCTGCTGCGCGGCGTGCAAACGCAGATTTTTGCTTGCTTGGCAAAGAGTTTATAGTGCTGCACACCATGCGAAAGATTGCTTGCATTGAACGGATGGTTAATTTTAACATAGTGCGCGCCGGGCCTAAGCCCGGCATTGACCGTGCAAGGCGGTGTATGAAAGGTGAAGGCTGCAATACGTTTTGAGCCTTATAATGAACTGGAGATTATCGGTGTGAGCGATGGTAACAACTGGCATTGTAACAGCATACTGCAGGGGTGGCTAAACTTGCTTAATGTAAGAGTCACTTACGGTAAACTTCAGATGTTCGAGGGCCACAAGAAATGAACATAATTTACGCACATGCTTTCGTTGTTACACCCGAGACGAATCAATTCGTCGTATTATGTCCGTCGACTTGCGCGCATATCATCGATGTCAACAATGCAACAATTTCCACCACACCCCTTCGTACTTGAATGATAAAGAATAGTGTTCAACGTGGTTATACGCGCACAATTTGTGGACATATAGTGGGAGATGGGTGATGGGGGCCAGGAAGAGGAGGAGAAAGATTGACACCCAAGGTCCTGTGAATGTGAGATCAAAGGCTGCAGCCGGGACAATTATATTGAGAGATAAAAAGAGAGAGAGAGATGAAGAGAGTGAGAGAGCGAGGGGGGAGACAAGGAAAGAAAGAGAGAGAGAATGGAAAAAAAATAAATGTCAAAAAAAATAACAGAAAAAATATTTTTATACTTAAAAAAAAAAGAGATTAAAGACAGCGTTGTCGCTGCAGTAAAATAGTAATTTGTTACCACTCTTCACTCAGAAATAAATTCGTCATACAGAATACTCTAGCTAAAACATTCATTCAACCTTCTCTTTTTCTTACGCAAAACACAAAACCAATAACAATGCTCACGCACACACCCCCATGCACACAAGAAACGAGTGCAAATGAGCGACACCAACAAAAGCGGCGACAACAACAGCAATAGATAATGTAATCAACAACAAAACACGCTCACACACAAAGCACCAATATTTTGAATCGATCCATCGTCAGGAAGTAAACAAACGACAGCGATGTACACAGCCTACGGAAGTTGCCATTACCAAACCTATAATATTATACCATTATAATAAGTCGAAAGCCGGAGATGTCCTACTGCTGTGAGCCATTCTGTTCCCAGTTCATAGTTACAAGTACCGTTGTACCGATCAGAAAATAAAGGGGGGGGGGGTGGAGGGGAAATAGCCTACGTCTTTAAAACCCACCAGTAACAAAAGTTCTATCATGCTTAATTTTACCGTTTAGACAGAAATTTGACTTTCCTTTCTCTGGCTGTCTCTACACCCGAAACCTTAGAGTCGTAACAATAATGGACAGTGTCATAGCTTTGGTCTGACAGCCGCCGGGGAAAACCATAGTTATGCTTTAAAACAAAACTGTATTTTTGTACAGTGTAAATCCGTGGTCAGATTGCACATAATTAACCCGAACAGCGATCGTAAGTTAGGTAATATTGTATTGTCTGTTCCCCGTATTATATTGTATAGTTATGTAACTATGCAAGTTTCTGAGATCATTCGACACCCAGGCCAGACGTCTGATTTCATGCGCTGAATTGGAAAAACCCACGAGTTCCAGCATATTTTCGTAATGGTCTGACAACAATGCAGGGTGGATTGTTTATCTGAGAGAGAGAGAGAGAGAGAGAGAGAGAGAGAGAGAGAGAGAGAGAGAGAGAGAGAGAGAGAGAGAGAGAGAGAGAGAGAGAGACAGACAGACAGACAGACAAAAAAAAGACACACACACAGAGCCACAGAGACAGCGAGAGACACAGAGAGACACAGAGAGAGAGACAGACAGAGAGAGAGAGAGAGGCACAGAGAGAGAGAGAGAGAGAAAGATGTGTGTTTCCAAACACTTTGTGTCATTCGACCGTATTGTTCATGAGAGAGAGAGAGAGAGAGAGAGAGAGGGAGAGAGGGAGATTTTCAAAACCTATTGTGTAAGTCGAACTTATTGTGCATCTTCTCTGACGGCTGCTAGCCATTATGTGCACATCCACACACACACTTACACAGCAGACTGTAGCCATGATATCGTAATCAGTCGTATCATAAATATCTGTTTATTTTTATATTTATTTGTTTATTCATTCATTTGTTTGCTGTCTATGCCAAGAGATTCCACTGACCGTTCCAGCTAATTTGAAATTGTATTCCAAAGTAGTATCCTGGTTCCCAATCTTTTGTTTCTTGATACGCCAATTTGTTGCTGAAGTACACAGTAGTAAAAGATAGATCATAATCTTTACTATGAGTCTCCTGAAGGTGTCGGAGAACTTCACCTATCTTGGCAGTACACTGTCTTCCGCGGCTCGTGTTGATACTGAAATTCTCTCAAGAATCAGCAAAGCCAGCTCTGCATTTGGCAGGCTTCGAAAGAGAGTATGGGATGTTGCCGGCATTCGCACAGACACTAAGCTGAAAGTGTACAATGCTGTGGTCCTTCCCACCCTACTCTATGGGGCTGAAACCTGGACAGTGTACCAATCGCATGCCAGAAAGCTAAATCACTTTCATCTGGCCTGCCTTAGAAAGATCCTAAGGATCAAATGGCAGGATAAAATTCCAGACACTGAGGTCCTCAATCGTGCCAAGGAATTGAGCATCTTCTGCCACCTGAAAAAAATTCAGCTACGTTGGGCAGGACATGTTGTCAGAATGCCCGACTCCAGACTCCCTAAGCAAATCTTCTTCTCTGAGCTCTCCAATGGAACGAGGAATGTTGGGGCCCCAAAGAGACGTTACAAAGACACTCTCAAGCAATCACTGAAGGCCTTTGCCATTGATGTGAGTGAGTGGGAAAAGCTCTCGCTTGATCGTGCAAATTGGAGGGCGGCCCTTACCAGAGGCAGCAAAGCATGGGAAGCTGACAGAGTCCAGCAGGCTATCAAAAAAAGAGAACGGCGCAAGAAAAGGCCCAGTGGTACTGAACCAACGGAGCACTCTTGTCATTTATGCGGAAGGGTCTGCAGGGCAAAAATAGGACTTATCAGTCACATGAGAAGCCATAAGTCATGAAAGAACAGTCTTTCCATTCTGTCCTCTGTGTCCTTTAGTTCTCTTTATTGTCCATGTGTTGAAATTCTCAACAATTTCTGTTCTTTATTCCTCTGGTGTTGTTAAGGTCATCATCATACCTGATGGACGAACTATTATTATTAATCTTTACTATGTGGATATCTTTAGACTTAAGCTAGGTTTCCATGTGTACGTTATGCGTATGCGCAACACGTAATGCGCAATGCGTAATGCGCATTGCCCTTTTCCATGTGTGCGTGTATATATATGTTCGTGATCCGTCAGTTTGTCCTTTTTGGTTCTAAACACATCACAGTTTGGTATTCATAGAGTTATGGCCCTTTGCTTGTCTAGATATGCCAGGAAACAGGAAGAGGAGTTTGAAGACATTGCAACTTTTTGACTTTTGTATTATTATTTTAAGAGAATGAGGAAAAGACAACACAGGTGGTGGGTTCATGAAATATTGCAACAAAGGAAAAAGTTTGGTGTGCACCACCATCTTGTTAAAGAATTAGAACTGGATTCAGAACGATTCCATCAGTATTTTCGTTGCACAAGAACATTATCTGGAACGAAATTTCGTGGCATTTTGTGACAGCTTGTCGAAAACACACGTGCAGAAACACGTATTTTTGGGAAATCTGGGGCGGGAATTTCTAGCTCCCGGTGTCCGTATAGCTGCGTGATGCGTATTCGAACGATGGCTCGATCGTTCGAATACGCACAACGTATCACGCATCACGCATCACGCACACATGGATACACTTTAGTTAAATTTCCATGTAAACGTTGTTTACGCTTTACGCATTACGCATTGCGCATTACGCATTGCGCATTACGCATTACGCACACATGGAAACCTAGCTTTAGGCTGCCGGCACTGCTTTGAACTCTCATGCGTTCCTTCAAAAGGAAATTCCAATTCGTCGGTTCAGAAAAGTACACGTCATTGTGTGAGTAATCTTTATTCTTTTAAATGAAACGAAAGTCCACTTTGGCAAAAATCCGGTGAAGACATATAATATTGAGAGTAAAATGCTCGATGCAATTATCATGAATCACAGTCATTACTTATATATCTATCTATCCTTTTTCGCTTCACCCACCGAGTTGTTATGCACGTCTGAGTGCGTATTAATAATGTGAATCCCCATGAGAATATTAAAAGCTTGATGCCGTAAGGTCTCGATTTCACATGCTGAAATTTCCTGGGGAAAACCCACGCTGTTCAGTGGACTTTCGCAATGATCTGACGGCGTCACTTGTTCATGTCTGTGTGCAGCAACAGCCATCTGTTCATTTCGACTTCCGACTTCGCAAGTTAGTTATACACCTCTAAGCAAAATCCAGATTCTTGCAGAGAGACCAAAACAGTGATTCTCGATGTGCCCCACCTCGAACATATGCATCGCAAATCGAATTGCATGGAACATTTATTCTAAATATTACGTGTCTTTACGGGATTTTGCAGAGGTAGAATTTTGTTCCATTCAAAAGAATAAAAATAAACTCAGACATGCACTTTTCTGAACTGCCCCCTTCGGTGGGGCTTGGCAATATCTCGGAGGGGCGTGGGACTTCAGAATGAGGCGTTGGGATTTTTCATAGAAATTTCATAGTGTATTTTTATCTTAACAATATATAGAAAATTTGTGTGTGTGTACTGTAAAGGGCCTACAAAGTTCGTCCCATCATGGCGGGGCGCAAGTTTTTGAAGCTCGGCGTGGGACAATAAAGGTTGAGAAACTGTGACACTGGTCTAAAACGATGGCTGAAACAAAATGCAGATTTAAAATCCAAATTAAATTTTAAGAATAGAATAGATATATTTTTTTTTTCGACATTTTTTTTTCATCATTGCTTCATATGAAAAGATTGTCGCAATGAAAAACGTAGTAGGAAATCCATGCACCGCTTTTGTATAACCAGTTCACTGGACAAAACTTAAGCGAAGTGAATGCCAGTAGCTGAATGAATTTTCGGACTTTTTTTCTTAACTGCCCCCCTCCCTTCCCCATTTCACATAAGTTCAATTGTACAGTTTACAATATCCAGTACTTGGGAAGTGGACCATCAAAATGAAGCACTGCCACATGTCAGTATACAAAATGAGTGTGCAGTGTCAAAAAATAACTGAAAGGCGGAGCTATTTTTCTCACCTGGCTGTGTGTACAACCTGTTTACCGGACACTGGTAAACTAGACAACATACTTTTTCATCTTACACACACACCAACATAGGTAAATACTGCGCATCACTAAAGCCTTTCATAATATCTGCTATTACAATCACACACCTTGCGCTACGCGATATGCGACTTTTGAGCTACAAGTTTCAGTGTTGGCCTCAAACGACGGTAGCGAACTGAGACCCGCAGTCCATTGGAGCAAGTCTGTCTCGTGTATGTTTTGACTCAGTGAGCGAGGTCTCTCTCTCTCAGCCAGTTGACGCAACACAAGTTTGACACGCCCAAGTTAGTAAGACAAACTGATTTCAGTCTCGCCAGTGCGCCAGGTTCCCTTTGGCTCTATTGTCCACATCTCACACTAAAACCCAGGCAAGACAAACTTGACTCAGCTTAAAATTCCTCGCTGTTGAAGGGGTAGATCTAGCTGTCGCTGTCGCCGTCGTTGTTGTTTTTGCCCTAATTCTACCAAAGCGAAACCATTATGTTGGACTACTGAATTATTTTATAAGGTGATAAAGAAAAACATGCATAATTAGGTGTTAACACTGAATATAGCCCGAATGTCTGAATAACGAAACCGTAAGGGAAAGATGGATGAAAGAATAATGCTTGAAAGGACAGCATGTTTGCAATTCACACAAGGGGGGGGGGGGGGGGGCGATTTGGACTTGAAACTTCAGTGCAAGGGAAAGCACTGAACAAATAAAATAACCCACATTGTTATTTTTGAGTTAATCTCCCTTGCTGCACCGCCCGTGTTCCACCAATAGATATTATACTACACGACCTGGTTCCATCTGGCATACTGCCACTGAAGAAAGTATGAACTAATATCATGGTAGATGTTTCCTTTTAGTAAAATCAAGCTAGAAAGAACGAGAAAATATCTTGATAGATGCTCATTTATACCGAAAACATACCATCTGTGCTGCTTTCAAAATGAGGACAAGCTATCTGTGTACCAATACACTGAGATTAAAATGAGTCACATCTCAGTTTTATACACGAATAATTATTGCTTTCATGCCAATTTCACAATACCATCACCCGTTTTGCCTTGTTCGTTCATTTATACCTATAGTGGGCATTTCAGTCAAAGACAGTAGATAGCACGGTTTGTTTTTTTTTAGCCTCGATATTTATTATATATTTATTATATATAATCTATTTCATTTACTTCGTGGAAGACTGGAAATGATGAAAGCAATATTGCAAAACATAGGAATACTTTCAACGCACACGAACAGTAATATCGGTATGATAAATGCACGTGAGGAGTTGGGTCGAAAAAATTGTTTCTGTTTGTAGGTAGCAACGGCTGTTCTGACCAGATAACTGTCTTTTCACTAATAGGAGGCAGATAACACGCTTAAAAAAAAACTTAATTAAAAAAAAAAAACAATTGAAATTCATTATTAAGGGTAAATTATTTCCTATGCCCAGACGCCCAAATCTTCCGTGAAAAACAACAACAACAACAACAACAACAACAACAACAACAACAACAACAAAAAGCTCATCGGTGTCGGCACAATTCCCCTTGTCGCTCCACTGATGAGAACAAACTCACAGATGCAAATGCAGTAGTAAAGCACGGCAAAAGAAAAAAAAAATTCAATCTCTCTCCAAGACTGCGGCAGAGAATTCCACATCGGAGGCCACTGGGGCAAATATGAGCTCTGCCTCATAATCTCCAGCTCCAGGAAATCGGATTGGTCAAAAAATTACATTATGAAATGACTAGCATGGCCGCTGGGCCGTCAAAATGGCGGCAGTCAGAGATCTCTAGAGGTGAACATATTTGCGCAAACAGCACCAGTGAACATATGAGTATTTCTCATTAGGCCGGTAATCGAATACAGTGTATAGAATGAATCTGTCGAGTTTTTTTGTTGATACTTTGAGACTAAAATTGAGGTTAAAATCTGGAAAAACCTTCACTGTACACTATTTACAACTACTTACACCGTGTACACAATGGTTCCTCAGTGACATCTTGTTGGAGTTAGACATTGCGGCTATTTTCTCCTGACACGTCTTTAGCCCCGATATTTGTTATGATGTTTGGAAGTGTATATCCGTACAACATGTTTACCAAAAAGCGCGACTGGTGAAGGTTTGCTGAAACAAAACTTGGCATGATGTTCACGAATTTAAAGTGACAACACATGGGATAGTCAGGTGGACCTAGGGGCGTGAGGGTCTAGTCAGTTTGTGGGCTATCAATGGGCGGTAGTCAGATTGACTAATCAGGCCAAAAGGGGTTGGGGTAGCCATTGGTGATCGACGTACACTCAAGTAGATCGCGCAATCTCCAAGCAGAAGTCGGATTGTTTTGCTACTAAGCCAATTCATATTTTTAAAAACTATGCAAATTAACAAGGTCAGTGATATAGTATTCCGGTGTGTGTTCTACGTCATCGAATTGTGTGCGTTGTACGGATATGTCCTTCCATGATGTTTAGTCTTTGACTTCCTTTGAGAGAAGGCATGATTGGTTTGGATTTCATCTTCCGACTTGCATGTTTTATAATCAGTTAGTGTGTCTTAAGAAATTCAAAGATGTTTCCGTAGTCTCGGCGACTTGTCCTTCCTGTAGAGTTTCTGGCATGAAGTCTATGACAAATGCTTCTTCTGTTTCTTCTGGTAAAGGCATTCCAAAAACCTTTCTAAGAATAGCACCATCGTTGCACGATTTGCCTCTATAGGCTGTGGTCAGGCCAAGTATCCGTATCTTCTTCCACCATCGCAGTGTTAAATGAAAGTTTTTCGTGGAAACATTTCAGCCAGCGCACCATGCGCTGCCTTTTCGCAGTCGAGGTGGAGATTTGTTGGCGTGATGGCACAATCTGCTGCAGCGAACATCATATTTTTGTACATTGCTAAGTAGGTATTTTTGGATTTGGATGGCAAAATGAAGAATACGCACGGCGTGTAGTGGCCTTCAGAATTTCGATAGGACAAGGCCGAGAAGACTTAGGCTAACTTAGGCTAACTTAGGCTAACCCACCTGTTAGGTTATTTTCTAAGTATTGTATCAACAGCTATGCGTATCAGCGTACTCACGGCTTTATTCGACCGCTACTGGCGCTTTTCGTATGCCTCATTACTGGTGTTATTTGCATGTCAGTATCACATCAACTGGTGCTTTTGTATGTCCCCGACCGACAAAATCACTTGAAAAACATCATGCGATTAGTTTTGTTTATTTTTAAAAAATGAAATACGTGTACTGCATAGATATATCGTTTTTAAATTCTCAGAAACACGACAGAATCCCGATATGGAAAATATTTGACAGAAAGTTATTCGTCAACCGCTCCGCCCTCCTCCTTTGTTAGAAAAAAAATAAATCTTTTTATCTTATCTGTTTTCTTCACAGTTCCTTCTTTCACTCATGGAAACGGAGAAAAATTCAAGGGACGCAATTCGTTTCTCTTCTATTCTTGCTTCAATTTATTGGTTACCTCCACTGATGACTGCGACATGCCAAAAACCTGTTTCAAGGTCACAGAAAAGGCCCTCTAGGAGGAGGGGGGGGGGGGGGCGGGGTATCCGGGAGGCGGAGAGGGGGAGAGACGAAAACCTGAGCGTTGTCCCAGTAGACTCTATACTTCATGTTTTTGCTCATTTTCAATTCATTCTTTTTTAATTTTTTTTTTAAAGTAAATAAAAAGTTCTTTTGTGTTGTTGTTGTTATAGGTAGCTAACGCAGGGTTAAGCAAAGCATTTTTTTTTTTTTCAACTGTTTCAAGTACATTTTGTACTCTTTCCATGACTGGTTCCCCCTTCACGTTCAAAGTTAATAAAGAAAATTACATCGTGATCCTGTCGGTGTGATGAACTGAATGATGAGTAGTCGAACAGTAGCAGCGCAGTGTTTTCAATGTGCAGTAAAAGATATTTATTAACAACTGTCGTGGAAGACTTCCGCGTGGATGAATTTAAAGTGTTTGTATCCATAATTATATATGAGGATGTTCGTTCATGATAATTGTCACACACACAGACACACACACACACACACACACATTTAGATAAAGACATGTCAAAAATAAAGGGAGTCGATTTTTTTCTCAAATTTCTTCGTAGTGCACCAGTAGATTTCTCAACCAATTTTTTCATATGTTTGGCACGCCATGTCATAACAGAAACACATCTTTTTCATTAAATTTCGTCCACAGACAGGCATATTTTTTTTTCATAAAGTTATACTAAATCACGAAAATATTATAATATAATAGAATATTCATTTTAAAGAATTCACATCCAACCACAAATAAATAAAATAAAAAACACTGGAAAATTATACTTTTTTTGTGGCAAAACAACAACAACACATATACACACGTTAAAAAAACAAACAAAAACGGGTTTTATGAATTACATTATGAATACACAGTTGAACTTTCAAGATGCTATTCAGTTATAAACCATGCAGGAAGTTTAAACTGGAATTTTGAATGAAAACATCTACAGTGCTAACTTTGCCAAGCATTCTGGCCAACTTTCAGCATGACGCAGCTTTAAAATCTTTGCGTGTTTGCCCCTGTAACCCACCCACCCCCCCCCCCCCCACACACACACACATACACACAATATCTACGTAATAAAAGGTATTTACTCGGTAATCCTTCCTTCAATCACAGGCCTGCGAAGTTCATGTTTACTCTTGACCATAATATTCCCATTATGTGTTTACCTACCGATTTCCCCTCATTGTTACTCAAATAGACCCACGGCAAACAAAAAAAATCTGGAAATGACGTCATCATTAAGAAAGGTAAACTCTCGAAACAAAACCATTCACTATTCAGTCAATAGAACAGCGCGCCACCAAAGCGCTCTCAAGTGGCGCAGTCTTCCAAAAAACTGCCTCGAGCCACTTGAAAAATATGCTAGCCCTAATTTGGGCCTGATTGATGAAGAATCACTTCTTCAGCTCAGACTAGAATTATTGCAATTCCTATAAGCATTGTGGTAGTTTTGAATAATATTGTTAACGACAGAGGCAGTATCCACTGTAGTCCCTCCCCATGGAAATAAATTCACTATTTTTTTTCGTCTTAAGATAAGTTCGTCCCAAAGATATACACTACTAAAGGTTCGCCCCATGGGAAATCCTTGTGTTTCCAACTTCAGCATGGCTTTCTTAATTGTCTCAGCTGAACAGTATTTTCTAAATTGCCTCATAACCTTATATTAAAATCAGTAACGGGTGAGAGAGAGAGAGAGAGAGAGAGAGAGAGAGAGAGAGAGAGAGAGAGAGAGAGAGAGAGAGAGAGAGAGAGAGAGAGAGAGAGAGAGAGACAGAGAGAGAGAGAGAGAGAGAGAGACAGAGAGAGAGACAGAGAGAGAGAGAGAGAGAGAGAGAGAGAGAGAAAGAGAATATGTCTATGTGTTTTGATAATAAAAAGTGGTAGCTCGTGTGATTTCTTATGTTGTTTGATCAACTTAAACGTCTGCACGTCATAATTAATAATATATACGAATACGTCAAAACCTCTGACTATGAGTATAAATAAAAAAATTAAAAAAAAAACTCCCGGGATAAGACCTACCACCGCTTAGATACAGCTCGGATTTGCCTGAAATTTTACAAGCGCCTTTCTTTTGAACAGCAGCAAAGGTTCTTTTTTGGATGTGGAGACTTAAAATAGTGGGAATGTATTTTTTTTTTAGTTTGCTTTGAGTCTGTAATTTCGCCCCGCAATCCGTTCTTTTCCAAGAACACAGTGGTACGACGTCATCACTTCTTGACTTCCTGCCATGTGTTCACTATCAAACCCATTGACCCGGTGCGCAAATTATTGCCATTTCCTGAGAATCTGACGGGGTGCGTCGGGCATAAACGGCAAAGGAAGTGCAGGATGATGTTTCTAAGATCAACAAATAAACAACAAACAAAAGCAATAACAAGGCTGGTATGACATAAATAAAAAGGCGAAACTGTTCTTGAAGAAGGCATTGGTATGTTTTATTCATGTGGCCAAACAAGTAGTCGGAGGGGATTAAGGTATTTTAATGTTATATTTTAACGCCCTTTTCACCAAGGTGCGAATCTTTCCATGGAACGGCCAATCCAGTGGCCTTTCCTGCCAGGGAGGGGTGGGGGGGGGGGGGGGTGCCCCCTCGTACGGAAAGAGTGCACCGGTTTTGGAGGGGGGTGTGGGGGCGAAGTGTTCTGGGGACAATAGGAGTGTGTACGCTTTTCGGTTATGGTAATAATTTTTTTTTTTAAAGTTAGTTTCGGCTAGATTGGTTTTTTGTTTTTTTTCGGCACAGTCGGCTGTTTGGTTGGTATAAAAGTTATGTTTCTCACGCAACAGTGAAATAGACCATCCAAAATGCCATTTTGAGGTTTCAGACTAGATCTAGGTCTTCTTTCCATCACCCATTCTAATGTCCGTGAGCTCGTACAAGGGGATAGGGCCGGAGGTTTGAGGCCAAGCATATGAAAAGCGTAACAGGGGAAAGTGTGTGTGTGTGTGTGTGTGTGTGTGTGCGCGCGCGCGTGCGTGTGAGTGCGTGCGTGTGTGTGTGTGTGTGACAAAGGGCCCCAAAAATATCGAAAGTACGTAATTTATGGATGGCCTTCTAGTTGTGAAATGTCCCAGATGTCATAAGAATACCTTAACTGTAGCAACGGTTTATCACCATTGTTACCAAGGATTGGTGAAGACAGGCTGTCTGCTGCCACCAAGTGTCTGGAGTGAGAGAATACAATACCACATTGGACCGGGGGATCTCGTTGAATTGACACAAACGCCCAACGTTCGAGGCTTGGACAGGGGTACAAGCTGGAAAGAGAAATTTGGGTTGGCATGGTCGGGGTTCCAGTACTAACACGGATAGTTCAGTGCGACCCGTGGGAATTTTCCTAAAATAATTAAAATTACCACAAAGGGTTAAGCAGTCCCTTCAGGGTTCTTTTTGCTAGCATTTTAGCATGAACAGTAGCCTCATTGCTTTGATGCATTATTAGTATTTAAGGACTGCTGTCTTCTGACATTACATTTTTAGGCGTCCACTTAAAGCAGACAGGAAGATGTTACTGTTGTGGACAATGTACTTCAGGGCAGAACTATTCATACAGCCGGTCGTACTTCAAAAGTGCATGGCACCAACGCAGAGCTTTCAGGTGTCGAGGTACTAAAGATTCTTCATGGTCGGAAGTAACAAAAAAAAAAACAGTTTTCGTCCTCACCCTGAATCTGACTGTTGTTAACTGGTGTAAATTAAGAGGCGGTTGGGGTAAATTTCCACGCTGTCTCTTCCCCAAATATATGGTCGTGACACACAATTTAGCATTATAACACAGTGGAGTTGACACGTTCTCGTGAGGCACAATGATCGGCCGAGGCTTTCAGCTTATCAATGCCGAGTACCGGTATGCGAAATGGCCCATGTGGTCCAGGTCGTCCAGTCTCTTCGTTTGCGGACTCTTCCACCGTTGTTTCTTGTAGCATGTCCTCTGATTTCTCCAGGTCAGTTATGGCCAATGTTTTGGCAAATTCTACGTCAAAGAGATAAAACCCGCTAAGCCGTCGCTCTGAAGAGTACCTGACGTATGCATAAGAATCTGCGCTGATTACGTCCTTGAATTTCAGATCACCCCAGTAGCGTGGATTCTCCGTCAGTATTAGGGCGATAGCACGTTTGTATTCCGGCTTACGCCCGGCGTATACAATAGTGTCAGCAATGGCGTTTGAGAAGTGTATAAGCCCTGTTATGATGTGAAGATATTTCAAAGTTCCGCGACTAATGGAGGTTAGCATTTCAAATATGTTAGAGGAAACAAGGATGTGTGGAAACCACAGTGCAATGAACAGCATCATCAAACCTGCGGTAGTCAAAGCCGATCGATTTCGTTTTCGATATAACCTAAATTGTTTCGCTGACACGCGCCGATTGACGCGAATAAGTTCTTTTTGAGTTTTTAGCTGTTTGATAACGACGTAAAATACCTGCAGATACAACACCAGAGACACGCCTAGACCCAGGGAAAGCAGAGTGATGGGGATGCCCATCATGTACCATTGCGGCAACATATGGAAAAGGCTGCATCTTTCCTCCAAGTTCGGGATTTGGGGGTTATAGTTTTCTAGCGCGAAGAATGGCAGAAGGAAAAAGACGAACCCGCCAGTCCACAGCGCTGCAAGGATATGCAAGGTTCGACGTGTGGACATTAACATTGGGTATCGAAGTGGCCAGTTGATGGCAATGAATCTTTCAACACATAAAAAAAACAGATTCAGCAATGAGCTCGACATTGCAAAATTTGTAAATGCCATCCAAGTGATACAGGCAGTTTTGTCGGAAAGAATATGAACTTTCAGAGTGGGGATATTCACGAAAATAGTCAAAGGTATAGCGAATACGCCAACAAACAGATCTGCGACAGCTAAACTAGATATGATGATATTGTCAGGAGTCCACAGTTTCTTGAACAGCCAGGTTACTATGATGATGATGACATTATTGATCAGTATAATGGGTAACATGCACAGTAAAATAAACAAACTTGAAATTTGTGCAGTTGAGAAATCAGAACGTCCGTCCGGCACCTCTGCCTCTGTATTGTTGGTAACATGCTCGCCTGCCCTGGTTTGACTGTGTAATAAAAATGGTATCTTAAGCATTTCTCCATCTAACATGTCGCCGGAGGTTGTATGTCACTCAGTTAGAGAGAAAATTGATCCAGTGGGTTCGAAAATGTTCTGATGTTCTTTACCTAATTCTTGGTTTTGTTGTGGCTCTCAGTGCAATGGAGTAGATACTATATCAGCCAAGCATCAAAAGTGGATCAGCCTATGGCTAAGTGTCAGCTTTTCTTCCTTGTCAAGAGGGAGCGGAACTAGCTCAATTTGTCCATTACCTTTGAGAATTGTGTCAACTTATTACGGAAATGACGCAGTTCCTTCGTGCCGCTTCCTTGAGAAAATTCCACATTTTGTAAAGACAAAAATTGGCCAAAAAAAAAAAAAGTTGTTTGTAGCAAAAATCTCGCGTAAGAAATAATACCCAAACGATACAATGAAATGCAAAGAAAAATGGGAGACAGAAAATGCCAACATTCCATATATTTCATATTCTGATTTTTTTCTTGTTCGATTGTTTTATCTGTTCAA